>BSBN01000254.1:15862500-17062500 GCA_027924645.1 Cunninghamia lanceolata
ACTCATGCACAAGAAATATATCCAACATCCAACTCACATTTATTTACATCTCATACATTTAGTAAATACCCACTTCAAGTTTCTTTGAATTTGATATATTTAACAATCACCAACTTAAGGTTACTTAGGTTGTGATATATTTATCAAATGCCAAACTACAAGATTGTTTCAACAGACATGTATCCTCCTTTGTCTTAGCATAACATTAAGAGATGTGGGATTAACAAAGAATAGGAATTGAGAGCTAGTATAATGAATTTAAGTGCCTAATTATAGTGATGAATTCCTCCTCTTCCTTCATAAAAAACCTTCCAAACACACTATCTATCAAAATTAAGAAGATATTCGTAGAGTTCAGTTAATATACAAGCAATGAAGAGAAGTTTAAAGCCACAAATTTTTGTATGTACGTATGTGCAGACATAGGCATAATGTGTTTAGTGTGACGTATGAAGCATATGCCATGTAGGGGGTTACAAAGAAAACTAAGTAAACCATCAAATCTATATCATCTTTCTACAGTTTGCAATAATTCCAAGATTTCATTTTTTGATATGAATTTAAGATGTTAGTTTTGAATTGAGTCTCTTGCCCACCTCCCCCAACCTCCAAAGGAAACATATCAACAAAAATAGCAAGATCCAGACAAATCGATAAGAATTTTGAACTAAAGAAAATATTCAAACCCTAAATATTTTTCCAATAGTCTTGCCAAATTCTTGTTGAAATTTCAAAACAAAGGCAAAGTAAAAATAAAATGTACCTTTTGCTTGACATGAGGCCTTTTGTGATCGAGGTGTTTGAGAACATATCATCCAGACATCTCCTTGACAATTGCAAATAGATTGGAGCGAAGTCTCTCACAAATCTCATCCATCTTATAAATCGAGCAAATTTTATCATCATATGTCATGGCATTATAAATCATATGTGACCTCTGATACACTTCCATGACCCTCCTAGTTGACTCCACATGCCTAATTCCCTCAATTATTTATCTCCAATAAAACCCCACAATAAACATTACAACAAAATTATCCAATTTGCCAACCTAAATTTGTCTTACTTTTTTACATTTTAAAACCCATTCAGATGTTGAAACATGATTTAATTAAACTATATTATAAATAAAGATTAGATCTATGGATATGTCAAGGGCCTTTTAAATCTATTTCCCTTATTTCCTAATATAAAAAATGGATCAATTTTTTATATAATTTAAGTGAGGGTTGGACCCTCTCCCTTTTCATTTCTTAACTAAAATAAAGATCAATTATCTGATTTTTAAATTAGTAATAGAGAAATTCAAAACTAGTCAACAAGGGACAATACTAGTTGTAGCAGATAGATCAACCATCCTAAATAGAGATACCAAATGTTGACACCATTATCAACATTAAGCTAGTCTATATGCATACCCAAATACATACATACAACCAACATACAAACCCAAAATCATACAACTGAGATGCTAGCCCAGATACATCCAACATAGATATATAACCAGTCGATATCACCTAGAAGACACCCAGAAAGGGTCATACAATGCCATTCAAATATACCACCTCATATTATCCACTAGCTAGGATAAAAAATCAACATGTTCAAACACACCGCTTATTGAAATAGAAAAACTATAGACTAGACAACTAGAGAAACCCAACCCAAAAAAGACTAGAAGCTTTCAATAGTTTTACACTGGGTCAAAAGAGCCATCTTCTTGCTTTACTAGAGCTACATGTTTTGAGAAGAACATGATGGCCTTTTCTATCTTGGAAACATTAAATCTTTCCTGCAACAGAGAAATTTTCATTAGGCAAGAGAACTCTATCAAGTCCATCATTGGATGGTAGCCCACAAGCTAGCAACCATCTTTTAAAAACTTCTATATCACAACTAGTTCCTTTATCTTAGTTGTTTGCACCAAATGTATAGAAGCAAGTCATCAAAACTCATAGCTAGAGCAAGGAAGTGATGAGATTTTTTTAGTGTTAGCTCTATTGAACCTCTTCTTGAAGCTTTGCATTTCCCATACTTAAAATCTTCCCAAAGCCTTTGTTAATTCCCTGTCCATCGAAAGCGTGAGCACATTATCTAGATTAAGGCTAAGGAAATTTCTAAATTGACATGATACCTTGTGGCATCCTCTATGAAATATGTACCCATTGTATCATCAATTGCCTCTTGAATGTCTTCTTCTTCTTTATAAAAGAAGTCTTTGTGCAACTAAGCATAGGAAATTTCACCAATAAAATTTATTTGGTGGACCTTGGAGCCTAATTTGATTACCTTAATTATTGACAAATAGAAAGAAGCTCCATGTACAACCAATATATAAGTCGTGAGTGAGGTGAAGGACATATATGCAAATAGTTGGTAGCATAAGGAGAAATAATGGCTACAATATTGCCAATGATTTCCTATAACCCCATCATTAAGATTGAGTGTAGCATGTACCTCATTCTCATGAAGATACACTAGGTCCAAGTCTAGCCAGCTCTATATGTTTGCATTTATAATTATATTCTCCTTTTGATTGACTCCATGGTTAAAAATCCTATTGTCCACCTTATTGCCTTCTCTTAGGAAATGTGAAAGAAATTACCCCTCTAATGAATCTAGGATAGATAGAACTTCCTTAAGAATATTGTTTATTCTCCAATTCATTGACACTCTATTTTTTAGACATTGAATGATCACCTATGAGTAGCCCTCAATAACCACCAAATTTGTGGCACAAAATTTGAAGACTTGTAGGCCAAGGAGAAGAACCTTACACTCCACTTCATTGTTTATCCTAGCGGTGAGTTTCTTCAAGGTGGCTTTAACCAATGTGCCCTTAGAGTCTCAAATAATGCATCCTACGTCTGAGGGACCTAGGTTCCCATGAGATGTTCCATCAAAATTTAACTTCCAAACACCTTCTGGAGGGGGATTCCATTTGATCATGGATCAATCAATGAAGAGATTACTTGAAACAGGTGCCCCATAAATGGGAAAAATTGGATCCAATTTTATTTTAAACTATCGTGCATAAAATATTATATTTGAGTTTTAATATTATTTTGCTTTATTTGGTTTATCTATCATCTCACACAAACAACAAAATACTCTAAACTAGGTTTTAAAAAGTGATGTTGGATTCATTACAAAATTGGATCTTGTAATACATTGTAAAATCCACATCTCTTTTGATGAAAGCTTAGATGTGTTACCTTATTAATTATTTTATATAAATTTATTAAGGTCTCACTACTTTTCTTCTATGCCAACCTCTTGCCACATGTTATTTTGACCACTTGGATGTCAAAACTAAAAATGCTTGATTCAAGGATTGATGCAGGGGCATCGGTCTCGCTTCTTAATTTATTATTTCAATTTGGTGTTATTCAATTCTGGCTGGAGAAACTTGGGTTTAGTAACCATTATGGAGGTTGAGCACCAATTTCTTCCTATCACCACATGGACAGGTACGCTGGCTACCAAGTAGGAGGTCGATGGTTGCAAAGGGAACTCATAGAGTATGGAGGAATGATGAAAAGAAGATAGTTTCAAGAGCAGTTGGAATTCAGTTGTAATTGAGGAAAAAGAATTGATGGAAGAATCGTGAAGAGGCATCGTATGGGAGATGTGAGGGTCAGTTAAGAAGGGAGTGAAGGTTGATCAAAGAAGGCCAATCTAGAGGAGGCCAATAGGAGGAGAATAAAGGGTAAGTGCAAAAAGATGGGGGGCCAAAAAGTGGCCAAATTGTTTTAAAAAAAAAAAAAAGGAATAACGCAAGTGTGTTATGACTTGGTAATGATGAGCCTAAGGCTTGTCAAAACCAAACCATAACGCAAGCGCGTTATGACTTGATAATGATGAGACTAAGGCTCGTCAAAACCAAACCATAACGCAAGCGCGTTATGACTTATTATAAATTAAAAAAGGCTTATCATCTCATTTCATTTCTTTCTTCTCCTCTATACCCATGGCCTGCAAACCCTAGGAAGCATGCTCACGTTTTGGAAAAGTCAATTCAACATAAAAAACTTACCGATTCATCTCCAAAATGCCGCCACGACGTCGAGCATGCCAAAGGAGTGAGTTTTATTTGTTTTTTTTATTTGAATTTGTTTCTAAATTGGTAGGTTTGAGTTGATTTTTGATGTATATTTCGTTAATTGTCAGGAAATGTTAATGCACCTCCTCCTCCTCCTCCTCCTCCTCAAAATCCTAAGGAGGAAATACCTACGGAACAACAACCTCCTCCATCCATTTCTCAACATGCCCCTAGAACACAAGAAAATATAATGGGGCAAATTGAAAACAACAAAAAAGAAATTGAAGATATAATTACAAGGTTGAAAGATCCTTCCACTTCAACCTAGCATAGGGTCACGCTTGTTGAATCTCTTGAATCTATGTTATGAAATGTAGATTCCATTAACAAACAAATATCTAGTTGGATGGATAAGAGGAGAGAGTTTAGAAACTATTATGCAGACAAGTTGTCATACCAAGATGTGAAAAAATTACAAATTACAAAATTAGACTTGTGTTCGATTTTTACAAACCCACAAACAAATCAACCTCCACCCATTACATGCAAGAGGTTCCCTATCCATTGGTGCAACAACCAAGCAATAAGGGACAATTTTGGGCAGAGGTGGTGGATGGTTTTTGACCATCCTTCATGCAATAATAATGAGGTCCCGCAATACTTTTTGAGGAAACTCTTGCAAGTTTGCCCTTAATAAAGTGCCAAACTATTTTGATATGCAGGACTTCCAGGGTAGAGGTGGGGGGTCCGCACAAGATAGACTAGGGGCACGTGTTAACCCATAGCGGGCAGTGAGATGAGTAATCAACAGACCAACCCATGAACATGTTTCTATCCCTTCCATTGTGAAGGAGAGTGTTGAGGTCGATACACTTCAGTCCATTAGTGCCTTGACCCAGAGCATCATAGAGCATGCCAGTCCTGCAACACAGAGTGGGTTGGGAGATAGTGCAAGGAGTAGGGTCCCACCCCATGCTTGTCAGACTTGCAGGTCAGCCTGTGGTTATGACCCCATGGATAGTTAGGACGCAGGTGCACAGGCTACATCTGTAGCTATGCAGATGGTGATGATAGATACCATCCTGAGTGAGACTTTCAGCCTTGATACGCAGGTAAATATTAGCAAGTTTATTGAATTTAATTTATTAAATTTTATTTTTGAAATGCAAGATTAACTAATTTAGTTTGATGATTTTAATGAAATTTCAGGGTCATAGCATTGATGCAATTTTTAGTGGTTCTCCACCTACATATTACACTAGATCATCTATTGTCGGGGTATGTAACTAGTAAAAAATTATAAATCTTACATGTGAATAGCATTGTTATATGAATGGTATTCTAATATTTGATTTTGGATGTTGAATAGGTTAATATTGGAGATTTCACCACAACACCTGCCAGCGGTGGTGAACTTCAAAGCTTCACGAAGGTAAGAAAATAAATAGTTTAATGAATGAATTGTACTTACTAGATTTTTGTATGTGACTTGTGTGCTTTATTGTGTGTACTTCCATGTTTAGATGAACATGTGTATATGTTAGGAGCCATGATTTGCATCACTATTATAGTTTTCATAATTGAATAATGTTGTTTTATTTCTAGATGATCCAGGTTGCAGAGACACCTCCCGATGTTCATAGGGCAATGGACCATGGTGTGACCTCTGTGATTCATAGCTCCATGGCATTGACAGGGGTATGAGGTAGATTAGTAAATTTCAATTTACATTCATTGTTATAGTTGTTTATTTTTGAAAAATCAAAAGATTATCGATTTGAAGTTTAATTTCTATGTAGATGGTTTCTATAGGACATGACATCACCACGGCCTATTCTTGCTACTGAGGCAAGTGAGGAGACAGATTATATGGTAGCGGTAAGTGATTATTTTGTTAAATGTTTTATTTTTTATAACATGTAGTTTCTATATATTAATGTCTATATTTTTTATTGAACCAAAAGTGAAGAGGAGGCAGCTCACGCAACCTCCAGTATCTATTGGCCGAATTTGCCTATGCATTGGAATTGGCAAACCCACTGCCGATTCAGACACCAACATAATGAATAATACAAGGAGTCATATCAATAGAATGAATGTCATAGCCAAGTGTAAATAATCACATAACAAGAAAATAGGGAAAACTGCTAAATCTCTCAAGCTGCAGTCCTTTATGTAGGAAGAGGGATTGGTCATTAGGTAAGGAGTTTGTAATGTACTTTGGCTCCATATTACCTACCTGCAAAAATATTGCCTTACAAATCTGTGCAATATAAGTTAGTAATGAAGTACAAAATCTCAGATAACGATGGTAATATCTTGAGGATCACTGAACTAAGCATGCAGTTGGAAAACATGATGGGATCTCATGTTAATGGGAGACAAAGTATGGCCATACTGGAAAGAGCTCTAGAGTGCATGAAGACTAAAATGCCACAATCAGATTTTGGAATTTTATCAGAAATACTTGAGAGAATAGAGCAATTTGAGGGACAATCATTTAGGTTGATGTTATTATGAATCATTTTTTGAAATCCTTGAATATCATGAAGTTCTTAGAACCTTATATGTTTGTGAACAACAGTTCATAATGGAAGAATAACAAAATACATGGTTAAAAATGGATAGATACAAATAGGAAAATCACACATGAGGCAACAATTGTAATCTATCCAGGTAAAGAGCATTAAACAACTCTAAACATCATCCACTTCAATAGTTGGAGGCCTAGTCTAGGCCAATAAAAATAGGACAAATATTTACCACTTTTTGTTGTGAATAAGGTATAAGGTTTTGCATATGAAGTGTATTTCAACATTGAGGTGGATGATATCAAGATTAAATGATGCTTTAAATTTTTTAAGTTTTCCTTATGATGATTGTGCAAGATGTAAGCAAATTGCCATGAATGAGAGATTTCTACAAAAATGTAGTGTTGATTAATGTAATAGGTGCACAAAGATACAACCAAGTCAAATGAGCAGATATGGTCAAATCCATGCAGTCAAAACACTCAAGACAACCAGGTAGCATTTGATTACAAGTAGAAAGGATGGAGTGTTGATATAAAGGACCTTCAAGAATTCAAATGATAGACACATGTGACATATTCTTAGAAAAGTGTTCATATAGTGTCAAAGACTGTCATATAGTAACTGGAAGCAATGGGAAACATCTATCATTTATGAATAGATATTTCCATGATATGTACTTGAGGCAGTCATAGCAATAACCTTTCAAGATGAGCATCCTCAGGAGCAACAGAGTTTTATAAGGACAATGGTTAAGCATAGATAGGTTGTAACCTATAAGATACAAAGTACAGGTGTATCACCTTTATAATCATCAAAGCGGTTTTGCTCACAGTCTGACATGATCATGATATGAGACAAAAGTAGTAGAGTGAGATCATCATAAGTAAAAAGGAAAACAAAGCTTGCATATTACCTTAAAGAGGTCTAAATATTGTCATGCAGAGATCACTAGACAATCATGTTTCTATAAGGACAAAATAGTCATTTCAAGTGAGCATATAGTCATAAACAAAAGCAATCTCCCACTATCAGAAAGAAAGAAACTACAAACAATCCAAGCCTACCAAAGAGAGTATAGTACAAGCACTGAAGGAACTCTGATATATTGAAATCCCCGTATCTTACCTTCACAAGGTAGTATACAAGATCAAAATCATATAAATTTAGAAGCGGTCAAAGCCTAATGAAGGGGCCCTGATTAGGAATGATTGAGTATTGATCTAACATGGCAATCTTCAAAACTATAAAAAATCACATGCCACAAAGGGTTTTTTTTGTTGACTTATTACCATTAGTGTGATGCCTTTCCATGCAACCCTAGAGTGCTAGACTAACAAGAGACAATATTACAGAAATTTTTTTTTTTGAAACAAGGAAATACATTATACATTAAAAATAACTGCACTAATAACAACATTCAATGAAATGATCAGCTAACACTTCTAGGGAACATAACCGCATCAGATAAAATTAAAACCATACAAGTAATCTACATCTCAATGCAACAGAATAATAATACATTTTACATTATCAAGGATGAATAATTACAAATTTCAAAACAAGGTTACAAGACTGATTACATCAGTTTACAAATAGTACAATTATGAAAGTATACAACTTGAAGATGAAGAGCAAACTTGAACTAGAACACTCCTGCTCTAATCTCAAACCGAACATCCGAGAAGACCAATGGATAGCTCTTCCTCCCAACCATGTGGAACCCTAAGGTCCACCCCTCTGAGCTAGGAGATAACAATAAGGATTCCACTAGGTCAAGGTTGCAACCATGAACACAATAACAAGATCTAGACTCCATGCAGACAATAGGATTACAAGACTGCATAGACACGACAGTACTCACCCTGAGAAGAGAAATTGAAAGATCAAGCTAAGTTCAACCATTAAGACAAGTTGGCACTCCAGAGGTAACAACAAAGATAAAGAGAAAGTAACTAAATTGCATAAGGAGAGTGTCATCGCATGGTCCTAGTATGGGTTACCCAGGTTATCTCTCACAAGAAGTTGGCTCCTGTCTATGGTTACCCTGGCAGCCTCTCTCTAGGTATCGGCCCCATAGGGTGACACATGTAGAGCCAACATGTCCTCTCATGAAGACAAGGAGGTTGGCCTTACCAACTAGGCCTTCTCATCCCATCCTTAGCCTGCAAAACTACTCAAGGCATGGGTGAGGTATCTTACTTATCTTGTTATGTGATTTACTACTCCAACCCTCCTAAATAAGTAATTAAGTTATTACTTGCTTACAACTTCCATGGGGTTACCTAAGTGACCCCTCTGGCACCGGCCCCACCATGAAAGCCACTGTCCTAGCAATCTCTAACCAATCATTCAAAACCACAATACACAAGGACAAGGGTTACAATAGATTCTGATCCAATACACAAGCCATTCACTTGACCACAACAATTGTCCCCCTCAAAGTCAAGCATTACCTCATGAAATAATATGACACAAGTATCAAGTTGAATACCCAAATGGTTAGACCTCTAGAGTCGGTAATTGAATTCTTTACCAGGTTACGATAGTACCCCTCTTGATAGGGAAACTAGATTTCAATGACCTTGACAATGATATTAGATCAACAAAGGATAAAGAGAAAGAAAAATAACTCAATACCATCATTAATATAAGTTGATAAAATACACCATTTTGTCCCAAGGATGACTTCACACTTAAATCTAGATAAGTTTGGTGAAATCAAATCAGTTCAATAAAAAGGTAACACAACTTTATAACCTATAACCAACATATTCTTACTTCCTTGCATTAATGACCGAAAGAATTCCAACCATACAAGACACAAAGCCTACTCAAAAGAATACTAGTAAAACATTAATAGATTGAAATGACGACAATCTAAGAAACTGAAATAACTTATTTTCAATCATAAAAAAAAAGTGATTTAAATCTAGTCAACAACTTCTTCAACTGACAAAGGTAATCCAACTACGATTCCACATGTAAGATCTTAAAGTTCTAATTCTATCCTACTCTACAATACTTATCAATTTGATCATTAAAGTATCATACCCTAGTTTGACTAAACAAGACAAAATCCAATAACAAACTTAACCTCCCTAATATTATTTACTGCAATACTGTTAGCATGGTAAATAAATCTATTTTAGTCTATCATGTAAATGAAACTAAGAATCTACTTTTCATAATTTTAAAGACATCAAAAGGAACAGGGATTAAATTATAATGAATTACATCTTAATCTAATGTCTTCTCACTACTACAAGATTAATTTTGATACAAGAGCTTATTAACAATTAAATTAAACTCTAATCATGCAAGGATCATAAAGTTTGACCCTACTAAGGAATCGCTCCATGCTAAATATTAATGCCAGCTATTACTTCTCTCCTTCATGTCTAAAAGGGACACTTAAAATCTGTGAAGAAAAGAACCACCATACTCTATTAAACCTAAACAAGAGATAGTCCATGATGGCGAGAGAAAGAATGGTTGCTAAAATGAAAACTTAAGGAAATTATAATAATTTACCTATACCTAAATGTCATAACTCTAAAAACTGACGCGCCAGGAAGCAATATACATCAGCAAGAAAACTTGTTAAATGATCACTATGAGTTTTTGATACCAACGACATAACTAGCTTTAATTAATATAAGATTTCACTAAATTACTTTGCCCTACAATAACTTTCACTACCTTCCTCAATCACTTACCGACTTTCTAATTCAACCACAACCATAAATGGCAGTTACCGCAATATCACCAGTTTGGGACTCAAGGAGATAAAGAAATGAGCTACTCTAAGAGGAAACCATCCAGAACTGGAATCACAGAATGATCATGGGGAAATTTTCTTTTATAATCTAATGGTTTGAAAGGATTGTTGGGGGTGCAACGAGCCAGAGCAAAAATGATGATATCAAGAATAGTTCAGGCATAAATGATTTAATTATGGAGAAATGATTGTGTGGGGAAGTCCAAAAGCTTAAACATCAGGACAGTAAGAAGTTCAGTCGTAGCTTTAGCTATAACAGGTATAATATTTCATGGTTGCTTAAGAGTTGGAAGGCTGTAGTAGAACTGATGCATGGCCATGCAATGAGATGAGGATAGGAGAATAGGAAAATGACTAACAGGAAGACCTCAGGAGTGATCTATGCTCATAGGCTATAGAAAACATCTGAGTGGAGATCAGAGGAGAGGGGGAGGGGGGGTAATGGTTGAACGACGATGACTAGAACAGCTGGATGAAAATGATATGTATGACTTTGACATAACTAACAATAAAAATTATAACAAACTGTTAATACAATAAAAGATACATGAAGGTTTTTGGCTGTATGATTGGGTCTAAAGAGTTAGAAGAATTTAAGATTAGCAGAAATTGACCCATCAATAGAGAATAGTCAGGTAAATAAATCAAATGGAGGTAAGAATTTTGATAAGATTCCATTAAAAATCTCTTTTCAAAGCGTGAACAAGGAACAAAGGTATCATTTTCTGAAAGGGGAGTCTGAATGATGCAAGGAACCATCCATTAATAATTTGTTGCCAAGTCTCATAGGATTGCCAAGGGTTTAAAACTATTTGCCACCCTCAAGGAGAAAAATAGGATTACTCGAGATCAAGGTTCTTTTAGATGCACATTAGGAAAGTTGACGTGCAAGAGGCACAATGGCTCACAGTTAATCAAGCACCATCGGATGAATCACATAGATTGAGTGTGGAATCACATTGGAGGTAAAATGGGGTTTAAAGAATCAGTTCTGTTCCAATTGTGATAATTCCAAGGAATTACATGCTCAAGGTGTAACTTGATCCAACTAATTTCATTAAGAAAGTTGAATACAGGTTGAAAGACTTATGTTTGAGGCTCAACACAGTTAAGGCTTAACACAGTTAAGGCTCAAATGACAACAGATTTATAGTTAAACCATTTGGGGAAGAGGTTATGGTTGTAGAGATGATTTGCAGGCTTAAAAGTTTTGCCAAGCCTTTCCAAAGAGCAACCAACAAGAAGCAAGGAGTTTACAAAAGTGACAAGGGTGAATAACAAATCAATTCCATGCCAGAATAACCAGACAACAAAGGAATCTAATTCTTCAAAGCAAATAAAGACAAAGAAAATATAGAAATTCTCAAGACATACCCATACAATTCATGCTCCAAAATTGAATCCTCTTTCAGAACTTCCCCTCCTTTCTCTGAAAATAATCCTCTGAAAACATCCTTTCAAAATTTTTCCCCCTGACCAAAAGAATAACCTCCATCATAAATACCCACTCACACCAAACCCCCCCCTGAGACCAAAAATAGACAACCACCATTAATTTCAAGTACTCCCCAAAATTTGTTACACAATCCCCCTAATTTAGAGGAATTTGAAATTTTACTTAACATAGAATTTCCATATTACAAAACATATTCGACAACTAGCCAACAATAAATTATTATCCAAAATCATTAAATTACTATCCAATACTATTCTTTGAATAACGATATACTAATTAACCATATTAAACTTATGACATAGATACTAATAAAATCATTAACATAATCCATTTTAATCTATATTAGAATTTACTTAAATAATATTCCAAGTTAAGAAAATACCTTTATATTTGACAAGCTATTAATATTCTTAATATAATATTACCTCATTATGCATTACCAAGATACAAATGGGCTAACTACCCAAAACCTGATAGTAAATATTCAAACCACATGACGACCAACCAACTAAAGGTTGAATTGACCTAGGGAATAAACCTCATGTTATCTCCGTCAACATTGTCCATGGTGTAGGCCCGCTCAGACCTACTAAGTCAAGTGGAGTCGAGGCCCCATACCTACAACATGCATAAGGACAATAGGTTGTATATGATCAACTGCATAAATATTAAACACACACAGAGTTAGAGAATCATGGCATAGTAGGGTGCTCAAACTGAGTAGTACTGCACCATCCATGTTCTGAAACAAAACTATAACCATTTATATTTAACATTAGATATCAATGAGTCGCATAAAACATGTTAATATAAACCATCACTAATCATGTCCATCTCATCATAACTAAAATAACAACAATGTCATCATAAAATCATATCACATGTCAGAACTATATAAGTCAAACATAGTTTATCACGATCAAAATAAGCATAAACCATGGACCCAATAACTCAAATGTCTCATAACTATCTGGTGCAATGGAAGAACTAACAACTATCTCAAATCAAACAAAGTGTAATGTAGAACTAACAACTATCACAAGCCAAAAAATGAGGGGGTATTACATTCTCCCCCCTAGAGTCAGGCTTACTCCTGGAAGCTTATAAACAAGTAAGGGTATAACTCTCTCATTAACCCTGAGTATTGATCTAACCTGGCAACCTTCAAAACTATAAAAAATCATGTCACAGAGGGTTTTTGTTGTTGACTTATTACCATCAGTTTGATGCCCTGCCATGCAACCCTAGAGTGCTAGACTAACAAGAGACAATATTACATAAATATATTTTTTTTGAAACAAGGAAATGCATTATACATTAGAAATAACTGCACTAATAACAACATTCAATGAAATGATCAGCTAACACTTCTAGGGAACATAACCACATCAAATAAAATTAAAACCATACAAGTAATTTGCATCTCAATGCAATAGAATAATAATACATTTTACATTATCAGGGATGAATAATTACAAATTTCAAAACAAGGTTACAAGATTGATTACATTAGTTTACAAATAGTACAATTATGAAAGTATACAACAACTTGAAGATGAAGAGCAAACTAGAACTGGAACACTCCTGCTCTAATCTTGAATTGAACATTCGAGAAGACCAATGGATAGCTCTACCTCCCAACCATGTGGAACCCTAAGGTCCACCCCTCTGAGCTAGGAGATAACAATAAGGATTCCACTAGGTCAAGGTTACAACCATGAACACAATAACAAGATCTAGACTCCATGCAGATAACATAATAACAAGACTGCACAGACACAACAGTACTCACCAAGATAAGACAAATCGAAACATCAAGCTAAGTTCAACCATCAAGACAAGATGACACTCCAGAGGCAACAACAAAGATAAAGAGGAAGTAACTGAACTACATAAGGAGAGTGTCATTGCATGGTTCTAGTATGGGTTACCTAGGCTATCTCTCACAAGATGTCGGCCCCCGTCTATGGTTACCCTGGCAGCCTCTCTCTAGGCATTGGCCCCATAAGGTGACACATGCGGAGCTGACATGTCCTCTCATGAAGACAAGGAGGTTGGCCTTGCCAACTAGGCCTTCTCATCCCATCATTAGCTTGCAAAAGCACTCAAGGCATGGGTGACGTATCTTACTTATCTTGTAATGTGATTTACTACCCCAACCCTCCTAAATAAGTTATTAAGTTATTACTTTCTTACAACTTCCATGGGGTTACCTAGGTGACCCCTCTGGCACCGGCCCCACCATGAAAGCCACTCTCCTAGCAATCTCTGACCAATCATCTAAAACCACAATATGCAAGGACAAGGGTTACAATAGATTATGATCTAATGCACAAGCCATTCACTTGACCACAACAATATAAGTCCCATTATCCCCCTCAAACTCAAACATTACCTCATCAAACAGTATGACACAAATATCAAGTTGAATACCCAAACAGTTAGACCTCTGGAGTTAGTAATTGAATTCTTTACCAGGTTACAATAGTACCCCTCCCGATAGGGAAACTAGATTTCAATGACCTTGACAATGATATAAGATCAACAAAGGATAACAAGAAAGAAAAATAACTCAATATGATCCTTAATATAAGTTGATAAAATACACCATTTTGTCCCTAGGACAACTTCACACTTAAATCTGGACAAAGGTTTGTGAAATCAAATCAGTTCAATAAAAGGGTAACACAACATTATAACCTATAACCAACATATTCTTACTTCCTTGCATTAATGACCAAAAGAACTCCAACCATACAAGACACAAAACCTACTCAAAAGAATACTAGTAAAACATTAATAGATTGAAACGACAACAATCTAAGAAATAGAAATAACTTAATTTCAATCATAAAAAAGGTGATTTAAATCTAGTCAATAGCTTCTTCAACAGACAAATGTAATCCAACTACGATTCAACACATAAGATCTTAAAGTTCTAATTCTATCCTACTCTACAATATTTATCGATTTGATCATTAAAGTATCATACCCCTAGTTTGACTAAACAAGACAAAATTCAATAACAAACTTAACCTCCCTAATATTATTTACTGCAATACCATTAGCATGGTAAATAAATCTATTTTAGTCTACCATGTAAGTGAAACTAAGAATCTACTTTTCAAAATATTAAAGACATCAAAAGGAACAAGGATTAAATTATAATGAATTACATCTTAATCTAATGTCTTCTCACTACTATAAGATTAATTTTGATACAAGAGCTTATTAAACATTAAATTAAACTCTAATCATGCAAGGATCATAAAGTTTGACCCTACTAAGGAATCACTCCATGCTAAATATTAATGCCACCTATTACTTCTCTCCTCCACGTCTAAAAGGGACACTTAAAATATGCGAAGAAAAGAACCACTATATTTTATTAAACTGAAAAAAGAGATAGCCCACGATGGCAAGAGCAAGAATGGTCACTAAAATGAAAAATTAAAGAAATTATAATAATTTAACTATACCTAAATGTCATCACTCTAAAAACTGACGCACTAGGAAGTAGTATACATCAGCAAGAAAACTTGTTAAATGATCACTATGAGTTTTTGATACCAACGACATAACTAGCTTTAATTACTATAAGATTTCACTAAATTACTTTGCCCTACAATAACTTTCACTACCTTCCTCAATCGCCTACTAACTTTCTAATTCAACCACAGCCATAAATGGTAGTTACCGCAATATCACCAGTTTAGGACTCAAGAAGATAAAGAAATGAGCTGCTCTAAGAGGAAACCATCCAGAACTGGAATCACAGAATGATCATGGGGAGATTTTCTTTTATAATTGAATGGTTTGAAAGGATTGTTGGTGGCACAACGAGCCAGAGAAAAAATGATGACATCAAGAATAGTTTAGGCATAAATGATTTAGTTATGGAGAAATGATTGTGTCTAGAAGTCCAAAAGATTAATTGTCAGAACAGTAAAAAGTTTAGTTGTAGCTTTAGCTATAACAGGTCCAATATTTCATGGTTGCTTAAGAGTTGGAAGGTTGCAACAGAACTGATGCATGGCCACACAATGAGATGAGGATAGGAGAATAAGAAAGTGACTAATAGGAAGACCTCGATAGTGATCTATGCTCACAGGCTACAACCAACATTTGAGTGGAGTTCAGAGGAGCAGGGGGGTAACGGCTGAATGGTGATGAATGGAATAGCTGGTCGAAAATGATATATGACTTTAAGAGAACTAACAAAAAAAATTACAACAAACTGCCAATATAATAAAAGAAACATGAAGCTTGTTGGCCATATGACTGGGTCTAAAGAGTTAGAAGAATGGAGTGTAATATTAGCAGAAATTGACCCATCAATAGAGAATAGTCAGGTAAATAAATCAAATAGAGGTAAGAATTTTGATAAGATTCCATTAAAAAACTCTTTTCAAAGCATGAACAAGGAACAAAGGTATCATTTTCTAAAAGGGGAGTCTAAATGATGCAGAGAACCATCCATTAATAATTTGTTGCCAAGGGTTTAAAACTATTTTCCACCCTCAAGGAGAATAGTAGGATTGCTTGAGATCAAGGTTCTACAAGATGTACATCAGGAAAGCCGACGTGCAAGAGGCACAATGGCTCATAGTTAATCAAGCACCATCAGATGAATCAAATAGATTAAGTGTGGAATCACATTAGAGGTAAAATGGGGTTTAAAGAATCAATTCTATTCCAACTATGATAATTCCAAGGAATGACATGCTCGAGGTCTAACTTGATCCAACTAATTTCATTAACAAAGTTGAATACAGGTGAAAAGACTTATGTCTGAGGCTCAACATAGTTAAGGCTCGAATGACAACAGATTTACAATTAAACCATTTGAGGAAGAGGTTAGGGTTGTAGAGATGATTTACAAGCTTAAAAGTTTTGCCAAGCCTTTCCAAAGAGCAACCAACAAGAAGCAAGAAGTTTACAAAAGTGACAAGGGTGAATAACAGATCGATTCCATGCCAGAATAACTAGACAACAAAGGAATCTAATTCTTCGAAGCAAATAGAGACAAAGAAAATACAGAAATTCTCAAGACATACCCATACAATTCACTCTCCAAAATTGAATCCTCTTTCAGAAGTTCCTCTCCTTTCTCTGAAAACAATCCTCTAAAAACATCCTTTCAAAATTTTCCCCCCTGAGTAAAAGAATAACCTCCATCATAAATACCCACTCACACCAAAACCCTCCCTGAGACTAAGAATAGACAACCACCATTAATTTCCAGTACTCCCCAAAATCTATTACACAATCCCCCTAATTTAGAGGAATTTGAAATTTTACTTAACATAGAATTTCCATATCACAAAACATATTCGACAACTAGCCAATAATAAATTATTATCCAAAATCATTAAATTACTATCCAATACTATTCTTCAAATAATGATATACTAATAAACCATATTAAACTTATGACATAGATACTGATAAAATCATTAACATAATCCATTTTAATCTGTATTAGAATTTACTTAAATAATATTCCAAGTTAAGCAAATACCTTTATCTTTGACAAGCTATTAATATTCTTAATATAATATTACCTCATTATGCATTACCGAGATACATATGGGCTAACTGCCCAAAAACTGATAGTAAACATTCAAACCACATGACGACCAACCAACTGAAGGTTGAACTGACCTAAGGAATAAACCTCATGTTATCTCCGTCAACATTATTCATGGTGTAGGCCCGCTCAGACCTGCTAAGTCAGGTGGAGTCGAGGCCTGGTACCTGCAACCTACATAAGGACAATAGGTTGTATATGATCAACTGCATAAATATCAAACACACACAGAGTTAGAGAATCACGGCGTAGTAGGGTGCTCGAACCTAGTAGTACTACACCGTCCCTACTTTGAAACAAAACTATAACCATTTATATTTAATAGTAGATATCAATGAGTCGCATAAAACATGATAATATAAACCATCACTAATCATGTCCATCTCATCATAATTGAAATAACAACAATGTCATCATAAACTCATATCACATGTCAAAACTAAATCAGTCAAACATAGTCTATCACGATCAAAATAAGCATAAACCATGGACCCAAGAACTCAAATGTCTCATAACTGTCTGGTTTAATGGAAGAACTAACAACTATCTTAGGTCAAACAAAGAGTAATGTAGAACTAACAACTATCACAAGCCAAAAAATGAGGGGGCATTACAATCAGTTAAATCTTGTATAGCACTTGCAGCCTTCCCAATCAAATATGCATAGATAAGTAGTACGGGATTGTCATTTTTACCATCTCTAAATAAGAATATGGAAGAAGTACAGTGACCCATGGAGCAGAACACAACAATATATAAGGGAAGTGTCTTATTGTCAGTTCAAACTAGATAAATCTTATCAAAATGCTTATGATAAAGACGAAGTAACAGAGGATGTCATGACACCAGTCATCAAATGTCTGTATGTACATAAAAAATATGGTCACGGCTAGGAAGAAACATTCCCTTCAACAACATAAACCGCAACTTTTTATTTGAAGAAACCCTCATCATATGAGATACACAGTAAAGAGCTTGAATGGGTAAGATTTAAGAAAGCACCATACCTTGTATTTTTCTAGAGATAAGGAATATATATAGGCCGTTGATATTTTTGTTTCCCTATTCACTCTCAAAAAGCTTAAAACTATGTTACCCATGGCGGTCATATGGAGAAGCAGTAGTAGTAAAGAGAAAGTCATGATAATGCTCAGAAATAATCATTTGGCCGTGGCCAAACTTTAACATAACCAATGAATAGAAGCTTTAAAATAAATCAGAACCTATACAAACATACTCACCTTTCTTTTCTACTGAAAACACAGAGAGAGACACATCCAAAAGCCATTGAAATGACAGAGAAAGATCAAACCCTTGAAACCATGGTGGCGGCACAAAGTGGAGCAGCAGAGAACAAGTTAAAATGAGAAGTATTTTTAGGTTTTCTTTCCTTTTTGATCAAATTCCCTATCTGAGCCATGTGGTTCCCTTCCTCTTTTTTGACTTTCAATTCTCAAAATAATCATTGTTATCTTTTCTATTGTGGTCAAGACTTGTGCTAGTCTTGAAACCTAATGATGTGAATCTCACATGTCACGGGGGTTGTGAGTGAATAAAGTGAATTTGAAGTCAAAAGAGAATGATTTGAAGATAATGCATATAGGATACACAAGGGAGTCATAAGGGTCAAAAAATTGTAATGCAATACTTGATACATGAGGTAATGCATGTATTTTATAAGGGGTTATAAGGTCAGAATATGAGTGAAGACAAATTAGACTTACAAGGTGATAGAGACTCATCATAGGTTTCTTTCTTTGCATGTGGAGTGATAAGTGTTGTAATTCCTTTTACCCTTGATATTGTTTGCATGGCGAATGCATTATGTAAGGAGTAATAAGGGTATTTTTGCCTTAGTGCATGGCAGGGATGTTTAGTCAAAGGGAGATATAAGGTTTTTGACTTATGATTTAAATGGTAGATGTATTATAATTTATCCAAGATATTATTAGGACAATTACTTTAATTGTTACTAATAATAGATTAAATAAGTTATTTTAAATATAAGTTATTTTTGACTTGTGCATGGAGTGATAAGAGGAGTTAAGTTATCAGTTTGAAGCTTTCAGTTAGAAGCAGTTTGGTGGAAGATTGAGGAGTTCTATGAGCTGTTTACCTTGAGTCAGGCACTTCATTTCATTGGTGCATGGACCAACACCAGTTTTGACACATTATAGCTTTTTTTCCATCAGTTTGGAGGTATTTTTTACATGATTTTAGGGCTTGCATGGGAATCAGTTATCATTTTTGCATGTGCTATTTTGAGATAACTAAGGTTCAAATTCTAGTTGTCTATAAGTCAATTTTTTGACCTATCTTTTCTATATATTGTAAAACTTCATTCATTATGAAGTTAGTTCTTGATTTTCATTCTGATTCAGACAGATTGGAGAATTCTTATAGCTCATTTTTTACAGTTTTATTGAGAGATCAGTAGGTTACAGGTTCTATTTTTGTCTTTTTCAGTATTTCCTTTGTTTCTTTGAGATCTATTAATTGCCTATCCATTTAGTGCTAATTACTTGAAGTGATTTGATGAAATTTTGTTGTGTTTAACCATTAAACCTTTAAAATTATTGTCTCACTTTATTGCTTGCAGCATTAAGCATATAATCATCATAGGTCTTAGGTTGTGTTAACTGAGATTAGTCTTTTTGTGTTGTGAAAAACTATTTCCTTCATATAAAGCCTATTTTCAAGCCTTCCTGAGAATCACTTTTGTGAAATTGATGCCAAGATTAGATTGTGTGAAAGTTAGATTTTTGAGCAATATTATGGATTAGATTGCATATTTTTATCTAAATTAGGTGCATTATCAAATTTTACATTTTGCATTTCATATAGTTTCTTTCTTCCCTTTTCCAAAATAGAAAAAACATACATCCCAATAGAACATTTGAAGGGAACCAACCCACAATCTGGAGGTCTAATTTAATCATAGGGTACCCACAACCTGCAATTAGTCGCATGTTACACGGAATTGCAGAGCTTTTCCATCCTTACATACTGGTGTAATTCCCAATGATAACAGTTTTTGACACACCCGGTGGGACTTTGAATTGATTTTCAATTCAAGAGAACTTATTTATTACTTCTATTTTTGGTATGATCAGTAGTTAATTTATCCTTTTTAGAGGTTTATTTAAAAATACCTAGCGACTCTATCTTTATGGTTTGATAGATCAGACCTTTTGAATGAATAAACATGTCTTTCCTTCAAGGAAACATGCCCTATCATCCAGCATATCATGAAAATACTACCAATCCTCCATCTTATCGGCCATATCAGATCAACCATACTACTGGTTTCATTCCTAATACCTTTGATTTGCAAAGAAATTAGCAGACTCAACATGTTTGCCTCCCACCCACCCCTTCTCATCCTTCATATCAGCATTTACATGTCCAAAATCAATCCCAAGAAGTTAGGGATATGAAGTACAGTATGAGTTGTATCAATGATACATTATTAGATGTCACAAGGAGCCTAGAAGAGTTCAGGAGGCAACAAGAGTATCAGCAGTAGCAGTAGGAGATGAATTATTAGGCCTATCTCTATGAATAGGAGTCGGAGGCACAAAGGATACAATTTGAACAAGATCTTGCAAGACATATTGCAGCCAAAGAGGCACATATGAAGTATTTTCTTCCACAAATACAAAAGTAGAACATCTAAATAGCTGCATTCATTCCAGATCAACATTCTCAAAATGAGGTTAGTAGGTATCAAGTTTCAAGTTTCAAGAATTTTGATTATAATCAGGAACCTATTTGCATTCAAGATTAGTCTATTAGTTTTCAGTATCAACAGCCTTCTTGGACTGAATGTCTTGATTATAAGATGCCAAATTTTATCAAAGCTACCCATTCCATACCAATCCAAAATCAAGAAAGGGAAGAAGTAGTGATAAAACTTGAACCAATCAAAATTCTGGGTTTCAACGAAGAAAAATTAGTAGTGGTGCAAGATATTTTTTCTATTTTCACTCTATCTCTAGTTGAAAATGAGCATAATTCCTATGAGAGAGATGTTGGTTCTGATTTGGTACTCAATCCTTTAGATTTTGATTCATTTGAGAAGTTCTCTAATGCTTTTTACAAGATAAATTAAAATAGGATACAAGGATTTGAAGGGAAGAATCTTCAATTACCAAAATAGATTGCCCAAGTTGTAGATGAGAATAAAATAGACAAAGAAGATGTAATTTCTCTGTTTGATCAAGTGCCTTCTTTTATTGACCAAGATGAAGACATCATACAAGTACCAGCTAATTTAAGACAGCTAGTTGATATTGCAGAACATGAGATACAATTGATCTTTAGTGAAGTTGATGTCTTAGTCCAGCTAGAAGAGCAAAAAGACAGTCACATTTTGGATGCCAACGATCTTGTTTTATGTGAGAATGAGATTAACCAACCAGAATATGAAACTAAATCAAATAGTATTCTCTGTTAGGATATGGCATCTAATTTGTTTTCAGAATAGCTAAGTAAATCAATTGAAGAAATGTAATCTTTTCCAGATATTTTTGTTTTTGATTGTCAAGATTCTGATTGTTCAACCTGTAGGGAGCTTGCCAATCTACTGGATTCTGGTGATGATCAAGGGATTGAGTTAGGAAATGATGAGCATAGAATTCTAGTATAGGATTTTTAGTCATATGAAAGCATGTTTTCATATATTATAACTTGGTTTTTTGTTCTAACATAGAAAATGATTTGATACCATGTGAAATAGTAGTATCTGATCAACAGGATCAGGACAAAGAGTATAGATCATATGAGATAACTCTTACAGATTAGATTGAAAGTACAAGTGATCATATGACAATAGATCTAAATCAAGATATCAAGAGTATTAGCCAAATATTCATCATTGCAAGAGGGTGTCTAATTAGGGATATAGCTAATAGAGAGTTAAAAAGGGAGAAATAGATTTCTATTTTACCAAAAGAGCAAACTACAGATCTAAAACAATAGAATGAGGTCATTTATTCACCTCATAACAACAATATCAATGATCAAGTTTGGATAATCAGTAAGCTTGTTTCCATTCTCTAGAATATTTTGTAGCTTTCTGTAAAGTATATCCTTATGAATCATGTTATGTTAGTAGCCAAAAGCTTTGCAGAACATCCTTTCCTAAACAGAAAGGGAAGTTATTTTAACCAAACAGTTAATGGATTCGTTTGACCAGTACACTTTGGCTAGTTAGAATAGGGTAGGTAGAATTTTAGTTTAGTTGTTGTTTTGTTTCCAAGAAGTGCTTATGCACATGTTACTGACTTTGTTTTAAGCAAGTCAGTTAAGTTTAGTTTTCATTTTTTGTTGTTGCTGTTGTGTCTCAGTCAGTTTTGAGTTGTAAATTTTTTTTTCAAGATTCAGGGTAGAAAAGACTCTATGCCCAATGGAGTTGCAAAGGCTACTGTTTCTAATTTATTTAACAGGAAAACACCCCTGAGAGGTCTCCATAAATGTTATTTTTTTTTGTTCACACTTAAAATTAGTTTGACCTAAGTGTAATTGTTCAGAAGGTATAAAAGAAAACTTCAAAGTTATGCATTTATTGAACAGGTTGATATCTTGACAAGAGAAGAGAAGAAAATTTAGTTGACAGGATAGCCCATCAGTCTAATCAAGACAGATGAGCTAACATGACAAGAGAATAGGATTGCCAAGGTACTAGTCATTCAAGAAATATAGATGTTTTACATCATGTTATCTTTCAAGAGTTATAAGTTAGATTGATTATTCAATTAATCAGTTTTGAATAAAGGAAAGAACTATATTTGTATTAAATTGTTACTTCATGTCAAGTATCCGTTACTTTATATCATGCATTGATTGAAAAGGAAATACACATACATCATATGCATAAGAGAAATTAACTAATCATGTTTAAAGGAAGTGTTCAAATCTATCCCACACAAGCTGTGGGAGTAACTAGACTGAGCAATTGAAGACATGCAAGCTATATATCTATTTGATAAAAGAAAGAAAATTAACACATGATAAATTGAAACATCCATCATTGCCTAAGCAAGAAGGTTGTTTGTCAATGCCAACCTTTAGTATTCAGTCTTTAGTCTTGATCATCAGCTCCCATCATTAGTTGAACCTGCAAAAAAATTGGGGACAACCCCGTTAGCACTACGGATGTTTAAAGTTATCACATGCTTTTATCAAACAGATACATCTACTTATCACATCATGCATTCATATGAGAGATTAAATCAGATATATGACACAGATCAAGAAGAAACCATGAAGAAGATCAATCAATACTATCAGGTATATCTTTTATGCTTACTTGTTTGTTCACTGTGCAGGTATAGGAAAAGTAATGTTGCTGATTTGAAGACATTTGAAGCATGTGGAGAAAATGGGATCCCATAAGGGTTGAACCCAACATGCTCAAAATCAAGTACAAAGGAAGAAAATAGCTAGATCATATCATGCCATGTGGGACAATCAAGTCAAATGATCAAAGTACAAATACATCAAAAGAAGATATCATGCATCCATATGAAAGGTACAATCACATCATAGAGTGGACAACATCAAAGAGCAGGTACTTTCCCATATTTTGTTATGAATGAAGTATAGATACATAACTGATTAGTCAAAAGGATGTTACATCAAGAGGTGACAAGTACAAATAACAAAGGTACAATGATCCATAAAAGGTCCTTTCATCTCTTAATTATCATCAAATGTGTATTTTGCTGTCCATGAGGTACTTATTGTACTTATAGATAAACCAAACATGGTAGAACATCACAATGTGTGATCTATTACTAGGTTCTTCAATGTTGCAATCTTCATTCAATATCAAGTGCATTTAGAACAACATTGAGACAGTTCAACATGAGCGATGAATAATACAGAGTCATATCAATATAATGAATGTCACAGCCAAGTTCAAATAATCACATAACAGGAAAATAGGGCAAACTGGTAAATCTCTCAAGCTGCAGTCCTTTATGTAGGAAGAGGAATTGGTCATCAGGTAAGGAGTTTGTAATGTACTTTGGCTCCATATTACCTGCCTACAAAAAATATTGCCTTGCAAAGTTGTGCAATATAAGTTAGTAATGAAGTATAGAGTCTCAAATAATGATGGTAATAAATTGAGGATCACTGAACTAATCATGTAGTTGGAAAACATAATGGGAGCTCATGTTAATGGGAGAGAGAGTATGGCTATACTAGAAAGAGCTCTAGAGTGCACAAAGACTAAAATGCCACAATCAGATTTTGAAATTTTATCAGAAATACTTGAGAGAATAGAGCAATTTGAGGACAATCATTTAGGTTGACATTATTATGAATCATTTTTTGAAATCCTTCAATATCATGAAGTTCTTAGAACCTTATATGTTTGTGAACAATAGTTCATAATGGAAGAATGACAAAATGCATGGTTAAGAATGGATAGATACAAATAGAATAGTCACACATGAGGTAACAGTTGTAATCTATCTAGGTAAAGAGTATCAAACAACTTTGAACATCATCCACTTCAATAGTTGGAGACCTAGTCTAGGCCAATAAAAATAGGACAAATGTTTACCACTTTTTGTTGTGAATAAGGTATAAGGTTGCATATGAAGTGTATTTCAACATTGAGGTGGATGATATAAAAATTAAATGATGCTTTAAATTCTAGAAGTGTTCCTTATGATGACTGTGCAAGATGTAAGGAAATTGCCATGAATGATAGATTGCTACAGAAATGCAGTGCTGATTAATGCAACAGGTGCATGAAGATACAACCAAGTCAAATGAATAGATACAATCAAATCCATGCAGTCAAAATACTCAAGACAGCTAGGTAGCAGATGATTACAAGCAGAAAGGGCGGAGTGTTGATATAAATGACCTTCAAGAATGCAAACGATATACACATGTGACATATTCTTAGAAAAGCATTCATAAAGTGTCAAAGACTGTCATATAGTAACTGGAAGCAATGGGAAACATCTATCATTTATAAACAGATATTTCTATGTTATCTCCTTGGGGTAGTCATAGCAATAACCTTTGAAGATGAGCATCTTCAGGAGCAACAAAGTTTTATAAGGACAGTGGTTTAGCATAGATAGGTTGCAACCTATAAGGTACAAAGCACATGTGTATCACCTTCATAAGTATCAAAGCAGTTTTGCTCACAGTCTGACATGATCATGATATGAGACAAAAGTAGTAGAGTGAGATCATGATAAGTAAAAAGGAAAACAAATCTTACATATTTTCTTAAAGAGGTCTAAATATTGTCATGTAGAGATCACTAGACAGTCCTGTTTCTATACAGACAGAATAGTCATTTCAAGTGAGCATATAGTCATAAACAAAAGCATTCTCCCACTGTCAGAAAGAAAGAAATTACAAATAATCTAAGGCTACCAAAGAGAGTACGGTACAGGTATTGAAGGAACTCTGATATATCGAAATCCCCATATCTTACCTTCACAAAGTAGTATACAAGATCAAAAGCATATAAATTTAGAAGCGGTCAAAGCCTAATGAAGGGGCCCTAATTAGGAATGAATAAGTATTGATCTAACTTGGTAGTCTTCAAAACTATAAAAAATCATGTCACAAAGGGTTTTTTTTGTTGACTTATTACCATTAGTTAAAGCTTGTATAGCACTTGCAACCTTCCCAATCAAATATGCATAGATAAGTAGTACATGATTGTCATTTTTACCATATCTAAATAAGAATATGGAAGAACTACAATGACCCATGGAGTAGAACACAACAGTATATAAGGGAAGTGTCTTATTATCAGTTCAAATTTGATAAATCTTATGAAAATGCTCATGATAAAGATGAAGTAATACAGGATGTCATGACAACAGTCATCAAATTCTATATGTGCAGATATAATATGGTCATGGCCACGAAGAAACGTTCCCTTCAACAACATAAACCACAAGTTTTTATTTGAAGAAACCCTCATCATATGAGATACATAGTAAAGAGCTTCAAAGGGTAAGATTTAAAAAAGCACCATACCTTGTGTTTTTGCAAAGATAAGGAATATATATAGGCCGTTAATATTTTTGTTTCCTTATTCGCTCTCAAAAAGCTCAAAAACATGTTGCCCATGGTGGCCATATGAAGAAGCAACAGTAGTAAAGAAAAAGTCATGATAATGCTCAGAAATAAGGACATCAACAACCTCCTCCCTCAAACTATCAAAGTTTGAAGGATCTAATACATGTGAACTCATTCTCTAATATTAGGCCCAACCTTATAATTGCCAATCTTGGAGCCTTTACCAAACCTGATATATTTACCACAATAGGTAAAATATTTTTTGATTATAACATGATAGTCATGGGTCTTGAGGCCTCTTAAGCTATTAATGTTAGTTTGGCTTCTGATAGTACTACTTACATATCCAATGGCAAAGTGAGTTTGAGATATCAACTGTAAGAATTGTGCACATTTTTCCTTTGTCCAGACATAAGGAGCACTGGGTTTTCTATATTTTGGATCATCATATTTTTCAAACCAGAGATTTAGATGAATCTTTAGTTCTCAAAAGTCTTCATGTGATTGAATAGTATCAAAAGCACCAAAAAGAGTTTCTATAATAGCATAGGCTATATTTTTCTCAGTATGCATAAAGTTAATAGTATACCTAATGGCTATATCCTTAAAGTATGGCAACTTATAGAATATGCAAAACCATTTTACACCATTTTCATTACATGGATCATATCTACTACTGGAAATCCCACCATTTTCAATAAATGACATTCCTTTTTGTCCATTCCCAATAACGTAATCACCCGTTATTAGCAAAGGTGCTTCACAATTCTCTTGTTAACCATTGAAACACATTTTTTGTCGATGATATGGATGGCCCACTTTAAGGTAAGCATGATGTCCACAATAAATACACTTACGCAAACTTCTTGAGTGCCTCACAAAATCCTTAAAGTTGCAAGCAGGACAGCCATGGTATCCATGAATAGTGAGACCAGACAATGTACCATATGTAGGAAGATCATGAATTGTAACCAATAAGAAAGATCTTAAAGTGAATTTGATTGAATGACCATCAATTAAACATTTAGTTGCTTCAATTTCTTTCCACAATTCCATTAGCTCATCATATAATGGCTCTAGATAGGCATCTATTGTATCTAAAGTCACACTTTTATTTCCTGATATAATCAACGATAGAATTAAGAAAAATGGTTTAGTTGTTAACCATGGATGCAAGTTATAATTTATTAAAAACATTGGCCAAGTTGACCATTTAGTACTTTGATCTGAGAATGGGTTCACCCCATCTAGAGCCAAACCCAACCTATACCATCTATTATCAAATTCCATCCACATCTTATACTCAAGCACATGTCGTTGTTTTCCATCAATGATCTTATTTTGGGCATGCCACTGCATAAGTTTAGCAATGTCTCTGTACCTATACATTCGAAGTAATCGTGGGATTATCAAAAAGTGGCGAAGAACATTTCTAGGAACCACAACTGATTTCAACACTTATCTATACCTTGCTTCATGACATTTCGAACATTCACTCTCACTTGCAATATTTTTTTAAAATAATACACAACCATTAACACATGTGTGGATGTTTTCGTGCCCCAAGCTGAGCTTACTAATCTACTTTTTATGTTGACTTTGTTTTGTTGGCAATGTGGGGTCAACTGGTAACAACGAACTTACTAATGCCAATAACTGATCTACACTCTCATTTGTCCAACCATGTACCATTTGCAAGTTAAGAATTTGAAGGATTATTATCAAATAACTTAACTTGCAATTAGCATACAAAGGATTTAAAGCATCCTCCATTGACTTGGCCCAATCATCATTTAGACCCTCATTCAATATTCTTTCAACTTCAAACCCTTTGTTTAACATTTCTACCTCTTTAGTTCTGTTTGGTGCCACTTCATCTATGTTTTTTACCTCTTCATCTCTCACAGTCTATAATTCTGTCATATCTTCATAATAATTGTAAACCCAAGGGCTTATACCACTATGCCCATATCTTATCATGTTGATAAATCACATTTCTTTTTCTCACCCTTCCACCAAGATAGTCATTACATGGACATGGATATTTTTCCATTTCCCTCTCTTTGGCTACTCTCTCATCATATGCATGATATTGATCCGTAGTCAACCTTTGATGCTAATCCATCTATAATATTGTGCATCCTAGTATTAATTTAGTATAATAAGATATCCTATGCCTAGAAGGCCTTTAAATATAAAATATTAAAAGGTAACCTTCAATCATGCATATGGTCAAGCTAGGATAGCATTTCCTTCAGTTTCAACTAGTCATCATGCAGGGAGATCATGCATAATAGAGGTGTGGTTTTATTTGAGTTCAAGGATTAGTTAAGGATCAACTTAAAAAATACTAAAGATAACATTTTCTTTTGAGTTTTCAAGATTCAATCACGAAAATATCTCCTGGGGGGCACCCACAAGTAGCTTCCCCAAATATCATGAAAATATCAATTCACTTTTGGCAATGAGGGTTGTGAGTTACCTTTGAATTTTCTGCAGAGTGCATCTCCAAATTCAAATTTTCTACAGAGGGCCTCGCCGGCTTTAAATTCATGACAGCAAACTCTGAATTCCTTGCTGACCTTTTCAAAAGTCTCCATGTCCTCTCCAAACAAGCTTTATCACCCATGCAAGTAGTTGCTACACTTATATGCACCTAAAACATTTTTTCAGGTACATGCATTAGATAGAGTAAGTGCTTCAATACGTGTTCATGAGAATAACAAACATCAACAACAATTCAATTTCATTCCCATGCCGACAATTATACATTTTACATGTTGCCTAACTTACAAATATAGAAAAGCTATGTAAACCAATAGATAAATAGCATTTAGAAGAAATATTAAACAATTTATCATGATTACACTTTAAAACCCCAATTAAATAACTATTGTGATGAAGTATTCATAGCAGCAAATCACTTGCCAAAATCATATGCAAAGTCACCAAATAATGGACTCAATATGTTAACCATTTCAAATGACAATCCTGACAATAGGGAAAACAACATACAGAATATAGTCATGCCTTTGATTGAAAAGGAGGGGGCATATATTACAATCTATAGTAGCATTGAAAAGATGAAAATATAGAATCCATGAAGCTAAACACTTTTGTCAAAATACAAACCCTTGCCCAATTAGTTAACTGATCCTTAAAAATTTTATGAGGCAAAGATAGTCATTATATAGATGCTAAAACAGTGACAAAAGTGCCTTTGAAAGTGATGACAGTCATGTCATCAAACTTATAGTGAAATCAGTCATCAAAAAGAGTAATGCACAACACCATAGAAGAAAAGAGGAGATCACTATCCATTCAAAGAGATGCTCTAATCACAGTCACCAAAGTGGGCTACAACAGTAGAGAAAAGATAGTGGAATATTGACAGTCTTTTTGCATCCAAATGTGAATTATGTGACAACTGTCATATATCAATAACAAAAGTAACAAAGAGGATTTTTTCTAGTTAAAAGTCTATGAATAGAATCATCAAGTTTATCAAAATCAAGCTAATAAGCTATATGATAGTCATAGCAACAGATGGACAAAGGGAATGTGACTATGACAGATTTTTGCATACAAAGGATAGTCATCGTTAATGATATCTTTGTATTAAGGAATTTGTAGGCAAGTTCGTGATAGAACAACAGAGATCAGTTCATGTATGAAGCAATGAACAAGGTTTTCATGACAAAGGTTACGGTCAAGATAGCAGTAAGAGACAGTAAAGATAGCGAAGAGAAGATTTAAAGAATGAAACAAATCATGGAATAGTCTTGCATTCTCAAAAACAAGCTTTCATTCTCTATCTTGTGATAGTCACTTTGAAAATAAAATCATCTTTCAAAGGGTCAATCACACACACAAGAGTACTATCTAAGTCACAGGTTGAAGACCATCAAATTCCTTCATGCCAAGGTATTCTAAGTATAAATCATGAATGGAAAAGTAGAACTGTATCAATAAAGAACCATGAGACCTCTTCATATAGTCATTGAAAGAGATAGAATAGTCACTAATGATAGAGCATCAAGCTTTCAAATATACAAAAATTTAGAGTAGGCTAAGAAAGGAATAGAGGTACGTGGAAAACCTTACCTGTGCTTCATAAAACTATTTGTTATCTATCATCTATTTGTCGTCTATCTGTTCCTTTGATATCTACCATCTATAGCTGGAAATCCCAAAATTCCCTCCTTTCTTCATTCACACGATGATCTCAAAACTATTTCCAAACTCAAAGAACTATGGCCATGAACAATCTTCTCTTGTTCGACTACTCATACCCTATCTTGGTAGCCATGAACAATCTATTAGGGTTAGCCGGCAGAAGATATCAATTAAATGCAAATAAAGATTAAATAGAGGAATGGAAATACATAGAAATAATAACAACGAGAGACAAGTTTTAATGTGGTTCACCCAAACTCGGGCTACATCCACCAAACAGAGAGTCCAATATTACTATCCAGTAAATCAAACCGATTACAATCAGCAATCCCTACAACTTAATACTATTGTAAAATGCTACAATACAATACCCAAACCCTAACCCTTGGCCACTTTTTATTAATCTTTTTGTCAGTTACAAAAATAGGGTTTTCTTATGTCGGTCAATGAAAAATAACTCCCAGTGCTTTATAAAATAATAAAAAAAATTGTGTGAGGTTTCAAGGGCATTGCCCCCAAGCCCCCACAGGGGCCCTGCCCCTCGACCCCACCCTGTATCGTGACATGGAACACGCCAGGGATGCTGCCCCTTGACCCCGTCTTGGGGGCGTTGCCCCCAAACCCCTGCAAGGGGCGCTACCCCTTGACCCCGTAGGGATTTGGGGGGGAAACCGTGCCGATAAAAGAGGGGTAAATATAACCTCTGAGTCTGATTAGGCTCCATATAACAACACAATCTTCTCCTTATCAACTACTCATACCCTATTCTTGGCAGCCATGAATAATCTTCTCATGTTCAACTACTCTGCATACTCTATTCTCGGTAGCCATGAACAATCTTCTCTTGCTAAACACACAATCTTTGCTTCTTCATAGGTTTCATCTTTTGTTCAAAATTCATAAACGCACAATCTCTCCATTATTTCCCTCCAAAACTAAAGTGAAAGAAAAAAGAATAGAAGAATTTATTTAGTCCTTTATTTAGTTAATTTTATTTGCAGTTGTGGTTTTTTGCCCGATGACCAAATTAGTCATTTATTTAGCCATTTATTTGGTCATTTATTTAGTCATTTCAATCGATGACCAAATTAGTAATTTATAGCTGTGTTACAAAAAGTTTTAGTCACATGATTAAAAGTTTGGTCACATGACTAAAATTTTTAGTCACCTGCTCATTTATTTGTCATATTTTTACTAGTGTTTTCACTATTCCTAGATTTCCATAGAAACCATAAATTTCAGTAGTAAGGGTAAGGCAATATAAATTATTTCCTTTTCCAATGTTTACAACTTTGCCAATATGAATTTCCTATTTTCTTTTAGGTAATGATACATCAATTAGAAAAAGATTCCAAATTTCTCTTGCAAAATAACAATCAAAGAAGAGATGAGTGATAGTTTCATTTTTATTACAAATTTCACACATATTGGTATTGCCTTTTGAATCAAAATTAGGCAGTTTCTATAGAAGAATCATCCATTTAAAACTTGCTTTTTTTGGTTCACTCACATTATTCCATAGGTTAGTGAAAACCTTATTCTAATCTTTCTGGCTATGACTCGTGTTCAAATTTTTATTAAGCTATTTATCTAGATTAGCGGGGGGATCCACCAATTGATAAACTTCTTAATCTTTAATCTTGTTAGATATTCATTATTGAACCACACAAGCTCCTCAAAATTATCCATACTCACTTTTTTAGCTTTTTCAACATTTTCTTTTTGCATTTTTATTCTTTCATAAGTCCTTTTCTCTGTAGAGGGGATGCCAAAGTCATTGTTGAGTTAGTCCCACCTCATGAACTTACCATTTCTTATTAAATTTTGAAAGGTTGAAACCCCTTTCCTATTCCACTCCCTTGCAAAGCATGCTTGGAGAAGAGCAAGGGGTTTCCCATTGTGAAATGTATTCCACCAAATGGATTTAATTAGGAAAATATTGTTCATATCTTTTTCCACAAGGTATTTATTTAGGATAACCTTTTTGCTAAGCTCTCAAGCTTTCCAAAGACTCTTAAAGACATTAGATCTGGTAAGGGATACAACGATGTTGCCAAAGATTAGATCACATAGAGGCAGGTTTTCCTAGGCTTTTGCAACTTTAGGAACAACATCCTCAATATTATTTATGATCAAGACCTTCCATGGTTCATTGCCCTTGAGGCTTTTGCAGATCCATTTTACTGCTAGAGCTATGCCTTGTAGCCCGAGATCCTTTCGTCCTAAGCCCCCTTCTTACTTTTCATTATAGCAAATCTCCCATTTCACAGAATGTTTTTCTTTTCCCTTTACCATCTGAACAAAGGAAGTGTCTTATCTTCTTTTGTATAGTCTGGATTTGATAGTTCTTTAACATCAAAACTGAAGCATAGTAAATATTATAAGACAAGAGTATTTTTGACACATATGTGCTCTCCCTACAATGGAGAGGTAATGTCTATTCCATTCATTAAGATTCTTTTCAATTTTGTTTTCTATCTAGTTCCACATGTGTTTTAGGTTTGGGTTTATAGCAAAAGGGATCCCGAAGTATCTGACAATTTAATTGGGACCTCCCCATTGGAACTCATACTCTTGCATCCAGTCTGGTTGTAGTTTGTTCCAAGATAACATTATTGACTTTGCCTTAGAAAATTTAGACCCTACTACTTGATTTAAGATGTGATTGATTATTTGAAACAATTATAAGAACTTAATAAGATACCACAATTACTCTAAATTCCTACTCAAATTCAAATCACCAATGAAACTAGGAAAAATATAGAAAACATGAATTATACCTTGCAAACTTTGATTTATCATTTGCATTCTGTTGTCTCTTATCTTCTCAAGATCTTGTTGATTATGATATTGCTCTTAGAATTGTACTTCTTTTCTTTTCAATATGACAATGATATGAATGAAATTGTGTATTCAGATGCAATGTAAGCAATCCTACAATGCAAGACTAATGATAATGATTATGATTTTGATAAAGCTAATGAAATTCTATTGATAATGATTGGATGAGGATAATGCTATAAAGATAAAGAGACTATGAAGCTAAAGCCACAATGAAGATAATGATATTGATATGCAAATGGGGGACAAAGGCATGCTTGGATACTTGATACAATTTCTACAACATGTAAGTATGATAGCTCTTGTGATTGATAAAAATGAAGGTGAGGAGCTTCCTTTTAGAGGCTGAGGATGGCTCAAATCTAAGTGTCAAAAGATCCATAGTTGAATAATAAGTCTTGTGACATGTACTATCAAGATCAAATTGGTTGGATGAGGGGAGATAAAGATGGAAGATGTTCCTACTACAATGACAAGGTAGAGGAATATGAGGGAGAAGGTGCCACATGGCATGATGCTCATAAGGACCAATGAGATAAAGATGGAAGACCATGAGAAGAACATGGAAGAACGAGTCTTTGGTTGTTGGAATGTGAGAGGGAATATAGGTTTTATGAGACAAGTGTCTTATAGTCAACATTGACCATCGAGATGGTTGAGAGGAAATAGGGCACATGTTGAGAGGATAAATACTTATTTAAATATTAAGAATATTTAATTATTGGTGCAACATGATGAGGTGTCAAATGATGTGTAAGATGACATGGATGAACAATGTGGATTTTAGGCATAGGACTTTGTCTTATAGGAAATAATTAAATAATGATGATTATTTAATTAGAGATGACCTTAGAGGAATTTAAGATATTTAATCATTAGAAGGATATGATGAATGTGAATCACATAAATAAATTAGTATGTTTATTTATTGATATAGGAATAAGAATAAAAAAATATGAAATATGTATTTAATTCATCTTGAACCATTTTTAGGTGTATACATTTTGCCCCTCTTTGAGACAATGTGTTTTATCGTGTTGTTTCAAAGAATAAAAATTTTACGAGTATGATACATGCCCCAGTTTGGCCCTAGTATAGGTTTGATGATGGTAGGATGCCCCTTTAGGAGGTTGGTCAAGTTGGATTTTGCAAAAGGATAATGAACGATCTCATGATGAAGAAGAATGAATGACACAACCCTCGTATGAAAAACACAGGTGATGAAAATATGGAAAATTGATGAAAAACATAGCATGCACATGCTAGGTCAAAAAACCTCCAGTTAGGGTTGATTAGGCTATAAATAAGGATGAGGGGTCCATTTCTTAGTCATTTATATGCTTGACATTAGAAGAGAGATTATAGGGAGCCCTAGAGCATAGGAGAGAAGAGCAATCAGTGAAAATGTAGTAGATTTCGGTAGCTAACCACAGGTTCGAGAGGTCTGTCGATTCAGGTGCCCATTAGAGTATGGACCCCTGGTATGTATGTCTTGAATTTTGTGTTAAGTGTGTTTATTAGGGTCAAAATCTAGGTAGAAAGGCAACTATTTTGCATGGGCAACCAGATTTTCCCTGCCCATATGATATTTTTTGTTGTCCATTTGTTCCACTTGTATGCATATGAATGCCAAACTTGCGCATCTGCATTTTTTTTGCATCTAATTAGTAGTCCTATGCATTCATTGTGTTCTCATACATATGATTAGGGGTTCTACGCATGTATTATGATCTTACACATCTAGTATAAAACTACTCATATAATGCCTATTTCTACACATTCACTCGAAATGGTTCATATACAATTTATTTCAGGGCATATATGTTGATGTTGAACTTTTAATAGCTAAAATTGTGCATTTGATTAAAGCATGTCACTTACTTAGCTATTTGATTACGTTAGCATCATAATCTATGTTGGCTAACTGATAGGTGATCTTTGAGATTGATAGAATCTTAGAAGAGATGATAGGATAGGTTTTAGCTAGGATAGCTAAGTAACTATTTTGATAGATTTGATAGACATGAAACCTAATTATTTTCTTGATTAATGCACTTATGTTATTGATTGCAGGATGAGCTAGATGTGATGATGTCCTGGAAGACATTTCCCCAGATGTAGTTGCTACAACCCTTTTTAACAGATACTGATCATTTGGTTCTAGGATTGAATGGATTATGTTATGTGACCTTATGCCTGAGATTTGGGCTAGCCTGGGGATGTTGATTGGTCTAGATGAGAGATGGCATAGTGAGCATTGTACATTTCACTTGTCGACTGGAGAGATGATGGTGACATTGGAGGATGTCTACCAGATCCTGAGGATTCTGATATATGGAGAGATGGTAGAGTATGAGCCAAATGTAGGAGCTAGACATGAGGAGTGCCATGGAGTTTTTGATGATGAGGATATTTAAGGGACGGACATCAATTGGGTAGATATGGTTGACTATTACAAGCTCCTGCCATTGATAATAGCAAGGTTGATTGGAGGTGTGATCTACCTAGATAGGAGATCACACGAATTTGTTGTTGGATGGGGAGGACTTTGGAGAGGAAGCTGACTAAGGGTACACACTTTTTGTGGGGTGTCTATTTACTTGCACACTTATATCATGATCTACACTAATTTGTAAATGATGGGGCTGCTAGTCTATCTACTAGGGTTTCATTATTATAGATATGTGCATGAGTATAGATAGTGGTTACATGACCTATAGGTATGGGAGTGAGAGGCATGGACCTACCTTACTCTTACATGTATCAAGAGAGCCTTTCCTAGCTCAAGCTGGGAAAGCTTGAGTACTAGAGACATGCATTGGACAATGTGGATATAGTGGAGTGGTGGCCTTATCTAGAATGTGAGGCATGGGATGATGATGCTACTGAGTAACCTATTTGCTTTCAAATGTGATGGCTGATAGGGAGGACATGTTACATTCTCAAGTGTCACATTATTTCTCATGTGTACCAATAGTTTTGTAGGGTCCAGGGGATGCCCCAGGGTACTAATGTATTTTCTGAGATGCACATGATCGTCTATGGTGGGGTCCTATTGTATCATACGAGTAGGCTAGAGATAACTTCTTACAGATTCCTTATCAGGTTTGGGATTTGCAACGGGATATTGTGGATACTGGGATGACTATAGATTATTCAACATATTTTACAGCTCATCCATTTCCTAGATACTCTAGACCTAGAGAGTTAGCTCCCAGATTAGTGGATGGGGATGAGGATGATGATGCTTCATGGTCAAGGAGGAGGTGATGGTGAGGCGGTAGAGGTGGCAACGGTGCAGGAGATGATGGAGGTGGCATAGGTGGTGGGGATGGTGGGGATGATGAAGGGGATAGAGGTGATGGAGGACAGAGGAGGGTCAGATAGAGAGTGGAGAGGGTGCCATAGGTATAACCTTAGACTCAGGGGTAGGCACATGACTAGGGTCTAGTGCAGGGACAAGTGTGGGGTTAGGATGATGGGGAGATGGTTACATTGTGAGTCCATGTGGTTCAACTGTAGGGACTAGCTAGCCAGATGTAGGTCTAGATTGTACAGCTACAGGGGCATATTATAGAGTTACAGTGTGATGTGAGGGTGGTGACCTTAGACAGGGATACACTATTCATAGATACACTAGGGAAGAGGCCCTACTTAAGCAGGTACAACAGATTGTAGCACAAGGTCTTGGTAGATAGACCATTGCAGAGATGGTGCATGCATGACAAGATATTTTCTACTAGAGATCTCTCTATGAGCAGGTAGTGCCCCCATAGTAGAGAGCAGGTAGCTTCCACCCTAGTTCATGCAGCAAATCCAAATGGACATAGTCCAAGAGTGGAGGGGTTATGGAGCTACCACCTCCTAGAGGACCACCAAGAATAGGGCCTTTAGGTTCTTATCCTTAGCAGCTAGCACCCTATGGAGGTAGTGCCTCTAAGGCATTTTTGGGACATGTATCATTTTGTATCATATGATTATTTATTATTTGTGATAGCTTGAGATACACATTCATGATATCATTATATACTTGGACATTTATTTTTGATGATGATATATATTAGTTCAATGGACTATATGCATATGTATTGTGGATGGATGCTTTTTATATGTTTGATAGTATGATTATGCTTCTATTATGATGATTCTAACTTGTTGATTCTATGATGCATATGATATTTACTAAATGATGTTTCTATTATTCACATGATGACTTATATCTATGTGTAATGTTATGAGTAATGCATATTATGATGATTCCTACATGATATACATGATATTTAAGTTTCTATATATGATGATCTAATGTCCAAATGCTATGACAATGATATCTATGTTTTTTTAATTTTTGATGATAAATGTTATGCATGAGACCTATGTGGATATATGACATCACTATATGAATTACTTTTAACAATCATGATCTAAATCCTTATTTAACTAATTCACTCTAAATGATATGAACTTATGATTGGACATGTCTATGATATGCACAATGATAATGATTTATTTTTGTTATGCCAAGTATACTCAATCATGAATAAAAGATCACCTAGAAGAAATAGAAGAATGATTTTGGATACAAGAATAACTTAGAAGAATGAAATAAATGATTTGAATAAATAGATATCTTAGATGAAATGAAAGAAAGGACTTGGATCTTAAGCCACTTGGAAAATGTTAATTATGGAATTCTTATAAATGAAATGAAATGCAAACTTAACATGCACAAATGAGGTTTAGTCATCTTCTATACAAATATTTGAAGTTCTTTTTTCATCATTGAGCTTTTAAAATATTGGAAGGAAATACATGCATCTAGGTATAATTAAACCGAGATGACCTGAGTATCTGTTACATGGATTTTGATTTAGCAAGTTAATACAAGCATATAGGCATAATTGCACTAAGATGCCTTGGGTATTGCTTAGATGTATTAATAGACAAGGATCATAATATTTCATGCTATGACAAATAATGTCCTTGATGATCTTTTGCTGATCATGTCGTTAGACAAGTCTTCACATTACTAAAGATTGATCCACAAAAAACAAACAAATGAAAATAATCATGCACCGTCATATCTTCTCTAGTCTCGGTCATCCTCGAGTAGCATAGGAAACATGATAATAGAAATTAAGACACATGACTAACACTTATAAAAACCATTATATCTTCTTTCCATAGATATGTTTTCTTGTCATAATAGATATAACCATCCTGATAGTTTAGGCAAGTTCTTTTTTTGGTATCAATTAATGTCTTGTGTCAAGATTTTGTTTAAAAGTTTATTTTTAGCTTGCTTGTTGACTTTGTTATCAATCAGATATGCACCCTATGCTAAGCTATGGACATTGCTATCTATTGACACATGGGATCACTCCTAGGCCTGTGGGTTGCCTAAAAATTGGAGTGAACCTCCAGAGTGAGATGACTCTCCTAATTATTTTACTAATCTAAATGATTTGTAGATGGAAAAGGGTGAGAAGGATAATTGAAATGAAAACTAACTTAAACATAATTCTAATCTATCTAATGCTTTTACTCACAAATAGTTCCCTAAACACGAACTCTCACAGCTTCACTTGAAACATATAATTTAAAAGTAATTTGTATGAAGGCTCAAATTAAACCCAATCATACAACCAAAATCATATGAACAATTTGCACTATAGCTCCACAATAATGAGACATGACAAAGGAAAAATATTCATTTTCACAATGAGACATCAAATCAATATTACAGTTATGAGGAAACAAAAAAGAAATACATTTGTCCTATTGTATTGGACTAGGAGGAGTACATGTAACTCTAAAAAATGAGTCAAAACTAGTTAACAAACTCACTGCGTGTGCTCAAAAGAGAAGAAACAATAATATTGACCACCTAGAAAAGAAAAACTCTGCCTTCTTTAATAACCTCCAAAATTTGTATCTAATGAAAAAGATCCAAAAATCTCTCTAACATAACCTGCTTCCCCATTTTTGAGATCCTTAGAAAAGCTGTCAAAATAGCCTCTAAACTGCCTCCAAACAGACTACAAAATCTTCAAAATACACCTATCAAGTGGCCCCCACCAAGATCTTCTTTAAAACATGCCTTAGCTTCTCAATAAAAGCACCAATTTTGTGCTTATCTGTTTAACTTCACCCAGAAGAAAATCAAATCTAGAAAAGCAAGATTTTATCTATTTTGGTCTCGCTTTAATTGCATTAAATGACAAATATTTGAAAGCAATTTATAATGAATATTGCTTTAAATATTGCATTACAATATTTACAGTTTTATTCCCGATTCACCTTGATTTGATTTTACAAAAAAAAAAATACAAGGCTTTTGTCTTGTCTGTACATTACATTTAACTGCATCTGATTTTTGATAAAAATCATAAAAAACATATCAAGGCATAATATATGTTTGCAAAAATAGATGTGTGCGAGGCTTATCCTTCACTCGATCTACAATTGGTCTTCCAAGGGCATATGAGGCATGACTCATCCTTCAGATGGTTTGCATGAACTTGAAGGTACACCATGCAAAAGAAGGCCTAAGGCATATTAACTATATGAGTTTTGGTCCACCTTTAATGGTAATTAAATAATCCTTATGAAGTGTAATGCCTAGGCATGCATGTGCGAAAATAGACTAGGGAGGACCTAAGGCATATGATCTAGTCATCAAAACATGTCAATAAGAACTTAATACCCCATAGGTAGTAGTTAAGGCTTAAGAAAATAAAATTGATGCGATAAGATGCCACAATCAATCTTAGGGCATAAGAAAACCCTAGTCACAAAATTAATGATGCCCTAAACTCTCGGGCCCATTTTTACATTTGGACTTTCATGAAAGGCTCTCTGCATTCAGCCACCAATGCCATGACTGGGGTCTGGGCAAAATCGTGCATCTGTTCACTACTTCTAAACATGCTTTCTAAATATTTCTGATAGGAAATGTAAGGTAAGTGTCTCTGTGTCACATAATGAACCGCTCCCTTTATTTATTACTAGTTTTTAGCTCTTTGGTTGCGGCTATGACAAGGGTTCTAATATGCATTTGTTTTTTTGTTTCAATGTATCCTTTTATCAACACATTCTTTTATCTATATCCTGAGGTGATAAAGAATGGTCTATTCCTGAAGCTAAGAAATGTGGAAAGCTCATGGCTCTCTAGGCATGTTTCTTCTTAAATGTGGAAGTAAGCCACAGACTTTGAATCCTTTCTTTATCTTTTGGTGTTTCCTTAACATATGAGAGTTTGACAAGGCTTTTAGAGGCTGTAGCTTCACATATTTTTTGACTAATCTTTTTCTTGAATGGATTAAAAAATCCTCACCCTCTTTTGCATTTGAGGCGCCACGAGACCAAGGTATATTTATAGGCCATGGCCATTTATTATTTCTGAGTAGTTGTCAATTATAAAAGAGGTATTTTTTTTCTATCCTGGGCATCAACCATGGATAATTATGTACATTCTCTTCACTGAAGGCCATGGTTGTAGCATTCTATTTCTCGCTCATACTCATTTTTTGAGTATCTTCTTATTTGTATGAACTCGAAACTACAAATGGATAACCTCATGGGTTTAACTTTCTGAAATGAAAAATTCTCTCTGGTTCATTGCCATGACCTCTCCCCATTGAAAATTATTTAGTCATTTCTCTCTTGGTTATAGCAGAAGAAACTATCTTCTAAATTCTTTAAAAAGAAGGGAAAATTTGTACTCATTTTTTTTATCTCCATTAGCACTCTTAGATGTGGTTTTTGGTCTTTTGTGAAGAAAGATACCTCCTTAGCTGCACATTTTCCTCTTGGACTCTGTCCTTCCTATAGAATCAAAACTTGATCCATTTTCAAAAAAAAAAACTTTGCAAAAAGTAATGCTTTCTTTTATTAACTGTCAATGGCTTTTGCTGTTGAAATTCCTATCCCTGTAACAACATGATGGTAATCACATGGTTAAGAATGCATTATGAACATCTGCCTCCATTTCTTTTCCACTATAAATATAAATAATTACTATTTCTTTAATATTTCACTTATCTTTTGATCTGCAAGAAACCATCAGATGAGATATGCATTAAAAGACTATCATTTCATTTCTTTTGTTCCACACTGCCTGGTGATTCTATTTTCATTTTGATAGAGGTATCATGACGAAAACTCCTAGTTGATAATAATTGCTCCATTTTTCATTACTTTCTGAACATTGTTCTTTGACTAAACCTGTAGTTGCTATTATTTTGTGATATGGCAGTGCATTCACTTTTGATGTTCATTACAAGATAAAAATTATATAAATGTTTCTTTCATGTTTTGTGACTATATGTGAACATTGAGGATTCATTATTTGGCTATGTTGAAATGTAATAGAGAGAATACATGTTGCTCTCTTTCTCTCATATCATTGAACTTGGTTAAATTCAATCTGTAATATGTGACATTTGCCTACTTCATTATTGTAACTATGCTTTCATACCTATCCCAGCTATTCCATATATGCATCTATGATGTTTATGATAAACAGAGATAAACATATACTTACCTCCTATATCTAACTCTTGAAAACATATGAGATGAGATGGAAAAACTATTTAGTTGATTCTTTTCCTATCATTCTTGAGACAAGAGCAACAAAAATTCTCTTCTACACTCTTCATGGCACTAGTTTGATCATTATATTTGTATGGTTCTCTTCTACACTCTACAGTTACTCAATCATGCATAGAATGATACTGATCTTTGATGTTATACACATGCTATGATTATGTTTGGCATTCAAATGTTATAATTGTACCTGTAAACTCCAATGCCTTGGCTACATGTAAACATTACAAAAAATACTCTGTTTTCAACATTACTAAACTATTTCAAATGGCCTTTTGCTGATTTTTGAGTTGCTATTGTAGCAATAATGACAGTTGTTCTCATGCATCGAATGTTGTCCTACATGAGTTTAGGTCACTCTAATGCTTTCATTTCAGCATTACTTGAACTGTAAGTATTAGATTGATATTATACTCCTTTAGTTACTTTGTTTCAATTGAGCATTATGAATATAATTTGCATTCGATCCCCTCTAAGGGCCAGGGGCATCATGCTAGGCTCAACCCTTCTTGGAGCCCACTTTATACCACATGCTGATATGTCTTCAAATAGATACATGACTTATCCTATTCCTGCACATGAAACAAACATGTTAGATAAAATTAGTGAAGTACAATTATTGTTTCTTTTCAATCTCTCATGCATGTGAATAATTCTCTTTATGATATTGTACATTACAGACAATATATTATGCTTCTGTTCTATCTGATGAAGCCTATAGAAATGATTATATTATTAGCTCTAACCCCTCTTTCTCCATCACTGCAGGTCCAGGTACATATGAAGCTTGAAGACAAAGAATTGTTGCAACTCCAACAAGTACATGTAATGATTGATATGCCCTATTCTATATGCTTCATTAGTTTCTTTACTTTACAAATGTATAGTACATTGTGTCTAATGTATTATCTCAGCTATTCGCATGGCTTGTGAGGACACTTGATCTATTATGTTTTCATTCAATGCAATGTTTATTTCTTTTGTGTATCTCATTTGTAAAATGACTAATCATTGTAGTGAAATGAAACATCTCATCTATCATGTAGGTTCTGTAATGCAAATGAATGATAATCTAAAATTGCTCCTCTTCTATCATACAAAAACATGATAAAACTAAACCATGCAAATAATCATAGAAGACAAATGTTAAACTCTTCATCCTAAAATGAACTTGATACGTGTCAGCTCTACCAATTTGAGCTGTAGGAGAAAAATTGGTAATAGACTAAAGATAGTATCGTGATCCAAATTTCTATCCTCTGGATTGTGGAATTTAAGAATCTAATTCTATAACTAGGTCGAGGATTTCGTACCAAGTGAAGTAAAGAATCTACTTATTATGGATGAACTGATGGGAGACTCAATGGGATGAGCCCTAATGGACTGACCTAGTGCCTCGGGCGCTCATCGATGATGGCCTTGCCTTTGTGAAAGTGTAGAGGCAATGTAATTCAACTACCTAGACCATGTGGACCTAATACCTAGGTTGGTGGGAAGCCTCGGGGGTTCATCAATGATGGCCTTGCCTACGTGATAGCTCAGAGGCATCATAGTTCAGCAATGGAGACTGACACTGGTGATGGATGAATAGATGTAATGTAATAGATTATGGTAAGACAATAGGTATGGATGCAAGCCTCAGGGGCTCATCAATAATGGCCTTGCCTACATGAAAGATCAGAGGCAACGTAGTTGAACACTAATACTAATGATGGAGTTGCAATAGATGACAAGATGGATGAAGGATTAGATGGATAACCTTATTTGATAAGATGGTAAAGGTGAGTGAGAAACAAGCCATGATAAGTATCTTTATGTGTTTTGGATGGATGCAAAAGAAAATATGGATGAAAACTAAAATCCTAAAAGATGGCGGAAGCAGGTTTATCACAAATAGTGTCTATTTACAAGTTTTCACCATTTGCTTTTATTGCACCATATTATTTTTTGGTTCCCTTGCACTGGGGTTTTTAGGTATAAAACTTTCAAATATGCATACTATTGATGGGATGGTCAAATAGCTCACCTTCTAATGTTGCTAACTAGCACGCTCCTGATCCATAAGAAGCAATGATTACATGAGGACAGAGCCAATTTGGTTCAAAGTTGCCTTTCTACTGAAAGGAAGCAAGGTACGTGGAACACACTTCGTACGCTAATCTAATGAGGGAAGTAGAGTGCAAATTCAAATTAACCTTTCAAGTTACAACATTATTAACACAATAACAAAGATATTGCAGTAATACACATACACACAGAAAGTAGACAGAAGAGAGAGACAAGATATACATGGGGAAAACCCTTACAGGTGAAAAACCCCACACTCCAAAACACAACTCAAATGTATTAGAGTAAACAATAATAGATTACAATATAGTTTTAGAGCCAATGCTCTTTCAGGAGCCTTCGAATGTTGAATTTGGAGATATTCTGACAGCATAACAGTAATTGTACAAAAACTATCTATCTCCCATCCAAGCACCTATTTTTATAGAGTTTACAAGGCAAATATGGAACCTTCTAGAGATGGGCATCCGTCTTGGACTCATGCCACAAAACCCATACCTAAGGACACTTGTCCAACATCCCATCCCAATGTGGGCACCTAGTCCCATGATAGGTTACGATAGATGCTCTTACACACCTTACAACTGTCATAGAATCTGTCATAACTGACAGCACTTACAACTATAAGATAATCTATCATACACTGACTAAAAATATCATATTCCTCTTACAACATGCCATAACCTCCCTTGACCACCCTAAGATGCCTTTCTCTCGTGCAAAGATACTCATCGACACTTGTCATTAAATAAAAGTTGTTTGAGGTTTTGGGGGCATTGCCCCCGAGCCCCCACAGGGGCGCTACCCCTCGACCCCTCCCTATACCATGACATGGAGCGCGCCAAGGGCGCTGCCCCTAGGACCCCGCAAAAGGCTCTGCCCCTTGACACCGTCTTGGGGGCACTGCCCCCAAACCCCCATTAATTATTCAAGGGGGAAACCACAGCTGCTAAAGTCACCAAAATGTTTCCTACTATATGTACATAAGGTGCCAACTATGCCAACTCAACATGGGATAAATAAATACAACATTAGGAATTTTCAAAGGTTGAGACACCTTAATTCCTAACATCTTTTCCCTATCAAGTTCATTCTGGGATTTTCCTTCAAAACTAGATCACCAACTTGAAATACTAGAGTGGGTTTGACTCTATGATTGTAGCCTCTTGACATTTGTTTCATATAGGCATTGAGGTGATAAAGGCCTCTTGCCATGTTTCCTCCAACAACTCTTACTCTTGAAGTCCAGAAACTCGATACTCTTCATTAGTTATTACACCCTTTAAAGATACTTGTAGAGGGGGTAACTTGACCTTGATAGGGAAGATTGCTTCTAAGCCATAGAAAAGGGCATAGGGTGTTGCAATTGTGGGTGTACAAATACTGGTACGATAGGCCCACAAAGCAGGATTCAATTGTACATGTCAATCACGACTGGTATCATTGACTGTCTTCTTTAATATTTTCAAGTTTGTTTTATTAGACGCCATACTTGACCATTCCCTTGGGGATAGCATGGTGTGGAGAAACAGTGTTGAATATGGAACTTGTCACAAAGCCCTTTGACATCTTAATTTTTGAAAGGTCTTCCATTATTAGTGATAATGGATAGAGGAATACCATAATGACAAATGATATAATTCAGGATAAATGAGGCAATTTACTCACCTATGACATTGGTTAAGGGTACGACTTCAATCCACTTAGTGAAATACTCAATGGCCATTATTATGAATTTGTGACCATTGGATGAAGAGGGATGGATCTTGTCCATAATGTTGAGTCCCCACTAACAAAAGGGCCAAGGAGTAGTTAAGGGTTGTAGCTCTTGTGTCAGCACATGTATGAGATTCCCATAGATCTGACATTTCTTGCACTTCTTGACAAAATGATAAGAATCAATTTCCATACTTGGCTAGCAGTATCCCATACACATAAGTTTCTTAGTGAAGGTAGGATCACTAGAGTGCATTCTACAAATACCTTCATGAAGTTCCCTTAAGGCAATTTGATGTTACTCAATTTCTAGACACCTAAGGAGAGTACCATCACGACCCTGTCGATAAAGGGTGTTGGCAATTATAGTATAATGAGCAACTTGACAGATAAAGGTTCTTCATTGATTATTGGATAGGTCAAGGGGTAATGTGTTATATTTGAGGTAAGTATAGATGTTTCCATACAAAGCAGAATCAGATCCTACTACATGACATATAATTCTTGTTTTAGGGTCATCATATGCAGGATTAGACAATGGCTCCACTACAAACTCATAAGGCGACCGATTTTCAGGTATATCTAGGAGTGAGGTAATGGTTTCCATGGCGTATGTAGATTTATTCTCCAGTCTTGGTATTTTTCAAAAGAAATCACAACAAAATACTCTTTGAAGTCATCTACCATACACTTGTAAGGTATTAATGTATCATCTTTGGTCTGATAATCATCATTTACTTGATTGATGACTAGTTGTGAATCTTCGTAAACATGCAACTCTTGAACTTTCCATTCTACAACCATCTTGTTACCAATGACCAATGCTTCATATCTTGCCACATTAGTGTTACAAGGGAAGAGTAGTCTATATGATTTCGGTATTGTATCTCCTTGAGGTGTGACCAACAAAATGCTTTCTCTTGACCCATGTTGTGTATAAGATCCATTAAAATAGAGCTTCCATGCTTGAGTTGTTATGTTAAAGATGGCTTCATCTGGAAACTCAAAACTTAATGGATTTTCATCATTTAGTGGTGCATCTGCTAACTAATCTACAATCGCTTGTCCTTTTATTGTTTGTCTATCCACATATTCAATGCCAAATTCACTAAAAAGCATTACACACTTTGGTAATCTACTTGTTAGAGTTGCCTTACTGAGTGAATACTTCAACAAATCTATTTTGGCTACCAACTTGATTGAGTGAGTGAGCATTTAATGTCTTAGCTTCTGATATGCAAAGACTATGGCAAGACATGCTCATTCAATAGGTGTGTATTATAGCTCACAGCCTACTAATGTTTGACTAATCTAGTAAATAGTTCATTCCTTTCCTTCATAATCCTATTGTGCCAGTAGAGCTCCTAAAGCAGTTGTTGTAGCTGAAATGTAAAGCAACAATGGTTTGCCTTGGACTGGTGGCATCAATACTGGTGGATTCAACAGATATTCATTCAAGAGTTGAAAATCTTTTTCACACATCACATCCCATTTAAAAGGAATATTCTTGTGAAGGAGATGAGTGAAGGGATGACATTTGTTAGGTAACTATGAGATAAAATGGTGAATAGATTGCAACTTTCCTTGTAATGATCTCAATTGTTTGATATTTTTAGGTGGTGGTATTTCTGTTATAGCTTTCAGTTTTGTTGAATCCACCTCAATTCCATTTGCTAAAACTATGTATCCTAAAAGCTTGCCAGATGTGACTCTGAACACACACTTCTTTGGATTCAAATAGACATTGAATTGCTCTAGTCTCTGGAAGATCTTATATAATACATGTAGATGTTCTTCTTATGTGAGTTATTTTCCTAGAATGTCATCGACATAATCTTCCATAATAGTGTCATCATATCATGGAAAATGATAGTCATTGCTCTCTAGTATGTTGCTCCTACATTTTTTCAGCCCAAGCAACATGACATTCTAGCAATATGTACCCCATGGACATGTGAAGGTAGTTTTGTGCTGGTCTTCTAGTGTAATTTTGATCTGATTATACCTAGAAAATCCATCCATGAGAGATAACATAGTATGCCCCGCTATGAAATCTACAATAATGTCTATATTAGGCAATGAAATCATCCTTGGGGCATGCTTTATTCAAATTCCTGAAATCATTGCATAGTCTGATTCTCTTGTTCAGTTTTGAAATAGGAACAATGTTGTAGATCCATTAAGGATAATCAATTGATCTGATAAACTTGACATCCAACAGCTTCTTCAGCTCTTCTTTCACTAACAGTGCTATATGTGGATGCATCTTTCTTATATCTTGTTTCACTGGTTTAGCTCTTGGAGCTAGTCATAAATGATGCATGGTGAGATCTAGATCAAGGCCAGGTATATGCACATAGTGTTAAGGGAAAATTGGATCTAAATGAATAATCAATATAATATATCAATAATACCCAAAACTCAATGAAATAATGAACAAAGAAGGTCAATCAAACAAAGAATAATACAATGCAAACCTCCTTTAATTTTTAGCTTCCATTGATCACTTATCACAAATGATCTTGCTCTATGAATATGGCCCTTAGAAGGTACACTTCCTTGCTATGATTCCAAGATGTCAAATGGGAACAACTATGATAGTTTTGCCATGAAGATGAGCTTCACAACAATGATAATAGTGTGATAACAAGTTGATTGCAAGTAATGGAGGAATTGGTGCCAAAGGCACGCTATGATTCCTCTAGAGTAAGTTTACAAAAAGCTTGGATGAATGAAATGGAAGAATAGGGTTCAATTTATAGACTTTGAGAGAAAGAAGATCAACAGTATAAAAAGAATGAGAAGATCAACAGTTAAGAATAGTTGAGAGGATGTGCGTGAATAGAAAGAAGACATGTCTCTTTCTCTATTTTGCATGAGAGGAATTAATAAAATAGAAGAATGAGTTAACTGAAGAGATTAATCAATTAAAAGAATAGATCAATTAGTTAAAAGAATAGAACTAGAGGATGGAAATTGCATGAGGATGAGAAGATATTTTAGATCAATTAAATATTTAGAATATTCAATTGCATGTGCACAAGGATTGAATTATATTTAGAGATAACTCAATTTAGAAGAAATGGACAACTTAAATAAAATATTTGATTTATTTAAATTTAGAGAAGATATTATTGGAAGAAACAATTAAATAATTGGTATTATTTAATTTAGAATGATTTTGGAAGAACTAGAAGATAAAAAAGTAAATTAAATAAATAAATTTATTTAATTGTTTGTGCATGATTTGGAAGAATAAATAAAATATTTGATTATATTTTATTTTTAGAGATTGAGAGGATTTAAATAAATTTCATTGATTTATTTAAATTTGGAAGAATGACTTGATTTAATTAAATAATTAAGAATTATTTAATTGTTTGGAAGAATTTAATTAAATAAAGGATTTTACTTAATTTTGACTTTAGAAGAGGTAATTAAATATTTTGATATTTATTTAACTTAGGGGAATATGAATCAAATAAATAAATTTGTTTATTTATTTATTGATAGAAGAATTAGAATGAAATAAATATTTAGAATACTTATTTAGACCGAGTCGTGTCATTTTTAGATGTATAAATGTTTCCCCTCTTTGATGCAATGTGTTTTATCACATTGTTTCAAAGAATAAATTTTTCTTATAGTGATACATGCCCTAGTTTGCCCCTAGTACAGTTTTAACGATGATGGGATGCCCCCTTGGGAGATTGGAAGGGAAGAAGGCAGAAGGCATGAGATAGACAATCTCACGATGAAGAAGGATGAAGAAAGAGCTGAATGATATGCTATGCAAGATAGAATAATAACACACACAAGCAAGTAAGCAAGTATGCACAAATGATAGAAGAACAAGCAAGTTATTGTCGCTGTCCAGCTGTAAACCACCGATATACTGATAATGATATACGATAGTGTTGTCATGGCAAGGAATGATAGATCCCTAGAGCAACATGAAGGATAGTGTCTGGTTTTAAGAAATGAAGCATGTCATGTAAGACGCGTGTATTGGTCTGATTTCGACAATGTTACATCCTATATAAGACAATTGATTGAGGTGGTTTACGACTAGACAAGGATCAAGACCACTGATTGTGATTGCATCATTTGACACGATGGACTTGACTTGATTGATATGGATTAAGGATGGACTTGCATTTGGACCATTGTTCAAATTGACAACTAGAACTATTGATGAGATATACAATGATAGACAAAAAGTTGATTTGATAGAAGAATGACTCAACAGAAAGAATCACAAACTTTTATTTGTAAACATTGATACTCTGCATAGAATTTTTACTGCATGGGACATGGTATGGATTCTTTGTGGATGTAAATCAATGTGAGTGGATGGGAATGGTTTTTCCATATTGATAGTGCAAGTATTATGAAGTGCTTATTTCATCATCAGGCTTTTTATTTTTTTGTGTTTTTGGAATGTTGTAAGAAAATACAAGCATCGAGGTATAATTAAATTGAGATGACCTAAGCATCACTTACATGGATTTTGATTTAGCAAGTTAATACAAGAATCTAGGTATAATTGAACCGAGATGACCTGAGTATTCCTTGCATATCAACAAACAAGGATTATACCTGTTTCATGTTATTCCTTCCATGTCCTCAATGATCATTGTGTTAATCATGTCCTTAGACGAGGCTTCACATTACCAAAGATAAACCCACAAGAAGCAGACAAAGAAAAGAATCGTGCCCCCATCATAGCATCTCTAGCTTTAGGCATCCTTGAGTAGCATAGGAAACATGATAATGAAAATGAAGATTTTAAGACACAACTGTAATTTGAAACAAAAGACTCTTGTATCTAGATGTATCTTTCTTGCCATAATTTAGATAGAATCAGTTTGGATTGGTTTACTTTTTGCTTTGCGTTGGATAGGTTGATGTCTTGCATCAAAACTTTTTTCTTAGAAATAGGTTTTGCTTGCACGCACTTGTGTCTGGTGAAAAGGTTCCACAATCCTTATTGGGCAAATGGATCCTAAGGGACTGACCTAGTGCCTTGGGGGTGCATTGACAATGGCCTTGCCTACGTGACAATGCAGAGGCAATGTAGTTTAGGACTTTGGACCATGAATGGACTAGAGAAAAGATGACAAGATATGGGATGGACATGAAAGCCTTGGGGGCGCATTAAAAATGTCCTTGCCTACGTGATGACATAGAGGCAATGTAGTTCAGGTTGACCCTATGATACTGACGATAGGCACTATGCTAGACTGACACTGTGGATAGGATACTGGATAAGACCTTAGTTGATAAGGCGGCAAAAGAGATAGAGTTCCCAGCCACGATAGGATAAGACAAGATTATGGACTTAATGCTAGATACTGATGACAAGGAAACACCATGGATAGGCAGATGGATGGGTGATAGTGGATACAGATGATCAGGTAGAAGGAACAAAAGATGTGATCTCCAAGGACTATGTCGCATAGGAATAACGTGCCCCATTGTAGGTAGAATACTTAGGAATTTTTATGGCAATGCTTATGATGATAGGAGGATGAGAGGGTAATGAAGGATTCACATGGTTTGGAGGGATAAGGTATGTCAAGAGACACCTAAAACATTTGTCAACATTGTGCCCCCAATCTTTATCAAGATCAAAGAATAGAGGAAAGGAATATTAGGATGGATAGACTGGGTGGTATAAGTAGGTAATCGATAGAAGGAAAAGATAGGAAATGGTACAGAAGCAAACTAATAGGAGAAGAGTGATATGGCCGATGAGACAAGGTGCCTCCAAGTGTAGGTGACAAAGAATATCAACTTACACACGATGCCTGTTTGTTAGGTTTTCATCATGGTACTTAGGCAAGGCACCTGTTTGCCAGATTTTCACCATTGGATGAAGGGATTTTTCTTTACTCTTATGATTTTTTCTCTCTTTTTTTTTTGAAACAGTTGGATGAGGGAAGGTTGACATGGAAAAGGAGAGACTCAAGTGTCTAGTTCCTTAAAAGGTGATAGTCCTACTAGATGGATGTTGTCACATTGACAAAGTCAAGTGCTCTTACAGATGTTGGTAGGGAATTGCATGAAAGTGAGATGGTGAATGATAGATAATAGATTATGTAAGGTATGATAGTTGGTTATGATGCAAATTATATATGGATTTATGTAAGGGTGGAGGGAAAGCTTATGCAAAAGCATGGACCATAGAAATAGTATAAGGAAGATACGTGGGATAATAGTGGAAGGAAGGGGGAGATATATGGAAATGCTTGTGGGATGGAAGAGAATCATGACCAGTGGTTGTACATACCATGATAAAGATTCAAGCTGGTGATGGGAAAGTAGTGTAGGAAGCAACATAGACTTTTGCTTATGGATGAATGACTTAGGCATGTAGGGATCCACATAGACTATCTTTCTAATATTTGCTTGTCACGTACGATGGAAGAATTTGAGACTTTTGGATGGAATGGGAGAAAGTGGATGGTTGGAATTCTTGAAAGGTGGATGCCTCATGTAACTTGAGGGATTTTTCCTTAGGTACCCAAACCATTTTGCTTTTAGATAGTACCTATGAAGGTATGGACTTGGGTGTATGCATCTTTTGTGTAGCTTCAGAGGTAATTTTTTGTTGGATGCAGACCCACACCTTTTTTAGTTTGGCATATAGGTGTGTGGGTGCATGTTGCTCTTGAGAAAGATATTTCTTTGATTCTTGGCTTTTTTATCCTAGGTCATGAGGACTCTTAGGATTTTTGACTTTCTAGGTAGAGGCATCTAGATTTTTATTGATGAATTCTCTTGAGATGGTGGAAGTGGAGTTGGGGGAAGTTCTTTGTTTAGATGACATGTGAATTTGTTGGTCATGATTGGGTTTTTTAGAAGATTCATGGATAGATGGACAAGGTGTTGGAAGGAGTGGTGGTAAAACGCATGGAGGGATATTAGGAGTTGGAAGTAGCAGAGGTAGATTGGATGGTGGAAGTTGTATGGTCACATGCTTTTGGGATGTGTATGATAAGGGAGGTGGAATGGAGACATATGTTTTGGGGATATGATAGGATTTGCGGTGGAAAGTGGTGGATTTAGAAGGAGTGGAGGAAGTACCAACATCTTGAGTTTGTTCACCTTGGGGTATGTACCCAAGGCCGCACGAACGAGGAGGAACATTGACATGGACGGGGTCTAAAAGACCTTGTTCATGAAGGCCTAATCCTTTACCTTGATAATTCATATGTTGGAGTATGCAATGGACAATGGGATTGTGTGCAGGTGGAACACTAGATACGAGTTCTTTATTGGATGGAGGAGGCAAGATAGAAGATAATGGTTGCTAGTGTTCTAAGGAGGAACACTCATGAATGAAGGCTGTAAGACCAAGGATATATGGTGGAGTATCTACAGCATGGTCAATAATGGAAGGTGGAGGAGTATTATTGGTTTGATCTTCTACACTTGCTTCGGAGGCAAGTGTCTCATCAAGGGAAGTGGAAGTTGTTAGGTCTTGGATGGGACTAGATGGGGTTATAAGCTCTAGACCATGGAACTCATAAAGTGGGCTAAGAGGATCATCATGGTCTGCTTGATCATAGATAGGCTCTTTATCATAGATGGGATCTTGATCATAGATAGGATTTTGTGTGATTCGATTAAAGTGCTTTTGTATATGTTCGTCATCAATGATAATGTCCTGATCATAGAAAGGATAGAGGTTATGGAAAGCCTAAAATTGGATCTCTAGCTCATGTATAGGATCAAGTTGCTCATGGATAGCTTTTTCATCAAAGGTAGTATCTTGATCATGGAAAAGATATAGGTCATGAATGGTTTGAAATTAGATTTCTTTCTTATGTATGGGTATAGGATCCTCGAAAAGATAAAGGTTATACACGGGCTAGATGGGGGTGCTTTGATCTTGATTTAGACAAAGGTTGAATGTTTCCATATGTTCTAAAGTGTTCTCTTGACATGATGCTTGGTGTTCTTGAATTGAAGTGGAGGCAGAGGTTTCTTAGATAGGATCTTGGTCAACAATATGAAGGTATGGTGGACATTGACTTTGGTTCCTGGTAGGAGATTTTTCAACAAGCTCGAGGGGTTGCTGATTACATGACGAGGTTGGTGTAATGGACATGTTTGAAGGCTCTTTGATAAGGTAAAGGATCAGAATTTGGGGACATGGTTGACTCTCATCTAGTAGTCCTTGGATCACATCCTTTATAGGCATTTGGGTAGATGAATGAGGTAATGGATGAGTGGATTTGGAGTTCTCCCTAGCTTTTCTTTGGTTGTCCATTGAGAGCTTGGGGAACTAGATGGAGGTGTTGGTGTAGGATTGGTATGCTTTGGGATATGTGTCTTAGAAGATGGTGAAGGAAGACTAGTAGATGGAGTGGTACAAGATTTCCCACTTGAGGTGGTGTTTACCTTGTCAAGAGTATCATTAAGACAGGAAAAGGATGTACGATTTTGGGGTGGGGCGTATCTAGTACTGAGACGTTTAGCTTGTAATAGTGCCATTTCTTGTTGTACGACTTGGAGTTCTTGAGCAATTGCTATATGATCTTGGGGCGAGGCACCTAGGTTTATTTATGATTGCAGGTATTGGAGTGCTTCACCTATTACTTCTAATTGGTTTGTCATATCCATGGAAATTGACACAAGATCGAAATGGATATCCAGAAAGGTTGAAAATTTTCTCCCAAAAGAAGTGGAAATGCTCACTGTCACGGATGTACAAAAATAGAGGGTATAAGCGTAGCAAGTCATTATGAATGTGTAGCACTGGTAAAAAGCAAACGCGCATCAACAAGTGATATATGTGTAAGAAGTCACATCAAATGTGCAGTAGGTCGAAGCAAAAGCATAGCTTCATAAGATAAATGCGTAGCTCTGGTTTTTTTTTTTTTTTTGCAAAGTTTTTGACACATTTTTCGGTGCTTTTTGGTTTCTTGGTTGTAAGATGGTCTTTTCGATAATATTTTGTCAATTATGGCAAGAAGACACATCAAACAAAAAGAATGATTTCATGGTTTTTTAGATTTTTTTGTAATTTTGACTCTTTTTAACAAGAAAACAAGTACAAATCCTAGGCTGGTTGTGATAATATAAACTAAATTCTCACTATTTCTAGTTGAGGCATCTTCAAGAGGTAATAATCGCTCTTCCCTGCACTGGCTTATAGGGGTTTTTGGCTACTAAAAACAAATGATGATTAATAAGTGCAACCGTTCGAGTGGTTATACATGCGACAGCACTACTCTTCATTATGGAGTCTCCCAGCCTGCAAGGGTTGCACCTTGGAGGGTTTTGGAGGAGGTTGGTCGTCGGTATAACATAACTTCACTCTTTGTTTAAAGCTTTCACTCCAAACACAATTTATTTATAATGGCTTGGCAGAGCTTGGCTTTAGCTTGTTACCACTTAAGGTTATTCCCCAAGGATAGATAGATATCTAAGGGCAAGCCTCTAAAGGTTTAACATGTGCAAAATGATATGTCTAGCATTTTGGTCACCCAAGATAGGGGAGAGCATAGGCCTGGTATCATTCCAAAAAATATGAAAGACAGTGATTCTTTTCCCCTAGTTAAAAAGAAAAAAGACTATATGAGCTATCTACTTAGGCACACACGCGATTGTAGTTGTCAATTATCCTTTATGAAATTGAAGTGTTTGGCATTCATATCCATTGTCCCTTAAGAAAGCAATATGTTCCTAAGACTTAGATTGCAAAAAGATGTTTTGTTCCTTAAGAAAACAATATGTTCCAAAGACTTAGATTGTAAATATGATTTGTTCAATTGTCCCTTAAGAAAGCAATATGTTCCAAAGACTTAGATTTCAAATATGATTTGTTCAGTTATCCCTTAAGAAGGCATTTTGTTCCTAGAAGACTTAGTGTGATAGGTTTTTAATTCTTCAACACTCATCCTGTAAAAACATGTTAGGAAAACCCATTTGCTCTATTTGAGTAATAAGAGGCTATAAAAAGTTGATTAGTTCCACCAAAAACTCAATAGTTAGCATAATATTAATTGAACCAAAAGCGCTTAACTTGTTAGGTAAAAAATGAGTAATCTAGAAAAAATTTGATAATCATGATTAGGTACACTAGATTGAATATCATAATCAGATTCTACATGAAATTCTATGTAATTTAAAAAAAAATTGTGAAAATTGAATAAATTTTATACAAGTTATGACCGTTCAAAGTTTTACAAAAAGGGTTGACTTTGACTGAGTGTACCTGATAAATCTGATTAAATTACCACAAAATTCTTTCACCATAGAAAAGTTGGGAGAACCATCTTTCCAACACCACTAGTTTCATGAAAATCTGACTCCTTATGTAAAAGATATGCCCAATTTCGTGAAATTACTAAAAATAAGCTAAAAAAATAAGCATGGGCTAAAAATAGGGATGGATTAGGATCTATTTTTTTCAAAATCCATGTGCTTCCTAATAAAAATAAGAGATACTTAGATAGAATATTGATGTTTTTGACAAAACTCAGAAATCTTTTGAGCTAAAGTTACACAGATATGCCTAATTTCATGAAATTGTTAAAAATAGGCAACAAAAAATAAAAAAAGTATAGGCTAAAAATAGGGACACATATTGGGATCTATCTTTCTTAAAATCTATGCACTTCCTACAAAAAATAAGATATACCCAAATAAGATTTTGATGTTTTCGACAAAACCCATAAATCTTTTGAGCTAAAGTTACACAGATATGCCTGATTTCATGAAATTTCTAAAAATAGGCCAAAAAAAAGCATAGGCTAAAAATAGGGACATGAATTTGTGATCCATTTTTCTTGAAATGTGTGCACTTTCTAAAAACAATAAGAGATACCCAGATAGGATTTCAATGTTTTTGATAAAACCTAGAAATATTTTGAGCTAAGGTTACACTGTTTGAATGGTCAATGCCTATTCTCTTTAGTTCTCTTGTGTATAGAATCTTAGCACAAACAAAAACTCAGTTTTTACATTAAATTGGGGAAAGGCCCCATGATGGATGCTAAAAATGTTAAGGGAAAATTAGATCTAAATGAATAATCAATATAATATATCAATAATACCTAAAACTCAATGAAATAATGAATAAAGAAGGTTAATCAAATAAAGAACAATATAATGCAAACCTCCTTTAATTCTTAGCTTCCATTGATCGCCTATTACAAATGATCTTGTCTATGAATATGGCCCTCAGAAGGTGCACTTCCTTTCTATAATTCTAAGATGTCAAATGGGAATGACTATGATAGTTTTGCCATGAAGATGAGCTTCACAACAATGATAATAGTGTGATAACATGTTGATCGCAAGCAATAAAGGAATTGGTGCCAAAAGCACACTGTGATTCCTGCAGAGTAAGTTTACTTAAAGCCTGGATGAATGAAATGGAAGAATAGGGTTCAATTTATAGACTTTGAGAGAAAGAAGATCAACGGTATAAAAAGAATGAGAAGATCAATGGTTAAGAATAGTTGAGAGGATGTGCACGAATAGAAAGAAGACATGTGTCTTTCTCTATTTTACATGAGAGGAATTAATAAAATAGAAGAATGAGTTAACTGAAGAGATTAATCAATTAAAATAATAGATTAATCAGTTAAGATAATAAAACTAGAGGATGGAAATTGCATGAGGATGAGAAGATATTTTAGCTCAATTAAATAGTTAGAATATTCGATTGCATGTGCATAAGGATTGAATTATATTTAGAAATAACTCAATTTAGAAGAAAGTGACAACTTAAATAAAAGATTTGATTTATTTAAATTTAGAGAAAATATTATTGGAAGAAACAATTAAATAATTGGTATTATTTAATTTAGAATGATTTTGAAAGAACTAGAAGATAAGAAAGTAAATTAAATAAATAAATTTATTTAATTGTTTGGGCATAATTTGGAAGAATAAATAAAATATTTGATTATATTTTATTTTTAGAGATTGAGAGGATTTAAATAAATTTGATTGATTTATTTAAATTTGGAAGAATGATTTGATTTAATTAAATAATTAAGAATGATTTGATTTAATTAAATAATTAAGAATTATTTAATTGTTTGGAAGAATTTAATTAAAGAAAGGATTTTATTTAATTTTGACTTTAGAAGAGGTAATTAAATATTTTGATATTTAATTAACTTAGAGGAATATAAATCAAATAAATAATTTTATTAATTTATTCATTGATAGAAGAATTAGAATGAAATAAATATTAATAATATTTATTTAGACCGAGTCGTGTCATTTTTAGGTGTATACACATAGGACTAAACAAAATTAATCTCTCTTTGAAGAATTGGGTGAATTCTTTCGTTTCTTGCTCAGATAAAGATTCTTCTAGATGGATTATCTTCGGGTTGTTTTTTGTGCCAGTGTTCACTGGTTCTACTGGTTCTATTAAAACTTAGTTCCTCTACTGATGTGTAGAGTTGGGGAAAGTGTCAATCCTTTCATCCTTTGGCATCTCAAAGAGGTTTTCACTATTAGATTCATCCTTTATTTTATCTTTTCATGATCTAATATTGTCGTAGAGCGGTTTTCACCATTAGATCCATTTTTTTTTTCTTTTTGTGACTAAAAGGCTTGGCACTCTCTCCAAAATAAGCCATGTTATTGAGTTCTATAGTGAAGCTAGCTTTAAGATATCCTTAAGGTAAATGATCCCTTAGTTCTAGATAGTCCATAATAGCATCATGATTTTGTAAGGTATCGAGTTTAAGAGCCTCTTGTAGTTCCCAATCTATAAGTTTGGGATGCACTAGTGGAAGAGGATCATTGGGTTGGTCTAACTCAAGGGTAATGATGGTTAGGATGGAAGAGCTCTCTAGGTTTGTGGGGGTATGTACAAGGTTTGAAACAATACTCTCCTCAATATTATCTATCAAGTGGGTCATCTGACCTTCCTCATGAGACTCACTCTCTATATTATGCAAATCAAACTCTAGTGGTCTAGACCTTGAACTTTGTCCCTCATGGTGTGTATTGGTGGAGCTATATGATTGAACTACATCAATACCTTTATTTTCATAAGATAACCTATAAAGATTGTCCCATTCCTATTCATTAGAGTTTGTTTCAATTCCCTCTTGCAATTTGTGAATTTGTTCCACTAGATTGGTAGTAGCCTTTTCCATGAATTTTCCTTTATACCCTAGCCCTATAGTGTCTTTGGTCAATAAGGAAGAAGGTTGTATGGGTTTGATGACACCTTTTCTCAAGCCTATGGGACTATGACCATCATATCCCATTATTTGAAAGATAGTGAAACCTGGGCCATATTGCTCAGTTGATAATTGTGGTTGTTAATCTTGTGACTTGGACTCACTATCTTCTTCCTTATATAGTTGTTGTGCATTTTCTGCACACTATTTCAAAATTCAAGGCAATATAGCATAACAGTTTCCAAGCACATATCAGTCACTATGTAATAAGTTGAAGATGCATTAATGAAACAATGAAGATATAGATCTTTAAAGCGTGGTGGCCATTGACAGAGCCAAACTTTAGGGCTCCAAAAGTAGTCCCTTAGTCACCATAAGATGAAGACTAGATCCAACAGCTCACAACATTTTCAAATGAAACAAGTGGAAGCCACCACGTGTTAGCATGGTAGCGTTTTGAAAACCTAAGAGAAAAGATGCTTCCAAAAAGATGCACAAAGTGCCATGTGGTAAGGTGGTTATAAGCAATAAGTATAGCATCTGGGAGTGGCACAGAGTGCAACATGTCTTCTTTTAGTTTGCAAGTTCTAAGGTGCCACAAAAATTCACCACGTATCTTCGGTTGTGTTTATTTTTGAAAAGTTTCTACCTATTGTCAGAGAGCACCAAGTGTCACTACCATAGGGCTCTGAGGAGAAGCTTTTGTTTAAGGAAGCCAAAAGGCACACCAGTGTGCCACATGCCCCTTTTTGCAAATATGCGGAGTCTGCCCCATGTCCCTTCCTTTTGATAGTAGGGGAGTACTATATGGTGGGTCGCAAGGTGTTTTGTCTAATGTTTCTAAGCACTAGAGTGTGCCACATGTCGCTACCATGCGTGTTTGAAGAAAAAGAAATAGAAGAAGCTTTTGAAGGCATGCAAGTCTACCATTTGTCCTAGTTTGAAGCTCTCCAGTGTCGCCATGTGTCAGTAGTATAAAGAGGTAGATTTTTTCTAAGTGTCAATGCATCATCTATTCTCCTTATCTCAAGGGAAGCTAAGCTCAATGAAGCAGAAGGTGCCACGCAACATTTTTAGAGCCATTTGAAGCTTGCAGAGGAAGCTACTTGTCTCAATAGAACTGATGGTTGTGGGGCAATATTTTTTTCCATGAGATCTTCACTATAAGGTGATATCATTTGTGTTTTCAAGTATTTATCATTTGGATTTCACCTCTCCCTCACAAGGGAACACTCTCTCTCTCTAACAACAATCTTTGGAGGACTTGAATGTCTCTCCAGAGCTTGACTGAGGGAAGCCTCTAAACACCACAACCACCTCCCTATTTTTCCATGATTGCAAGTTATAGGTTGAAGAAGCAAGAAAAGTGGAGTTGTAGGAGAGTGTTGTAGAGTGATAGAATTGTAGATCAGAGTTGAAAATAGGGGCCTAAACTCAGGCACCTACTCATTAGTCCTCCAGATCTTGCAATGGAAAAATCTTTGAGATAGTAGGAATAGGTTACAAATTGAGTTTCCATATCTCGACAAAAATTAGGGCATTGGACTAGGGCGTCTGTGTTGATAACTGAGAGGGGGGGTGAATCAGTTATCCTAAATATTTAACTTTCTGTGCTTTCTAAATAGTTAATGCAACATCAGATTCTATAAGCAAGCATAACTATGAAATGTAAAAAACACCAATACACATGACACAATGATTTTGACATGGAAACCTTGCTACAAACCATGGAGTGTTTAACCCAAAATATTATTCTCTGTTAGAAGAATAGAAGATACAAAATGGCACTTTCCAATTAGGGCTCACTGCCTGAGCACACTGCTCACAAGAGGCTCACTGCCTACAAATGACTTACTATTTACAAGAAGAAAACTTGAACTGATAAAAAGCATCCACACATGCTGAAGTTTAGTTCCGGTTTAAGCTTAATAGATTGATCTACAGCACTTCATTCTGACTCTTCTTGAGTGTTGTTGTCCTCTTACATTCCAAACCTATTTTTCTGCCTTTTATTTATTCTTCTGCTCTTATTCATATTTCCACACACACAAGTACTTCCTTCACATCTAAATAAATCTTGTATATATATCTGCACAAGTGATTTCAACACTTTTCTAGTCAGCACCCAGAATAGTCAATATTATCTCAAACTCTGGTCTGTCAGCTGAATCCTTGCATACCAAGTAATGCAGATTAAGGATATGCTTGTAGAAGTCTTCAATCATGTCAGCCAATCATGAATGATACCTTAGGAACGTTTATCACCATCAGCATCTCATCCAGAATAACTTCTGATGCTCTGCCTGTCAGTTCTTCCTCTGTCTGTTCTACTAAACTAGACCCCAATACTTGAATGTTTATATCTCTTTATTCTTTTATCACTGGAGGTTTAATTCCTAGAATCTATAAGTCAAGGTACTCCTCTTGACATTACCAAATCTGTACTTCACTGAAATACTTCCTTTGAGAAATCTAGACCTGACTGTTAAACCTTTCCACATACTCTGTTCTTGCTCACCGGACCACACCACTCTTCAATCTGACTTCCGATATAGACCCACCATGTCCTGTAGATGTGTGGGAAGAACTTTGTTGCCATCAATGACAACAATTATGAAGCTCCAATGTGTCTCTTGCCAACAATCTCCCCCTTTGGCATTGATGGCAACACTTAGTGAAAAATGACTAAGTGTTATACTATACTCCCCCTTGGCTGATGCTCTGTCTCTATGTGCATTTTCTAGAGCTCCCCCTTAGCTGGGTTCCTCATTTTTTACTGCTCATCACTCCCCCTTTGACATTAATGGCAAAGGGTAGGGTCTGCACATCAAAATTTTCAAAATTTCAACTATACTTGGCCGCATAAGTACATACATATAGCATACTTACATATACTGAAGTATGTCTGCAAAAGTTATCTTCAATTGGATGAATTCTGTTGCCCAACTTTGTTTCATCCTGGCCAAAATTGAGATGTGACCACTCAACAGGAATGCAAATGCATCTACCCTTTTTAGATTTGTCGGATCACTGGTCTGAGCTTCTTTTACAGCGTCATGCATGGCCTCTAACTTGGGGATAATTATCCCTCTGATTTCACCCAACCTGCTTATTCTATTTTTCTTTTCCTTCTCCAGCTTCTTGATTTCATTCAAGACTGCAATATTCTGACATTCTTGATTTATTATGGAAGATAAGAGAGGATCAAAATTCTTTGATAGATTTGTCAGTTTGTCCTCCTATTCTTTTACTTTCTTCTCAATGTTCAATGTTACTTTGGACCATGATAAACAAAATTTGTACATTTCTCTACCATCTTTAAGAGTATTTTCTAAGCTCTTTATCCCTATACTCATATTCCTCCTATCATTAGTTATTAACCCTTGTACCTCTGATAATCTTTTGGTCAAAAATTCCTTCTGGACCTTATCTTCTGCTGCCTTCTCTAGGGAATCAAAATGTGTGTTAACACTATTTAATAGAGTTTTAAGATTACCAGATAAGGAGGCTGAGGGATCTTTCTAAAAAGATGGCATAATATTTTTTAACACTCCGGATGCAGCTGCTATAAGCTCACAGTCTTCCATGTGAGACTTCAGGAGTTTTCCGTTGGCCTTTGCATTAGCAAACGAAGCTATCTTCATTGTTTGTACCGGAGATAGAGAGTCAAAATCAAATGGCCCTTTTAGTAGTTCCGGTTCATCAATCTCCATAGTTTCTTTTGTCAAAAATTTCTTGACCGATTCTGCAGTGTCTCTTGCTGGAGACAGATTCTTCTTTCCTTCTGCAGTCACAAAACTATCTCTTGGAGCTTTCTTTCCTTCCACAACCTTTGTACTCTTATATTCATTTTCCTTCACCTCTGCTTCTTTCTCCTTTATTCTTTCTTCTCCTTTGGATCTAGAGTCAGCAAGGGAAACTAGAGGAGTGATGTTTGTATGTTCATGCACTTCCTTTTTCAAAACAGAGGATTCCAAGTCCTTATCCTTTTCTGTACTGGTGTCCATGGTTTGCTTAATGGATTCTTTTTCAACACCTGTGGCCGAAGGATCAACACCCAAGTCCTCTATAATAGGAAGATTGAATTTTTTGAAGGCATTCCAAAGGATCTCTTCTATTTCCTTGGCTACCTTTTCAGTCTCACCAAGCATGAGCTAATTCATTTTGGCTTTGCTTCTGAACTCATCCTTGCAATCTTTGAAGATCATATTCATTTGCTTTGAATCGATTGAAGGATATAGGTGAATAGCTATCTGTTCCTAGATTTCTAGATCTTTGGCTTGGGCATTGTTCTTCCTTATTTCAAGTTCCTTCTCCAAGCTTTTGGGGATTAGAGATATAATTTTAATGAATGCTTTGTTGTAGACATTTAGATACCTGACTGTGGCATCTTGTAATATCTTCTGATCAGCTTCACCATAATCATCATAGAATTCAACCATTGGCTAAAGATTTCTGTCCACAGTGGCTGATTTTATTATGTCATCAATGTGAAGAGTAGGTTTTTCAACATATTCCTCTGCCTTTTCTTCTTCTCCTTGACCAGTAGAGGGTTCACCAGATGTTTTCTTCTTTTTATTCATTTTCCTGACTTCTTCATCAGATTTAGTCTCCTTTTCATCCCTTTGACTCGCATAAGCTCTTTTGGCTTTTGTCTTTGTTCTTTTCTCTCATTTGCCAGATGATTTTGCTTCCGGTTTGGTTGACCTTGAGCTTTTAGCAGTGGTAGGTGCAAATCTCTTTGATGATCTGGTCTGGATGGGAGATTTTACTAGAACACTTTCCTCGCTTTTCTATTCTACCTTCTTCTCTTCCTCAACCCTTTCCATCTTTTCCCTATTGGCATCAAGTGCCTCTTTTGAGATGCCAAAGCCTTTGGCAACTTCTTCAACTTCTTTTCTCACCTTCCTCTTGATCTCTGGCTGCCTTAGCTCTGTATGAATTTTCAAACTTAGTTCTTCAAAGGTTCCAAATCTTTCTACCTTTGGATCCTTTGGCTGACTTAGCATGTGTTGAACATGCAGCGCCATAATTTGTTCATCAACTTCATACCCCATCGGCATGATCCATACTATTCTTGGTTCCACTACCTCCATAAGGCACTGATCAGTTTCTACCATAAAGCATATTGTATCTTTATGTTTTTCAACTAAATATTTGGGGATTCTCTCTCTTGCTTGCATCATGCTCTAAAAATTCTTGAAATAGCCCCAGAGAGCTATATTATGTGCCTTGGCATCGCCAAGCCCATGTATATAATCTCTGATTTGAATAGCTACTGGTCTATTATTCTGCCACACCCAGCCATTGGATTCGGGAAGATCATTCATGTAATAAAAGAATAGGCAGAGTATCAAGCCACCATACTTGAAGGAGTTCTTGTCCTTCTTTATCTTTTGTAGATTTTCCAAAAGTTGGGTTAGAAGAAGTTCACATAGATCATAGTCAGCATTTTCTTTTAGCATCTAATAGGCTATATAAACCGCAGTTCCTGGTACTGAGTTTTCCCTACTAGAATGATAAATCTTGTAACCAATTATCATGGATGCAAATTTGACATCCGGATCAGAGATGTCTTCAATTGTCATAGCTCTCTTGTCAAATTTTGATCCGGTTGCATCGCTTATTGTTTGATTCTTGATAGATTTGAGAACAGGTATCCCACCAAATGAGTGCAGATCAGTTACTGCCCTAATTACATCTTTGGTGATTTTAAATGGTCTATTCAACCATAATAAATTGTCATGCACTCTACTAAACACATACCAGACCCATTCATCTTCTTCAAAATAGGGGAAATGAATGCACTGAGCAAAATGCTTTTCTTAGATGGCTTTATATTGAGGTTTGATCTCAAAAGAATCATCTATTAACTACATGTGATAGATATTCATTAACTTTGATTTGCCAAATTCTTCAATGCTTGCATGAATGTAAACCCTAACATCGTCTACATGCAGAACCCCATGCGGAATGCTTGAAAATGTGCCTAGGGGATCAACTTCTAGAGATTTATATGGATGCTTCTTAAATTTAGGATGAGGTCTATCAGAGATCTTCACAATATTCAGAGTATCCATTTCCAAAAGCATTTTACAGAGAGATATTCAGCAATGAAAAATACCTTTTTTATTTTAAGTGTTTGTTGAAAGAGCTAGATTTGATTAGCTGGATGAAACGATTTCAATGGCTGATCTTGAGATTGAGACTGTTTGATGTGGAGCTCCTTTTTCTTTTCTTCTTGAGTGCAAATGAGCAAATGATGAACGAATGAACTCTTTTATTTCTGAAAAGCCATAATTTTCACCCTGCAATATAAATGCACAACCTAATTCATTCTAGTTTTCCTTGTTTATCTTATTCAGAGACATAACCTTTTCAAATCACTGAGACAGACTTTAAAGTTCTTTTTGGAGAATAGTGATAATCCACCTTTCACTAATCATTTAATCTATCCGCAGATCAAGATTCCATTATTTGAATCATGTTGGGTTTAACTGTGAGAGACCTACTTCTCACCGAATGACTAAGGAATCAGATAAGTCCTCTACCTGTTTAAGACTTCTTGAGGATCTTTCATATCTTAATCACAATTTACTTGGATATTTCTCTGAGAGCCCTTTAATCTGCAATTTTCCTTGTGCCAATTCCGGCACCAATTGACTGGCTAAGGGATAATGTTTTTCCTTGAGACTCCCCCTGAGCCAAAGCTCACTTTTTAGTTTCCGGAAGGAATATCAGCACCAGAGTCTGGTGTAGATCCATCCCCTATATTCTCTGTACTTTTCTTCACCCAAATCTTGTTCATTTCATTTTGAACTTCATCCACATTCACTTTTTGTTTTCCCTTGTCTTGATTCTGATTATGATGTGTCGGACCTCTTTTGTCCTAATTCTTGCTTCTACAGAATTTGACAATATGACCGGATCTATTGCAAATTTGGCAGTATGACTAGATCTATTGCATGTTTGATTGATATCCTCTTGATCTGCATTGATTTGCCATGTGACCCATTCTATTGCATGAAAAGCATCTACCATTGAATGAATTGTTCATTTGCATATTTCTGCATTCATGAGATTTGTGGCCATACCTTTGACAGTTGAAACACTGTCCAGAGAAGGATGTATTAGTTTGATTCATTCTCTTTTTGCATTGATTAGCTCTATGACCAAAGTTATTGCAGTTGTGGCAATATCCATTGAAGGATGGATTTCTTTGAGGATTAGGTTGCCTTACCGGAGGTCTTCTAGGCCTGTTCCTTAGATTTTCTGATCCAAAAATCTTCTGATCGGATTTAGAGCTTTCTCCTTTCTCATATCCCAAACCATACTTGTCATCTACCCTCTTTTGACTTTCAAGAAGAACTTCAAGTTGAGTAGAAATTATCTTGAATTCCTCTTTATATTCATTTGCTATTTGAAGATCCCTTTTAAGAGAGACAATTTGATCCTCAAGTTTTTCTTCATTATATTTAGCATCTTCAAGATCAGATTCAAGATGTCTGATAATTCTATCCATCTTGTGGAAATCTTTTGATTTTTCCTTGAGAGATTGTCTTAGATCATCTTCAGATTTTCTTTTCTCTTCAATCTCTTGGGTAAACTTTATAACTCCTGATTCCATTTCATGTCTTACCATAATGATTTCTTTTGATAACTTTTCACATAACTTGGTTTTCTCCTTCAGATCTCCACTTGTATCATTGGCTTCACCTTGTCTTGCCAGTAGCTAATTTTGAGGATAACATGTACCTAGGGATATGATATTTTAATATATTTAGGTGGATACAAATGAACTCTATTCAAGCACTCTAATTAAATATCATCCACTTTAATGGTCAAGTAGCCAATAGCAATTTTACACCTCATTCACAACAAAAAGTGGTAAATATTTGTTTGATAGTTATTGGCCAAATTTGACTTTTGAGTATTGATGTGGATGATATTTAAATAGAAGGATATCCTACAAGTTGTTTGTCTAGAAAATGTTTTTATCATATTTGATTGTTAGTCTGATTAACCCTATAAAAGATGTACCATCCATATATGTATATGCTTACATATAGTTATACCATGAATAGCCATTGACCCATCGAAGAAGGTTAAAATGATCAATACCATCCATATGACAAATTTATACAAAATAGAGATGCGTTACAACTATATTTTAAAAGGATGTGAAGAAATACCAAATCTTGATTCAATGATACAAATAAGCTTGACCTGACTAAATGTACTACCATGGAAGCCGACTAGAGAAAAAAACAAAACACAAGAAAGAGGAAGAATAGCTGTAGTTAATGTATCTCTATCTCACAATGGGTGATGTTGATCATTTCAACATTTGCTAGTTGTTTTTCATGCAGAGAAAAACAAGTGAGTTGATATGTCCACACCGCCCAACTACAGAGTTTTATCAGCATTTGGCTACATTAGAGTAACATAATATATCTTAAACTACCACTAAATTTTAAAACCCCATCAAAGTCACCTAATATAGCTTAAAATGAATCACGATGAAGGAAAATGATAGTCCTGGTCAAGCAAATTGAATTTATGGTATTGACAAAAGTTATTTATGTTATCTTTGGTCTAGGGAATCTTCCAATAGAGAAAGAAAGAGGAAGTTACAATTTTTGAAGGTGTTCCCAATTTTCATATATGTTTGGTCAAGCATGGCATTAGAAAATAATGATATGCAAGTAGGGTATAGAGACGTGTTACAACTACATTATCACAGGATGTGAAGAAATACCAAATCTCAATTCAATGATACAAATAATCCTGACCTGAGTAAATGTACTACCATGGTAGCCACCTAGAGAAACAATCAAAACACAAGAAAGAGGAAGAATAGATATAGTTAATGCATCTCTATCTCACAATGGGTGATGTTGATCATTTCAACATTTGCTACTTGTTTTTCATGCAGAGATAAACAAGAGAGTTGATATGTCTACACCACCCAACTATAGAGTTTTATCAACATTTGGCTACATTAGAGTAATAGAATATATCTTACACTACCACTAAATTTTAAAATCCCATCAAAGTCACCTAATATAGTTTAAAATGAATCACGATGAAGGAAACTGATAGTCATGGTCAAGCAAATTGAATTTATGGTATTGACAAAAGTTTTTTATGTTATCTTTGCTCTAGAGAATCTTCGAATAGAGAAAGAGAGAGGAAGTTACAATTTTCCAAGTTGTTCCCAATTTTCATAAGATCTTCATGAAACTCTTTCAAATGAGTCCACATGACTCATACAACATCCCCAAACACTCCTTTACCTTGACATATCAAATAATTATGCCACACAACTTAAATTATGAATTCTAAGATCAATCTATCATCTGGAACAAGCTGTCATTTGGAAAACTCAGTTACAGACCACCAATAACCTTGAAACTACAAGGAAACATGTAATACACATCCATAAACATGTCCTCAAAACCATAAGGGAAATCATTCATTTTCAGAGGAATGTAGAGCATTCCAATAGTTTTTCAACACTAGCTTACTCTGCTAGAATAGATGTTGGTACTCTATCATGCATAACTTTCACAGTGAATGGACAAATGATCTAAAAACTTGGAATTATCATCTTCACTGCACCCTCAACATAGTTCCAGAACTAGATGGCCATATCTGTAAATGTGGAGGAATGCAGAGCATTCCATTGTCCTACACATAACACCTTCACAGAGACAACACTGTCTTCAAAAAGTTAAAAAAAACACTCTTTTGGTAATCCAATCATCATGGAACTTGGAAAATACACATGCTTCATGCCATCAGTAACATCAGCAATCTATTGTGCTTCTAATTCACATATTAATATGAACTATATCTTCTCCCTTCTCTTGTTGGATGGGACATGACATCTAACCATGAACACCATCACACCATCATGATAGTGTTGACATCAATGACAACCTAGTGATATTGTTGATATCAATGACAACAATAGGAACCATATGTGTAACAAACTCCATATATCAAGGGACTCTTTAGCTAGGGTTTTGACAGATGTGAGGTTATTATCAAGTTTAACTTCAAGTATGATCTTGACCTCTAAACTTGGCAAGTTAAACTTGTAGCTATCTAGATTGTCCCTTTTCTCTATGGATATGTGTTAGCTCAAGAGAAGCTCCAAGAGCTCAATGGTCCAAAATATGCCCAATAAAATAATGGTTATGATTCATGACATCTCAATATAGATGTATATAATTAAATTACACTTGAGTTCTATGGAAAATAGTAACCATTCACTTTCTATGAAGGGAATACAAATGCTTAGAGAGATATACTTAAATCTATCTTTTGAGCTCAATTGACTAGATGCCTTATTAATAAGGGAAATAAGATAATGACTCAACAAGTCTTAAGACTAGTTCTGTACTAAAATTATGGGACATTAAAACTATTGAACTAGGTTTGGGACTATTAAGATCCCCTTCAAGAATGATTCTAAATCTAGTCCATTGCAATTTATCTCAGAGCCATTAATGTATGTGAAGTCTATAGATAGACTAGCTTGGTTGCATATGTGAAAATAATGCATGGTGGCTTGATTCACTTTATTAATTTACCTTACATATTAGCTAAGAACCAATTTTTGTTACTAATTCAATAGAAAGGTTACATAGCCTTACCATTTCAAAGATTAGCTTCACTAATGAACACCAAGGAACTAAGGTATTCAAGATACAAAATTAGAAACATAAACTTGTTGATTTTTCTAATAGAATTATGTAAGACTTGGGTTGATTACATCTCACATTGAAGATGAGGTGGTTTAACAACTAATTATATATTCCTTAAACATCACAAGCCATCCTAGGTTATATGTAGATTGACATACAAAATCTTTGGAACTAGAATACATTATAACCAATAATACAAGGCCTTAAGGGTCTGCACTCAAGGCATTGCATTTCAACACATAAATAACTAAATTGGCCCTTCTTGGTTAATAACGTTGCTCAATTTCCTAATTAAGAACATAGATATTAGTGTCTAGACTACCCATTCCGGAGTCTCATGATTAGTCAAGATAAAAAATCATAGAACTCAAGTTTTACAAATAATTACATGGGCTCCAAACTTACTAGATCATACACACCGTATGAAAGACATATAGTAGTCAACAATTAGATTTCTTAAAACTCAGACGAGATTATCGTGCTGGGCCAGCGCAAGCGTGATCATGGAGATCGGTTTGTGCTCCTGTGATTGAGGATCCAAATAATAAACTAAAAACCATATCCTCTTCGATCTTTCAACCCCAAATTCTTTGTTTTGGTCAAAATTATCCGCAACGATCGGGTCTAGAGTCTAGAGAGTCTATCGATTGCCCGGTCAGGGGTTCGAAACTTTGTAAGGTAGTGTTAATACGCGTTGTCTTTTAAATTCCAAATTTATCGACCAAGTTAAAATTTGTTTTCCTGTAATTGCGCGTGACCTAATGAATTCATTTCGGTTTTCCTATTAAAATGAATTATGATGAAGGAATATTGAACTGAATTGAATATCTTAAACCACCCAACTATAGAGTTTTATCAACATTTGGCTACATTAGAGTAACAGAATATATCTTAAATCACCACTAAATTTTAAAACCCCGTCAAAGTCACCTAATATAGCTTAAAATGAATCACTATGAAGGAAACTGACAGTCATTGAAGGAAACTGACAGTCATGGTCAAGCAAATTAAATTTATGGTATTGACAAAAGTTATTTATGTTATCTCTACTTCAGAGAATCTTCCAATGGAGAAAGAGAGAGGAAGTTACAATTTTCCAAGCTGCTCCCAATTTTCATATCTGTTTGGTCAAGCACGGCATTGGAAAATAATGATATGCGAGTAGGGTCTACGAATTTTCAATTTCCAAACGACAAATTGGAAATTGACGTCCCTTGCTTTCAGAACTTCAAATTTCCCATAGGCGATAAGACTTGCAATCGTCTATTGAAGTCTGGGTCTTCAATCGAATGCCGTTCACTGATTTTGTATGGTGTGGAGTGCTTCAGCTTTTATGAGTGGTGTTCACTGAATTTGCGAAAAGGTTTGACCGCTTTAAATGCCTCCAATCTCATCATTTAAGAGTACGTGAAGAAATAAAATTTAATTAAGAATCTTCGGAATGTTGTGTGGTCTTGGGGAGATCCTATTCTCTTTCCTTAAATTACGACTATTCAAAAACCTATAGTAAAAGTCACCAAATATCCTATTCTCTTTCCTTAAATTATGATTGAATTTAAAAACCCTAAGTCAAAGTCACCTATAAATAAATCACGATAAAGGTAACTTAGAGTCACATTCATGGTCAAGTAAATTGAATTTATGGTATTGAAAAAAAGTTATTTGTAGTATCTCTGTTTTAAACTATTTAAATTATTAGTGGATAGGCTTTTATATGCAAGCATTATAGTGCTCACTTTTATATGTGAGCATTATAGTGCTCTAATTGTTTCACGCCACAAAAAAATCATGTCGGAAAATTTTCTAAACCCGTCAGTTGTTTCTTTCGGCGTATTCCTTGAACCTCCTATGGGTGAAGTGCTAGTATATATATAAGGAGAGGATTTAGTAGTTGTATATTTTAACTTCATAGTTTTAAGATTTTGAATGGTATATTGATTTTTCATGAAAATTTGATCATGTTTTTATATGTGACTTAAAATAGATTGAAGTTGTTTGGGTTTTGGGTAGTAATGATGAAGACAAGATTACTCATTATGTGAACAATAGTCCTTAAGTGTTCATTTTGAAGTGTTGACCAATACTTGTATAGGGAGGGCTTTAATAACCATGTGCTATGTCCACCCAAAAAAAAGAATTGAACTATCTAGTTGTGCATGAATGGTCACACATTAGCCATTATCATCCATATAATCTCAACCATATTTGGGGGTCCTTTAAACATCAGGTCACACATTTTATTTTCTAAACCTTATTAAAAGTCTAATTTGGTACATGTTTTATTAACAAATGATAGTTGAATAAAATATAATATGCGGACCCTTTGACTACTACATTCTAACACTCAGCCTAATCATCACCCTCAGTCCTTCCCACCTCACTTTGGCACTCTTCCCTCTCCTCACTAATTGCAAACCTCAATCTCCTTGCTGACTTCATAATGACTTGGCTTCACTAGAAGAATTTGTAAGTGAGGATCTACAAGAAGAGAAATCTTTGTCCATCTAGAATAATGAGATAATGCTATTACGAAAGGACACCACAACATGAACTTCATCATCATAGGCTAGGGAAGAGGGGAGTTTCCAATTTATGTCAAATACACATGGGGAGATAGAGATAGGAATGTAGAGCATGAGGAGGAGAAGAGGAAAGGAGTTCAAGTTGCACCAGCTACGTATGGAATTCATAAATGATAATGCCCATGTATCTGCCTATACCCACTCCCAACCCCACTTTTTTTATTTGATTCAATCCTATGACTAAAACCACCTCCACACTACTCTTCCTATCCCATAATCAAATATTACTAGCAAAAACTACTATCATTATTTATAAATGATATATCCTCTAATCTATTTTTTTGGTGAATTATTTAAAGATTATGTTTTACTAGTCTACATAAGCTCAATGCTACCTACCTTTTCTAAATCCTTTGAGAGCTTGTAGTTGTGACTCATCTCAAAAAGGTTATGCATTTTCTAGGTTCTAACTTACTCAAAGTATGAACTATAAAGGATTTTAAACATTTGGGGATATGTGGATTTACATCTAAGTTGTACTATAACCTATTTAATAATCTACTTTCTTGAGAGATCTATGGTCCAAAATATCGATAAGAAAATTTACAAGATATTTAATGATTATTTTTGAAGTGTCCTTAGGTAGATGGAATGGCTAAGTTGTGTGTCAAGTCTAGTTTATTAATCCTACACCCTCCTTGGCCTAAGTAGAGCTAGAAGAGTAGAAGAGTTATACCACTTGCATTAGTTGGTGATGATCACCTATAGTTTAATTGTGATTCATACTTGGGTACCTATCATGATTTTGTTTACCGAAGGTTAGTATTTAGAGTTTGCCTTCTAGAAGTGCAAAGAGAAGTTCTAAGTACCAACACCACCATCACTAAACCAAGCACATCAAGGTCCACATGCACTATATTTAGGAGTAGGTCATTAGTCTTTAGTTTTGTCCCACTTTAAAGAAAGCTATAGACATCTTCACCAAACCCTTCATAGAAATCAAGTTTCATCATCTACAACCTTTAATGGGAGTATGTGAGGCTATTCTTTAAGGAATACCTAGTCTGTTATCTCTTTTTTAAGTTAGGATTCTATTATGCATGCATAGCTAACATGACCATATCCTATCCTAACTCGTATTTACCGACCTAAGTTATGCTTGTAATGTTAGAAAATGTCCCCTTGGGGGCTTTTCCTTCTAAAGGTTTAGCTCCCAGGTCTTTAATATGCATTTAGGACATCTTGCATCATATTTTGGCATCCTGATGAGATAAACCCTGATTTTCATGATGAATGGGACCCTAGGGGATCCCTTGAACTAGACCCTGACCAAAGTAGGGGGGAGGACTTGGGCACCCACGCCCTAATCCTACCCTATTTTGGGTTAGGCCCAAATTCTAAGTGTCATTTTATGATCGTTATTTGGTGCCTAGGCTGACATGGTAAGTTTGAATTACAAAATTCTTGGCGAGAATGTTTGTAGTTGCATATATAAGTATGTTAAGGCATTCATTCATAAACTAGATGACAACTAGAAGATTATTATGTGATTTTGGCATTATAAAGGTGATTAAAGTCATTCATTGTATGGAATAGCAGATTTTGTGTTGTTTATGTGTTTCTATTTGCAAATTCGACCATCCATCTCATGGCATGAAGAGCTTGTTCTTTCCATGAGATCTTCACTATAAGGTGATATCATTTGTGTTTTCAAGTATTTATCATTTGGATTTCACCTCTCCCTCACAAGGGAACACACTCTCTCTCTAACAACAATGTTTGGAGGACTTGAATGTCTCTCCGGGGCTTGATTGAGGCAAGCCTCTAAACACCACAACCACCTCCCTATTTTTCCATGATTGCAAGTTATAGGTTGAAGAAGCAAGAAAAGTGGAGTTGTAGGAGAGTGTTGTAGAGTGATAGAATTGTAGATCAGAGTTGAAAATAGGGGCCTAAACTCAGGCACCTACTCATTAGTCCTCTAGATCTCGCAATGGAGAAATCTTTGAGATAGTAGGAATAGGTTACAGATTGAGTTTCCATATCTCGACAAAAATTAGGGCATTGGACTAGGGCGTCTGTGTTGATAACTGAGAGGGGGGGTGAATCAGTTATCCTAAATATTCAACTTTCTGTGCTTTCTAAATAGTTAATGCAACATCAGATTCTATAAGCAAGCATAACTATGAAATGTAAATAACACCAATACACATGACACAATGATTTTGACGTGGAAACCTTGCTAAGGGAAAAAACCATGGAGTGTTTAACCCAAGATATTATTCTCTGTTAGAAGAATAGAAGATACAAAATGGCACTTGCCAATTAGGGCTCACTGCCTGAGCACACTACTCACAAGAGGCTCATTGCCTACAAAAGACTTACTATTTACAAGAAGAAAACTTGAACTGATAAAAAGCATCCACACATGCTGAAGTTCAGTTCTAGTTTAAGCTTAATAAACTGATCTGCAGCACTTCATTCTGACTCTTCTTGAGTGTTGTTGTCCTCTTACATTCCGAACCTATTTTTCTGCCTTTTATTTATTCTTCTACTTTTATTCGTATTTCCACACACACAACTACTTCCTTCACATCTAAATCCATCTTGTATATATATCCGCACAAGTGATTTCAACACTTTTCTAGTCAGCACCCAGAATAGTCAATATTATCTCAAACTCTGGTCTGTCAGCTAAATCCTTGCATACCAAGTAATGCAAATTAAGGATATGCTTGTAGAAGTCTTTAATCATGTCAGCTAATCATGAATGATACCTCAGGAACCTTTATCACCATCAACATCTCATTCAGAATAACTTCTGATGCTCTGGCTGTCAGTTCTTCCTCTGTCTGTTCTACTAAACCAGACCCCAATACTTGAATGCTTATATCTCTTTATTCTTTTATCATTGGAGGTTCAATTCCTAGAATCTATCAGTCAAGGTAATCCTCTTGACATTACCAAATCTGTACTTCACTGAAATACTTCCTCTGAGAAATCCAAACCTGATTGTTGAACCTTTCCACATACTCTGTTCTTGCTCACCGGACCACACCACTCTTCAATCTGACTTCCGGTATAGACCCACCATATCCTGTAGATGTGTGGGAAGAACTTTGTTGCCATCAATGACAACAATTATGAAGCTCCAATGTGTCTCTTGCCAACAATATCCCCCTTTGGCATTGATGGCAACACTTAGTGAAAAATGACTAAGTGTTATACTATACTCCCCCTTGGATGATGCTCTGTCTCTATGTACATTTTTTGGAGCTCCCCCTTAGCTGGATTCCTCATTTTTCACTGCTCATCACTCCGCATTTGACATTAATGGAAAAGGGTAGGGTCTGTACATCAAAATTTTCAAAATTTCAACTATACTTGGCTGCATAAGTACATACATATAGCATACTTATATATACTAAAGTATGTCTGCAAAAGTTGTCTTCAATTGGATGAATTATGTTGCCCAACTTTGTTTCATCCTAGCCAAAATTGAGATGTGACCACTCAACAGGAATGCAAATGCATCTACCCTTTTTAGATCTATCAGATCACTGGTCTAGGCTGTGGTCAGAGCTTCTTTTACAGCCTCATGCATGGCCTCTAACTTGGGGATAATTATCCCTCTGAGTTCACCCAACCTGCTTATTCTATTTTTCTTTTCCTTCTCCAGCTTCTTGATTTCATTCAAGACTGCAATAGTCTGACATTCTTGATTTATTATGGAAGATAAGGGAGGATCAAAATTTTTTGATAGATTTGTCAGTTTGTCCTCCTGTTCTCTTACTTTCTTCTGAATGTCCAATGTTACTTTGGACCATGATAAACAAAATTTGTACATTTCTCTACCATCTTTAAGAGCATTTTCTAAGCTCTTTATCCCTATACTCATATTCCTCCTATCATTAGTTACTAACCCTTGTACCTCTGATAATCTTTTGGTCAAAAATTCCTTCCGGACCTTATCTTCTGCTGCCTTCTCTAGGGAATCAAAATGTGTGCTAACACTATTTAATAGAGTTTTAAGATTACCAGATAAGGAGGCTAAGGGATCTTTTTAAAAAGATGGCATAATCTTTTCTAACACTCCGGATGCAACTGTTATAAGCTCATAGTCTTCCATGTGAGACTTCAGGAGTTTTTCGTTGGCCTTTGCATTAGCAAACGAAGCTATCTTCATTGTTTGTACTGGAGATAGAGAGTCAAAATCAAATGGCCCTTTTAGTAGTTCTGGTTCATCAATCTCCATAGTTTCTTTTGTCAAAAAGTTCTTGACCGATTCTGCAGTGTCTCTTGCCGGAGACAGATTCTTCTTTTCTTCTGCAGTCACAAAACTGTCTCTTGGAGGTTTCTTTCCTTCCACAACCTTTGTACTATTATATTCTTTTTCCTTCACCTCTGCTTGTTTCTCCTTTATTATTTCTTCTCCTTTGGATCTGGAGTCAGCAAGGGAAACCAGAGGAGTGATGTTTGTATGTTCATGCACTTCCTTTTTTGAAACAGAAGATTCCAAGTCCTTATCCTTTTCTGTACCGGTGTGCATGATTTGCTCAGTGGATTCTTTTTCAACACCTGTGGCCGGAGCATCAACACCCAAGTCCTCTATAATAGGAAGATTCAATCTTTTGAAGGCATTCCAGAGGATCTCTTCTATTTCCTTGGCTACCTTGTCAGTCTCACCAAGCATGAGCTATTTCATTTTGGCTTTGCTTCTGAACTCATCCTTGCAATCTTTGAAGATCATATTCATTTGCTTTGAATCGATTGAAGGATATAGCTGAATAGCTATCTGTTCGTGGATTTCTAGATCTTTAGCTTGGGCATTGTTCTTCCTTATTTCAAGTTCCTTCTCCAAGCTTTTGGGGATTAGAGATATAATTTCAATGAATGCTTTGTTGTAGACATTTAGATACCTGACTGTGGCATCTTGTAATATCTTCTGATCAGCTTCACCATAATCATCATAGAATTCAACCATTGGCTGAAGATTTCCGTCCACAGTGACTGATTTTATTATGTCATCAATGTAAAGAGTAGGTTTTTCAACATATTCCTCTGTCTTTTCTTCTTCTCCTTGATCAGTAGAGGGTTCACGAGATGTTTTCTTCTTTTTCTTCATTTTCCTGACTTCTTCATCAGATTCAGTCTCCTCTTCATCCCTTTGACTCGCATAAGCTGTTGTGGCTTTTGTCTTTGTTCTTTTCTCTCATTTGTCGGATGATTTTGCTTCCAGTTTGGTTGTCCTTGAGTTTTTAGCAGTGGTAGGTGCAGATCTCTTTGATGATCTGGTCTGGGTGGGAGATTTTACTAGAACACTTTCCTCACTTATCTATTCTGCCTTCTTCTTCTCTTCCTCAACCCTTTCCATCTTTTCCCTATTGGCATCAAGTGCCTCTTTTGAGATGCCAAAGCCTTTGGCAACTTCTTCAACTTCTTTTCTCACGTTCCTCTTGATCTCTGGCTGCCTTAGCTCTGTATGAATTTTCACACTTAGTTCTTCAAAGGTTCCAAATCTTTCTACCTTTGGATCCTTTGGCTGACTGAGCATGTGTTGAACATGCAGCTCCATAATTTGTTCATCAACTTCATACCCCATCAGCATGATCCATACTATTCTTAGTTCCACTGCCTCCATAAGGCACTGATCAGTTTCTACCATAAAGCATATTGTATCTTTATATTTTTCAACTAAAGATTTGGGGATTCTCTCTCTTGATTGCATCATGCTCTAAAAATTCTTGAAATAGCCCCATAGAGCTGTATTCTGTGCCTTGGCATCGCCAAGCCCATGTATATAATCTCTGATTTGAATACCTACTGGTCTATCATTCTGCCATACCTAGCCATTGGATCCGGGAAGATCATTCATGTAATAAAAGAATAGGTAGAGTATCAAGCCACCATACTTGAAGGAGTTCTTGTCCTTCTTTATCTTTTGCAGATTTTCCAAAAGTTGGGTTAGAAGAAGTTCACACAGATCATAGTTAGCATTTTGTTTTAGCATCTAATAGGCTGTATAAACCGTAGTTCCCGGTACTGAGTTTTCCCTACTGGAGTGATAAATCTTGTAACCAATTATCATGGATGCAAATTTGACATCTGGATCAGTGATGTCTTCAATTGTCATAGGTCTCTTGTCAAATTTTGATCCGGTTGCATCACTTATTGTTTGATTCTTGATAGATTTGAGAACAGGTATCCCACCAGATGACTGCAGACCGGTTACTGCCCTAATTGCATCTTTGGTGATTTTAAATGGTCTATTCAACCATAACAAATTGTCATGCACTCTACTTAACACATACCGGACCCATTCATCTTCTTCAAAATAGGGGAAATGAATGCACTGAGCAAAATGCTTCTCCCAGATGGCTTTATATTGAGGTTTGATCTCAAAAGAATCATCTATTAACTGCTTGTGATAGATATCCATTAACTTTGATTTGCCAAATTTTTCAATGCTTGCATCAATGTAAACCCTAACATCTTTTACATGCAGAACCCCATGCGGAATGCTTGAAAAGGTGCCTAGGGAATCAACTTCTAGAGATTTATATGGATGCTTCTTAAGTTTAGGATGAGGTCTATCAGAGATCTTCAAAATATTCAGAGTATCGATTTCCAAAAGGATTTTACAGAGAGATATTCAGCAATGAAAAATACCTTTTTCATTTTAAGTGTTCATTGAAAGAGCCAGATTTTATTAGCTGGATGAAATGATTTCAATGGCTGATCTTAAGATTGAGACAGTTTGACGCAGAGCTCCTTTTTCTTTTCTTCTTAAGTGCAAATGAGCAAATGATGAACGAATGAACTCTTTTATTTCTGAAAAGCCATAATTTTCACCCTGCAATATAAATGCACAACCTAATTCATTCTAGTTTTCCTTGTTTATCTTATTCAGAGACATAACCTTTTTGGATCACTGAGACAGAATTTAAAGTTCTTTTTGGAGAATAGTGATAATCCACCTTTCACTAATCATTTGATCTATCCGCAGATCAAGATTCCATTATTTGAATCATGTCGGGTTTAACTGTGAGAGACCTACTTCTCACCAGATGATTGAGGAATCAGATTAGTCCTCTACCTGTTTAAGACTTCTTGAGGATCTTTCATATCTTAATCACAATTTACTTGGATATTTCTTTGAGAGCCCTTTCATCTGTAGTTTTCCTTGTGCCAATTCTGGCACCAATTGACTGGCTAGGGGATAATGTTTTTCCTTGAGACTCCCCCTAAGCCAAAGCTCACTTTTTAGTTTCCAAAAGGAATATCAGCACCAGAGTTTGGTGCAGATCCATCCCCTATATTCTCTGTACTTTTCTTCACCCAAATCTTGTTCTTTTCATTTTGAACTTCATCCACATTCACTTTTTGTTTTCCCTTGTCTTGATTCTGATTATGATTTGTCAGACCTCTTTTGTCCTAATTCTTGCTTCTACAGAATTTGGCAATATGACGAGATCTATTGCAAATTTGGCAGTATGACCAGACCTATTGCATGTTTGATTGATATCCTCTTGATCTGCATTGATTAGCCATGTGACCCATTCTATTGCATGCAAAGCATCTACCATTGAATGAATTGTTCATTTGCATATTTCTGCATTCACGAGATTTGTGGCCATACCTTTTATAGTTGAAACACTATCCAGAGAAGGATGTATTAGTTTGATTCATTCTCTTTCTGCATTGATCAGCTCTATGACCAAAGTTATTGTAGTTGTGGCAATATTCATTGAAGGATGGATATCTTTGAGGATTAGGTTGCCTTACCGGAGGTCTTCTAGGCATGTTCCTTGGATTTTCTGATCCAAAAATCTTCTGACCAATTTTGGAGCTTTCTCCTTTCTCATATCCCAAACCATACTTGTCATCTACCCTCTTTTGACTTTCAAGAACTTCAAGTTGAGCAGAAATTATCATGAATTCCTCTTTGTATTCATTTGTTGTTTGAAGATCCCTTTTAAGAGATACAATTTGATCCTCAAGTTTTTCTTCATTATATTTAGCATCTTCAAGATCAGATTCAAGATGTCTGATAATTCTATCCATCTTGTGTAAAACTTTTGATTTTTCCTTGAGAGATTCTCTTAGATCATCTTCAGATTTTATTTTATCTTCAATCTCTTGGGTAAACTTTATAACTCCTGATTCCATTTCATGTCTTACCATAATGATTTCTTTTGATAACTTTTCACATAACTTGGTTTTCTTCTTCAGATCTCCATTTGTATCATTGGCTTCACCTTGTCTTGCCAATTACTGAAGTAGCTCTTTTCTCTTTTTCATAGAGAGACTCAGTTTCTCTTTTAATTCATTTATGAAATCATCAACCTGTTTGAGTCTTTCCTTCAATTCATTGATTTCAGAATTTGACTACTCAAGATCATCTAGGGCAGACTTAAGTTGCTCCTTCATACCATATGCATCTATTTGAATTCCTAGATCTTCCTCAAGATGTTAGGCTCTGTTTGGAGGAACTTGGCTCTGATACCAATTGTTGATAACTAAGAGGGGGGTGAATCAGTTATCCTAAATATTCAACTTTCTATGCTTTCTAAATAGTTAATGCAACATCAGATTCTATAAGCAAGCATAACTATGAAATGTAAATAACACCAATACACATGACACAATGATTTTGACGTGGAAACCCTGTTAAGGGAAAAAACCACGGGGTGTTTAACCCAAGATATTATTCACTGTTAGAAGAATAGAAGATACAAAATGGCACTTGCCAATTAGGGCTCACTTCCCGAGCACACTACTCACAAGAGGTTCACTGCCTACAAAAGACTTACTATTTACAAGAAGAAAACTTGAACTGATGAAAATCATCCACACATGATGAAGTTCAGTTCTGGTTTAAGCTTAATAGACTGATCTATAGCACTTCATTCTGACTCTTCTTGAGTGATGCTGTCCTCTTACATTCTGAACCTATTTTTCTATCTTTTATTTATTCTTCTACTTTTATTCATATTTTCACACACACAACTACTTCCTTCACATCTAAATCCATCTTGTATATATATATCCGCACAAGTGATTTCAACACTTTTCTAGTTGGCACCCGGAATAGTCAATATTATCTCAAACTCTAGTCTGTCAGCTGAATCCTTGCATACCAAGTAATGTGGATTAAGGATATGCTTGTAGAAGTCTTCAATCATGTCGGCCAATCATGAATGATACCTTAGGAAACTTTATCACCATCAACATCTCATCCGGAATAACTTCTGATGCTCCACCTGTCAGTTCTTCCTCTGTCTGTTCTACTGAACTGGACCCCAATACTTGAATGCTTATATCTCTTTATTCTTTTATTACCAAAGGCTCAATTCTTGGAATCTATCATTCAAGGTACTCCTCTTGACATTACCAAATCTGTACTTCACTGAAATACTTCCTATGAGAAATCTGGACCTAACTGTCAAACCTTTCCACATACACTGTTCTTGCTCACTGGACCACACCACTCTTCAATCTGACTTCTGGTATAGACCCACCATGTCCTGCGGATGTGTGGGAAGAACTTTGTTACCATCAATGACAACAATCATGAAGCTCCAATGTGTCTCTTGCCAACAGTCTGCTCATTAGTCCGTGACTATTTGGAAACTAGTACACAATTATCTGTCATTTTACATCTCTTTGTAGCAACATTTTGAGTAATTTATCCATTTGCTTCCATATTTACATAATTAGGGTTTTGAGCATAATTGGTATTCAAATCAGACAAATCCAAGTTTCCATACATTATGAGTGATCAAGGGCCTAATAGTAGATTATACTCGACCCAAGGTCCTTGAATGTTTAAGGTGAAAGGAGGATAGACATAAACCAAATCAAACACCCACTCTATAATCTATCACAAATTTCACACTAAATATTTTGGTGAACCCATGTTTTTCATGAATTTTGCATCTTGCTAAGTGTTTTGCTTAAAATTTTTAGTCATTTCATTCATTCATATCATCATTCATCCTATTTCATTGCAAAAATTACAAACATTTTTTTTGAAAAACTTGAAAATTTTGAAAAAAATAGTATTCTAGGGTTTGCATGTTGCATCAATTAATTTGAATTTCATCAAATTTTTTATTTTTGCATTAGATCTAAGATCAATTGTAGAAAATTATAAAAATTCAATCACTTGTATTGCATTTTCATCATAAAATTGCTAAGGTTTTGTTAGAAATTTTGAATTTTGCATATAACCTCGTAATTTCAAAAACTAGGGTTTGTAGGTAAAACATTGTTTCACATTTTTCTACTAATCTTTGACACTCATTCAAATTTTCATTTGTTAGTGTTGCATTTTAGTGTAAATTTGCATTTTTACATAGAAAATTTCATCAAAAATTAGAATTTTTTACTGATTTTTCATTAGATTTGCACTGGCATTTTACATTGTAGGACTTGGAAATCATTTGCACATCTAAGTAGGATTAATTTTTATCATAAATCAGATTTCAAGACATTCATATAGAATTTTGCATTAAGATTTCATACCTAGGGCTTGAACAACATTAATTTTCACTAGATTTGACCTTATCGGCTCTCTAGATTTGCACCATAGGTGTGTTGTGAAGCATATTTTTGCACTAATTAGCTGTTATTAGGGTTACTATCTGTCACCCCTCCTCAAAATCTTCATAACACCTTTTTATTGGGCTCTTGTATTGAAAATTTGGTAAAAAAATTGCACATTTTTGCTATATTTGCTCTAGGATTTGACCTAAATTTGCACTCCAAGCATGTTGTAAAAGATTTTATGATTCTAGGTGACTAATATTATTGCTAATATTTTCTGTACCTCCTAAAATTCCTTACAACACTTCTTTCATTAGAACTTGGAATTGAAAAATTGTGAAAAATAGACATGTTATTTTAGGGCATTTTCACTAGGTTTTGACTTATCATCATCCTAGATCTACATCAAAAGCATGTTGTGAAGGGTTTTATTGCTTTATCAGACTGAAAATAGACATATTATTTTCTTCCCTTAATCAAAATCTTTACACCACCTTTTTTTCACTGGTTTGCATTGAAAAAGTACAAAAAATCAAGCATTTTAGGTCATTTTTGCACATAGCTTTGCACTTGTCTTCTACATAAATTTTAAAAAGATTTTAAAATCTGATCTCACATTGATTTGAAAGCATATATCATGGCTATTCCTTTGGAATATTTGTTTGTATATATCATAGACATTGATCATTTCTCTAAATTCATTGATAAACATCCTCAAGTTCTAGAACAAATAGCATACATACATGATGTTGATCTCTCTATGTGCTCCACATATGAAATCCGTTGTTATAGATATGATTTTGATAGCTTCACAAATCTCATGGGAATATATCCTTTGATATTAGATGATCTCACTAAATTCACGATCAGGGTAAGTGCAAGAAGATGGGGGGCCAAAAAGGGGTCTTAAGTGGCCACTTTTTTTCTGAAATCAGGAAATACTGGCCTTGGATGAGAAATTGAGCATAGCTACACTCAAAATTTGGAGATGCAACCAAAATAATGTTCGTAGTGCTCCAAGTCTACTTTGTAAAATACTATTTTGTTTTGAAAATGGCATAGATTAAGGGGTTAAAAAGAGGGAGCCACAGAAATTGGTGTTATTTCTGTCAAAAAAACATAACATAGCATGTTTTGTGGCTCCCTCAAAAGGTCAACTTTTTTTTGGTATTTTTAAAATCACTTTGGTGAGAAATTAGCTAATACAATGTAGTTTATGCCCAATTTTTCTGATAATTTTTTGATGAATATTTTATTTTTTACTAATTTTCAAAGTAGACACATCCTAAAAAATAGAATTTTGGTCGTGCTACCCCTATAAATTTTAAAAACTAATTGAAAATCATTTTTTTCTTTTTGTTAATATTTGTAGAATGGAGTCTAGTTTCTAAATATGTATTTTTTTTGAAATTTGAATGAACAGTTAATTTACAGTGAAAAAAAGACCAAACAGTGGTTTTTGCCTAAAAATGGACACACAAACAAAAGAAATTAAAGATGAAAGGCTTAACATTGTTAAAATGTGAAAAAAATCACATCTTGAAATAGCTAAGAGAAATCCTAACATTACCCAAGTGTTTGATTTGTTTGACCTTGAAACACGTGCAAATCTGAGGGTTAGCACGAACGAAATTAGTGAAATCTTGAAGAAAATGGAAAAACACATCTGTGACTGTTCATAAGGCACTCCAAGCCTTTGGGTTGGAAATCCAAAGCAAATCCCAAGCCCAAGTCTTGGGATTCCCAAAGCAAGACATAACGCGAGCGCGTTATAACGCGCTTGCGTTATGTTTTGCTTTGCATTTTTCCTTTATCGCAAGTCTGTTGTTTGTCATGTTTGACATAACGCGCTCGCGTTATGTTCCCCTTAAATTTTTTTACATTCAAGGCTATTAATCATGAGGGTTAAGGGATAAGGGATAGGGTTGGAGGGTTTAGGGATAAGGCATTAGTGTTTAAGGTATAGTATCGAGCCCGTTGAGGGTCTAGGAATAGGGATAGCATTTAGGGTTTACGGATGAGGGATTAGAGTTGAGGGATGACAGATTAGGGTTGAAGAATTAGGGTTTAGGGATAAGGCTTATGGTTAGGGTTGAGGGATTAGAGTGAAGGGTTGAGGAATTAGGATTTGACATTGAGGGTTTAGGGTTTAGGGTTTAGGGATAGGGTTGAGGGTCGAGGGATCAGAGTTAAGGGTTGAGGGATTAGGGTTTGACGTTGAGGGTTGAGGGTTGAGGTTCAAGGGTCAAGGGTTTAGGGATAGGGTTGAGGGTTGAGGGATTAGGGTTAAAGTAGAGTGTGGAGGGTGTAAGGATTAGGGATAGGGTTGGAGGGTTTAGGGATAAGGGATTAGGGTTTAAGGTATAGTATCGAGTCTGTTGAGGGTTTAGGAATAGGGATAGCATTTAGGGTTTAGGGATGAGGGATTAGAGTTGAGGGATGATGGATTAGGGTTGAGGGTTGAGGGATTAGGGTTGAGGGATAAGGTTTAGGGTTGAGGGTTGAGGGTTGAGGGATTAGGGTTTAAGGTATAGTGTTGAGGGTTGAGGGTTTAGAATTAGGGTTTAGGGTTGACGGATTAGCATTTAATGTCAAGGTTAGGGTTAGAGTGTCAAGGGTAGAGGGATTAGGGATAGGGTTTAGGGTTGAAGGTTTAAGGATTGAGGGTTGAGGCTTTAGGGATGAGGGTTTAAGGCTTAAGATATAGTGTCAAGTGTTGAGGGTGTAGGGATAGGGTTTAAGTTTTAAGGGTTAAGGGTTGAGGGATAGGGATTAGGGTTTAGGGTTGATGAATTAGGGTTTAATGTTGAGAGTTGAGGGTTGTGGGTTGAGGTTGAGGGTTGTGGGTTGAGGTTGAGGGATAGGGTTAATGGTCAAGGGATTAGGGTTAAATAAGAGTGTTGAGGGTAGAGGGATTAGGGTTTAAGGTATAGTATCGAGCCTATTAAGGGTCTAGGAATAGGGATAGTGTTTAGGGTTTAGGGATGAGGGATTAGAGTTGAGGGATGAGGGATGACGGATTAGGGTTGAGGGTTGAGGGATTAGGGTTTAGGGACAAGGTTTAGGGTTAGGGTTGAGGGATTAGGGTTTAAGGTATAGTGTTGAGGGTTTAGGGATAGGGTTTAGGGTTGAGGAATTACAGTGAAGGGTTGAGGGATTAGGATTTGACGTTGAGGGTTGAGGCTTTAGGGTTTAGGGTTTAGGGATAGGGTTGAGGGTCGAGGGATCACAGTTAAGGGTTGAGGGATTAGGGTTTGACATTGAGGGTTGAGGGTTGAGGTTCACAAGTCAAGGGTTTAGGGATAGGGTTGAGGGTCGAGGGATTAGGGTTAAAGTAGAGTGTGGAGGGTATAAGGATTAGGGATAGGGTTGGAGGCTTTAGGGATAAGGGATTAGGGTTTAAGGTATAGTATCAAGTCTATTGAGGGTTTAGGAATAGGGATAGCATTTAGGGTTTAGGGATAAGGGATTAGACTTGAGGGATGACAGATTAGGGTTTAGGGTTGAGGGATTAGGGTTTAGAGACAAGGTTTAGGGTTAGGGTTGAGGGATTAGGGTTTAAGGTATAGTGTTGAGGGTTTAGAGATAGGGTTTAGGGTTGAGGGATTAGAGTGAAGGGTTGAGGGATTTGGATTTGACGTTGAGGGTTGAGTGTTTAGGGTTTAGGGATAGGGTTGAGGGTCGAGGGATCAGAGTTAAGGGTTGAGGGATTAGGGTTTGACGTTGAGGGTTGAGGGTTGAGGTTCGAGGGTCAAGGGTTTATGGATAGGGTTGAGGGTCGAGGGATTAGGGTTAAAGTAAAGTGTGGAGGGTATAAGGATTAGGGATAGGGTTGGAGGGTTTATTGATAAGGGATTAGGGTTTAAGGTATAGTATCAAGTCTGTTGAGGGTGTAGGAATAGGGATAGTATTTAGGGTTTAGGGATGAGGGATTAGAGTTGAGGGATGATGGATTAGGGTTGAGGGTTGAGGGATTAGGGTTCAGGGATAAGGTTTAGGGTTGAGGGCTAAGGGATTAGTGTTTAAGGTATAGTGTTGAGGGTTTAGGGATAGGGTTTAGGGTATAGTATCGAGTCTGTTGAGGGTTTATGAATAGGGATAGCATTTAGGGTTTAGGGATGAGGGATTAGAGTTTAGGAGTGATGGATTAGGGTTGAGGGTTGAGGGATTAGGGTTCAGGGATAAGGTTTAGGGTTGAGGGTTGAGGGATTAGGGTTTCAGGTATAGTGTTGAGGGATGAGGGTTTAGGGATAGGGTTTAGGGTTAACAGATTAGGGTTTAGGGTTGACGGATTAGGGTTTCAAGTTTAGGGTTATGGGCATTTTCTATCAAGAACTTGATTACGAGGGCTTGCCCCTTCATTCTTATGCCTGTCATATGGCAGAGCATCTGGCAAGCTCTTGCAAGAAAGAGATGTAATCAATGCAAAGGATTGATCAATCTATAGCAGGACAAAATGCGAGCGCGTTATAGCGCGAGCGCATTATAACGCGCTCACATTTTGTCTTGCTATTGAAACAGTAAAAAAGTGTTGACCCCCGTGATCCAGGCCCACATGCTCTATTTTCTTACTAATTCTGTGTGTACTCTGACAAAAAAGAAGTGCTTTCATGCTGTTGGGAAGTTCACATGCACATTTGAAACATTGCACCACCTTTGCATGATCTTTCCACCACCTTTTCTGCTTTTCCGACTTGAGAAGGAGGAAATAACATAGTTTTCACACCAAGTTTGATATATATCTATTCAAGTTTCAATTTTCGTAGTGTTGCAATGTTAATTATGATTCAATTTTAGGAATTTAACATTATAGATTGGTTAATAGTATTGTTGTTAGTAATGATATTTGAGTGTTATTCAATTTAACATTGAAAAGGAAGCAAGTGGTGAAAAACTCAAATTGTTGAGGAGTTTGATGCAAGAAGATAAAAACATTACATAATTGGGTACTCTCTCCATTCAAATCTTTGTTTTTTAGGTATGTCAAGTCTTTACATGCATGTTCTTTACATTTTCCTTTTTTCGGATTGAATTACTTTATCATGCTTTATCATACATGTTTAAAATAGACACATTCCCAATCAAGAAAGCAGACTACAATCTCACATAATGCCATGTATATTTTCTACACTTGGGCTCTTTAATAATTATGTGTAATAAACAAACCTTAACATACCATGATGTCAAACTATACAAGAATAAATCCTTACAACATAAAAAAAATATAATCCCACTATTATCTTGTCTTCATTTCTTAGGAACTAATATTGGTCTCTTTATCATGCTACAGATAAATTCTCTGTCATGTCGAGGAAACGATCAAGAATTAAACCAACACAGGAAGAGATAGAAGCTAAGAATGCAAAGAAAGTAGTGGCTATGAGGGAACTTTGTGAGAAGAGGAAATTGGACACGATAAATGAAGACATACCAATTGAAGAGGAACCACAACCATCATAAAGAGATATGGTATTGGTGGCACAAAGAGAACGAATGCAAAAACTTCGTGGTACGAGAGATTTGAATACCATAGTTGGAGACACGTCCTCTACCGCAAGTCAACATGTAGGGACACCATCTACCACATCTCAAGTTGAGAGTACATCATCACTCACATGTGATGAAGGAGGTACGCCATCGTTCCCACCTCAACCTCAAGGTATGTCATCTATTCCATATTCGATCGAAGGTATGCCATCTAACTCATCTCATTTAAATATTGATGAAATTCTTAATGTTGAGATGAATTTACCTAACTTAACACCACCTAGAATTTTGCATAGAAAGCCAAAGTATTTGATTGATATTGATGAGAATATTTTGTAGCCAATGGAAGGTAAGATTCCAAAATGCACTTGTAGTAGATATGCTAATAAGATTTGGAGATTGTTCTTTGAAAAGTTAATGCAAGACAGCGTGTGGTTACATCGACTATAGTAAGTAGTCAAATGAGGAAATCTCATCTCATTAGAAAGACAAGTCAAGAATTGAGAATTAATAGGAAAACTTTATCAAGAGCCATTGGAAGACGCCAAAGAATTGACGACACTAATGCCAATGAATTATGGGTGTTCTCGGGGAGACTACCACGAAAAGATAAACCAATTGTTGAAGCATTGAGATCACTAATTGAAGACTTTTGGAAGAATTACACAAGGGTATCTCTGAATCAAAGGGATGTGGTAAGAAGGAGAATTGGTAGTCAGAACCGCGAGCCACATCCAAAGCATTTTTTGGATGAGACTCAAACACAGTTTTATGGTAAATTTCTAGAGAAGTATCCTCAAATTAAAATTTGTCAAAGATATTTTGAATTGCTAAAACCTTTCTATGTTAAGATAAATCACACATGCACTACTTGTTGTTGTAGATTACATATTGAATTTTCTAACCATTTTGATGCTTATAGGTCTATATGTTTAGATATGCATACTAAAAATGATTTGCAAGGTTGTGCCATATGTGCCGCAACAACATCTTCAAGAGACTTCATATCAAGAATTTTATGTGAAAGAGAGGAAGGTCAAATATTCTACAAGAAATTATGCTTGGATGGCACATGTCATCGTTGTGGTGGCTTGCAACATTTGCCAATATGTGAACATATGGAAATAACACATGCAGTTAGAAATGAACTAGTAGAATTTGGCAAGTATAAAATAGTGTCATACAATACAAAAGATGGTAAAGAAGCAAAGAGGTGTGAATTAGTTATTGAAAAGATTCCAGTGTATCAGTTTATGCCTATATTTCGTGACAACATAGTGTATGAGTATGCAAGACATGCCCATAGAGCTTGATGGTTGGACTTGCAATTCAAGTTATGCAAGGACACATTTCCAGTTGGTAGCATTATTTCAGTCATCGACTTTGCAGAGAAATACAGTCTATAGCCACAGCGTGAGGTGCAATCACAATATTACAACTCCACATAGGTTTCTATATCTGTGCACATCGCATTCATTCATGCGAATGATAGTATAGAGGATGACAGAAAGATCATAAGGGAGTATAATTTCTATATTAGTGATGATCATACGCATTCTACAGAGTTCATGCAAGGTTTCTTTTAGGTGTTCTACAATGATTTGGCTAGAAGGGGCATATCGTTTAGTCAACATATCATATGGTCAGATAACTGTGCGTCATAATTCAAGAACTTGCAGAATTTCTATTGGCTAAGTAGGAGGCATAATTTTATAGGTATTCAACATATGTGGAACTTTTGTGAGGCCGGGCATGGAAAGGGGGAGCATGATGGTACAGGAGCATGTATGAAAAGAGCCATAGCACGAGAAGAGTTAAAGAATAAAGACAATGCAAAGTTGACAGATGTAAAATCGATTGTCGAGTGGTGTAATGCTTCCATGGGTCCAGGTAATGAAGGTAAGTCTTTAGTTCGTAGATTTTTTTGGTTGATAGATGATACTAACATTGCACCATATGAGGATTGTTGTACACTGACAGGATCAAATGAGATACACTCTTTCAGAAGCTCAATTGTAGGTTCATGGAGTATCTATACACGAAAGATGTCATTCTTTTGTTCTTCCTGTACAATTCAAGTCTGGGATGAGTGCGAGTCAAAGGAGTGGGTTGATGAATGACAGTTAAGTTATCTTAGCCCACTTGACACGTATCAACCCCCGATGGCATTGGAACTAACACAGATGGAATCGTCAGTTGACTTTGACCGCATATCAGATTTAATTCAACCAAGTAATATAGGGCATGTATATGCATCTAATTTCATCTAGTTCAACTAGGTAATGTCATCTTACTTTGTAGTGTTTTTGTAATGTTGACTAATTTCATCTAATTTGCTACACATATCAATGTAGGGCATGTATATGCAGTTATTGCAGATGAAGAGGGAACAGATTATTACTTATGTCATTGTGTTGAGGCCAAAAAGAAATTGGAGGCCCCTATTACAGATGGAGAAAACATCGAATACCCTACAGGCTCAGTGGTTATTACTGGAACATGGCTTAGAAGGTACCCACATAAGAGTGTTAATATTTGGCTATTTCAGGACTTTGACACGCATTGGAAGATTCTTCATTACTTGAACCTTGTCGTGGCATCCAATGTTTATTTGATAAAGTATCGGGGTAGACCTTTGAACAAAATATTATGGAAGGTGCGTGAGTCTGACCATAAAGCAATACTTGACACAATAAAGAGTAGAGCAGACCTGGATGGTTCATTGGATTAATTTGTAAGTATTCACATTGATTTTGTAAAGTCATGTTACATTGAGTTGTAAGTATGCACATTAATTTGTAAGGTTTGTCTTTTTTCTATTTCCTCCTGCATTTTTACACATATACACATTTTTACATCATCATGTTATGCATTTTTAGTGTCCTTCTCTTGATGCGACCAAACTCATAACTCACCCTACTTCCTCTAGACACCATTTGATGATCTCTCCAACATTCTGGATCCAGGGTGTCCAATCATGATGATGACCTATATACCTGTTCGCAAGAGACACTATATGGATTCATGATTGTTGTCATTGATGGCAACAAAGTTCATCCCACACATCCGCAGGACATGGTATGTCTATACCGGAAGTCAGAGTGAAGAATGTTGTGGTCTTGTAAACAAGAACAGAGCATGTGGTGAGGTCCAACAGTCAGGTCTGGATCTCTCAGAGGAAGTATCTTGGTGAAGTACAGATTTGGGAAAGTCAAGAGGACTACCTTGAGTGATATATTCCAAGGATTTAGCATCCAGTGATAGATAAAGAAAATGATATGAATACTTGAGTATCGGGTTCCTGATTGGCAGTGTGACAGAGGAAGAACTGACTGGCAGAACATCAGACATTATTCTAGATGTGTTACTAATGTTGGTAAAGGTTATGAAGGCATAAATTATGTTTGGCCGACATGATTAATGATTTCCACAAGTATATCCTTGATCTGTATTATTTGATGTGCAAGGATTCAGCCGACAGATCAGAGTTTGTGAAAAGATTGACTATTCCAGATGCCAACTAGAAAGGTGATGAATTCACTTGTGCAGATATATATATATGAGATGGATTTAGTTGTGAGAATAGTTGTAAGTGTTGGTGATGTGTGAATAAAAGCAGAAGAGCAGAGTAAAAGTAGTAAGGAAGATCCGGTATGTGAAAGGAAAGCAGCATAAAAGAAGAGGAAAGATGAAGTGCAACAGATCAGTGTACTGAACCTAACCAGAACTGAACTCCAGCATATGTAGATGCTCCCAATCAGTTCAAGTATTGTATAACACTTCTTTTGTAGACAGTGAGTCTCTTGTAGGCAGTGTGCCTCTTGTGAGCAGTGTGCTTAGGCAGTGAGCCCTAATTGGCAAGTGCCATTTTGTATTTCCATTCTTCTAACAGAGAATACAATCTTGTGTTAATCACCCCGTGGTTTTCTCCCTTAACAGGGTTTCCACGTCAAAAATATTGTGTCATGTGTATTTCCATTTCATGGTTATGTTTGCTTATTTGAATTAATGCTGCATTGTTTATTAAGAAAGTTTAGAAAGCAGAAATAATTAGGATAACTGATTCACCCCCCTCTCAGTTATCAATAATTGGTATCAGAGCCAAGTTCCTCCTAACAGAGTCTAACAGCTTGAGGAAGATCTGGGAATCCAAATGGATGCATATGGTTTAAGGGAGCAACTGAAGACTACCCTTGATGATCTTGAATAGTCAAACTCTGAAGTCAATGAATTAAAGGAAAGACTCAAATAGGCTGATGATTTCATGAGAGAACTAAAAGACAAATTAAGTCTCTCTATGAAAAAGAGAAAGGAGTTACTTCAGCAATTGGCAAGTCAAGGTGAAGCAAATGATGCAAATGAAGAGCTGAAGGAGGAAACCAAGTTATGTGAAAAGTTATCAAAAGAAATCATTATGGTAAGACATGAAATGGAATTAGGAGTTATGAAGTTTACCCAAGAAGTTGAAGAGAAAAGAAAAACTGAAGATAATCTAAGACAATCTCGCAAAGAGAAATCAGAAGATTGCCACAAGATGGATAGAATTATCAGACATCTTGAATCTGATCTTGAAGATGCTAAAGATAATGAAGAAAAACTTGAGGATCAAATTGTCTCTCTCAAAAGGGATCTACAAATAGCAAATGAATATAAAGAGAAATTCAAGATAAGTTCTGCTCAACTTGAAGTTCTTCTTGGAAATCAAAAGAGGGTAGATGACAAGTGTGGTTTGGGATATGAGAAAGGAGAAAGCTCCGGATCTGGTCAGAAGAATTTTGGATAAGAAAATCCAAGGAACGGGCCTACAAGACCTCCGGTAAGACAGCCTAATGCTCAAAGATATCCATCCTTCAATGGATACTGCCACAACTGCAATAACTTTGGTCATAAAGCTAATCAGTGTAGAAAGAGAATGAATCAGACTAATTCATCCTTCTCTAGATAGTGTTTTAACTGTAAAAGGTATGGTCACAAATCTCATGAATGCAAAAATATGCAAATGAACAAATCATTCAATGGTAGATGCTTTGCATGCAATAGAATAGGTCATATGGCTAATCAATGCAGATCAAGAGGATATCAATCAAATATGCAAAGAAATGTTGTCTACTAAATCTGCAATAGATCTGATCATATTGCAAAATTATGTAGAAGCAAGAATTAGGACAAAAGAGGTCCGGTATATCATAATCAGAATCAAGATAAGGGAAAACAAAAAGTGAATGCGGATGAAGTTCAAAGTGAGATGAACAAGATTTGGGTGAAGAAAAGTATAGAGAATGTAGAGGATGGATCTGCACCATACTCTGGTGCTAATATTCCTTTCAAAAATTAAAAAGTGAGCTCTAGCTCAGGGGGAGACACAAAAAAAACCTTGTTCCCCTAGCCAGTCAATTGGTGCCGGAACTGGCACAAGAAGAGTTGCGGATTGAAGGGTCCATAAGGGAAACATCCAAACAAACTATGGTTAAGACTTGGAAGATCCACATGATGTTCAAAGATCAGGATTGATCTAGTTCTTCAAGTCATCCGAATAAGGCAAACCGGAATAACTTAGGTCAAGCATTTATTGCAACCTGACATTATGGTTTACGGAGCAATATAAGGGTTTTCTCATTAATCACTTGTCCATTCTGCATTCAAGAAGAAACGAAAAGTGAAGCTCTACAACAAAATTCCTCAAGTTCATCAAAGATCATTTGCAGAAGACAATTCATCTAGAAATCGATCCAGCTAACTTCGTGAAACCGAAAGGCACAAAAGGTATTCTCCGTTATCAAATATCTCTCTCTAAATCCTTGAATGATGGGTACTCCAAATATTGTAAAAATCTCTGATAGGCCTCACCCCAAATTCAAGAAACATCCATACAAATCTTTGGAAGTAGATCCCCTAGGAGCTTTTTCCAATGTTCCGCATGGTGTATTGCATACAGAAGACATTAGGGTTTACATACATGTGAATATTAAAGAATTTGGGGAATCAAAGTTAGTAGATATCTATCACAAACAGTTGATAGATGATTCTTTTGAGATTAAACCTCAGTATAAAGCCATCTTGGACAAGCATTTTGCATAGTGCATTCATTTCCCCTATTTTAAAGAAGATGAATGGGTCTGGTATGTGTTGAGTAGAGTGCACGACAATTTTCTATGGTTGAATAAGCCATTTAAGATCACCAAAGATGCAATTAGGGTAGTAACCAGTCTGCACTCATCTAGTGGAATACCTGTTCTCAAGTTTGTCAAGAATCAGACAGTAAGTGATGCAACCGGATCAAAATTTGATAAGAGAGCTATGACAATTGAAAGACATCACTGAACCGGATGTCAAATTTGCATCCATAATAATTGGTTACAAGATTTATCACTCCAGTAGGAAAAATTTAGTACCGGGAACTACAGTTTACACAGCCTATCAAATGCTAAAAGAAAATGCAAACTATGATTTGTGTGAGCTTCTTCTAAGCGAACTTTTGGAAAATCTACAAAAGATTAAGAAGGATAAGAATAACTCCTTCAAGTATGGTGGCTTGATACTCTGCCTATTCTTTTATTACATGAATGAGCTTCCCGGATCCAATGGATGGGTTTGGCAGAATGACAAACCAGTTGCCATCCAAATCAAAGACTATTTGCATGGGCTTGGGGATACTAAAGCAAGAAACACAGCCCTATGGGGATATTTCAAGAATTTTTAGAACATTATGCAAGCAAGAGAAAGGATTCCCTAGTCTCTAGTTGAGAAATACAAAGACACGGTATGTTTTATGGTAGAGACTGATCAATGCCTAATGGAGGTAGTAGAACCAAGAACTGTATGGATCATGCCCATGGGGTATGAAGTTGATGACCAAATTATGGAGCTACATGTTCAACACATGCTAAGTCAGCCAAAGGATCCAAAGGCAGAAAGGTTTGGAACCATTGAGGAGCTGAGTGTAAAAATTCATGTGGAACTCAGACAACCAGAGATCAAGAGGAAGGTAAGAAAAGAAGTTGAAGATGTTGCAAGAGGCTTTGGCATATCAAAGGAGGCACTTGATGCCAATAGGGAAAAGATGGAAAGGGCTGAGAAGAAAAGAAAAAGGCAGAAAAGAAAAGTGAGGAAAGTGTTCTGGTAAAATCTTCCACCCAGACCAGATCATCAAAGAGATCAGCACCTGTCACTGATAAAAGCTCAAGGACATCAAAACCTGAAGTCTAGGCATCCGAAAAAGGAGAAAAGAGAACAAAGACAAAGGCAACAAGGTCCTATGTTAGCCTAAAAGATGATGAGGAAATTGAATCAGATGAGGAGATAAAGAAACTGAAGAAGAAGAAGAAATCATCCGGTGAACACTCTACCGGTCAAGGAAAAGAAGAGAAGGAAGAGGAATTTGTTGACAAACCCACTCTATCCTTGGATGTTGTAGTGAAAGCAATCACTGTGGATGGGAACTTGCAACCCTTAACAGAGTTCTATGATGCATATAATGAAGTAGATAAAAAGATTCTAGAGGAAGCCATAGTTAAGTTTTTGAACATTTACAATAAATCTTTTATTGAAATTATCTCTCTAATTCCCAAAAGCTTAGAGAAAAGGCTTGAAATGAGGAAGAACAATGCTCAAGCAAAAGATCTAGAAATCTGGGAATAGATAGCAATCTAGCTATATCCTTTAATCGATCCCAAGACATTGAATATGGTATTCAAAAATTGCAAGGATGAGTTCTCGAGCAAATCCAGGATGAATCAGCTCATGCTTGGTGAAACTGACAAAGTGGCAAAAGAGACTGAAGAGATCCTTTGGAATGCTTTTAAAAAATTCAACATTCCAATTATAGAGGACTTGGGTACTGACCCCTTGACCACAAGTGTTGCTAAAGAATCCACTGAGCAAGTCATGGACACCGGTGTAGAAAAGAATAAGGACTTGGAATCTTCGACTCTAGAAGAGGTGCCTCATGAACAAACAAACATCTCTCCTCCAGTTTCCCTTACTGTCTCCGGATCTAAAGGAGAAGAAAGAATACAGGAGAAAGAAGCAGAGGTGAAGGAAAAAGAAGATGACAGTACCAAGGTTGCAGAAGGAGAGTAGACTTCAACAGAGAAGACCACAACTACTAAGAATGTGGAAGGAGAGAAAGTTCCAAAAGACAGTTATGTGACCACAGAAGAAAAGAAAAATCTGTCTCTGGCAAGAGACACTGCAAAAATTGTCCAAGATTTCCTGAACAAAGAAATAATGGAGATTGATGAATCAGAGCTTCTACAAGGACCATTTAATTTTGACTCTCTTTCTCCAGTACAGACAATGAAGATAGCTTCATTTGCTAATGCAAAGGGTAAAGAAAAACTCCTAAAGTCTCACATGGAAGACTGTGAGTTGATAAAAGCTGCTTCCAAAGTGCTAGAAAAGATTATGCCATCGTTTCAGAAGGATCCCATAGCCTCCTCATCCGGTAATCTCAAAACTCTAGTCAATAGTGTTAGCACACATTTCGATTCCCTAGAGAAGTCAGCAGAAGATAAGGTCCAGAAGGAATTTCTTGCAAAAAGATTATCAGAGGTACAAGGGTTGATAATTAATGATAGGAGAAATATGAATATTGGGATAAAGAGCTTAGAAAATGCTCTTAAAGATGGTGGAGAAATATACAAATTTTGTTTATCATGGTCCAAAGTAACAGTGGAGATTGAGAAGAAAATGAAAGAACGGGAGGATAAACTGATAAAACTTTCTCAAAATTTTGATCCACTTACTACATCAATAATAAATCAAGAATGTCAAACGGTTGCAGTTTTGAATGAAATTAGGAAGCTTGAAAAAGAGAAGAAAAATAGAATCAGTAGGTTGAGTGAGCTCAGAGGGATAACTGTCCTTGAGTTAGAGGCCATGCATGAGGCCATCAAAGAAGCTCAAATCATATCCCAGACCAATGATCCAACAGATCTAAAAAGGGCAGATGCGTTTGCATTCCTGTTGAGTGGCCATATATCAATTTTGGATAGAATGAAGCAAAGTTGGGCTATAGAATTCATTCAATTGAAAACAACTTTTGTAGATATACTTCAGTATATGTAAGTATTCCCTAAGTATATACTTGTGCGGACAAGATTTTGGAAATTTTGGTATGCAAACCCTACCCTTTGCCATTGATGTCAAAGGGGGAGTGAGGAGCAGTGAAAAATAAGGAATCCAACTAAGGGGGAGTTCCAGAAAATGTATATAAAAATAAAGCATTAGCCAAGGGGGAGCATAGTGTAAACACTTAGTTATTTTTCACTAAGTGTTGCCATCAATGCCAAAGGGGGAGATTGTTGGCAAGAGACACTATATAGATTCGTGATTGTTGTCATTGATGGCAACAAAGTTCATCCCACACATCCGTAGGACATGGTATGTCTACACCGGAAGTCAGAGTGAAGAATATTGTGGTTTGGTAAACAAGAACAGAGCATGTGGTGAAATTCGATAGTCAGGTCCGGATCTCTCAGAGGAAGTATCCTGGTGAAGTACAGATTTGGGAAAGTTAAGAGGACTACCTTGAGTAATTATTCCAAGGATTTAGCCTCTGGTGATAGATGAAAAAAAAGATATGAATACTTGAGTATCGGGTTCCTAATTGGCAGTGTGATAGAGGAAGAACTGACTGACAGAACATCAGACATTATTCTGGATGTGTTACTAATGTTGGTAAAGGTTATGAAGGCATAAATTATGTTTGGCCGACATGATTTCCACAAGTACATCCTTGATCCACATTACTTGATGTACAAGGATTCAACTGACAGATCAGAGTTTGTGAAAAGATTGGCTATTCCAGATGTTGACTAGAAAGGTGATGAATTCACTTGTGCGAATATATATATAAGATGGATTTAGTTGTGAGAATAGTTGTAAGTGTTGGTGATGTGCGAATAAAAGCAGAAGAGCAGAGTAAAAGCAGTAAGGAAGATCTGGTATGTGAAAGAAAAGCAGCATAAAAGAAGAGGAAAGATGAAGTGCAGCAGATCAGTGTACTGAACCTAACTAGAACTAAACTCCAGCATATGTAGATGCTCCCAATCAGTTCAAGTATTGTATAACACTTCTTTTGTAGACAGTGAGTCTCTTGTAGGCAGTGTGCCTCTTGTGAGTAGTGTGCTCAGGTAGTGAGCCCTAATTAGCAAGTGCCATTTTGTATTTCCATTCTTCTAACAGAGAATACAATCTTGGGTTAATCACCCCATGGTTTTCTCCCTTAACAAGATTTCCATGTCAATAATATTGTGTCATGTGTATTTCCATTTCATGGTTATGTTTGCTTATTTGAATTAATGCTGCATTGTTTATTAAGAAAGTTTAGAAAGCAGAAATAATTAGGATAACTGATTCACCCCCTCTCTTAGTTATCAACAATACCATTCTCCCAGGCACTCGTAATGAATGAAAAGAAGACCAAGGGCGCCCAAGCTTAATAGACTTATTTCTTTCAATTTTGATGATCCAAACTCTTGCAATACGACATCCACTTTCATGCCTTTAGATCTTCCTTCACATACAGTGCACCAAATCAAGTTGAAAAATCTACATAAGGGCACCAAAATGGATGAAAGGAGACATGAAATGCACCTTAGGACTCCATGCCAAGGTTTGAGCCATTAAAGTCTCTTGATATTAGGTGCTCATGATGATGAAACTTAGAACTTTTTCCTTTCCTATGCGCTCATCTAAGACGCTTGAATAATAACGAGTGCCTTGACCTCTATAATGTACATTGGGCACCAAAATCAAGGTGATTTTAAGTCACTTTGAGTCATTTGGGGTCAGTTTGAGTCTTTGAGTCATGTTGCAAAAAAGTGTCAATGTTGTCAAGTTGCACAAAGCAACTTTTACATTTTTTGGTGTCCTACTCATGATGTGACCAAACTGACTGTTCCAATGCATCTGGATGGGTACATTTATGCTAGGCATGGTCCTATTTTTCACCCAATCATGTCGAAACAGTCTGAGCTACATTATACCACCGATATCCCTGAAGAGTCCAAATTGCAAAAAGGCAGCAATCTTTGACGAGATGTTACTCGAAAACCATGTCACTTAGAAACATTCTGTCTAAGGCACAATGATCATGTAAAGTGCCTCTACAATAACCTCTCTTGGTTTTTTATATCTCTGAGGCATTTGCCCATGGTGAAAGGTTTTCTGTTGCCCCAAAAATTGTTAGAAGGAGGCAGTGTAAAGTTGCAAAGGGGTGTAACTTTTGTCCTGCTCCTGATGTAACCAAACTGACTATTCCAATGCATATGGATGGGTACATTTACGCTAGGCATGGTCCTATTTTTTCACCTAAACATATCGAAACAGTCTAAGCTACATTGTACCCACGATATCCCTAAAGAGTCCAAAGTCCAAAAAGGCAACAATCTTTGATGAGATGTTACTCGAAAACTGTGTCACTTCAAAACATTTTGTCTAAGGCAAAATGATCGTGTAGAGTGCCTCTACAATAACCTCTCTCAGTTTTTTATATCTCTGAGGCATTTGCCCATGGTGAAAGGTTTTCTGCTACCCCAAAAATCGTCAGAAGGAGGCAGTGTAAAGTTGCAAAGGGGTGTAACTTTTGTCCTGCTCTTGATGTGACCAAACTAACTATTCCAATGCATCCAGATGGGTACATTTATGCTAGGCATGGTCCTTTTTTTCACCCAAACATGTTGAAACAGTCTGAGCTACATTGTACCCATGATATCCCTAAAGAGTCCAAAGTGCAAAAAGGTAGTAATCTTTGACGAGATGTTACTCAAAAACTATGTCACTTAGAAACATTCTGTCTAAGGCAACATGATCATGTAGAGTGCCTCTACAATAACCTCTCTTAGCTTTTTATATCTCTGAGGTATTTTCCCGTGGTGAAAGGTTTTCTGCTGCCCCAAAAATCATCAGAAGGAGGCAGTGTAAAGTTGCAAAGGGGTGTAACTTTCATCCTGCTCCTGATGCAACCAAAATGACTATTCCAACACATCTGAATGGGTACATTTATGCTAGGCATGGTCTTGTTTTTCACCCAAACATGTCGAAACAGTCTGAGCTACATTGTACCGATGATATCCCTGAAGAGTCCAAAGTGCAAAAAGGTAGCAATCTTTGATGAGATGTTACTCAAAAATTGTGTCACTTAGAAACATTCTGTCTGAGGTAACACGATCACGTAGAGTGCCTCTACAATAACCTCTCTCAGTTTTTTATATCTCTGAGACATTTGCCAGTGGTGAAAGGTTTTCTGCTGCCCTAAAAATCGTCAGAAGGAGGTAGTGTATTAAGTCAGGATGAAAGCCTATTCACTCTAGGCGCCTGTTGTGACCAAATCACACATCGCCCCATTGCAAATGGGGACCCCCTACTTTTTTTGAACTCCAGTGTGTTTGACTAAGCTTAGATGATGTCTTGGGGTTATTGCATGATGAGGTCAGTGGTGTTTGAGTTTTAGATCTCCTTGATGACCTGATCCTGATAGTGGGCACGTAGAGGAAGGAATGATTAATAATCATTTCACCCTAGGTGAGCACCTAGGTAGAATTTGGAGTGGAAGCCTCAAATAATACCTTGGATTTTTAGATGCTTATTTTAGCTCAAATCATCATTATCTTGCGCCTAGAGTTGGAGTCTAACTGCCTAGGGAGTCAAGGAGCATTTCATCATCCGAAGAATCCCAAACATGCACCTTGAACAAGTGATGCTACAAGTGGTGAACAAAATGGGCGCCTAGAAGAATTGAGCCCTCCAAGACATCTTACAATTGCCTGAAAGTCCAAAATTTACACAAGTGAGTTAAGGCACCATTTTCCATCTCTAGAGCCTCCTTTGAGTGCCTTAACATGGAGTGAATGTTTTAGTCTATGAAAGATTGCGCCTAAAGAATATAACAACCCCTTGAGTCACTAGGATGAACTAAGTTAACAAAATGAACTTCATTAAGGGAGGTGCACTTGTGCATCTAGACAACTCTAGTTTAGCACTTGAGAAAAAGCATGCTTAGATCCATAAGTTTGGGGAGTATTGAGTGAGGTAAGTCTTCATGAGCATATACAATGACTTAAATCCAGCAATGATGAAGTAAACGCTTATTTAAACTAAGGTGCAATTTCACTCCTCTACAATCATCTTCTGGCACCTTGAAAGCTAAGTGTTTGAAAGTATCATGATTTGTGCCTAGATGAGGAAGTCTCTATAATGAGTTAAAGCCAATTGAACGACAAGCATGAAGGGAGCATCCAAACTTACCCAAGGAAGCACCTAGAGGAATGGAAGTTGAGTTTGAAGATAGATGACCTTTTGAGTGCACTTGCCCTTGAGTTACAATTTGATTTGGCACCATTATGTAAATTTAGATATGATCTAGTGCTTTGAGGTTGAGTGGAGTAATCTTGGCACATTTGTGTGTTGTTTTATACCTTGATGAGCACCTTGGAAGAATGGACATTTACTCACCCTTGAGTGCCTTAGTTCCAGAGATTGAGTTCAAAGAGTAATACTCCTCAAAATGCCTTTATTAGAGCGATGAAACTAAGTAGCATAAGAGATGATAAGTGTAAGAGCTTAGGGACTCAAGGCGCATTGTAGTGTCAAGAACATCAAGTTTGTGCACCTAAGGGGAAAATCAAGCTTCAAACACCTCATCAAATGGCGCCTTGGTAGAGGAGTTGCCAAAAGACCTTAAAATTAAAAATTTGATAAAATAACTCACATTATGAGTTTAGGCACCTTTCCAAGATCAAGCTTTCATATAGCGCCTTGAGTTGTTACTTTCATATTAGCACCCTAGCATAAAGAAGAAGTCCTTAAATGTGCTTTAAGGAGGAAGATTGGTGATGGGAGTAATTATGAGCACCTTAGAGTGTTTGAAGTGGGAAGTAGTAAAGGATAGCACCTTTAATGAGTTTGAATGCCTCGAAAAGGATTGAGCACCTTGATAAATCAGAGGATTGAGTGCTTAAGGGATAATAGGATCTTTTGAGACTATTGGTAAGTGTTTGGAATCATTAGAATTTCAAAAATAACATAAAGACCCTTGGCGCTATCTCCTACTTGGAACATCACACATGGGAACATGGAAACTAGATTGATTGAAGGAATGATACTTTAGCACCTTGAGGGTGAATGATTCAAAATAACACTAAATCGGTGCCTAGTCCAATTGATTGAAATCATCTTGGGCAAATTTTCTTGCTTTAGTTGGGTTGAACTTATTTTGGCACCTTGGTGAGAAGTTCTCTAGATATGAGTTAGAACCATCAAAATAATAAAACTTGCCAAGAAAGAGATAGGCATTTTTATGAAGTTTTTCCTCAATGTTGAGCACCTAGGAGGTAGATTGCTCAAGAGAGGGTTAGATACTCTGTATTTCACTCTATTGTTGACTTGTCTAAAAATAATGGAAGCATAGAATTATCAACTTTTGAACCTTCGAACTCACTATTGGCGAGACAACATACCATCGGCGAGCTTAAAATTTCATCGGCCGATAGGCCGATGCCACCATGACTCCGTTTGATTTCACTTCTGACAAACATCCCATCATTGACTCTTATCGGTCAGATAGACCACTATCGATGACTTTAAATCCTTTCACACCAATGTCTTTGTCACTCTGATACGAGACTCTAAGTCCCTCACCTATCGGTAGGACTTAATACCATCGGCACACTCAAAAACTCTTCTGTCGACACACCAATCTCACGAATGACAACCTTCGGACCACACCTGTCAGTGAGACTCCAAACATCGGTGAACTCTAATCTCGTTGGGCTGATACATTGATGGATTTCGACTGTTAGTGTGACCCCCTTCATTGGCGAATCTCTCAACTACTCTTTCGATGCGCAGATGGGATTATCTTCCGATACACTGATGCATTTGACTTCGAACCACACTCGTCGGCAAGACAGACCACTATCGGCGAAGCCTAACTAAGGTCTGTCAATATGCCAATATGACCAACTCTTGGCGTTGATACAAGGTTCTTTTACAGGCAAAGGGTGCCTAGGCTTATGGGGCTCAATTTGATGTATTTATTGAAAGCTCAAGGTGAATTAATGCTTATTGAAAATGCCACTTAGTCCTTCATTTGCATTATAGGCACCATTTCCTATTGACTTATATACTCCTCCTCATGCTAGGGTGCCATAATGAAGTGGTTTAGACAATAGGTGCGCTTCACTTACCAGAGGCTTGTTCTCCTTCCACCTTAGGTGCACTTTTATGGTGGAACAGGTGTCAATCGGCGCCTTGTCTTAAATGAATGCTCTCTCTAAGTTGGGCGCCCTTTTGAGGCTTTATGAGTTGCAAATTGCGCCTTAACCCTTCATGCTGGTTTCTCAATGTTTGAATGTTTAAGAAAGTCTCCTTTAGGTGCTCATCTTAATGACTTTTTCTCAAGGTGCAATCATCCTAATGACTTGGATATTCATCCCAGTGTTTCAGGATATCAGGCTACCAGACTTAGTTATTTTCAGGATCTCAAACATAAAGAATAACATGATGATTCATTTTTTTGTATTGCATATAGTTGACATTCTATGCTACTCATAAAGAATATTAATATTTTCTGTTCAACATGATGATTCATTTGCTTTTTAAATACAACTTTTATCTTTTAGTTCCAAAATGAGGTTTAGGTGATACTTGAATAACAATAGCTAGCTTATTGGATCAACAAACATCATATGTAATACAATTGGACTTTAAATATTTGAAGTAGCCATCTACAAATATCCATTCAAATGTGGATTTATAATGCAAGTATGGACGCCATCAATAAAAAAGATTTGTATTAACCAAATATCCATATAGGCATACATCAATATCTGTCAATATAAGTATAACATATATACAAAATAGCCATATAGGCTTACAAGAATGCCATATAGGCATACAATGTCAACTATGTACAATACAAAATATATGTCCACAAATGCCATATAGGCATACAACAAAGGAACACAATAAAAATTCATTCCCCTCTAGCTGGTGAAGAGAATAAATCACGAGTAGCCTTTGATCTTCTAGGGGATGGAGACGCGCATGTGGGTGGTCTACTACAAACCCGAGGGCTACTCCTCCTATTTAGTTATTCCTGCATCTTTACCTGTTACAATAAAAAGCATAGACATTAATATATAGAAATTGCATGTTATAAAAAATGAAACATTTAACAAAATAATCACTTACCGCTAACATATAATCTATCTCCTCGCTTGCCTCGGTAGCAGGAATAGGCCCTGGTGATGTCATGTCCTATAGAAACCATCTAGATAGAAATTAAACTTCAAATCAATAATCTTTTGATTTTTCAAAAACAGACAACTATAACAATGAATGTAAATTGAAATTTACTAATCTGCCTCATACCCCTGTCAATGCCATGGAGCTATGAATCGCAGAGGCCACACCCTGCTCCATTGCCCTATGAACATGGGGAGGTGTCTCCGCAACCTGCATCATCTGGAAATAAAACAACATTATTGAATTACGAAAACTATAGTGATACAAATCATGGCTCCTAACATACACACACGTTCATCTAAACATGGAAGTACACACAATAAAGCACACAAGTCACATACAAAAATTTAGTAAGTACAATTCATTCATTAAACTATTTATTTTATTACCTCTGTAAAGCTTTGAAGTCCACCATTGCTGATAGGTGTTGCTGTGAAATCTACATTATTAACCTATTCAACATCCAAAATCAGATATTAGAATACCATTCATATAACGATGCTATTCACATGTAATATTTATAATTGTTTACTAGTTACATACCTTGACAGCAGATGATCTAGTGTAAAATGCAGGTGGAGAACCACTAAAAACTACATCGACGCTATGACCCTGAAATTTCATTAAAATCATCAATTTAAATTAGTTAATCTTGCAGTTCAAAAATGAAATTTAATAGATTAAATTCAATAAACTTGCTAATATTTACCTGAGTATCAAGGTCGAAAGTCTCACTCAGGAGGGTATCTGTCATCACCATCTGCTCAACTGCAGATGTAACCTGTGCACCTACATCCTGACTATCCATGGGGTCATAACCACAGGCTGACCCACAAGTTTGACAAGTATGGGGTGGGACCCTGCTCCTTGCACTATCTCCCAACCCACTCTATGTTGCAGGACCGGCATGCTCTATGATGCTCTGGGTCAAGGCACTAATGGACTAAAGTGTATCGACCTCAACACTCTCCTTCACAATGGAAGGGATAGAAACATGCTCGTGGGCTGGTCTGCTGATTACTTGTCTCACTACCTGTTGTGGGTCAAGACGTGCCCCTGGTCTATCTTGTGCTGACCCCCCACCTCTACCCTGGAAGTCCCACATATCAAAATAGTTTGGCACTTTATTGAGGACAAACTCGCAGTAGAGTTTCCTCAAAAAGTATTGCGGGACCTCATTATTATTGCATGGAGGATGGTCAAAAACCATCCACCACCTCTACCCGAAATTGTCCCTTATCGCTTGGTTGTTGCACCAATAGATAGGGAACCTCTTGCATGTAATGGGTGGAGGTTGATTTGTTTGTGGGTTTGTGAAAATTGAACACAAGTCTAATTTTGTAATTTCTAATTTTTTTACATCTTGGTATGACAACTTGTCTGCATAATAATCTCTAAATTCTCTCCTCTTATTTGTCCAACTAGTTATTTTCTTGCTAATTGAATCTACATTTGATAACATAGATTCAAGAGATTCAGCAAGCATGGACCTATGCAAAGTTGAAGTGGAAAGATCTTTTAACCTTGCAATTATATCTTCAATTTCTTTTTTGTTGTTTTTAATTTGCCCCATTATATTTTCTTGTGTTCTAGGGGCATGTTGAGGAATGAATAGAGGAGGTTGTTGTTCTACAGGTATTTCCTCCTTAGGATTTTGTGGATTTTGAGGAGGAGGAGGAGAAGAGGTGCATTAACATTTCCTGACAATCAACAAAATATACATCAAAAATCAACTAAAACCTACCTATTTAGAAACAAATTCAAACAAAAAAACAAATATAACTCACTCCTTTGGCATGCTCGACGATGTGGCGGCATTTTGGTGATGAATTGATAAGGTTTTTGTGTGGAATGGAGTTTTGTAAAATACGAGCGCGCTTTCTAGGGTTTGCAGGCTGTGAGCATAGAGGAGAAGAAAAAAGAAATGAAATGAAATGACATTAGAAACTTTTTTTTATTTATAGCAAGTCATAACGCGAGCACGTTATAACACGCTTGCGTTATGACTTAATTTTTTTAAAAATTAATTTGGCCACTTTTTGGCCCCCCATCTTCTTGCACTTACCCATCAATAATATATATACTTGCAATAGTTAAAATTTGGATTATTTTATGTTTAGGTTTGAATCCTCCTTTCTCCAATTACATTCAAGGAGCTCAGGATCGAGTGGTAGAGCACTATTAGGTCCTTGGTCACTTACAAATGTAGGGAAGCTTGGATTAAGGTTGTTTCATTTTTAATTATTCTTCTCTAATCCTCAATTTCACATCAAAACCCTAATTATGCAAAAACGATAGTAAATTGATGAATTACTCAGAAAGATGCTACAAGAAGATGTAAAATGATTAATGAAAGTGCACTTGTTTTCAAAGTTCAGAATGCAAAATTATCGGGGACAAAGGAGCAGGCACCCAAGTTGAAGGCCTTATTTTCTATTGGGATCTAGAAACAAGATTTGTTGCCTGTGTCTATTGTTCTGAACATTTTCCCGTCATAGACCTTGGAGGACTAGGGAGCGGTGCCCTAGCCCGAGGTGCTCTTTTATGCTTTGTACTATAATTTTGACACTTCGATGTGCCTTCCTGCAACTTCACTTTGTCTGGATCTTCAACCTATTACCTGCAACCATGCAAACTCTGGGAGGGGGTTGTGGTGTTTAGAGGCTTGCCTCAGTCAAGCCTCAAAGAGATACTTATGTCTTCCAAACACCGTTGTCAGATAGAGATTGTGTGCCCTTGTGAGTAGAGGCAAAATCTAAATGATAAAATACTCACAAACACAATAAATGTCACCTTGTAGTGAAGATCTTATGAGAGGAAGAAGCTCTTCATTCCATTAGGAGATGGATGGTCAAATCTGCAAACACAAACACATAGACAACACAAATCTACTCTTGTAACAAAATGAAAGTCTTGAATCACCAATGCACATGCAAATTCTCATATAATGAACTTCTAGTTTCAAATGAATGCCTAAACATGCTTTTATATGCAACTACAAACATTCCCGCCAAGAATTTTGTAATGCAAACTTATCATTTTTGCATAGGACCTAAGTGACAGTCACAAGCCGACACTTAAAATTTGGAACTAACCTAAAATAGGGCAGGACTAGGGTGCGAGCACCCAAGTCCTCCCCCCTATTTTGGTTAGGGTTAGGTTCAAGGGATCCCCCTAGGTCCTACCTACCATAAAACCCAGGGTTCATTTCATCAGGATGTCAAATTATGATGCAAGATATCCTAAATGGACACTAAAGACCCGGGAGCTAAACCTAAAGAGGGAAAACACCCCAAGGGGACATTTTTTTACATTACATTTACCCCCACTTTAATGTATTTATGAACGTGAGGACAATACATGCATTAAAGTATGGTCACAAACACAGCAAATGCACCAAGCACAGAGAAGACACACCAATCACATAGAAGATAGTAACAGGCATGCAAAACACAGAGAAGACAGTTACAGTCATGCAAGACATAAAGAAGATAGCATTAAAGACACACCAAACATAGTGAATACATTGAATGCATGGAAGACATAGATGATTCTTTTCTTTTCTTTTTCTCATATATATGAAATGCAAATGCAAGTACTGGAAAGTAAACAAACCTCCCATAATGTAGGATGTAGTCATTGCACAAGTCTTTAGACTGCATATATGGGGCAACACACATGCAAGACACACAAAACCTCCCAAACTACATGATGCACTCATTGCATAGTTCTTTAGACTTCATATGGGGCAACAGACATGTCAAACAAAGCAAGCACGCCAAACACACACACTTGAATACATAGAGAAAACATGGTAGACAAGCGATGGAGTGTTCCTATTTCTACGTTCATCACCATCTCAGGAACATTATAGGCACACACCGACGATTGGGCTTCACCACAATAATCGCTAAAGACATGCTTAAGGGTTGAGTTAGTCATTGTATGCTCGAAATCATGACTCTGGTTGCCTGGGGCTGTCGAGTCAGATTTCGGCACGCACATGGACCCTTTCCCTCCTTCCCATGGGGTGATCAGCCACATCACTCTTGCTCACATGAAAGTAGCTAGTCGAGAGGAGGTGAGACACGGTGGAGGTCTGGCTCATTGGAGAAATGAACTTCGCGGAGGGGGGTCGGCAAGTTCTGTGGCCTTTGTTGTTGTATGTTTTGCTCATTGGTTGTGGTACTTGAGATAACCCTATGACCCGAAGGGTCACTAGTTTCTCTTCATCTATTTGGATTCCTTAAATTCCACATTTGTGTGGGCAAGCAGTTGTTTTCATTGATGGCTTCTATTGTTTCAATGCTTTAAAGGAATTCTTGTTATAGTTGTAATAGCGTAGTTTCTTCTAATAACAAGAGGACAAATCGGTCTCCTTGTGGTAGAACAAACATTTCCTATTGCGGTTGCAGATGCAACTCCTCTATCTCATCACAAATAGCTCTCACCCACTCTCCTCTCACCTCTAAACACATTCGTGAATTAGGGTAAAAGGGTATGCATGATTACTAACCTCAACCAGACCTAGGGTTTTGACCTAGGGTTTTGTTGACCTAGGGTTTAACTTTGTTTAACTGTAGTTACCTCATGATGGAATTGAGGGTTTGCAATGTTGTCTATTCTAAGAGATCTATATGAATGCAAGCTAAATGATATGCAAAACATCTTTTTGGTATTTTTTAGAGTATTTTGGAAAAAGAAATGCTTCTAATCTATGAAAAAGAAATATGTGTGCAATCCTATATGACTTTTTAGATGCAAAGTTTAATCTATGTTTTTTGGGTTTTTGTTATTTTCAATGCAATCTAATCTAATGGAAATGGAAGGTGCTTTTTCTAAAAAAGTAGATCTAGAAATGTGAAAATGATTAATCTAACATGCAAGATCTAATCTATCAAGGAAAAATCAATGTGTTACTATTCCAAAGAGCAAATGTGATTGTCTAATTACTATGAAAGCAATGAAAGAACCTGAAAGAGATGAAGATTTGTTGACTCCACTACCCTTAGTAATCCTTGTGTAGGTAACCTCAAATCCTTTTGTGGCAGCAAATGATCCTCTTGACAACAAAATGACCCAAAGAAGCAAAAATAAGCTTTTGGAAAGCTTGTATGAGCTCAGTGAGAGCTTAGATTGAGCACAATGGCATAGAATGAAGCAACATAGCATTGGTTGGTTGAACAATAAAAGCAAAAGGTACTTTCATCTTGTAAGAGCATATGAGAAAAATTGGCAAGAGTTGTGTCCACAATGAATTTGGCCCCCTTTGTACTTGAGGGAAGGGAGTATTTATAGGTTTGAGGAATGGAATTGATTGAACAGTTAACTCATTTGATTGATGAGTTAACAAGAATAGATTGGTGAGTTAACAAGGTTGATTACCCAGTGAACTCAACTAATTAGGGAGTGATGAAGCAATAATAGCTTATCACTGAAGAGGAAATGGAGGTGAGGGAGTACATGAGATTGATTAGAGAGTTAATTTGAGATTAAATAGAGTCAATTAAGCATGTGTGGGTGCATGAAATAGTTAACTCTATATTAGGGATCAAAAATCATGCAAATAGAAAGAAAAATAGGTGAAAACAAAGAAAAAAAGATAGAGAAATGCAAGTTTTTCCATGGGTCTAAAGTCGACAGGGTAACTACTTTCACGAAATAGGGTCACCCCTGGGGATCATGGATTGCCCTAGGGGCGACCTCGATGACCCTAAGTCACTCGGGGGGATCTGGGTTCAACTGGGTCAAATGCATAAAATATGGCTAGCAGAGGGTAGAAGGGAGGAAAAGGATGACTTCTACATCAAGAAACATGTCAGTAATGTGGAAGAATCCAAATATCCACTTGCATCTATAGGATCCCCAGGGGGGATCTAGAAATAATAGGGGGAGATTTGGATTCGTTGGTTGAAATCAAAAACTGACAGGAGGAGATGGATTAGGGGACCTCTAGAAGGCTTCTATAAGGTACACTAGACGAAATACAAAGGGGAGAGGTGAAAACTCACCTACAAGACACTCACAAGGCTTAGGATCAAGGTCAAAAGCCATAAAATGCAAGTTGACAAGTGTCACCACAAGTGTCACAAAAGCATTGCAAACAGGGAAGGAGAGAAATCAACAAAGGAAAAATGACACAAGATAAGAAAAGAGGACACATCATCAAGATGCCTACTGCCCAAAGGATTTATTTTCATGCTTACATGTGCATGACAAATAATTGAATCATCGTAGGGGTCCTCATGGAGGCAGTACATGATTTTTGTGCTTACATGTTTTCTCCCTCGGGAATGGTAGTCTACATGAAAGGTAGATACTGTTCTTGAACTAGGCCTTACCTATTGTCAATTTTTCTTGCAATTTGTACCTACAATAACTAGTATCAATCCGACATTTAAATATATCAAAATAAATAATGAAAACTAAAATGACAAACTTAACATGGATCGTTTGAGTTCGACTAGTCACTTGCTTTTGTCGGTTTATACCTGCAGGTATGAGAGCATGCAAAATGATGCACAAAAGAAATGCATAAAATCAAAGAATGAATCTAAATTCATCAAATGAATCTAAGCTAAGGGAAAGCATAAAGAGCCAATTTATGAAATCAGAGCGAGATGGCAACGGAATCATTCATGTGAGCAGTCGATAGAAAGGTATCGTCGAGGGGATCGAAGAGATGGCCGCCTCTTCCTCAGCCATGAAGAATCAGGTAAGTAATTAGTAACAAAAACTCTTCTCTAAACCCTAGTTTGTATTTTGTGAAAAATCTCTTAAAATTGTCCCTTTTTGGTGATTTTTCCTATTGTATTATGCTTGTCTCATCATTTAGAGTGAGATTTATCTTTTGTTTTCTGAAATCGACTAAGAAACAAGATTTTTAGAATGATTTTTGCTCAAGGGGCTCGCTCTTAGGGTCACCCCTTTTGGTAGGCAGGGTTACCCAAGGGGATCCTACTTGACAATAGGGTCACCCAGGGGGATCCTGCTTGACAATAGGGTTGCCCAGGGGGATCTTGAAAAACACCTAGGTCACCTGGGGGGTGACCATGTTGGACTGATTTTTGGCTTCTTCTGAATTTGTTTAATGCTTCTTTCACTCTAATCTTACACGATTTGGTCACTTAATCTGCCTGTTTATTGCATTTTTTTATGGTTTATATTATTTTTTTATGTTTTTACGAGTTTACGAGATCTAATATAAACTTCTCTTTTGATTTTGTAGGAGATGCGATGGAATGTTTTCCAAGAGCAAGGGTGGCTTTTAGGGGATGTTTGCTTCACTGAGTATAGAGGATTGTGCCATACTCAAGAGGACAAGTCTTGGGAGAGTTTGTCACGTTCCTGTGATCCATCCTAAATCTCGTATATGTCGTGATATCTTGACTTATTGGGATGCAGACAGGAACACATTTAAGTTCATGCAGATTTTAGGAGAGTGGACTATCACTCTTTATGATGTGTATGGCATACTTGGGGTTCCTATGAGGGGACAACCTCTATTTTTTCTTGCCAGTGAGTCCTTCGAGAACAAGGATACTTGAGCTTCATTCTTGGGGGTTAGTCACCCTAGGGACCAGATAGGAGTTTTGCTTTCTTCTATGCCACGACTCCGCATCCCACTTCTAAGGAGGTTTTTGATTGGCTTGATCGCTTTGAGTCTATCGGGAGACAAGGCTTCAGATCGTCTGAGATGTTGTTGGGCACCCATCATTCGTGGATTAGAGGAGGGCATAGTTTATGCATGGGGACCTGATATCCTAGCTATGGTCTATAGAGATTTTTATTGGATCTCTCGGCAAGGGGCTCTAGCTTTTAGCCACTCTTCTCTAGTTATGACATGGATTTTTGAGCACATGAAACCTTACCGGAAGCTTACTCCTCTTTAGGACAAGCAACTACTGAGAGTAGCGAGGTGGGCACACATTGGTCATTTTGATGCTACTCTTCTCAATATTGCTACCCTTACAGAGAGTGTACTGCTATGAGGTTCCAGAGATCATAGATCGTAATGGTCGGGTTGAGGTTCATCAAGTGGACCAAGTTTTGTAGCAATTCGATGAGGATGTCCCAAAGGACTTGCCCCCTATGTCCACTTGTTACAGGACCATTAAGGAGATGGGGGAGATTGGATAGAGGAACATTGTTTGGACACCTTTGACTCTAGGTGTCTTCATCACTAGGGCCTCTAGAGGAAGATGGAGGGGAAGGAGAGGGACTCCTCGATCTCTGATTGTGACTGTTGATTCAAAGTTTACTGATGAGGACTGTGTTCCTGATAGAGATGATTCATCAGATGAGGCCCCTCTCGAGGATGAGGATTTTGATGACATTGTTGTCCTAGATGAAGTTCCTAATATCCCTAAAGGTCCTCCTGTTGTTCCTCGACCTCCTCATTCAAATGAGGTGATGCATCAATTTGACCCTAACTGGTAGCTTGGAGATCCATGTAAGTTTTGTCTACTTGCTCTTTCTTAACTTTGTCTTTTCTCTTTTCATGTGGAACTGACTTTGGTCTTGTCTTGATTTGGCATTTCAGGGAATATCAAAGAGTGGAGGGACTTGGTTCATGAGGTTAATGTTGGATTGACCTTTCCCTTTACTAGGATGACCTGTGATCATCTCTTAGATGATCCTCATGTGCCTCCTACTGTAGGATGACACACTGACATTTTTGATCCTGTCTACCATGGGTGTGAGATGATCATAGAGTTGAGGACCCAGGTTAACACACTTTAGGGTGAGAACAAAGTACTTCAGGAGATCACTCACATTAATATTGGGCATCCTAGCACTAGTATGGCAGGGTCTTCACAGTCGCATGCCCACAACAAAGCACATCATTCTCACAGGTCTCATGGAGTGACGAGTGGTATTCGTAGATGGAGGAGTCGAAGCCCCGAGGGTTCTATTGGAGGGAACCACCCTTGGCTTTGCTTTTCTTTCTTGAAATTTGTGCCCCCTTACATGGGGAGTGTCTACTTCTCTTGAGAGCATTTTGTCTTAGCTCTTTGATACCATTATATATGTAAACTTCAGATGTATCTATGAATGTTTATCCTTTTCTATGGTTTTTCTATTTGTCAAATTCTGTACTCATCTCTTGTGCATGTTTGGAAGTTTTTAGGAACTTTTAGATTATGTTTGACCTTTTCAACTCTTTTAACAAATGCAAGTATGACAACGATGACATGTTTTTGTAGTTTTACAGGGCACATATATGATATGCAGTTTACGATATGATACTGCAAGAGCACTATAACACTTTACTGAATGTCACGAGATATGACACTTGACTTTATTGTTTTGAGAATTTTTTTCTGATTTTGATATGGATGTAATGTGGAACAAACAAAATGACTTCTCTTAAATATGATTTTTGATTTAGGGGATTGTAGGTTGTCCTGATATAAGAAACCTATTCAAGGCTATGAGATAGGATTTTAGGAAAACTCAAGTGGGGAGTGAAATGAATCATGGAGTGCTTCTAATTTCTAGGCTTTGCTAAAGGCTAAACACTGATCCTTATCTAGATAAGACACTTTGATAAGCTTTCAACTTTAGATGAGTATCAAGTTTTATAGGTGTTCACTAGACTTAGATTAGAGATGGAAAGTAAACTAAACCTAGGGTAAAGGATAAAATGGGAAAGAACCAGGGTCCCTAGATAGAAGATGATCCTAGAGACAACTAGACTCTCAGTTTTGTTCAACTAGTGTGTGTGTGTGCTTTGTACCTTTCTTTCTTTGTTAGAATGTCACCCTTGAGGCTTCGAGCTTAGACTGATCTCCACCCAATAGTACGGGCATTCAACAATCTTCTTTCTTTCACTCACTTTTTTTATAACTCTTTTTTTTGCTTTTTCACCTTTTTTTTGTATTTTTGTCACTTGATTTTTTTCTCATTTGTTTATTGGATTTTGACTTTTCAAGAGATGAATGCTTTTTGGAACTTTTGATATATGATGCTTTGATTTCTCAATTCTCACTTTTCTACACTCTTATTTTGATCACTCATTTTCTTTATTCACTTAGATTTTAGATTGCTTCCTTTAGAGTTTTGATCTTCTTGATGTTTTTGGCCAAGAAAGATAAGGGGCTGAGCGCCACCTAAAGTTTTTGTAATCTAGTTGGACTTCTCTTCTACTAGGGAAGAATTGGGAAGGTCTAATTTGCAAGCTTCTTTTGAACACTATAGGTTTGAATACTAACTTTTCTTAGACCTAACATCTTGATTCATTAAGACTGGGATCAGTGTAAAGCTAAGAGCTAGGCTTTGATTAGAATCACTGGGAATGAAGGGGGATAATGGCAATTTGTGAAGAATGAGGAATCTCTAGGTCCTGAAAGGATGACGTATATCTAGGCAACATTAGACTCCTTACTAAAAGGAAAATAGTATTAGAACAATCCATGAACTATAGTGCAAGATGAACAAAATGAAACCGAAATGCAAGAAACAAATTGTTTTTTTTATATTTTTGAATTTTATAATTTTTTTGTATTTTTATGTTTTCTATTTTTTTTGTTTTTTAGACATAATATTTCTTGAGGTGAAAGGCATTGACTGTTTTTCCAAATTCCTCTCCCTCCATTGTGCACAAGAGATAAGCATCATTTCTGATATCTTCTTTAACCATGTAGGGGCCTTTCCAGTCTTCTGAAAAGAGTCTTTTTCATCTCCTTTTCTTGTTTTTTGTGCTACCTCTTCTTAGGACAAGTTCTCATGCTCTATATGGTTTGTCATTCAAGTATTTTGTTTCCAATTTAGTGGTTTCTCTCAGTGTTGTGAGACATAGTAAATTCTGAAAGGCATGTTGGTGGGAGCGAGTCCAATACAGGACTCCATCACAATTTAGTAATTCTGAATAGATCAAATTGTTCTTGCATGTAGAGTTTTATTTCTAGTCTCTCTTGGATTCTTTGTAAGAACTGGAATAGTTCAAGAGGAGTTTGTGGCTCCCTTTTCTTGTCAAGAGGAACAAAGCTTATACTTGTCCTCCCATTGGGTTCTGGTCTCAAGTCCATGGCATATCCAATATAACTTTTTGGTAGTTTAAAGATGACAAGGTCATCGATACCAACTGTCACTCTCATCTTCCACTCTCTGTAAAAGATTCCTTCACTTTCTTTGCCTTCATCAAGAAATCTCTCCACCATTTCTATTTGTACCTAAGGTGCTTCCCATTCACCAAGTTCGTTTGATTGAACCGAGACGGAAGTGGTTGGTTTTTCTTGTGGTTTGGATACTACAAACATCCTAGGTAACACCCCTATTGCATTGGTTGAGTCGTTATCCATGGAATATGCCTCTTCCATGGGTAATATTGGTTGATGCGAGTCCTCCATTGGTGTGAGGGGCTCTTTACGATTCTATTTCTTTGGGTGTATTGAGGAGATGTGATTTACTTAGTGGAGACAGTGGGGTATAACCCTCCGTTATGTCTTCCTCTGCATCTGAGAAAGTATGTGGGTCTGCATCTCTCAAATCTAACATGGTGGTTTGAAATACCAACCCTTCAGTTCTATTAGGTTTTTCCCCTATGCATGGGAATAGTTTATAGACCTCTTGGATGTCAATGGTGAGTATCTCTAGGGGGAATTGGAGTGGTCCATCCCTTTTGATCAACTCCATGATCTCAATTGTTTTGTCCTTGGGGACCACTTCCTTTTGCTTTAGTGGTGGTCCATTCTCCAAATGTTTGATTTCTAATTTCTACTATATTTACGGTCTTTTTTGGGGTTCCCATTCTTTTCACATATATCGATTGAGGTGTAGGATTTGGGATGGTTAACTTGTTGATAGTGAGTTCGTAGTCTATGGGTATTCCTATGCATTTGTTTGGGGCATTAGACTTTAACATGCTAAAAGGTTCTAGATCTCCTTATGCAAGATATACCTTCCCTAGGTGTAAGAATCAAACTTCTTGAAACATCATGGATGGCACAACTTTCATCCTGTGTATCCATGGCCTTCTAAGAATCAAGTTATATCCCATATCCTTGTCTATGACATAGAAAGTGGTTAGAATCATTTTAGGACCCAAGGTCACTGGAAGGGTGATTTTTCCTATGGTGGTTGCCTTTAGATTGTCATATCCACTTAGAGTATCCCTTGAAGCAGTGAGGTTGGTGTGTCCATAGCCCATTCTCTCCAAAAGGGAAAAAGGAACTATATTCACAACAGCTCTGTCATCGATCAACATTAGGTTGATGTATGTGTTGTAGACCCATACTTGAAGATATAGTGCGGGGTCCTCTTTTTTAGTTAACTCTACCTCGAAGGGCATCTGTTGGAGGTCAAAGAAGAACCCTAGATCTTTAAGTTCTGAATTTGGTGGGCTAAGATCATAGTCCACACGATTGATTTGTTCACTAGGTAGTGGCATGATTTGGTCAAGATATCTTAGGCCTATTGCTTTCAGCAAAGCTAAGTGATGTGAAGGAGAGTTTCTGAGCAAATCAACGAATGAGATGTGAGCACATGTTTTCTTTAAGTCTTCTATGAGCTCATAAGGTCCAATTGGAGTTGGTATTGGTTCAACTACCAAAACGGTAACTTCACATGCTTCGACTTGCTCATTGTCTTCCTCATGATCCTCCTCTTTTTCTTCATTATTCATGATCTCAACCAATCCCATCAACTTAGTTTCACCTTTTTGTCCTAGTTGAGGTGGGACTTTAGGGTTACTACTCTGAGTTGCTTTGTTTTGATTTGTTGTTTTTGTATTTTTGTGTGTGGAAAACGGGTCCTGATATATCCTCATATTTGCATTTTGTAGTGCTATGGGAGCTTGATTTTGTCTTGTATCTTTGATATCTGGTGTGACCTTTTGTGGGTTCAAGAACATTTCTATGAATAAGCATTGTTGGTCCTCTAGAAGTTTTTCTACGAACCTATTGTATTCCCTACAAGATTTTGTGCTATGCCCCTTTGTTCTATGAAAAGAACAAAAATGGTTGAACTCATAAGGGGGTCTCTCATATCCCTTGTCATTTCCATTCCCATTTCTATCGTGGTTCCAACTTTGATAATTATCTTGAGGATAGTACCCATTGTTTCTAGGTCGATCTATGGCATTTATGTTAGGAGGATAGTAATCTCTCGCATTGTAATCATCTTTTACCCTTTTGACTCTAGGGGTTGATCTGTCACCCCATCTGTGGTTGCATTCCTATTGTTTTTGAGGATCTTAACAATAGAGGTATTGTTTCCTGTGTCTTCCTTTGTTAATTTTCCATTTGAACCATAAACTTTTCGTCCACTGTCGATGGTTGCTTGATCAATTCTTAAAGCACTTTCCAATGCCTCTTCATAGGAGTTGTATGGTAGTTTCTAAACATCTCCTCTCATGTCTTTGTTAAGGGCATGCAAGAAGAGGTCACATAGTTCTTGGTGGTCCATGTTTGGACCGCTGGTTGAAGAATAGAGTACTTGCCTCCATCAGGTGATGAAATGTGCTACAGATTCATTCAGTTCTTGTTTCATTGTAAGAAATTCTCTAATCCCTATTTTTCACAAGTTTGTTCATGTCAAATGCCATGACAAACTCTATGATTAGTTGTCTGAATGAATGGATCGAAGCCTTTGGGAGATGATAATACCAATCCAAGGTGATGCCTTCAAGCATTTTCGAGCAAAATTTTACGACAACCCCATCCAAATGAAGGAGCTCTCTTATGGCTGTGGTGTAGGATTTGATGTGCAAATTTGGATCTCCTTCTCCTTTGAACTTCAGGAGATCTAGTAATGGTTGGAGTAGTTGCACACTCCTTATATTTTAATCTAGAGGCTCTTTCAAATATTCGAGATATGTTCCTAAGAAGGCACTTTGAGATTGTGGGGTTGTTAGTAATATCCCTATAGGTGGGTTTTGATAGCCCATTGTCAAATTCATTAGATTTTTCTGAGTAGGAGGATTCATGTTCAGATAAGTGTCATTACTAGCATGTCATGAATAGTAACTAAGGTAGGGTGATTTTGAGATGCCCCTGGTCCTATTCGTGAGACTTTGGTCTTTTCTCTAGAGTAGCTTGTTCTGCTTCTAGGATCCTGATTCTTTGCACTAGAGTTGCTATTAAATCTATAGGAGTGGCAACTCTAGGGTTTTCTTCATTTCTAGGATGTTCTCTTCGAATATTTTCATAGTGACAGGCTTCCTCTCATGCGGCATTTTATTTTTGTTCTTCTTGTAAGGCAATCCTCAATGCTTCTTGAGCATCTTTGGTTCCTTGTAGACACTTTTCCAGCTTTCTAACCTCTTCATCAAGGTTAGTATTTGACGTACTTGTAGAAGGTTGTTCTGGTTGATATACTTTTGATATTATCCTTCTATCCTTGTGTGGCACATTTGGTATGGCTGAGTCATTTTCCCAAGATGAGTTATTAAAGGATAAAGAGTGCCTGGACTCTTTTGGATCCTGTTCATAATCAGAGTCTTCATAGTCATAACAATTGGTGATTGGCGCATTAGGATGTGGTGGCACATATCTATCAAAAGAATGGGTTTTAGGTTCATTTGAGGGAATGTTTCCTTGGTTCAAGTCTGGTTTTGTCATATTCGGGGGTGTCATAGACACCGCAGAATAAATAGAATGGATGATGGTGAAAATGATGGAAGTCAAAGTGGCTATGAAAAGAAATGAAAGAATGTTTGTGAAGTGTTGTTCAAATGTTTTTGCAATGGGAACACAAACTACAAGACCAAAAGATTTTGTAGTTCATGTCGGGTTCACCAAAATATGTACACTCAAAATCATGACTCTAGTTGCCTGGGGCTATCGGGTTAGATTTTGGCATGCACACAGACCCTTTCCCTCCTTGCCATGGGGCAATCTACCACATCACTCTTTCTCACGTGGAAGTAGCTAGTTGAGAGGAGACAAGACATGGTGGAGGTCTAGCTCGTTGGAGAGTTGGACTTCACAGAGGGGGGTTGGCAAGTTCTGTGGCCTTTGTTGTTGTGCATTTTGTTGTATGCTTTTCGCAGTGGTTGTGGTACTTGAGATAACCCTATGACCCGAAGGGTCACTAGTTTCTCTTCTTTTGTTTGGATTCCTTAAATTCCACCTTTGTGTGGGCAAGTGGTTGTTTTCATTGATGGCTTCTATTGTTTCAATGCTTTAAAGGAATTCTCATTGTAGTTATAATTGCCTAGTTTCTTCTAACAACAAGAGGACAAATCGGTCTCCTTGTGGTAGAACAAATGTTTCCTGTTGTAGTTGTGGATGCAACTCCTCTATCTCATCACAAATAGCTCTCACCCCTAAACACATTCATGAATCATGGTAAAATGGTATATGTGATCACTAACCTCAACCAGATCTAGGGTTTTGACCTAGGGTTTTACTTTGTTTAACTGTAGTTACCTCGTGATGGAATCAAAGGTTTGCAATGTTGTCTATTCTAAAAGATATATATGAATATAAGCTAAATGATATGCAAAACATCTTTTTGGTATTTTTAGAGTATTTTGGAAATAGAAATGCTTCTAATCTATGAAAAAGAAATATGTGTGCAATCCTATATGACTTTTCAGATGCAAAGTTTAATCTATGTTTTTTGGGTTTTTGGTGTTTTCAATGCAATCTAATCTAATGGAAAGGGAAGGTACTTTTTCTAATAAAGTAGGTCTAGAAATGTGAAAATGATTAATCTAACATGCAAGATCTAATCTATCAAGGAATAACCAATGTGTTACTATTCCCAAGAGCAAATGTGATTATCTAATTACTATGAAAGCAATGAAAGAACCTGAAAGAGATGAAGATTTGTTGAATCCACTACCCTTAGTAATCCTTGTGTAGGCAATCTCGAATCCTTTTTTTACAGTGGATGATCCTCTTGACAACAAAATGACCCAAAGAAGCAAAAAAGAAGATTTTGTGAAGCTTGTATGAGCTCAGTGAGAGCTTGGATTGAACACAATGACATAGAATGAAGTAGCGTAGTGTTTCTTGGTTGAAAAATAAAAGAAAAAGACACTTTCATCCTGTAGGAGCATATGAATGCTAGATTGGAGAGCAAAATTGGCAAGAGATATGTGCATAATGAATTTTCCTCCCTTTGTGCTTGAGGGAGGGGGTATTTATAGGTTTGAGGAATGGAATTTATTGAAGAGTTAACTCATTTGATTGATGAATTAACAAGAATAGATTGGGGAGTTAACAAGGTTGATTGTCCAGTGAACTCAGCTAATTACGGAGTGAGGAAGCAATGATAGCTTATCACTGAATAGGAAATGGAGGTGAGGGAGTGCATGATATTGATTAGAGAGTTAATTTGAGATCAAATAGAGTCAATTAAGTATGTGTGGGTGCATGAAATAGTTAACTCTATATCAGGGGTCAAAAATCATGCAAATAGAAAGAAAATAGGTGAAAACAAAGAAAAAATGAGAGAGAAACTCAATTTTTTCTGCGGGTCCAAAGACAACAGGGTAACCACTTTTACCAGATAGGATCACCCTTGGTGATCATGGCTCACCCCTGGGGAAACCCTAGGTCACTCGAGGGGATTCGGGATCAACTAGGTCAAATGCAGAAAATCTAGCTGGCAAAGGGTAGAAGGGAGGAAAAGGATGAATTCTGCATCAAGAAATAGGTTAGTCATGTGGAAGAATCCAAATCTCCACCTATGTTTGGCCAATAAGAGTAGGAAGTTTTATGCTACAGGTAAATAATGGAAGAAAAGGCATTTTCCAGCCATGGAGGGCAAAATGGAGAAACAAAATAGCTAGTCATGGTTATCAGATTCGAGATTCACATGATTTTAAGTTGGGGAGATATTTTGGGCAGTTGGCAAAGATTTTGAAGGGATTCAGTTGTTATAAAAGGATGGATTCGGGTTAGAAGAAGATAGTTCTACAGTTCCACATAGAGACAAAGATCAAAGATTTGAGCAGTAGAGATATTTTCTTGCCTCAGTTTGCTTCTTCAGGAAGAATGTAACATTTTATTTTGTGCAGATATTTTGCCTCTATAATTTGTTCATTCCAAATAGTGAAAATAAGTAATTCTTTGTGCAGATTTGAATCTATTTCTTATTTCTTTCTTCTTTCTTTCTATCTTAGGCCTTTGTTAAATCTGAGTTATAAACTGGGTTATTGATCATGCATTTATGCTCTTTGATTTTCCACTTAATCTTTTAAGGTTTAATCAATGTGTCGATTCAAGCTAACTTTTAAATCTGTTGCATCGCCTTAGGTAGTTTCATATTGTATTTGTAATCTTTTTTTTTCTTCCCTTTCCCAAAATCCCATTGAAAAAAGGAAGAGCCAGCTTCTATAAAATCTGGAGGCTGTCTTAAGGAGTTATCCCACACTCTTGAAACTTCCCATGTTGGTGCTGAAACTCACACAATTTTATACATCAATAGTTTTTGGCATGCCAGGTGGGACTTTGAACTAATTTTTAGTTCAAAAAGTAGTTATTCTTTCTATTGTTTTGGTATGATCAGAAGTTAATATAGCCTTTTTAGAGGTGTTATTTTAAAAATATCTAGCAACTCTAACTTTTTGGTTTGAATAGATCAGATTTTTGCATCCTATGAGAAGGATTCACAAGATCAATTGCTTTTTATTTCAAGAGACTCTAGTTTCAGTTGTTTTCCAACTTTTAAATGAGTACGCATGTCTATCTTTTCTAGGAACATGTCATATCATCCATCATACCATGAAAATGTTGATAATCCACCATCTTATCATCCATATTAGTTTAGCCATGCTCCTAGTTTTTACCCAAATTTTATGGCTTTTAAAGAAATCTAGCATGCTCAATATGATAGCCACCCACCTACCCCTACTCAATCTCTTTATCAGCCTACATATGCTCATATTCAACCCCAAGATTCTGACAAATTTAAATTTAATCATATCAAAAACAAATTGCTAAACTTTAAAAAGCAACTGGATGAGGTCAAAAGATAGGAAGAGTTTGGTTTGCAGAAACAAGAGTTAGATTATCAGGCCTACCTTCATGAGCAGGAGTTGGAGGCACAAAGATTACAGTTTGAGAGGAAGATGCTCATAAAGGAGGAGTAGATGAGACTTTTGCTCACTCAAACACATAGGTATGAGATCAAAATAGCTCATTTCATTTCAGATTAGCCCTTTCAGGATAAAGTTAGTATGTATCAAATTCCACATTTTAAGTACAGTTAGCCTCCCAATCCTCTTGAGGTCAAGATCCCAAATTTTAGAGACCCTGTACCATTGCCAGAGTCTATGTTGGCACAATCTAAATCTATTATTCCTCATGACTAGCCATTTCAAGAGCCTTTTATCATCCAAGAAATACAAGAAAATCTCCAATTTTTCGTACCAAATGAATATGATTGTTCTATCACTATTTGCCTTTATAAGGGTGGACCTATTGTCTTTCAAGATAGCCCACTCATCCTGAAGAAAGTTGGCAGTGTAAATTTAATGCATGTAGCTATGGAGAATTACTAATTAGAACAACAAAAGATTAATAGGAGAAGACCTTTCAAGAGGAGTCTTTCAATGCTTTAGCTAATGATCTTCTTTGTTTTGTTGAAATTGACAAAAATGTTTCAGTATTTATCTTAGAAGATCAATTAGAGTAGCAGGGTGGAGAAGTAAAAGAGGCCGATCAAGGAAATCATCTTTTAACTTGGATTGATGAGTTACCTAGTCTCATTAAGTAGATGAGGAAAGCATATCAATAACATTTTTAGAACAACAAGTAGACATCAAACAATATGAGGAGTTGTTGATTGAAGCTAAATAGTATGACAATGTGATCTTGGGTCATTTGGAAGAGTGTGAAGGTAAACCTATCATGCAACTTACACATCTGGTTGAGAGCTATTATAAGGTAAGAAATAGTCCTCTTTTACCAAAATTTCAAGAGGAATGTGATGAAGTTTCATTTTGGGATGATCTTGAGTCCTTTGTGTCAAATTTAGATGGAAAACAAGATCAGGTTGAACATGTTTTTGTGAAGGAAATAGAGATTGAGTCTCAGGATCTAGCTAATTTGTTTTATGAACTTCTTGAATTTATGGATGAAAATGAAGATATCACATGCATCCTAACATCTACACCTAGTATTGAACAACTAGATGATATAACTCATTTGGATTTAATGCAAGATTATGAGTTAGATGAGAACATGTTTTAGGCATCATAGAAGTATTTTTTTCTAACATTAATGATCATCTATTATCAAATGAGCTAGCAGGATGTGATTAGCATGATCAGGTCAAAGAGGAAATCATTCTTTCATTTCATTCATGTGAGCTAACTTTTCCAAATCAGATTGAAATTTCAAGTGAAAATAGGATAGTAGATCCCAATAAAGAAACGAAGATTATTAGCCAAAGGTTCATCATTGCAAGAGGGTGTCCAATCAGGGATTTAGCTAGAAAAGATCTTAAGAAGGAGATACAGATTTCTATTGTACCAGATCATGTGAGTAGAATCAGATCATCAATTCACCCTATAACAATAGTGTTAATGATTATATTCAGATGGTGAGTGAGTTTGTTTTTGTTCTTCATATAGTTTTTCAACATTCAGTAAGGTATGTCCTTATGAATCATATCTTATCAGTAGCAAATCACCTTGCAAAACATCCTTTCTTAATTAGAAAGGGAAGTAATTTTACAAAGTCTCCTATAGCAGATCATAAAGAAGATTGTAAATGACAGGCATGTGAAAAGTTGATCTATTTTCTATTCTTGAAAATAGTTATTTTCTTCTTCTTGATGAAGACCCATAGATTAAAGAAAAGATTCAAAATGATTAGGTTCAAAGAAATATTTGCAAAAGTAAAGGGTTGTAAGAAAAATCACATCACACTCCTTTCTTCTTTCAAGAAGGAATCCCAATCATATTTAAGGTTGTGATTGGTAGCTTTGTCACCTGCATACCTGGTTTTGATACTATCATGGGTCGCCAACCTGTTGAAAACCCTACAAAAGAGGTCATTGATGAAGTCTTGTTGGTAGAATCTTCCAAATGTAAGTAAAGAAATGAGTTCAACATTTGATATCCCCCCCCACCCCCCGCTCAAGTATGAACAACATATAGATCAGCCTGATTGGTGCTTTTTCGCCAAAAAGGACTCTCTAGAGAAAAGGAAAATGAAAAGGTACAAGTTTATATTATACTTCTTCATGTATTTTATTTGGTCAATCATTAGTTCAATGTCGATCCACTATAGCAAGATCATCCATACCGGTAGTTATTTTTCCACTCTTGTGAATGGGCATGTTCCTATGTGTTCAACATAACAATAGTTTAATTTTAGTGGCTCAATAATAAGTTGCATCTGCAACATATATTTCTGTTTTAGTTATTTTATTTTCAATAAGTCTCTACTGGAATAAGGGATGAAGTCAGTACTGTGACTCTATCTTGCTTTGGTCTTAGTGGCCCATCACTGGTTCAATATCAGATCCTCATATGTTTGGCAATTTTGTATCAGCAGTTTCATGTTCAGAAGGTAGTTTCCTCTTGTGTTTTGACTCTATGTTCAATGATTAAGGCTTAGAAAGAACCATTTATTTTGAGGTTCTCTATGAGCACGCTCACATGCCCAACCATTCGTCAAGAACTGTTGTGCATTTTTTGCACACCATTTCAAAATTCAAGGCAATATAGCGTATTAGTTTCCAAGCACATATCAGTCACTGTGTAACAAGTTAAAGATGCAACAATGAAATAATGAAGAAACAGAGCTTTAAAGCATAGTGGCCATTGACAGAGGCAAACCTTAGGGTTCCAAAAGTAGTCCCTCAGTCACTGTAAGATGAAGACTAGATCAAAAGACTCGTAGTAGTTTGGAATGAAACAAGCGGAAGCCACCACATGTTAGAATGACAGAGTTTTGAAAACTTGAGAGAAAAGATGCATGAAGTTGCCACGTGGTAAGGTGGTTAGAAGCAATAAGTATAGCATTCAGAAGTGACACAGAGTGCCACGTGTCTTCTTTTAGTTTACAAGTTCTGAGGTGCCACAAAAATTCACCACGTATCTTTTGTTGTGTTTCTTTTTCAAAAGTTTCTACCTACTATCAGAGAGTGCCAAGTGTCACTACCATGGGGCTTTGAGGAGAAGCTTTTGTTTGAGGTAGTCAAAAGGCATGCTAGTGTGCCACGTGCCCTTTTTTACAAATATGCAGTCTTCCACATGTTGCTTCCTTTTGACAATAGCAGAGTACTGTATGGTGGGCCCCAAGGTGTTATGTCTAAAGTTTCTAAGTAGAAGAGTGTGCCACATGTTGCTACCACAGTTTTTTGAAGTAAAAGAAATAGAAGAAGATTTTGAAGGCATGCAAGTCTACCATCTATACTAGTTTGAAGCTCTCAGGTGTCACCATGTGTCAGTAGTATAAAGAGGTAGATTTTGCCAAGTGTCAATGTGTCGTCTATTCTCCTTAACTCAAGGGAAGCTAAGCCAGATGAAGCAAAAGGCTCCACGTAGCATTCTTGGAGCCATTTGAAGCTTGCGAAGGAAGCCACTTGTCTCAATAGAACTAATGGTTGTGGGGCCATATTTTCTATTGTGTTTGGCCAATAAGAGTGGGAAGTTTTACACTACAAGTAAAGAATGGAAGAAAATGCATTTTCCAGCCATGGAGGGAAAAATGGAGAAATAGAATAGCCAGTCAAGGTTATTAGATCAAGGATTTACTGGATTTTTAGTTGGGGAGATATTTTGGGTAGTTGGCAAAGATTTTGAAGGGATTCATTTGCTATAAAAGGATGGATCTGGGTCAAAAGAAGATAGTTATATAGTTCCACATAGAGACAAAGATCAAAGATTTGAGCAGTAGAGATATTTTCTTTTCTCAGTTTGCTTCTTTAAAAAGAATGTAACATTTTATTTTGTGCATATATTTTGCCTCTTTAATCTGTTTAGTTTGAATAGTGAAAAGAAGTAATGCTTTGTGCAGATCTGAATCTATTTCTTCTTTCTTTCTTCTTTCTTTCTATCTCAGGCCTTTGTTAAATCTAAGTTATAGACTAGGTTATTGATCATGCATTTATGCTCTTTGATTTTCTAGTTAATCTTTTAAGGTTTAATCATTGTGTTGATTCAAGCTAATTTTTAAATCTGGTGCATCACCTTAGGTAGTTTCATATTGTATCTGTACTCTTTTTTTTTCTTCTCTTTCCCAAAATCCCATTGAAAAAAGGAAGAGTTAGCTTCTGTAAAATCTGGAGGTTGTTTCAAGGAGCTATCCCACATTCTTGAAACTTCCCATGTTGGTGCTGAAACTCACACAATTTTATACATCAACAATAGCCATTGAAGGATGTCTTTCTCATCTCTTTCTTCTGATAGATTACCCCATTTGATAAAAGGACCTTTAAGAGTCTTCAATGACTTTTGTTTGGTCATAGATGGTTTTCCATAAGACTTGGGTGATAGGCATATTGTGCAAGACAAAAGGTTTGTTCAATGGAATACTCTCCTACACCGTTATCCTTGAGGTTGACTTTTAGTTCAACAGTTTTGGATGTAGAATGTAATGAGTTTGTGTCAACACAGGCTATAGAGGATGAGGTTGCACAGATAGAAGGTATGACAACTTCAACCTTTAGTTTGATGGTATTGCAATATTGAAATGGAGCGAGATCACCTTGGATTATAATATCTTGACCATTGTATGGAAACTTTATGAATTAATATTAGGTAGATGGTACAGCTTTCATTGCATGAATCCAAGGTCAGCTAGGGAGAATATTATAGGCTAGCTCCATGTGAAGGACTTCACAAACCATGTCTTCTCTACCAGTCTAATTTGTATTGGTAAGATAATAGTGCCTTTAGATGTTCTTTCTTCTTCATCATATGCTTTGATAGAGATCTTCTTCTTTGGATCCATAGCATTATCAGAGAACCCCAATGGAAGGATTAATTTTAGGGTATATATATTTAAACTTGCTCCTCCATCTATAAGGAATCATTTGATTATATTCTTATAAATGAGAGCTTTGATGTGGAGAGATGCATTATGAGGTTGGGTAATGGACATGTCATCTTTTTTGGTAAAAGATAGGAAATGAGGTCTTGCGAGATGTCAAAATTTCTCTTGGTCTAAATTTGTTGGTACGGTGGTTTCTAATAGAGCATTTTTTAGGATAGCCTTATGAGATGGTGAAAGATGCAAAAGCTCCAATATAGATATGTGTGTGGGTGTCTTTTGGAGTTGGTCTAGGACATTGTATTGATTAGATATGAAAGATAGTTTGGGTGGAACCCCATGGAGAGTAAGTTTTCCATGATGAGTGGTAACATTACAATCAAGCTTGTTATTTATAGTAATCACATTTACATGTTACTTTTAGATACGTGGCTAATAGTGTATTCATAGGATATATTCATGTAATTGGCATTATTAACATCGTTATTGTTTGGTTTTAAGCAACCTCCCTTCGCATAGTTAGGGAGTGGATTCTTGAATGCCACATGTTCGTCATTGGATGTATGACCATCAATTGATATGTCTCCTCTATCTATCAAGTCTTGGATGGTGTTTTTCAATCTTTGGCAATCATTGGTTTTGTGACCTTTGCATCTATCAAATTCATAATAGTCAAAATCTTTCCACCAAGAGGGTTTAAACTTGGGTTCATATTCTCTTACCATAGGAAGCATTATGGGATTATTTGCGATAAGCTTCCATATGGTAGATTCAATGGATTCTCCAAATGGTGTAAATTTTTTGAGGAGGATTATAGTTTGTTGGCATAGGTTCATTATTTTTGCATTTGTTTGGAGAACCATTGTTGTGTGGAATTTAAAGATTTAGAATGGGTTGTTTTGGTGTCACACATTTTGCATCTACAACTCCATCATTTACAATGTTCTTTTTCTTAGTCCAAAACCTAGATTTATCCATGTTGTTGTTTGGACTAGGGACATCCTTATTAATTTTTATTTGTCCTTTGGATATCAAAGATTTCTCTATAAGTAATCCCATCTCAATGACCTTACTAAAAGAAGTAGGACATTGGATTTGAATTTGATAGCTTAACTCCGTGTTCAAGTTATGGATAAAAATTTCAATCATTTTCTTTTGGGGGATGTGATAAGGACATTTGCTTGCAAGTTGTCTCCATCTTTGCAAGAAAGTAGTGAAGGTTTCTCCACTCTTTTGTTTGTTGTTCCAAAGATCTAACATTGAAATCTCATGTTTAATGTTATAGGAGAAGTGAGTGACAAACTTGTCCACTAGTTCATTGAATGTATAGATTCTAAGAGGTAGAAGTGAGAACCATTCCATGGCTTGACCTCCTAAGCTACGTGGAAAGAGTCACATTAGATATGTGTCATTGTGAGTGACTTCTAAACATGCAACACTAAATTCTCTAATGTGGTCACTAGGATCACCTTTCCCCCTATATTTGTCAAATTTAGGGACTTCAAATCTTGAAGGGAAAGGTACCATAACCAAGCTTTTGTCAAAAGGATATGGAGATATATCCTCTAGTCAATAATGTTTTGTGGAGGTTCTAGTTTGTATGTCCATAAATTGTTGTTGTAAGGCTTGGAGTTGTTGTGTTAGTGGCTCTAATGGATTTGTCATGTCCTTAGCCTTTTCATCCTTGGGAGCTTTAGTTTGATTTGATTGGGTTGGTTCTCTCAATTTGGTAATGTCAAAATCAAATGGTAACTTGGCTCCTTGTTGTACAAGTAAGAGGAAGTATTTATGTGGGTCCATTGTTATGACCTTATCCATTAATTTTTGAAATTTTGGATTGTAAGGCATTAACAATTTATTCTTGAGGGATTTCTTCCTCTCCATCACTAGAAGAGTTTACACTACTATTTGATGGATCCATTTTTTTTCTTCTTTTGGCTTGAGACCTAGTTTCAACCATACATAGTTTGATATGAATGAAGTTGGATGCGAGATATGTAGATATAAGTGATGTTTTTTATGGGTATTGATTGGGTGAAAGATTGGATTGAATGTGTTGGTGGTAAGATTTTCAAAAGGTTGTTTTGATCTTTGTTCAAACAATAATCTTGAGCTATGATGTATAGCTATCAAAGTGTTGATCCAAAGTAAGTCTAATAGGGATGATAGAAATCACCATTGATGTAGACTAACCATGACAAGATGATTAGTGTACATCCTAGATAAAGGATGACTGATCCTGATAGGGAAAGTAACAATATTTGTTTGAATAAGAAGATCTCAATAGCACTTTTCAAAAATCTTGTTTTTGTTGTTTGTTTGGGAAAGGCTAAGTATGAGATGTAAATGGAATGTTTGAAATGGATATGGGATGTTGCTGTATGGTTTAACTGACTTTTGAAATGAAATCTATGACAAAGTGGGTATCCAAAAGTGTTAAGTTTGTTTGTACTAGACCTCGAGAACAAGTCTCTGTTGTGGATGCACAGGTTCAAATGCACAAAAATAGTGTGTATATGCACAAGGAAATGGTGTATATGCACATAAGTGAATGTGCAGTAATAGATTTTATGTGTAGTTACAGGGTGTATATGTACAAAAATACAGATGCACAGGAGCAGTTATTAAATGTGTAGAAATATGGAGTGAATGCGCAACTCTATGTAAAAGACTCAGTTTGATTAGTTTTGTTTATTTTTGACACATTTTTCTAGGTAACCTAATGTTTTTGTGATGATTTTTTTGTTGTTGTTTTAGACAAGAAAACACACTTGATAGTGAAAAACACAATGGCTATTTGTGACAATTAGTGTTTAACACAAATTTCAAAACATGCACATTCTAGGCTAGAAAGGATACTACTTGTTGAATCCCAACTTGGATTTCTCCAAATACAAAGACAAAGTAGACAATTAGAGCTATTGGTGACAATGGCTCTCCCTTACCAGTATGGGCACACCCACTTCTCTTACCCTTTGATCCTAGGGACCAAGGGAATTTTTGTCTCTACAATGAATAGTACATGTATGGATAGCTTCAGAGGTTTGACCTCCTACATCAAAAAGTAAAGGGATTTTGGCCTCTAAAACAAGTGGTTCTTAGTAACTTCGATTAACTAATGCCTTGAGAGCATGTAGAAAGCTACTAAAAGCTTTAATCAGTCCTACTAAGAGTATCATATACCTCACATAATGCAAAAAACATTTTCACAAAGTGTTGGTATGCCTCTTTTCAATTTGGTACAATATGACAAGGTTGATGCTAGTTAGGACTTGGCTTTCGCCTTATCCAATTTATATAGCAGTTCAAAGGAAAACTTCACTTAAGGTCATCCCTTTTGGATGAAGCACAATATAAAAGTATGCCTTTCTAAAGGATAAACAAGAAACTTGATGGATCAGTCTAGTTTTTTTTATCACCGAAGATGTTGCAAGCGGAGAGCATATACCTATCACCTTTACAGGCACACCAAACACTTGTTTATTAACTAGCTAGATTAAGATAAGTGTGACTAATCTAACAACACAAGATGCCATATTTGTATGATACCATAAAAGAAAACATAGTCAAATTAGCCTCTAAATTAAACTATGTTATGATGGCATGCAAGATTAGATAAAATTACTTCCACCTATTTATGCTATGTTTTGATTGTATGCAAAATTGTATGCAAGATTGTCTAATTAAATTTCCTAAATTGGACTATGTTGTGATTTGTATGCAATATTGCATGGTTACTCCTATTTTAAACTAGATGCCACTAGATTATCATTGTATAAGTTAATTTAATAATGATGTCTAAGACAAATCCCTAAACCTATAAAAACAATTTATCAATAGTTTGAGCACACTTCGTTGACAATCGATGATAGCTACAACATGGTTACTTTCAAAGATTAGCCAAAACAAATATACTAAAACTTGATAGAATGTTGGGAATTAAGGTGTCTCAACCTTGGTAATTCCTTGTATTATTTCATTGTATTTATTTATTTATTGCCTATTGTATAATTAGGATGCAAATCCTATGTTTTCATATTATGGGAGTTGACATAGTGATGTGTCATCCTACATGGCATATGACCACATGTAAAATTGTCCTCACATGAGGCGATAGGCATCCCACTTAGTGGTAGCAATATCTTTCCATGTGTCGACATCTTGGAATGTGTGTAATGGAATATTGACTGAAACAGTCATGACAGATTCCTATGACAAAGTTATGACATGTAAGAGTCAGAAATAGAAGATACTATGACAAGTATGGACATGTGTTGAGAAGCATCTTTCAAAAAGGAATCTTTGGGCGCCCCAAGGTGGACTATGATATTTTGTAAGAGAATACACTATTTATAGCTGTGTTTGATAGATTCTCTTATAGTTGGTATTTATGACAGCTATGACAGCTTTTATGATGGTTGTAAGAGTCGTAAGAGCATCTGTCATAGCCCATTTTAGAAATAGGCAACCTCCTTGGGATGGGGTGACTTGACAAGTGTCAGGAACATCTTACAGTGTTGGACAAGTGTCCATAAGAGTGGTTTTTGGTCCATGAGGCCATGTTGGATGCCCTTCTCAATGTGGAGACAATTTTGCCTTTTATTTGTTATATAAACAGGTGCTTTGGAGAGGAGAAGTATTACAGGTTTGATAGGTACTGTTATGCTGCTAGATCATCTCCAAATATGAGTGTTGAAGACTCCTGCAAGAGTGTTGGCTCTGTGACTATATTGTAAGCTTCATTTTTTACATAATACATTTGAGTTGTGTTTTGGAGTGTGAAGGTTTTCACCCGTAAGGGTTTTCCCCATGTATATCTTGTGTCTCTCTTCTTTTGTGTCACATTCTTATGTATGTGTTTGCTGCAATATCTCTGTTAGTGGGTTAACATAATATGTAATTGTAAGGATAAAATTGAATATGTACTTTCCTCCCCTCATTAGATTAGTGTAGGAAGCAATTTCCGCACACCTAGCTTCCTTTCAATTGGTATCAGAGCTTGATCACCTTTGGTCCTAGTTGTTGGGTAGGTGTTTTTTGAACTAATCTTAGCTTGAGTGGAAGTTTGTGTAGAGTATTCTATATCTTGTTATAGGAAGGAGATGGCAACCACATCCAGAAGATTAGGGGTGGAGAAATTGAATGGCACTAATTTTGAGTTATGGAAACTTAATATGGAAGACATGCTTGTTGATCGTGACCTATGGGAAATCGTATCCAGTGTAAAATGAGCTACAATGGAAAAAGCTTCTTGGGATCTCAAAGATCAGAAGGCTAAAGGTCTCATAAGACTCAGTCTAGCTAATTTTGTCCTATTAAATGTCCATGAGGAGAAGAGCACAAAAGACCTTTGGAAGAAGTTGGGTGATGTTTATCAGGCTAAATCCCTGGTGAATTTTTTTTTGAGAAAGAAGTATTCTCTAAAGATGGAGGATGGAGGATCTGTTGCAGATCACCTGAATGCCTTCAACATGTTAATTGCTCAATTGACATCAGTTGGTGTGAAGATGGAGGAGGAGGATCATTGTATGACCTTGCTTTGTTCTTTGCCAGACTCGTGGGATGATCTTGTGATGGCTATTGGGACTAGCACATCCACTTTCATAGTGGATGAAGTGGTATCTTTGTTGTTGTCTAAAGAGATATGGATAAAGTCTTCTGAGGTAGCCAAAGAGGCTCTTGTTGTTCATGGAAGACCCAAGGAGAAAGGGAAAAAGAAGGACAAGAAAACTGACAAGGGCAGATCCAAATCCTATGGGAGATCCAAATCTCCTAGAAAGTCCAAGGCTCTCTATTGGAACTATGGGAAAATCAGGCATTTCTGAAAGGAATACAAAGAGGAGAAGAAAAAGAAGAAGAAGAATGCTCCTGATTCAGATTTTGACAAGTCCCAAGATGATGGTGATGCCTTCATCGTAGCCCTAGTCACCCATGCATCTGATGATGTATGGTTGATTGATTCTGGTGGATCATTCCACATGACCTCACATTGAAACTGGTTTATAAAATATGAAGAGTTTGATTGTGGAAGAGTGTACCTGGGTAATGATTCTCATCTAAAGGTTAGTGGTCATGGAAGAGTCTCAATCCAATTCCCTAATGGATGAGTGAAGGGGATCACTTGGGTTATGCACATCCCAAGACTAGCATGAAACCTGCTTTCTATAAGTATGTTGAATGATGTAGGTGTGTATGTTGTCTTTTTGAAGGATGGATGAAAGATGACTAGAAGATCTATGGTGCTTGTGAAGGGTACTTGGAGAGGTACTCTATTTCAGATGGAGGCATGCACTGCATAGTGCAATAGTTCTTTTGAATCAAAGAAAAGAGTTGCAGTCACTTCATCCCCACCATCTGAACAAGCAGTGAAGAAATCTGTTGTAACTGGTTCTAATAGTAGTGCACATGCTTTGGAAGTTAAACTTCATGTTGAAAAGACTATGTTATGTCATTTGACATATGGCCACATTGGTGAGAAGGGTCTTAGAATCCTAAAAAATAAAAACCTCGTTGAGGGGTTAAAAGATTGTAATCTCGAGTTTGACTTTTAGGAACATTGTGTATATGGAAAGCAAAACTATGTTTAGTTTTACTCTAGTTCTCACAAGTCTTCTGGTGTATTGGATCTTATTCATTCTGATGTGTTTGGTCTTGTTAATGTTCCTTCAATTTCTAAATCTATATATTTTGTATCTTTCATAGATGATTATAGTAGAAGGACATGGGTTTATTTTATTATAAGCAAGACTGAAGTCTTTAGTCGGTTTAAAGAGTTTAAAGCCTTTCCTGAAAATCAAACTAGTAAAAGGATTAAGTGTTTGAAAACTAACAACGGTGGTGAGTTTTGTTTGGCAGAGTTTGATAAGTTATGTAAAGAGAAAGGGATTGAAATACATAAGAAAACTCCATACAACGCATAGTAAAATGGAGTTGTAGAGAGGATGAACATGACACTAATGGAGAAGGCTAGGAGTATGCTTAGTGGAGCAAGCCTCGAACAAAAGTTTTGGGTTGAAGCTGTAGCCACTACTTTCTATCAAGTAAACAAATCTCCTAAATCAACTCTTGTTGGTAAGACACTTATGGAGGTGTGGTTTGGTAAGAAGCCTTTAGTTAGACATCTTTGTGTTTTTGGTTGTGAGGCATATGCACATGTGCCTAGGGAGAAATGGTCTAAATTGGAAAACAAGGCTATTAAGTGTATGTTCATTGGCTATGATGTCGATGTGAAAGGATACAAGATTTGGGATCTTGTGGTTGAAAAAGTGTTGTCTAGCAGAAGTGTTATCTTCAGAGAGCTAACACTTTCTTCCATTGTTCTATAGCTAGAACAAATAGAAAAGAAAGATGGTGCGATTCAGTTTCCTTCTACCCCTGAGAAGACTGAATAGACAGACCCTGTGCGACCTGATGATGAGGAGAGATCTAGCAGCTTTTAAAGCTTAGAAGAAGAAGCAGAACCTCAACCTCAGCCATTAAGGAGGTCTACATGAACAAAAAAGCAATCTAATAGGTTTGGTTATTCATTACTTGATTCTAGTTGTGCTTTTGCTTTACTTGCTAACACTAATGAGCCTAGAACTATGAAAGAGGCTATGGGCATGAAAGATGTAGGTTCCTGGAAGGAGGCCATGGTAGATGAGATGACTTCTTTGGAAAAGAATAAAACATGGGACTTGATGCCTTTGCCTAATGGATGGAAACCTATTGCATGCAAACGGGTGTTCAAGAAGAAATTTGGTGTAGATGGCAGTGTTGAAAAGTACAAGGCTAGATTGGTTGTGAAGGGGTACTCACAAGTGGAGGGAATTGATTATGGTGAAATTTTCTCTCCCGTTGCAAAGCTGACATCCATTTGATTCATGTTATCTCTTGCAGTTCCTTATGACTTAGAGGTAGAATAGATGGATATGGAGACATATTTCCTTCATGGTGATTTAGAGGAAGAGATTTACATGTCACATCTAGAGCATTGCATAGAGAAAGGTAAGTAAAATTTGGTTGGTAATTTAAAGAAGTCTTTGTGTGGTTTGAAGTAGTGCCCTAGGATGTGGTACTTGAAGTTTGATGCCTTCGTGTTGTCGATTGGATCTATGAGATCAAAATTAGATCATTGTGTGTATTACAAATTTGACAATGATCACATTCTCATTATTGTATCGTATGTTGATGATATGTTGTTGATTGGGAATGGTAAGAAAATGATTTCTGATTTAAAGTCTCAGTTGTTAGCATAGTTTGAGATGAAAAATCTTGTGGCAGCTAGGTACATTCTGGGAATGGAAATTAGAAGAGACAGAGCTAACATAAAACTTTGGTTTAGATAGAGTAAGTATGTGAATACTTTGTTGGATAGGTTCAGCATGGTAGATTGTAGACCATTGTGTGTTCCTATTTCATTGGGGACAAAGTTGTATGTTAACGATTTTCCAAAATCTCTTAGTAAGGTGGAGGACATGAGCAGAGTACCTTATGCTAGTGTTGTTGGCAGTTTGATGTATGCTATGGTCTATACAAGACCATACATTGCCCAAGTAGTCAGATTCCTTAGTCGGTTTATGGCTAATCCTAGACCGATATATTGGGATGCAGTTAAGCGAGTGTTCAGATATTTGATGGGTACTTTCGAGTATTCCATATACTATCATGGTAATCTTACAAGACCTCCGCATTCAGTTTGTATTCATGGATTTGTTGATTTTGATTGGGCAGGTGACATTGACAGTAGGAGATCCACCAGTGCCTATGTGTTCACAATGTTTAGTGGTGCAATTTGTTGGACGAGTAAGTGACAACCTGTGGTTGCTTTGTCCATGACAGAAGCTAAGTATATGGCAGCAACTCATGCTTGTAAGGAATCCATTTGGCTAAAGAGATTGTGTTTAGATATTGGTGTTGATGTAGGATATATTATGATTTGTTGTGACAATCAGAGTGTGATTTGCCTTGTGAAGAATCCAACTTTCCATGCTAGAACAAAGCATATTGATGTAGAGTTTCACTTCATGCAAGACATGGTAGAAGATGGGAAGGTAAATTTGGAGATGGTAGATACTTTGAAGAATGTTGCAGATGCATTGACAAAAGCAGTGGGCACAGAGAAGTTTAGATGGTGTTCAGAGTCCATGGGCATCTCGGCCTATAGTAGTTAAATCTTATTATTTCTATTGGCTCTTACAAGGTGTTCGACAAGTGGGAGAATGTTGGGAATTAAGGTGTCTCAACCTTGGTAATTCCTTCTATTATTTCATTGTATTTTTTTTATTTATTGCATATTGTATAATTAGGATGCAAATCCTATGTTATCATATTGTGGGAGTTGGCACGGTGATGTGTCATCATACATGGCATATGACCACATGTAAATTTGTCCTCACATGAGGAGATAGGCATCCCACTTAGTGGTAGGAATATTTTTCCATGTGTTGGCATATTGGAATGTTTGTAAGGGAATATTGACCGAAACTGTCATGACGGATTTCTATGACAATGTTATGATATGTAAGAGTTAGAAATACAAGATTTTATGATAGTTATGGACATGTGTCGAGAAGCATCTTTGCAAAAGTAATCTTTGGGTGCCCCAAGGTGGACTATGACATGTTGTAAGAGAATATGCTATTTATAGCTTGTGTATGACAGATTCTTTTACAACTGTAAGTTACGACATCTATGATAGATTCTATGATGGTTGTAAGAGTCGTAAGAGCATATGCCATAGCCCAATTTGGAAATACGTGACCTCCTTGGGATGGGGTGACTTGACAAGTGTCAAGCACATCCTACAGTGTTAGACAAGTGTCTATAGGCATGGGTTTTGGACCATGAGGCCATGTTGTATGCCCATCTCAATGTGCAGCCATTTTTGCCTTATATTTGTTATATAAACAGGTGCTTTGGAGAGAAGTATTACAGGTTTGATATGTACTATTATGCTATTAGATCATCTCCAGATACGAGTGTTGAGGACTCCTGCAAGAGCATTGACTCTATGACTGTATTGTAACCTTCATTATTTATGTAATACATTTGAGCTGTGTTTTGGAGTGTGGAGTTTTTCACCCGTAAGGGTTTTCCCCACATATATCTTGTGTCTCTCTTCTTCTATCCCACACTCTTGTGTATGTGTTTGCTGCAATATCTTTGTTAGTGGGTTAACATAATCTATAATTGTAAGGATAAAATTGAATTTGCACTCTCCTCCTCTAATTAGATTAGTGTAGGAAGCGATTTCCACACACCTAGCTTCCTTTAATAGAATTTAGATGCATAGGGGTATTATATGCACAACAAGATTTATCATATGTGGATAAGAAATGATCATATGCAGATGACTACAATTTTTCTTCTTGTAGGCTCTATTTTGGCATAGATGCACAAGACTAGAACTCGAATGTGTAGAAATGACTTGTTATGACTATAATGACACAAAAAACTCAAATTTGGATATTAAATTCAGGGCAAGGCCCTACGGTGGGTGCCAAATTGTGATTGATTATTTGAAACAACTTTAAGAACCTAATAAGATACCATAATTACTCTAAATTCCTACTCAAATTTAAATCACCAATGAAACTAGGAAAAATATAGAAAGTGTGAATTATACCTTGTGAACTCCGATTTATCCTTTGCATTCCATTGTCTCCTATCTTCTCAAGGTCTTGTTGATTATGATATTGCTCTCAGAATTGTACTTCTTTAATTTTCAAAGTGACAATGAGATGAATTTAATTGTGGATTCAAATGCAATGTAAACAATCCTACAATGCAAGACTAATGATAATGATGACGATTTTGATAAAGGTAATGCAATACTATTCATAATTATGGGATGAGGATAATGCTATGAAGTTAAATAGATTATGAAGCTAATGTAACAATGGAGATAATGATATTGATATACAAATTGGGGCCAAAGGTTTGCTTGGATACTCGATACAATTTCTACAGCATGTAAGTATGATAGCTCTTGTGATTGATGAAAATGAAGGTGAGGAGATTCCTTTTATAGGCCAAGGATGGTTCAAATCCAAGTGTCGAAAGATCCATGGTTGAAGAAATAAGTCTTGTGACATGTAAGGTCAAGATCAAATTGGTTGGATGAGGGGAGATAAGGATGGAAGATGTTGCTACTACAATGACAAGGTGGACGAATTTGAAGAACAAGGAGCCGCATGGCGTGATGATCACAAGGACCAATGACATAAAGATGGAAGACCATGAGAAGAACATGGAGTAAGGAGTATTTGGTTGTTGGAATGTGAGAGGGAATATAGGATTTATGAGACAAGTGTCTCATACTCAACATTGACTATGAGGATGATTGAGAGGAAATAGGGCACATGTTGAGAGGGTAAATACTTATTTAAATATTAAGAATATTTAATTATTATTGCAACATGATGAGGTGTCAAATAATATGTAAGATGACATGGATGAATGATGTGGATTTTAGACATAGGACTTTGTCTTAGATGAAATAATTAAATAATGATGATTATTTAATTAGAGATGAACCTAGAGGAAATTAAGATATTTAATCATTAGAAGGATATGATGGATGTGAATTACATAAATAAATTAGTACGTTTATTTATTGATAGAGGAATAAGAATAAAATAAATATGAAATATTTATTTAGTTCATCTCAAGCCATTTTAGGTGTATAATGAACATTTCCATTTTTCTCATTAGGCACTCAAAGTTGTCTTGATCTAACTTTACAAATAAGGCTATATCATCAGAAAATTGGATATTTATAGGATCTTCTCTAATTGGCAATGAGATTCCCTATACTCTTCGACTCAGGGAGGAGTCCTTTACAATATAATTCAAAGTGTCTGATGCTATTACAAACAAAGAGGGGGCAAGTGGACACCCTTCTCTAATAGATCTTTGCAGTTGGAATTCCATGTATAACTGCCCATTAACATCCACTTGTGTAGAGGCATCATTTAACAAAGTTCTAATCATCTTGCAGAAGAACTTTGCAAACCCAAAGGCCTCTAGTACCATTAGAATAAAAGGCCACTAGATTTCTCAAAATCCAAGAGTAGCATTCCAACATATTGATTGGAGACTCTAGCCCATTCCAACATCCAAATAATATATAATATATTTGAGAGATACAATTAATGTAATTGCCAAGATAATTTTTTATACTTAAGCTCCCACTAAGTCATTTGTAATGTGGTTTAATTATAGCAAGGTGTCTATTAGTGAGATCATACATATATTATTAGTACTTGTATTCAGTAGTATTATTGTGATCAAAATCATTTAACTAATGATTAAGAGTTATATCTATGTTAGAATTTTTTGCACTTATAATAATTTAATTTTAATTTAATTTAGTTATTATATTTATATAATTTTCTTAGAATAGGATTTAAAGTGTCAACTAAATTATTTACAATAATAATAAATAATTTAAATTTAGATAGTTTTATTAGGTTTTTATCTATTTATAATTTTTGGATTAAAATTTGTAATCATCTAAGAGGTTTGGTCTAGTTAGTTTGTGGAATAGCCTTGAATGTAATGGGTTATGAATGGATAATGATTTTAAATTAATATGAAATTTACATTAACCTTTCAATCTATATGATTAATGGATAATGATTAGTTTTTTTATCTAAATTTTAAAATGAATTATATATTTATTTACTAACTTTTTTAACATATAAATTTTAAAATGAATTTTATAATGCTTGGAGTAAAAAAGCTACTTAATAGAGTATAATACATCGAGAAAAATTAAATTTAAATTATTCTTCATATCAATAATGTTAAAGCTTCAATCTTATATTAAAATAAAATTTATAATTAATTATAAAGTGTAGTGACTTTGTTATTACTATTTTTTAATGTCAAATTTTATAGTCATAAAACATATTGAACCAAATATTTATACTGAAAATGTATTCTAGGTGTGAGTCTAAAGTTCTCTTTACATATTGAACAAACTAAGAACTATGAAAAGAAGAAACAAATAGGGAATATAATTGATAGATGGTGCCGCTTTCTTTTAAGCCTAACCCTATCCCTAACTCTAACCCTAATCCTGACTATATACTTCAAATGCTAACCTTAATACTAACCTTAACACTTAGGGTTAGATTAGAATTAGGGTTAGAATTATAATTCAAGTACCTATTTTTAAGGAATATTTTAATCTCAATGTTGAACCCTAATCCTAATTCTAACAATAACACTAACCCTAAAACTAACATGATTCTAATTCTAACCCTAGTTATAATTCTAATCCTAACATGAAGCTTGGCTCTAGTTCCAACCCTAATCATAAGCCTATATGCAACCCTAGTTCTAACGATATCTGTAATTCTAAACATTATTGTATTCCTCATTCTAAACCTAATCCTAACCCTAACAATAATCCTAATTCTAACCCTATCCTTAAAATTGATTCTAATAGTAATTTTAATTCTAACAATGATTCCAACCCTAAGCCTAACCCTAATTCTAACTGTAACCCTAAATATCACCCTAACCCCAACCCTTATTATAACCCTAACCCTAGTTTTGACTATAATTCTCATTCTAATTGTCACACTTTTTCAAATTGTAATTCTAACCCTAATCCTAACCCTAATTCTAACTACAATTCCAATTCCCTTACTAATTATAACCCTAATCATAAATCTAACCCTAACCCTAATTGTAACCTTGATTCTAATAATAACCCCAAATCTCACCCTAACCCTAGTTTTGAGACCAATTCTACTTCCAATTGTTACTCTTTTTCAAATTATAACCCTAATTCTAATTGTAATTCTAACCCTAATCCTAACCCTAATTCTAACTACAATTCCAATCCTAACCCTAATTATAACCCTCATCATAACCATAACCCTAACCATAACCATAACCATAACGTTAATTCTAGTTGTAACCATAAATCTCATCCTAACCCTAAACCTTATTATAACCTTAACCCTAGTTTTCACCCTAATTATCATTCTAATTGTCAGCATTTTTAAAACTATAACATTAATTCTATTTGTAATTCTAACCCTAATCCTAACCCTAATTATAACCCTAATCATAACCCTAACCCTTACCCTAACCATAACCATAACCTTAATTCTAATTGTAACCCTAAATCTCACCCTAAGCCTATCCCTTATTATAACCCTAACCCTAGTTTTAATGCTAATTCTAATTGTCACCCTTTTTCTAATCCTAACTCTAACCCTAACCATAACCATAATTCTAAATATATTAAATAAAGTAAGAACTAAGAAAATAAGAAATAAAAAGACAATATACTTCATAGATAGTGCCCCTTTCTTTTAACCCCAATGCTAACCCTTGTTCTAACCCTAAACATAGCTCTAAATTTTACCCTATCCCTAAAGCTATCTCTAACTCTAAGCCTAACTATAATTCAAACCCTAACCCTAACCTTAATCCTAACCTTAACCCTTGGGGCTATATTAGAATTAGGCTTAGATTTGGAATTCAGGTACCTATTTTTAAGGAATATTTCAATTTCAATGTTGAACCATAACCCTAATTCTAACAATAACCGTAACCTTAATACTTACCATGATTGTAATTATAACCTTAATTATAATTCTAATCCTAACATGAATCTTGGCCCTAACTCTAACCCTAATGATAAACCTATATGCAACCCTCGTTCTAACCCTATCTATAATTCTAACCATAACTATATCCTAATTCAAAACCTAATCCTAACCCTAACAATAATCCTAATTCAAACCCTAACCTTAAAATTGATTCTAATAATAATTTTAATTCTAACACTGATTCAAAAGGTATACTTTAAAAGTTTACATTAGAAGATGAATCCTCTACACCATTATCAATAAATCATCTTGCATGCAACTAGTGAGATTATTTTTGTTCTCAATATACCACCATACTAGAGTTTTCTTCTTTTATTGAGCATGAATCTCCTTAGACAATACTTTCCTCCACTTCTTGAGTTAGCACCAACCCAACATCTTTCAAACTTGGATGTTGAGCACCTATACATAGATATTCAAGAACAAAATCATAGAAACAATTTCTATCGACATGAGCTAATCACACACCATATTTTTAGAGTAGTTAGAGTTTGAAAGTATGTAGCTTAGACAAAATGGTTTCCAGAATTAATTTTTATGCCATTATGATGCCCACTTTTATCACACCTTATGTTTTGCTTATGATACTTATCGTATGGACTATATGATGGATATGTGGAAATTTTGGGGAATGTTGATCCCATTACCTAGACATTCATTGACTATATCTTATGCTTTAATTAGTTAGATGGATTATTATATGATGATGCTATAACTTGCATGTTAGATTACATTTGATTCTATGATGTTAATGCTATATTAAATTAGATGCAATTAAAATATTTAGTGATGATTGAATTGATGAAATATTATGCAATGTATGATCTTGATTGTATTCTATCAAATGTGAAGGATTTGAGAATCATGTAAATGTTAGGATTTGATACATTTGAGAATATATGTGCTTATGCGATCTTGTGTGTGTAATTCATTTTTCTTTGGCTATATATATCTTATGCTATTGACATGTTTGTGTAGTCTACAGGTATTTTCCATGGCCCATGGAAAATTAGAGGTCAATCAAATAACCCTAAGTATAAGCCATGTAAAATCAACCTAATCCTTAAGGTGGACTAAGGTTATTTGTGATTGAGTATGATGTAGTGTGTGGCCTTTGAATTGATGATATTTTTGTAAGGTTTCACCTTTTTATTTGGCCTCCTTGAAGTGTTGTAATGTTGTATTGTTTTGGTTTGCACAATTCTGGTGCTATATATTTATGAGCCCTTTTGAAGTGGACTTATAAGCCCCCTTGTGTTAATTATTGTTAATTAATGACCCCAAGTCATACCCCTAGGCAATAGGGCCATTTTTAGCATGTTAATTATTGGTGTAACCCTTGTATGGTCAACATAACTTGGCCCTTGAGTAAAGTGACTAATTTGGGAGATGTGAAAGGGTGGCAAGTCACCACCCCACCTTCACTAACCCCACTCACCTAGAGCAAGGTTACCCTTGTCTTGAGTACTTCAGAAGCTTCCAAATCCTTCATGTGTGTGAGACCTTTGGCCTTTTCTCTGGCACATGTGTAAGAGCATTTGGGGGGATTGTGTTGCATAGTTGAAGGAGAAAGTGAAGAGTGTCACCTGTTAATTCTTGTAAGGTCTCATTTGTGGGATCCCATCTCCCAATACTCTAACACATGTGTGAGAGAATTTGTGGGAGTGCGTGAAGCATTTTGAATGGGAAGGTAACAAGTGTCACCTCCTCATTCTTGTGAGGATTTTAACAGGGTTGTGTGGATGAAGGAGAAGGAGACAAGTGTGTTGCAAGTATGGGCCTAACCAGTGTTGTCATTGATGTTAACATACTCCTATTACATTGATGATAAGGATTGGATAAGCTGTATGTTGAGAATATTGAGAAAACTAGTCCTATCAGGAATAGAGAAGAACAGTGAAGACAGTGAGGTAAAAACCCTAGCTAAGATGAAGATCAGAGGATACACTTCAAAGGGTTTGTAGATATGTCTTAATAGGATACAATAAAGATTTTAGAGGTCCATATGAAGATCTAAAGAAGTTATGGCCACTTAAGTAAAACTGGTTCTTATAGATGTTCAGAGGTGACAGAGTGACACAGATAGGTCTGGTAAGATCCGGAAATGAAATATCTTATTCTGTGGATTTGGTGGAGTGTTTAGGAAGTCAATGTGAATTGACAACTCAATTGGTTCATGGTCTGCAGGTCCGCAAGCATCTATTCCATTATGACAATGATGACAAACTATGTTCTTGAGGTTCTAGATGAAGGAGAGAATGATTTCAGTGAGCAGATGTAGTGTGGATGTTATTAGTGTTTCAGGGAAGCTTGTGGAGATCTATGGATCATGTCCAGTTCGTGTTGGTGGTCTGCATTGGAGTTGGAGCTCGCAATTGAAGAATTACTTCCGGGTGATGGTGTTCTTCCTATGTCTGGCTAACCAGATGAGTTACACATCCTACGGATGATCTTAAAGATGTTATGCAAAGATTGGCATGTTCCTAAATGAAGATTGAAGTCTCAGATCTGTGTGGCTGACAGTGTGTTGATCTGCATGAAGTCTTTTTGTAATTAGTCATGTTGTATTTATTTATTTTCTCTGTAAGTATGCCGACTTGGATGATTAGCCGTAAATCAATGTCTTGTATAAATAAGGAGTTGTAAAGTCATTTTCAAAGGTGTCATGTGGAGATTAGAGTGTGGTAGAGAGTAGAGGAGCGAAAGGTAGAGCAGAAGTATTGGGCTTAAATGGAACTAGCTTAAGCATGGTGAAGATGCTATTCTTCACAGTGTCTCTTGTAGGTTGTGAGCAGTGTGCTCGGGCAGTGAGCCCTAATTGGCATGTGCCATTTTGTTCTTTCTATTCTTCTAATAGAGAATACAATCTTGGGTTAGTCATCTAGTGGTTTTTCCCTTAACCGGGTTTTCCACATCAAAATCTTTGTGTCTTATGTGTTAATGTGTTTCTACTCTTGATTTAATGCATTATGTTTCCATGATTGACTTATTATTATTCTGTTGAATTACAAAGTGGATTTAAGTGTTTAATTGGAAGAAAGTTTTGGACAACTGATTCACCCCCCCTCTTAGTTGTCTATCCTAAATATAACAATTGGTATCAGAGCTAGGTTCCTCTAAAAGAGATTAACCACTTGAGGAGATCCACGATGTCGTCCTACAAGAAGGATAGTCTGAGGTTTGATGGAACCAATTTCACTCTTTGGAAAAGTCGCATGGAATGTCACTTGCAATGTATGGGAATGTAATATTGGACCATGGCTTCAAAGAAGTATACTCCTCCACAGAATGGTCTGAGTACAGTAGATGAAATCATAGATGTTGAAAACAATCTATGGACTAAAGAAGCCCTTCTATGTGCCTTATCTAATTCAGAGCTGACAAATGTTGTTGACCTAAAAACTGCCCATGAGATTTGGGAAAAATTGGAACTTCTGCATGAAGAAGATAAGTATGTTAAATGTGCCAAGCTATAGAGTCTAAAAGGAAAAATAAAAAATCTAAAGATGAGAGAAGATGAAAATATCACTACATTTATGCCAAGAGTAAATGAGCTTGTTTGTGGCATTAGATGTGCTGGTGGAGTCTTAGATGAAGATGAAATTGTTGGCAAAGTTCTCAGATCCCTTCCCGATTCTTACAAATATAAGGTTGCTACCATTGAAGAATTTAGATCCTATTCAGGTATCACAAGAGATCAATTGGTTGGCAAATTGGCTGCATTTGAATTGACCGAGTTTGGAGATGCCCCCCCAAGACTGAATCTACATTCAAAGCTAGTGCCTCTGTAAAAGGAAAAAAAAGGTTTGATCTAGGAGGGAACTCTTCAAGGAAACTATCATGGTATGAAAAAGAAAGAAAAGACCTGGAAGAAGATGAAGCAGAAGCTACTCAACTTCAATCCCTTATTGCAAAAAGATTACCAAGAGGATCTGGTAAGTATGAAGGGAAATTGTCTTTTAAATGTTTTAACTACAATAAAATTGGTCATTTTGCCTCAAAGTGTCTGGAAAGATTTTCAAGGCCAAATCCTAACAGATCAAGGTTCCAGAAGAAATGTTACTATGTCCATGAAGATGATGATGAAGGAGTAACAGATGATGAATCAGAGACAGGAAACAAATCCAAAAATGACTGGGTGTTTATTGCCATGAAGGAAGAAGATCTAATGCCCTCTGAATCTGTCAATCATAAAATTGTAGAAAGAGCTCTGGCCGCCCAAGTTGAAGAAAAGGATGATTGGGTTATTGATAGTGGATGCTCCCACCATATGACAGGTGACAAAAATAAGTTCATAGATTTGGAAAGGTATGAAGGAGGAGTGGTAAAATTTGGTGATAATTCTGCTGGTAGAATTAGAGGTAGAGGAACTATTTATTTTGATGGAAAGAATAAAACTAGTAATGTACTGTATGTTGAAGGCCTAAAGCACAATCTACTCAGTGTTGGACAGTTGTTGGACAAAGGCTATGATCTCTGATTCAAAAATGGAAAATGCAAGATCCTTGAAAGTTTCAGAACAGAGATTGCATCCGATACTCAAACTAAAAGTAATATCTTCCACTTGGTTGGTACTAGTAAAAGTTGCTTATTTGTGCAAATTGATCAGAGTTGCTTGTGGCATAGGAGAATATTTCATGTGAATTTTGATAACATCATCAAGATAAGAAACACTCAAGTTGTAAGAGATCTTCCAAGACTTGTGAAACCTACTAATAGCTTGTACAAAGAATGTTAGTTGGGTAAGCAGAGCAGAGTCACATTCAAAAGTAAGGAATAGTCTTCTACCAGATTATTGGACTTAGTTCATACTAATTTATGTGGTCTGACAAGAATCAAAAGTGTGCAAGGTGATAGATACTTCATGTTATTAATTGATGACAACTCCCAGATGATGTGGGTGACTTTTCTGAAAGAGAAATTAGAAGCTCTTGAAAAATTTAAAATATTCAAGGCCATGGTAGAGAATGAAACTGGATTAAAATTAAAATGTTTGAGGTTTGATAGAGGTGGAGAATTCACATCTGGTGAGTTCATTGAATTCTATGAGAAACATGGAATAAAAAGACAATTGTCTTCTCCTAGGAATCCACAGCAGAATGGAGTAGTGGAGAGAAAGAACTGTACCATCCAGGAAGCATCTAGAACCATGATGATGGAAGCAAATGTTCCTCAGATCTATTGGAGTGAAGCTATAAGCACTGTAGTCTATACACTCAATCGAGTACAATTCAGAAGTAATACCGGTAAGACTCCTTATGAACTTTGGTTTGGCATCACTCCCACTATGAGGTATTTCAGAGTCTTTGGTAGCAAATGTTACATTAAAAGAGATGAATATCTAGGAAAATTTGATGCTAGAAGTGATGAAGAAATATTCTTGGCTTATTCTACTCAAAGCAAAGCATACTGGTGTTATAACAAGAGATTAAGGAAGATTGTGGAAAGTACAAATGTGAAGGTTGATGAAGGTATTGAAAAACCCTCAAGGTTTTATGAATATGATGAAGATGATCAAAATGATGTTTTTGTTCAAGAATTCCAAGCTCCCTCTGAAATTCAGATTCAGATTGATCCGATAAATAAGGAAGAAGAGATAAGTTTGAAAGAACCTATTCAAGAATCAAAAGTGCAAGAAAATCCAAAAGTTCCCTAGTATGTAAGACTGAATCACTCTGAAGATTAGATCATAGGAGATAAAAGCAAAGGTGTACAAACAAGAAGAAAAATTACTCAAGATTTAGAAGAGTATTGTTTAATTTCAAAGATTGAACCCAAGATAGTAAATGAAACTTGCGATGAAAGTTGGACTAAAGCAATGGAGGAAGAGCTGATGCAAATTGAGAAAAACCACACTTGGGATCTTGTTCCCAGACCTAGAAACAAGAATGTGATTGGAACCAAATGGGTCTTCCGGAACAAACTGAATGAAGTTGGTGAAGTAGTCAGAAACAAAGCCAGATTGGTCTGCAAGGGTTACTCTCAAATAGAAGGAGTTGATTTTGAAGAAACTTTTGCTTTGGTGGCAAGAATTGAAGTAGTCAGATTATTTATTACTTTTTCTACTTTCAAGGATTTCAAAGTATATCAGATGGATGTCAAGTCTGCCTTCTTGAATGGTGACTTGGAAGAAGTATACATTGAGCAACCAGATGGATTGCAATTGTCTGATCATGGTGATATGGTCTGCAAGTTGAACAAAGCACTGTATGGACTCAAGCAAGCCCCAAGAGCCTAGTATGAAAGATTGGATAAGCATCTTTTAAAGATTGGTTTCAACAAAGGTATTGCTGATAGTAATTTGTATTTCAAAATTGATCATGAAAGTATCTTGATTGTTGAAGTATTTGTTGATGATATCTTTTTTGGAGGAAGAGATAGTATGTGCAAAACTTTTGCAAATCAAATGAAAAGTGAATTTGAGATGTCCATGCTTGGGGAAATGAATTTTTTCTTGGGTCTACAAATCATTCAAACAAAGAAAGTAATCTTCATTTCTCAGACCAAGTATGTAAAAGAATTGTTGAAGAATTTTGGGATGGAAGAATTAAAACCAATGAGTACGCCCATGGCTACTGGATGTAAATTGAGCAAAGATGATGACTCTCCTAAGGCTAATCAGAAAAAGTATTGGTCAATTATTGGAGGATTGTTGTATCTCACTCAAACTAGACCTGAATTATGAATGTTGTTGGTCGTGTTACTGGATTCCAAACTGATCCTAGAGAATCTCACGTCATGGAAATCACGAGGATTTTTAGATATCTAAAAGGGATAGTTGAGTATGGTCTATGGTATCCTAGAGATCATGATTTCTCTCTTCATGCATATACAGATGCGGATTGGGTAGGAGATGTGGATGACCAGAAGAGTACGAGTGGTGGAGTATTCTTTTTAGGGAAGAGATTGGCTTCTTGGCTAAGAAAGAAACAAGAGGCAATATCTCTGTCCACTATAGAAGTAGAATATATTGCAACAACATGTAGTTGCACTCAAGTTTTGTGGATGATGCAAATGCTAAGAGACATCAGAGTGGAGTATGAGGAACCTATCACAATCTTCTGTGATAATTCAAGTGCAATAAATATTTCAAACAATCCAGTGTTACATTCAAAGACTAAACATATATCCATCAAGTTTCACCTTTTGAGAGAGCAAGTGAACAAGAATGAAGTTAGATTGGAGTTTGTGCCTTCCAAAGATCAGATTGCAGATATCTTTACTAAACCTCTACCTAAGGACTCTTTTGAGTATCTCAGGGAGAAGTTAGGGGTTATGACCCCTCTGGTTCTGAATTAAGGTGCACTGATGTGCATCACTCTAGTGGATCTCACAATCATATCTTGTGGTCTAAATTGATGTTTGGGAAGATGTTACTCATGGGGAGCAGCTGGTATGATTCTGAATTGATGCAAGCATGTGCCCTTTGCCATTGATGTCAAAGGGGGAGAGAAGACGTGAAAAACAAGTAATTTTTTATCAAAGGGGGAGCAGGAAAGGAAGAGAAGACATGTGAATGGTTTTTGTTGATAGGGGGAGTTGTGACAGTATGGAGAAGTTCTTGTCTTGATGGGTAAAATAGTTTTTCACATTATATGTTGCCATCAATGACAAAGGGGGAGATTGTTGCAAGTATGGGCCTAACCGGTGTTGTCATTGATGTCAACATACTCCTGTTGCATTGATGATAAGGATTGGATGAGCTATGTGCTAAGGATATTGAGAAAATTAGTCCTAATCAGGAACAGAGAAGAACAATGAAGACAGTGAGGTAAAGATCTCATCTAAGATGAAGATCAGAGGATACACATCAAAGAGTTTGTAGATATGTGTCTTAATATGATCCAATAAAGATTTTAGAGGTCCGCATGAAGATCTGAAGAAGTTATGGCCACTTAAGTAAAACTAGTTTTGGCAAGAGTTCAGAAGTGACAGAGTGACACAGATGGGTCTGGTGAGGTCTGGAAATGAAATATCTTGTTCTACAGATTTGGTGGAGTGTTTAGGAAGTCAATGTGAATTGACAACTCAATTGGTTCATGGTCTGGAGGTTCGGAAGCATCTATTCCAATATGACAGTGATGACAGACTGTGTTCTTGAGGTTTCAAATGAAGGAGAGAATGATTTCAGTAGGCCGACCGGATGAGTTACACATTCTATGTATGATCTTGAAGATGTTATGTGAAGATTAGCGTGTTCCTAAATGAAGATTGACATCTCAGATCTGTGTGGCTGATAGTGTGTTGATCCGCATGAAGTCTTTTCTTAATTAGTCATGTTGTATTTATGTATTTGGTCTATAATGTATGTGGACTTGGATGATTATCCCTAAGTCGATGTCTTGTATAAATAAGGAGTTGTAAAGTCATTTTTGAAGGTGTCTTGTGTAGATGAGAGTGTGGTAGAGAGTAGAGGAGCAAAAGGTAAAGCAGAAGTATTGGGCTTAAATGGAACTAACTCAAGCATGGTGAAGATGCTATTCTTCAGTTCAAGTATGTCATACTTATTATTCTATAGATAGTGTATCTCCTATAGGAAGTGAGCCTCTTGTGAGTAGTGTGCTCAGGTAGTGAGCCCTAATTGGCATGTGCCATTTTTTTCTTTCTATTCTTCTAATAGAGAATATAATCTTGGGTTAGTCACCCCGTGGTTTTTCCCTTAACCAGGTTTTCCACATCAAAATCTTGGTTTCTTATGTGTTAATGTGTTTCTATTGCAAGTATGGGTCTAACTGGTGTTGTCATTGATGTCAACATACTCTTGTTGCATCAATGATAAGGATTGGATGAGTTGGGTGCTAAGGATATTGAGAAAATTAGTCTCAATCAAGAACAGTGAAGAATAGTGTTGACAATAAGGTAAAAGTCCAAGATAGGTTGAGGATCAGAGGATGCGGTTTAAAGGGTTTGTAGATATAAGTCTTGAGATGCTCCAATCAAGTTTTCAGAGGTCCGCATGAAGATCTGAAGAAGTTATGGCTTCTCAAGTAGAACTAGTTCCAACAGGTGTTCAGAGGTGACAGAGTGACACACATAGGTCCGGTGAGATCTGGAAATGAACTATCCCATTCCGTAGATTTGAGGGAGTATTGAGGACACCCTTGTGAAGTGTCAAATAGATTGGTTCATGGCTTGAAGGTCTGGAAGCACCTATTCCTTTGTGATAGAGATGACAGACTGTGTTCTTGATGTTCCAGATGAAGGAGAGAAGAATTCTAGCAAGAAGATAAAGTGTGGATGTTCTTGGTGATTCAGGAAAAGTTTTGGTGATCCTTGGATCGTGTCTAGTTCATGTTGGTGGTCCAAATTGAAGTTAGAGTTTGCATTTGAAGAATAACCACATGATGAAGGTGTTCTTCCTGTGACTGGCTGACTGAATGTATTACACGTCTTGCAGATGTTCTTATAGGTGTTTGCCGACTTAGATGATTGTTCCTAAGTCGATGCCTTGTATAAATAAGTGATTGTGAAGTCATTTCAAAGTGTGTCTTGTGTGGATGAGAGTGTGGTAGCAAGGAGGAGAGTGAAAGGCAGGACAAAAGTTTTGGGCTTAAATGGAACTGATCCAAGCATGGTAAAGATGATATTCTCCAGTTCAAGTTTGTGATACTTGTTACTTTGTAGATAGTGTGTCTCTTGTAGGCAGTGGGCCTCTTGTGAGCAGTGTGCTCGAGTAGTAAGCCCTAATTGGCATGTTCCATCTATTCTTTCTATTCTTCTAACAGAGAATACTTTTTGGGTTAATCACCCCGTGGTTTTTCCCTTGACCAGGTTTTCCTTGTCAAAATCTTGGTGTCTCATTGTTGATGTGTTTCTACTCTTGTGTAAATGCTTTATGCTTTCATGATTGATTAATTATTATGCTGCTAAATAACAGAGTGGATTTAAGTGTTTAAATTAAAAGCAAGTTTTGGACAACTGATTCACCCCCCCTCTTAGTTGTCTGTCTTAAATCCAACAGTTTCTACTCTTGATTTAATGCATTATGTTTCCATGATTGACTTATTATTATTCTACTGAATTACAAAGTAGATTTAAGTGTTTAATTGGAAGAAATATTTGGACAACTGATTCACCCCCCCTCTTAGTTGTATGTCCTGAATCTAACAAAGTGTAACCTTCTCATCCACCAAGGCTTGTGAGAAAAACCTATTTATCTCCCTCTTTGTGAGAAGCAGATGGTTCTTCTCATTTCTTTTTGGATTTTATTATTGACTTGGGGAAGGAGAACTAGACTTGGAGAAGTGGAAATTCTTGGAAGGATTTGGGAATAAGCTCTTGGAGCTCTTCATTAAAACCTTCCATTACTTAGAGCTTGAGAGATAAGCTCTCAAGGCTTCAAGTATTCATTAATCTTGTTTTTGCTTATTACATGCATGTAGAAATATATTTTATGTTCTTGCATTTTTCTTTGGTGTTGTATGGGTTTTAGGTTTACTTTTGGTGAGCTCTCCATATGAGAGAGCTCACCTGGTAAAGGGTGGGAAGGTGTGAACCTCCTCAAGGATAACCTTCATCTTGTTGAGGTTATTTGTTGGTCATGGGCCCTTATTGAGAAGTTTTTATGTTATGGTTATGGCATAAGTGCCTTTGAGAAACTTTGGGTGTAATAAGTTTATAAGGGCAAAAGGCTTTGAGATTTGAATATATTTTGGTTGAGTTACTTGTTGTTACACCTTGAGTAGAGAGATTTTCACTTTCTCAACCCCTAAAATTCATATGAATGGATTTGTTTTGTGTGTCTCGATGGAAGGGTGTTGTTGTGCTTTTATGAGTATTTATGTGTGTTGGAATCCCTTGTTTTAAACTTGTTATTTGGATGGCCTCCTAGCCTAGGAGTGGCTTGCTTGCAAGCCTAAATTTGGAAGGTGAGCTCTCCATGGGCTTGGAGAACCTTCTTTGTGTTTTGGTAGGTTTGGTTCTTGGAGGAGTAATGAGGTCTTGGAGTCATGAAGAAAATATGGATGTTGGTATAGAGTTGTAAAAATAAGGCAATATGTTGCATTGGCCTAATTGGCCTTGTAAAAGTTTTGTTGTCTATCATGAGAGTTAATCTCTCTCTTATGAGCCTATGTTGTAATTATTTCTTATGTAATAATATTTGTTTCATTTTCAATATATTGGGGTGTGTTGAAGTTTTGCCATATTGTACATTTGGAAAAATAGATATACTAATGTGAAAGAAGGTTTCTATTTCTCTCTCTCTCCTTGCCTTATTATTGAAATGCTTAAGTAAGCTTACTTGAAGGAAAAAACAAAAGAAATTTATATTAAGTTCTTAGTATGTTTGCAAGTAAAGAGTATTTTGATGATTTTAATATTTTTTATGATTTTAAAAAATAAAATAAATGAACCCCTCTTTACATGAAAAATATTTCATACCTCTTAACTATCTATTTTTATTTCTCTATAAAAAACATAGAGATTTTTTTTTATCAATGATATATGTGTATGTGTATGTGTATGTGTATGTGTATGTGTATATGTATGTGTATGTGTATGTGTGTGTGTATATATATATACACACACAACAAACATATATACATATATACATATACATATATACACATATACATATACATATACATATATACACATATACATACATACACATATACACATACATACATACATACATACATACATACATACATATACACACACACACACACACACACACACACACACACACACACACACACACACACACACACACACACACACACACACACACATGTTAATTCTAAGTTTATTTGTGATTAGTAAAAGGCAAAAAGAATTAAGTATATCAAAATTATTTAGGGCTACATTTTACAGGAGTTGAAAGTTTTTTTTGAAACAAACTTTAATTGGGCATTAACAAGCCCTTGGCCCACCTGCGCAGGGCACGTAGGGTCTGAGGCCACTGGTGGGTGGGTGGGAATCGGGACCCCCATTCCACTCTAGGGCTGAGGCCCTGTGGGTGGGGCAGGAGCCCCGCCCCTGACCCAGCTAGAGGCCACCACGGGGTTGAAACCCTCATTCCATTTCCATAAAAATTTCACCCTCTATAATCTTTGTTCGGCCTTTTAATATTGAAAACCTCTATTATGTATGTTATCACAGACTTCTATAAAAGTATATTTCAGCCCTGTATATATATATAGCCCCATAACTTTTAATTGATTCCAGAAGTGCATATATATGCACACACATACATATACATATATATGTAAAATATAATTTATTCACTTTCTGTATTTCAGTGCAAAGAAAAAAATAGATTAACTAGAGAGGCTGTATATCGGTTTTTAGAAAACAAATTATAAAGATTTGAGAATAGCAAATACTTTTAGAAAATGATTATATTAGAAAAGCATAAGGTTAGCTAAAATTCTAGAAACCTGTGCATGTGAGAAGTTAGAAAACTATTTAGAAAATGTTAGGGAAAACAAAATAAATCAACTTGTAGCAAACAAGTAAAATATTAGAAAAACAAGATGCATGGAAAACAATTAAATCATTTTTTTTTAAAACTTCTTTAGGGGAAAATACTTTCCACTTGGGAAAGTACTTTCTCATTTTCCCTCTCAACCATGAAACCTACACCTACCAATCAAACAAACATTTAGTTGTGAGAAAATAAGTTTTTTGTCTTGATTTTATAAGATGCCTTCTAGGGTTTTGGTGCCCTAAAAATTAGAAGGATGCTTAGTAAACTTTAATCGTGTTATTTAATTAAACCCACTTAGTGAGTGGGATGGGTATTTAATTGGACTCTAGTGTTTAAGTTATTAATTGTATTGTATTTACTTTATTTTTCCTTTCAAAACCCTTTAGACAAAGTGATGGATTTAAAAGTTAGATTTAGTTAAATCAAAACTATAGTCATTATGTTCAACTTATTAGTTAAATTTTGGAACATTGGTGCACTTTAATTTAGTTAATTTATTTAATTTTGATTTATATTTTTTACAGTATTTAGTGAATATTATTTTAATTCATTTTAAATTTTGAAAAGGTTTTTCGTGAAAATTATTATTTTAATTCATTTTCACTTCCCCCATAGTTGATGAGATGGTGTTATGTTCTTGAAATATTTAGAGAAATATTCCCTTTTGTCCCATTATGCTGTCAAATTTTTCCTAGATTAAAAATGGAAATATTATTTAATTTAATTCAAATATTTACCTTTCTGTCTTAATTAATTGTTTAAATATTTTAAGTTTTGAAATCATGTTAGTTGCATTAAATTAATGTTAATTTAAGTTATTAGTTTACTTCTAAGGTTGGATTTTGATTCATATTGAAATCATACCACCTCACCTAGGAAATCCTAGGGTTGGTTCTAGGATGGAAACCGCCCCTCATAGAAACGCTCTTTCGCAATGGACACCCCCTTAGTGGTTGTTATCTCATAGGGATTGTGAAAGGAGTTTCATATTATCTCATATTGTGGTTGACTTCCTTGCCTTTGTGTGACGTGCCTAACATTGGTTGTAGATACAACTATGTTATGCTCGTATGTCATCGAGCACACATGTTGCACATGAGGGGGTTTTAGAATCAGGTGGGGAAAACTTTAGATAATTCATGTCATGACCACATGACAAATGTGGACATGACATGTGGTTAGCATGTCATAACCACATGGTAAATGTCCATGGCATGACATTTGGTAGTAGAGCCCAAGTTTAAACACTGGGAATTGAGGGCATATTATTTATTCCATAATTTTATTTTAATTTTAGGTAGCTTGTTCATGTAGGATGCCACCTAGATCCAAGAGAGGATGCTCACGTGCCAGTGAGCCTAGAGGAGATAATTCATGAGCTTCTCGACTTGCATCACCATATGTAGCCCAAAATTTAGAGGCACCTCCTGATATTGGGCCTCAGATACTTTAGACACTTCACATAATTTTGGTGAGGCTACCACCAGTGGTTGATGGACCACATGTAGAGATTCCAATGACATCAGCTAAGGGTCACATACCAGCCTAGAGAGAGCACAATAGGAGTCCACCACCACACCATGAGGATCACAAGGATGAGGTTGTAGTGGAGTCAGTTCATTATGATCCCTTTGGATATGGCCAATGGGATGAGGAAGAGGTTTCAATTCAAGGACACCATGACCATGGAGACCCTATTAGAGATTTGCTTCCACTAAATCCACCTACTTTTGTGGGTACTACAAAGGGAGCCAAGGACAAGGCTTGGATTAATAGCTTGGATTGGTGCTTTGTGTTGCATCCTTATGGGAGAAACACAAAGGCATGAGTTGCATTTCATTTTCTACCTGATGTAATAGCTACATGGTGATGCACTAGGGAGCGCAAGCACCACCTCTCCTTAGACACTCTATCTTGGAGCACTTTTCTTGAGCACTATAAGGTGTGAGACCTTTCAAAGCATTATCGACAGTGTTGCCTCAATGAATTTAATGACTTGCAGTTATGGGGGTCCATAGTGGGATAGTATGAGAGTAGATTTGTAGAGTTATCACATTACGCTGAGTATCTTCATAACAAAAAAGTTTCTTGTTAATAAGTTTATTAGAGGCCTGAATCCTAGGATATCAGGACTAGTATGCATGGAAAATCCCCATACTATGAATGAGTCTACTAAGAAGGCATATATTGCTGAGGAGATCCATGGGTAGAGCCATGGGTCACGTTCACAATTTTAGGACTATTAGGAATTGCATGTAGAAGACATCAATTAAATGCAAATAAAGATTAAATAGAGGAATGAAAAATACACAAAAATAATAACAGCGAGAGATAATTTTTAACGTGGTTCACCCAAACTTGGGCTACAGCCACCAATAGAGAGTCCAACATTATTATCTGGCAATCAAACTAATTACAACTAGCAATCCTTGCAACTCAATACCATTAGAAATGCTACAATACAATATCAACGGAAACCCTAACCCTTAGCTATTTTTATCAAGAATTATGTCTGTTATGAAATAGGGTTTTTATGTTGGCCAATAAAAAATAACTCCTGATGCCTTTATAAAATAATAAAATTTGTTTAAGGTTTCATGGGTGCTACCCTTGGACCCCACAAGGCATGCTGCCCCTTGACCCTATCTTGGGGGTACTTCACTGAAATCCCTGTTAAATAATTTGGGGGGAACTACACTGATAAAAGTGGGGAAAATTTAACCTCTGAGTCTAATTAGGTTCCATATAACAAGGACAGTAACCAACATTAGGATCAGAGTTTTTGTAGACCCCCACCACCTCAGAGTGATAGGTTTGGATATGCATCCTTACCTCCTAGGCCTCCACAGTAGTAGCAGCAATAGCAACAACATTAGCAATAGCAGAGGTCTAAGCCACAACAAAGATCACAGGGTAGCCACAATTGACGATGACACTCTAGTGCAGGGGCACCTATAGGTCCAAGAGGCCTAACATGAGTCTTTTTCTTGCTATGTTTTGGTTTTCTATGTAACAAGGTCTTGAGGACCATCTTGAAGTCTTTTGAAACATGTTGAAGTCATTTGCAATTACCTTGTAAAGCCTTGGTGCCAATTATTTACATGTAGGCAATTAGGACCTAGTTGGTCAACTATGGTCAAACCCTCCACAAGTGTGAAAATGAAATGAAACTCATGTAATCCATGTTTAGGAGTCCTTCATAACATGTAGGCATTGCCTTAGAGGAGTTTGAAGTAGTTTAAGAAGAAAATGTTCAATTTACACTAATATGCATTAGTTTTAAGGTAACAAATGGACAGTTTGGAGGTTGTAGAGTTAGCTTTTTGTTTTCCATCGACCCCAAACTACTTGCAACTGATGTCAAGATTTAAAAAACACCTCTCACTCATCAGGGAAGGCATGAAGTTGAAGATTTCTCAAAGAAGAAACAATAAACACTGTTCTTTTCCTACATTTCTGGGTTTATTCATTGTTCCAGGTGGTACTCTGCCCTAGTACGGAATAGTCATTAGTCTATGGTATATTGAATTGATAAAATATGGTGTTACCTTTTCTTTGAAATTGGTTTGGAGTCTTGACATTGATTTTGAATAGAGATAGAGTCATTTTTTTGTAGGTTGTCCACTAAACCCTGAACTAGGGTTTTGGAAGAAATCATGGGTTTATGACTATTCCACTGATTCTCCACACCATAGGACCAATGGAATGGATATGTATGCTTCTATTTTTGTTTTTTGGGACATTTGTAGGAAGGGTCAATTGGTTTTGTTTGAATTTTGCCACGATTTGGCTTAACAAGTCCATGTGTTAAGCCTCTAAGAGTAACACAGCCCCCTAGAAGTCGTATAGTCGATTGTAGCAACACAAAAGCTATGAAATCTCTTGTTTTACCATGTAACTAACATGTTCAAGTGGTCCTACCAGTTCTATGAAGCCATTGAAGAGTAGTCCCTTTGAAAAACAAGGCTAATTGGGGCTATAGCTAGAATTTCCAGTTTGAAATAGGGGCACATGTTTCAAAAGACCCCATATCAAGTTTGACATATGTTTTACATCTTCCAAAAGGGTGTTGAAAAATGGTCTTGGTTTTTGTCAACTATCTATGGTCAACAAGTTAGGGGTAGAAAATTGTCTGCAAAAGGCTACAAGGCCTAGTCTCCTCTATGAGACCAACGATAAGATTGGGTACATTAGGCTTGTAACAGTGGAAGTTTTGGTTGTTTTTGCATCATATGAGACTACAAACAAAATGAGATTCATGTTTCTAACCTTGAGAAGGTCTGATGCTTTGTTGCCTCTTGTCTTCATATGGTGTGTCACTTCCTTGTTTGAGAACAATGACCTTGTATGCCTCCTTGTGTAAATGGTATACAAACCTTGAAACTATTGTGTGATTGGGATTGTCTCAACCCTCTAGATTTCTCTTCATCACACTCATAGGATCTGCGCAGAGACCAACATCAGTAGGCACTGGCTGAAAGACTAGCACAGTCACAACAATCTTTTAGAGGCTTACAGAGTAATGTAGGATGATATGAAGCTCATCAATCTAGTAGGACTCAGTCAGTGCAAATATAGATGAGAGGGCCTTTCTACATATGTGGTGGCACATGGCACTTGCCTAGAGAGTGTCCACATGGTTTTACAATAGGAGAATAGTGTGCCAGAGGTTCTGAGTAGATAGTTGGAGATGTGGGTAGATCCCATGATGTATTTGTAGTGGTTGATAATTACCAGACTGAGTTTCAGGCCTCCATCATCGAAACACCAAGTACTATTGAAGATGTTCCCATTACTATTTTGTTTGATTCCCAAGCTATGGACTCATTTATTTCTCCATCATTAGTGGAGTGTTGTAGGCTATTGGCCTCTAGGCAAGACATTAGGTGGAAGGTTTAGTTAGCCACAAAGGACAAGATGGTCGTAGATTTAGTGGTTGAAGATTGTGAGCTAGAAATTGGAGCCTTTACTATAATTATACACCTTAGGGTCTTATGGAGTGGTGTTAGGCATGGATTATCTTGCGTCTCATAGAGCCAAGCTTGATTGTCATCAAAAGGTGATAGGTTGCCTCAAAAACTATGGCATAGTAGCAGAGATTTTGGATATTCAAAAGTCTGTAGAATCATGTATGATTTTCACTAAAAAACTTAAGCATTGTATGTGGAAGGGATGTCAGATGTTTATGATCATAGTTAGTGATAGATTAGAGGATGAGCTAGAGGCTTCACTTGATGACCATCCTATCCTTAGAGAGTTTATAGATGTTTTTCCACCTGAGCTTCCATGGATGCCACCTCACAGAGGTATATTTTTATATTGAGCTTGTACTAGGTGTTGAGCCAATGTCTTTTGCACCATACATGATGACTACACATGAGCTTATAGAGATCAAACTTCAGCTTAAGGGGTTGCTAGCAAAGGGGCACATCTGACCTAGTGTCTCACCTTGGGGTGCACCAGTCATCTTCATGAAGAGGAAGGATGGGTCTCTTCAAATATGTATGAATTATAGGTAGCTGAATAAGGTGATGGTGAAGAACCGTTATCCTTTGTCTAGGATCGATGATTTATTTGATAAGATGTAGGGAGTTAGAGTGTTCTCTAAGATTGACCTAAAGTATGGTTACAATTAGTAACGTATTATAGAGGTGGAAATTTATAAGACCGCCTTTTTGACTCACTATGGTCATGATGAGTTCACTATGGTACACTTTGGTTTGACGAATGTCCTTGTAGTTTTCATGATTCTCATGAATGTGGTGTTTTGTACATACCTAGATGGGTCATAATAATTTTCCTTGATGACATATTAATATATTCACAGATTGAGGAGAAGCATGAGGAGCACTTGTGCCAGGTTTTATAGTGTTTAAGAGATCAGTAGCTTTATGACAAGTAGGTGAAGTGTGCCTTCTTTTGTACAGAGGTTTAGTACTTGGGTCACATTCTATCTAGTGATGGTATCTCAGTAGATCCTTTGAAGATTAGAGTGATCATGGATTGTCCAATACCTACCAGTGTTACATAGGTTAGGAGATTCATGGGATTAGTAGGTTATTATCGATAGTTTATTCAATACTTTTCTAGGATAGCTCATCTTATGACTTCTCTTCTATAGAAAGGGAAGAACTTCTTGTCGATAGAGCAGTGTTTTGGGGTCCTCGAGGAGCATCTCATCAGGGCTTCTATTTTAGCAGTACTCGATCTAGCAGCAGATTTCATGGTTTGTGTTGATGCATCCTTAGAGGGACCAGGTGCAGTCCTTATGCAAGAATGTTGAGCGATCGTGTATGAGTCATGAAAACTTAAGACCCATTAGTTGAACTACCTTACACATGATTTGGAGCTTGCAGTAGTATTTCACACTCTTGTTAGATGGAGACACTTCCTTCATGGACGTCATTTTGAGTTGCACATAGACCATCATAGTCTTCAGTACATCTTCACGTAGCTGAATCTAAATGCCCACCAACGGCATTGGATTGAGTTCTTATGCAAGTATGACTTTGATGTGCATTACATAAAAGGGAAGGAGAACGTAGTTGTTGATGCCTTGAGTGAGAGGCAACACAAGATCCTAACCTTGACCTTGAGTGTGGACTTGAGAGGGTGCATATTGCAGTATCTTCTAGAGGATGAGTGGTTTCTTGAGGTTTAGCAAGAGATTCAGTCATAGAGGGTCCTTAAGGGCATGTTTGTAAAATACACTCTTGAGGTAGATGGACTGCTATGACATCGACTTCACATCTATTTTCCCCTTGTAGGTGATCTTTGTTCAATGGTTTTATGGGTCATAGCACCTTATGCAACACATCCTAGGGTGAAGAAAATACACGTTGATTTGAGATAGTTGTATCATTAGGTAGGGATGAGACATGACATAGCAGAGTTTGTAGCTTGTTGCCTTGAGTGCTAGAGGGTCAAGGCTGAGCATCAACATCTAGCAGGACTTCTTTATCCCCATGAGATATCAAAGTGGAAATGGGACACCATTTCCATGGACTTCATAGTTAGTCTACCTTTGTCGTCTCACCACCATCATGCCATCATGGTGATGATTGAGAAGTTGATGAAGGTGGAACATTTTTCATGGGTATGCATGACATACAATGCACCTACAGTGGCAAGGGTCTTCTTGAATGATATAGTAAGACTTCATGGAGTTCCTCGTCATATTATATCAAATAGAGATTCAGTGTTTACATCAAATTTTTGGAGAGAATTACAACAGGTGTTGGGCACTCATCTCAACATCAATTTAGTGTATCACTCTGAGATAGATGGGTAGACTAAGAGACTGAATCAATTTTTAGAGGACATGCTTCACATGTATGTGATGGATCCGTAGTGTACATGGGAGGACTATCTGTATCGAGTTGAGTTTGCCTATAATAATGAGCATCATAGCTCATTGGGTATGCCTCCCTATTAGGCCTTGTATGGTAGGCCTTGCAGAGTTCCTTTGAGTTGGTACCACATTGAGGATAGAGTTTCTATTGGAATTGAGTTGTTACAAGACATGGAGAAATAGGTTACTTTGATTAGGTAGTGATTGTAGGAGGCACATAATCATTAAAAGAAGTATGATGTTAGAGCTTCTCAGTTGGTGACAAGGTGTTGTTGAGAGTGCAACCACATAAGAGTCCAATCTATTATGGAAAGGGCTCTAATACTATACCTAGATTTGTTGGATCATTTCAGATTTTGGAGTGGATAGGACCTGTAGCTTATCATCTAGCCTTGACACCTAGCCTATTGCATATCCATGATGTGTTTCATATATCTATGTTGAGATGTTATGTATTCAATGTGGCTCATGTTTTGGATTGGGATGCCTTACAAGTCAAGTCATATGAGCAACTGGCTTTGGATCCCATTCACATCATGGATTGTTGGACACTGGGCCTTCGAGGCTGAGAGCTATACCAAGTCAGAGTTCAGTGGGACCACTATGATGAGGTCTCAGCTACTTGGGAGGATGCTACACATTTGAGGGTACTTTACCCTCACCTCTTTGCTAACTTCTAGGAGGAAGTTTAGTCATAGGGGGGAGGATATGAGGCCTACTTTTATAATACCTTCTATTTTGCTTATGATACTTATCATTTGGACTATATGATGGACATGTGGACATTTTGGGGACTGTTGATCATGTTATCTAGACATTCATTGACTATATCTTATGCTTTGATTAGTTAGATGGATTATGATATGATGATGTTATAGCTTGCATGTTAGATTACATTTGATTCTATGATGTTAATGCTATCTTGAATTGGATGCAAATGAAATGTTTAGTGATGATTGAATTGTTGAAATCTTATGCAATGTATTAACCTAATTGTATTTTGTGAAATGCAAATAATTTGAGAATCATGTGTAAATGTTAGCATGTGTTATATTTGAGAATGTTATATTTGAGAATATATGTGCTTATGTGATCTTGTGTGTGTGCATAATTCATTTCACTTTAGCTATATATATCTTGTGCTACTGACGTGTTTGTGTAGTGGGCAAGTATTTTCCATGGCCCATGGAAAATTAGAGGTCAAACAAATAACCCTAAGTATAAGCCATGTAAAATTGACCCAGTCCCTAAGGTGGACTAAGGTTATTTGTGATTGAGTATTATGTATTGTGTAGCCTTTTAAGTGATGATATTTTCTAAGGTTTCACCTTTTTATTTGATCTCCTTGATGTGTTGTAATGTTGTATTGTTTTGGTTTGCACAATTTTGGTGCTAAATATTTATGAGCCCTTTTTAAGTGGATTTATGAGCCCCCTTTTGTTAATTATGGTTAATTAATTACATGAGGTCATACCCCTAGGGTCTAGGGCTATTTTTAGGATGTTAACTCTTAGTGTAACACATGTATGATCACCTTAACTTGGCCCTTGAGTAAAGTGACGAATTTGGGAGATGTGAATGATGGGTGGCAAGTCACCACCCCACCTTCACTAACCCCACTCACCTAGGGTAAGTTACCCTTTATCTTGAGTGCATTGGAAAATTCCAAAGCTTTCATGTGTGTGAGACCTCTCCCCTATGCTCTCATACATGTGTGAGAACATTTAGGGGAGAGTATGTTGCATAGTTGAAGGAGAAGGTGATAAGTGTCACCTCCTCATTCTTGTGAGGTCTCACTTGTGGGATCCCCTCTCCCAATAATATCACACATGTGTGATAGTATTTGTTGGAGAGTGTTAAGCATGTTGAATGTGAAGGTGACACGTGTCACCTCCTCATTCTTGTGTGCATTTTGAGAGGGTTGTGTGGATGAAGGAGAAGGTGACAATTGTCACCTTCTCATCTATCAAGGCTTGTGGAAAAAACCTATTTATCTCCCTCTTTGTGAGAAGGGAAGGTTCTTCTCATTTATTTTTATATTTTATTATTGTTACCTAAATTTCTCTACTAGCTCAATCAGGTAGAGTTTTTCAATTTTTTAAGGAGAGAAAGGTACATTCTTATTTCTACTGCATTATCCATGTATATATTTGGTGCAAATTAAGATTACATTATATTGTTGCATTCAGATGCATTTCAAACTTAAGAGATTGTACAAATCTTTTAAAAGATCATCAATTTGTATTGAAAAAATAAGTGTATAAGGTCTCACACAAGCCGTGAGACTAATTGTTTCATTGCAAATGAAAAATACAAACTATACATTTATAAAAGAACCAAAAGACAAATATGCATATGAGATAGGGTGACTCGTCATTGCCTAAATGACGAGCCTTCATCCTGTTTCCATGTCTTGTGTTGTCCTGTATAGTATGCGTGTCCCTCATCAAGCTGCTATCTCCTTGCTACCCCTAGTTATCTGCATAAAATTTAGGAAAACTGATGTTAGAGCAATGATGATGCATCATACATCATATGATATACATCGATAAATATACAATTTGTTTTTTAGATGTAGTAAACCAGTTAGTGTCACAGAGACTTTTGAGAAGACAAATCAAGTATATTGACTACAAGTCCTTGTTTTCTTAACATGTTTGCTTCATGTGTAGATATGAGTGTAATTATGTTTTTGTTTGATTCATCATGTTACATTATGAGTGGAGAAAAATGTGGCTCCCATGAGGGTTGATCCTAGCTCATAGTTATTACGGAAAACATTTTATATGTATTCGTCAAATGCAAGAAAGATAGACTGCATAAAGAGAATCATTAGACTAAAAGAGCAACAAAGTTCCATGTAAGAGACATCATTGAAACAGGAACAACATGATGATAAACATGACTAGTGTTTTGAAGAAAATAAAGAATCTCCTAAGTGCATAGAAGTTAAAAGATCTATTCAGTTATGAATGTTTTAGTTTCAGCATATGACTCTATTGCCCAATTGATAAGGCTACTCTACAAAACCAAAAATTTTGGGTTCTCTCCGAGCAGGCTCAAAGGTCCTATTGGTTGCCAAGAACTGTAGTGTCAAAACTCTACATTTTGTTTCAATTGCGCCGAGTTTGCGGGTTTTTTCTATTTCTGTGTATGTTTCAAGATATTGTTGCATGGGTTTTTAATAATCTCTGCGGAAGCCACCAAGTGTCAAGCCACAGTTAAAGCCATGGTATTTGTTTCAAATATTAACTTTTGCATGGAGCTCACCACGTAGCAGTTAGTTTCAATATGTTATAAGTTTAAGAATGCTGTGGAGTCCAACACATGTCAGATGTAGGAGAAAAAGAGAGAAGCTCAAATTGATGCAAACAGTGACACTTGCAAGCTATGGATCAAATTAATAGAGATAAAGATGAGTGCAGAGAAAGCCACTTGTCAGCACGGGAATAAAAGGTGAAAGCCCCAAAGATTAAATGAACCACTTTTTTTTTCATGGGAGAAACTTAAGAATGTTGCGGAGTCCAACACATGTCAGATGCAAAAGGAAAAGAGAGAAACTTAAAAGTAATGCGGAGAACATCATGTGTTAGTTAAGTGTGCACGCGGAAGATGCCACCTGTCCCATTTTTCTCCTTTGAAGTTTGTGAACGCTGAAGCTGTGGGTCCCATTATTAATATGTTTATTTCTAAACTGATGTGGGTTACGACAGTTGTCAACAACAGAGTTCACCCGAGCACATAGACATAGTTTTGAGGGGTTTTTGTGGAATAAGACATGTAGATGTTTTTTTGAAGGCTACGAAGTGCGACAAGTGTCATTTTATTGTTCATTCCTAAGAGATAAAGGAGTTTCTCTTTCTGTTGCAGATGCTTCCATCTGTCACAGTATGTTTCAAATTTCAAGTATGCAGGTTTTGCCATGTGTCTGTATCTTAATGAAGGAGTTGTACCACATATATTTTGCTCCAGCCAATGTGCGTGCAGGAAATGAAAGACTATTACAGATTTGAAAAATCGTACCACACCAGAGACTTCCAGTTATCTCTAGTTCCGTTGGGCCATTGGGATTCGGTTGTTGCAGACAATCTAGAGTCAGATCTTAGGCTATAAATATGCAATATTTGTAATAGATCAATAGGGAGAGATATGAAGACATTTTCTATGACATTTTTTGCATAGTTTAGGAATAGATTAGATGTTATGGACAGATGACAAAGTAATTAATTAAGAATTACTTTATCATTTGTAATAATGCAAAGAAGCAACATTGTGCAGTTTATCACAGGTGACAAAGTAAGTCTCTTTGATTACTTTGTCATCCTTTCACGACATTTAATTGACCCTAAATCATGCAAAATACAAAAAATGTATATTTATGTCATTTATTGTGAAAAATATCCAAACATTTATGATTCTGCAGGGTGGAGTTGACAAACAGGGGCAGGAGTTATTGCACAGATTTGACTTATTTTCATGGCCTTAAAGATCATTTAAAGGCATTCAAAGGCATTTTTAGGTGCCTTTATGATAGTTGATGGCATGCCTTGACCATTTCTGCATTGGGAACCCATTTTGGAGGACTTTAGATAGATATTTTGGGGATATTTATGACATCCACAAAAATGGAGAGGGCTCATCTTTATTTGATTACAGTTGTTTTTGGAGAGTATATAGTCATTCATTTGACTCTTTGTAGAGAGTTCTTTTCCATATACATTATGGAGTTAGTGATTTTTTCTGCAATCCTACTTAGTTTGAAGATGTTTTTGTAACTCTTTGGGCATATGAAATATAGAGAATACCTTGGATACCACTGACAGTCAGATTTTGCCTTCTTGTCTTGTAGTATTGGGTGTTATTAAGTGTTTGATCAGGTCATTTGTGAGGTAATTCATTTCCTTGTGACTCTCTTATGTTTTCAATACCCTTTTTCTATAGAAGCTATGTTTATGTAGGTTGCAAACTGTGTCTTAGAGTGTTATAAGACTTTAAATTGTGAAGTTTAGCTTCCTTTTTGAAGATTTTAATGTAGTTAGGACTCTTTGTGAAGTGCTTTTGCAAACATATAGTGATAGGTTATGCAGGTTTTTATTTTCTGTTGTCTGTAGCCAAGTGTATGCCAGTCTGATTTTCATTTTACCTTATTAAGTTTGGTGAATCACCCTTATTTTCAAGTTTTTCCAGTTTTTGTCTTTCATTTTTAAAAAAGCATTCCTTCTCCTTTTTCCTCTACAAATCTAGTAGATTTTAGGTGATTACCAGCTAGGAAGCCAGCCTTCTCCAGAGGTTCTTTCCAACACAGGTGACCCACAGACCTGGAAAGATCCCATGTTTCTCCAGATTGCCAAGTTTTACAACTCAGCAAGGGTACAAATCTGAGAGACAACAATTATTGACTTGGAGAGGTGGAAATTCTTGGAAGGTTTTTGGGAACAAGCTCTTGGAGCTCTTCATCACTACCTTCCATTACTTGGAGCTTAAGTGGTAAGCTTTCAAGGATTCAAGTCTTTATTAATCTTGTTTTTTCTTATTATATGCATGTGGAAATGTGTGTTATGTTCTTGAGTTTTTCTTTGGTGTTGTATGGGTTTTATGGTTGTTTTTTGTGAGCTCTCCATATGAGATAGCTCACCTTGTAAAGGGTGGGAGAGGTGTGAACCTCCTCGAGGATAACGTTCATCTTGTTGAGGTTATTTGGTGGCCATGGGCCTTATTGAGAAGTTTTTATGTTATGGTTATGGCATGAGTGCCTTTAAGAAATTTTGAGTGTAATATGTAACACCCCACCATGAACACCTTAGAGAACAACACATCTATGCTATGCAAAGTAGGATAATTTTTTTTTTAAAATGAATAAGATAACAAAGTAATGTTTAACAAATCAATACACATCTTTAAACTAACAATTTGTCCTCTAAGATCTCATGGTTGCATTACTTGACAATTCAATTAACATAATCTACATACATCATGAACTAAAATCAACAGATCATTCTAAATCTATTACACTAATGAATACACATATACATCTCCATTTCATGACATCAGTTAGATAATCAACTTGATGAAGATTACATGTACATATTCAAAAGCCTATACATATGATTACATCATTATGTAGTTTACATTATCACCATCTTGATTACATCTGAATATATACAATGTGATACAAGTGATACAAAAGACTAGTACATGAATATTAATCACTTCCTTCATAATTGGTACAAGATTTGATGCCTGATACACAAGATATATCCTCCTCACAAATGAACATCGGCAAGGGAAAAACCAATGGATAAAAGCTCTTCCACCCAACCATGTGGAACCCTAAGGTCCACCCCCCGAGCTAGGAGTTAACATAAGGTCCCCACTACAACATACAGTCAGGTAGATAGTAGACTATAAGAACAAGGACAACACATGACTCTAACAACACAAGTCAATATCACAAACAACTTAACAACACTTCCAGAGGCAAACACTTAACAAATGGGGAGAGTACAACTAGGGAATGCTAGGCTACAGTAGGAATGAGTGTCATCACATGGCTTGTCATGGGTTGTCCTGGTAAGCCTTCCTAGGCCCCGGGCCCCATCTTGGGTTGTCTTGGTAGCCTCTCCCAACTCCCAGCCCCCATACAACACTCATGCGGAATCAACATACCTTTCATGAGGACAAGGTAGTTGATCTTGCCATTCCAGGCCTTCTCATCTCATCTCAAGCCTAAATGAGCACTTGAGCCATGAGTGAGGCATCCACTTATCTTTATTTAGTGTGATTAACTACCCACCCCCCTAATTCATTATTTAAGTTATCACTGAGTTATCTAACTCCCACATGGGTTGTCCTGGACACCACTTTGGGCTCCAGCCCCCATTAAGAGCCACTCCCCTACCTGCAACTAGAAAATACCAATCAACAAGCATAGCAAACATCATCATGACAACGAGGATACATAAACCATGCAAGGTATTAACCATCTTGCATCACCATTATCCTCATATCAACATGTATATATAACAATGCAAGGCATTAACCCTCTTGCATATCAACTTAATCACAGTCCCCATTTCACAAAACTCAATACAAGATAAATACAATCAAACGAACAATCACTACATCCACAAGGGAGTTATTACCTCCTCAAGATACATTGACAACTCAGATCATGCATCATTCACATTATCACTTACCAAACTCTCATACATAACAAGAGGCAACATACTTTTACAACTTCATTATCTCCAAACACTTATCAACCAAATGCATGAAGTCAAGACATAACCATCCTATGCCTCTGGAACTAACCACTCAGGTAGATGTACTAACATAGGGACCATGACGACATATCTAATTCACTTTCCACAAATCAAGTTTCATAACCTTATTATGTCAACAACAACCCATCTTAAAATAATTTATGTTTATTTTAAACACTAATTGACTATACTTGATTACAATTAACAATGTCATTTAAGTAAATTAACATTATCAAATTTAAAACATAACTTACAATTTATTTATTTTTATTTAAAATAAATCAACAATTTACATTTAAATAACTAGATAAGATTTTTGGCCAAATATATATTTAATTACATTAAAAGAACACAACATAAATATACTTCTTATAATATAAGAATAATTAATTTCCAAGGCATAGACTTTGATCCTCAAAATTGTCTTAAATTTAAATAAAATACTAGGATATAGATATAATTACATATCAAAGTGTATAATTATAAAACTATAATACCTATAATGTAAATTGGGTAAATATCTACTGGTAATTTAAATCCCAACCCTAATATTAATAATAATAGCATTCTATATTTAATTTGCAAAGAAAACTGTTATTATTATAAAATGGAACACATAATTAACTCATATAATAGAAACCCTAAAATCTCTTAATAACACATTTAACTTAAAAGTAAAAAGAAACAACTCTAATTATTCTACATTAACATCATTCTTTCTATGGTCAAATAGCCAGTAATAATTTATATCTCATTCACAACAAAATTGCTAATATTTACTAAAAAAAAAAACTAATTTCCTGTTCCCCTGACTACATTTACCGTCAAGTTATAATAATATTACCATAGCTCATTGGATAGTAAATATTTTTCATCCAAAGAGAAGTAAATTGTCATTTTTATTTAATCTAGCCTTGGATTTGATAGGTCAAATAATTTATTTTTATGACAATTATCTATTCAATAATGCCTTTAAAATACAAAGACCTATTTTAATTAATTATATAAAAACCAAATATACATATCACCACAGTCCTATACAAATTTTAACAGTTTGTACAAGCCCTTTTTTTTTCATATTCTATGGTACTATAAAAATCTCCATTGTATTTTATAGCTAAAATAAGGGTTTTACTACAGCTGTGACTATAATTTCCTACTAAAATTTACTTCTACCTGAATTATAGAATATATTCAGTATTGCCTACACTCAGAATCATATAATTTTATATACTTCTTTATACATACGTTACTAATCTTTATTAAATGGTTATTAATTTTTTTTTTTAAAGAGAACAGCCATTCACCATACTCTGGCATGGAGATTAGAGGAGGCATCCCAATAAACTATGGGAGCTGAGACTCCACAAAAGAAATAGCTAAGCCTTTAAATCAAATATTATATAAAATTACTAAAGGTTTCTAATCAAAATATAAATTAGAAAACTATAAGAATTAAATTCATATAGATTACAATTCAATACAAAATAAACAATAACCAATCTACTTTATGATTAGTTTCATACTTACTGATATTTGGATACACTAAGACTGATGTTGATTATGAATTAATTCAATATTATGAGTTATATAGTACTGAGTATTTAACAACCATACATGATCTAAATTCGCTACAACATAAAATTACTAGAGTTGCTAATGGAAATATAAATCAGACTAATTAAGAATAGGAAAAAGAGAGCCATCTATAACAAAATGTATAGTTACCAGCATCCGTGAATGGTTGTCTTTGATTAGTCGACAAGATCCTTTGGTGAAGTCTTGAATTCATATTTTCTTTAATTATTTCTTTACTTCTTTATAAGTGCTGACTTATGCAATAATTGTTATTGAATGGAAGTGTAGTCTATTGATAAATGAGAATATCATAATGGAAAAACCAAACTCTACCGAACACAATACAGGCAGAGAAGCCATTAGTACTATAGCTAAATCAGACTACAAATAGCAACCCAAAAGTTCCAATTCCTGGTATATACTAGGTAGTGGTTGCCTTACCCTGAATTGGCGTATGAGATATCTCTGATGATTGACATTGAATTGTCTTTGTAGTTCCTACTTGGGATTGTGATTGTGATTGTTGATCCACAGAACACCTAACATTCACAACTGAGCAGGTTACTTGAATGGGTGATGTAGAACAACAAGCCTGAATAGCTGGTTTATAGTCCATTGGTATAGATTTCCATCTCTTGATGATATTTGACTGAGTGATAGATTATTTTTAGAGATTAGACTGCTAAAACTTGTATAAACCCCTTGTTTAAGAATAGTGTTTTCCTTTGTAATCCAGTAACTAGGGGTGTCCCCAGCATAAGAACAACTATTTTTTAGTAATAAATACCGGTCTAAACACGAATTTTTTTGCATTATAGGGTTGTGCACAAATGATGAGTCCTTTCAAGGGAATAGGCCAGACAAGACCCTAGTGCCAAATATAATCAAAAAGGGAATTGTTTGTTAGATTCTCTAGGTATTCTGTGTCATCGTATTTTGAAGAAGAGGTGTAAGAAATATAATAGGAATGCATATCGTATCTTGGATTATCTTCATAATTACATGTATCTTTTGTTTTGATTAAATCACAGCTCTTCGCGAACTAATCATTGCTCTCAATGTAGTCAATACATTTGTTTATTAATTCAAATCGCTACACTCAGATTGTAGATCTTGGATGCGTAGGCACAATATGTGGTTGCTTGACATGCGCCTCACAAAGACGTCTTCTCATGGAATGCGATTCACAAAACATTCATAGAGGTATTATTGGTAGGATGCCACAATGTACAAATTGGGTATGATTCAGAAACTCTCAAACAAATACAATCAGGCAGAAAACCAATCAAATTCCAATCATTCATATAAAAAAAAATAGAGATAGAAATGTAGGAAACAATGGCACCTGGATCGAATGCTTGGCTGCCCTAAAGATTTGGTGCCAGAATCACTCCCTCAGCTCTTTTAAAACTGCCTCCTCCCAAAAATTGATTCCCATCCATTCCTCCCCTTCTCATAAAAACCCTCCTTTTTACCCTCGAAGGAACTCAGCACCTCCTCCTCTCAGATCCGTTAGTTAGTTATTCAAAGTTTAGTTTTATTAATTAATTAAATTGTAACATTACAACTACCTAAAACTTTACAACTCTATAAGAATTTATTTTATTAATTAAATCATAAATTATGAATTACATTTTGACTTACAACTAATTTATTTACAACAATTATATTCAATTAATGATGTTACATTTCCCATCTAATAATTCTATTTAATGCACAACTCTACCTTACACACATAAACACCTTCTGACCTAGTTAGACTTCAAGGTGTAACATTACCTATCTGAAAGTCATGATCAAACAACAGACAATGACTACAAAGGTAAACTGACAACCAAACAATAATAACAAGGGACTGCATGTTAACTCCATACAACCATTCCATTGGCGAAGGCACGCTCAGACCTGGTAAATTAGGTGGAGTCAGTGCCTAGTACCTGCATCCTGCAGCAAACCAAGCAGTCAACCATGAAAATATATATCATCATACAGTCATACAGTGAAGGGAAGTTGCAGTGTGGCAGGATACTCGAAAATGAGTAATGCGACACTGTTCCGTTCACATAAACACATCTACAAGTAACTACATTACACCTAATTTCTGATTACTTATCAACAAAATAGGATAATCAATTATATAATGATCTAATATGACAAACACTATTAAAGCATCATAACCATGATCAAAAAACACATTAAACTCAGGATAACATTAATCTATAACATCATATATGTTTATCAAATTGTGAAGGCATAAATTACCAATGATCAAGCATCATCCTAACATAGATCTACAATCAGCTAGCATATTAACAAAAAGTCCATCATCCAATAGTGTGTCATAATGTCTAGTCCTACTTGGATAACTATCAGTCCGAGAGAAGGCAAGGTGAGGGGCACTACATCCTCCCCCCTAGGATCAGGCTTACTCCTAGAAGCCTGCAACCAATGTGGATGAAATGGATTGAGTTTGGACAGTTTCCACAACCCTATGCCAATATGAGTAGCTCAGTCTATGGATGTGATCTATTATCCAAAAAATCTTGATATAATGATTTTACACCTTTAGAAGCATTGAATCACAATTTATCATTTTATAATACTATATTCATGATTTAACACACACATTTTTCATACGTACATGAATTCACAGTAGCAAAAATGACATCTTAAGGCTACATAAGGGTCCATCTAGACACTAGTAAGTGACCTAATAATCCATGACACAAAATCCATGAGCCAAGAGCCAACATCTATCTCACACAATCCATACTACACACTTAGTGGCTTGATGGTGCTAGGGCACACGCACATGGTTAGACAATCCAAACAAGACAACAATGACCTATCTCCTATTATATAAGGTGGTTAGCTTCATGAGATAGTCCTCACATATCCCCATCCTGAAGGTTCCCTACATCTGCTTCCTCGTATACACTCACGAAGTCCGCCTCATACGTTCTTGGAGAGGAATCACAATATGACACATGGCCGACATCGAAAACAATAAGGAGAAAATAGTTTAGCGACCAAAGTCATAAACAAATATCAAATAAAGATTAAATTTCATCAATAAAACAAGAAATGTACGTAGTTCAACACTAAATAAAATGTAACCATGAGGGTTACGCACAAATGAAGATCACAAGGTGTGGCTAAACCATCACAATCAAATATAAATAAAGTGCTAGCTTTTTAATTAATAGAAAATCATCAATAATTATAAAGAAAATACACAATTATTGAAATTGCATAGTACAACACTGCATGACTAGATACTAGCCACCAAACGAGGAAGGAGGGAACAACGTCAGGTTATCCTCAACATTTTATTCCATGCCATAAGAACTCTACATAAGCACCAAGAATATCCAAGAATTCATACTTCACAAGAGGATGCACAAGCATCTAGTTGTCTATCTGACAACTCTTCTAACTACAACTATAGCTCCTTAAGGATAGGATGATCGTCGAGGGACACCTCTCGACTCTCCCCTAACTCCAAATCATTAACCATCATGGCAAACAATTGACAACCTTGACACATGCATTTCTTCAACTGTATGGCAGAAAACAAGGGAATGGATCGATCAATGCCAACTACCTCTTCCTTGACCTCTAGGCACTTATGTACATAGACACCACCAAGGGACACCCTCAAGTTGTTAGGTGAGGATGACAAAAGGGATGAACATAATCTTTAGAGTTTAAGAAACTACAACAACATAACGGGACTATGCATACCCACAGTACCCAGTGTTTAAACCCTGCTCTGATACCAGATGTAATGCCTCGCCATGAACACCTTAGAGAACAACACATCTATGCTATGCAAAGAAGGATAATTGTTTTTTTTTAAATGAATAAGATAACAAAGTAATGTTTAATAAATCACTACACATCTTTAAACTAACAATTTGTCCTATAAGATCTCATGGTTGGGTAAGTGCAAAAAGATGGGGGGCCAAAAAGTGGCCAAAAAATTTTCAAAAAAATTTTAGGCATAACGCGAGCGCGTTATAACGCGCTCGCGTTATAAAGTCCTTTATATATAAAAAAAACATTGTCATTTCATTTTATTTTATTTCATTGTGAGTTTTTCCTCCGCCCGCGGCTTAAAACCCTTCAAAAACGCGCTCGCGTTCTACAAAACACCGTTCAACACAAAAGATTTGTCAATTCATCGCCGAAATGCCGCCGCGACGTCGAGCACGCCAAAGGGGTGAGTTATCTTTGTTTTTTTGTTTGAATTTCTTCCTAAATAGGTAGGTTTTGTGTTGATTTTTGATGTATATTTTATTAATTGTAGGAAATGTTAATGCACCTCCTCCTCCTCCTCAAAATCCACAAAATCTTGAGGAAGAAATACCTGCAGAACAACAACCTCCTCCATTCATTCCTCGACATGCCCCTGGAACACAAGATAATATAATGGGGGAAATTGAAAACAACAAAAAACAAATTGAAGATATAATTGCAAGGTTGAAAGATCCTTCCACTTCAACCTTGCATAGGTCCACGCTTGCCGAATCTCTTGAGTCTATGTTATCAAATGTAAATTCAATTAGCAAGCAAATAACTAGTTGGACCGATAAAAAGAGAGAGTTTAGAGATTACTATGCAGATAAATTGTCATACCAAGATGTCAAAAAATTACAAATTACAAAAGTAGACTTGTGTTCAATTTTCACAAACCCACAAACAAATCAACCTCCACCCATTACATGCAAGAGGTTCCCTATCCATTGGTGCAACAACCAAGCGATAAGGGACAATTTCGGGCAGAGGTGGTGGATGGTTTTTGACCATCCTCCATGCAATAACAATGAGGTCCCGCAATACTTTTTGAGGAAACTCTACTCCGAGTTTGTCCTCAATAAAGTGCCAAACTATTTTGATATGCGGGACTTCCAGGGTAGAGGTGGGGGCTCAGCATAGGATAGACTAGGGGCACGTCTTGACCCACAGCGGGTAGTGAGACGAGTAATCAGTAGACCAGCCCACGAGCATGTTTCTATTCCTTCCATTGTGAAGGAGAGTGTTGAGGTCGATACACTGAGGTCGATTAGTGCCTTGACCTAGAGCATCATAGAGCATGCCGATCCTGCAACACAGAGTGGGTTGGGAGATAGTGCGAGGAGTAGGGTCCCACCGCATACTTGCCAGGCTTGCAGGTCAGCCTATGGTTATGACCCCATGGACAGTCAGGACGCAGGTGCACAGGCTACATCTGCAGCTGAGCAGATGGCGATGACAGATACCCTCCTGAGTGAGACTTTCGGCCTTGATACTCAGGTAAATATTAGCAAGTTTATTGAATTTAATTTATTAAATTTTATTTTTGAAATACAAGATTAACTAATTTAAATTGATGATTTTAATGAAATTTCAGGGTCATAGCGTCGATGCAGTTTTCAGTGGTTCTCCACCTACATTTTTCACTAGATCATCTACTTGCGAGGTATGTAACTAGTAAACAATTATAAATATTACATGTGAATAGCATCGTTATATGAATGGTATTCTAATTTCTGATTTTGGATGTTGAATAGGTTAACACTGTAGATTTCATGGCAACACCTGCCAGCGGTGGTGGACTTCAAAGCTTTACGGAGGTAATAAAATAAATAGTTTAATGAATGAATTGTACTTACTAAATTTTTGTATGTGATTTGTGTGTTTTATTGTGTGTACTTCCATGTTTAGATGAGCGTGTGTGTATGTTAGGAGCCATGATTTGCATCACTATTATAGTTTTCGTAATTGAATAATGTTGTTTTATTTCTAGATGATGCAGGCTGCGGATACACCTCCCCATGTTCATAGGGCAATGGAGCAGGGTGTGGCCTCTGCGATTCATAGCTCTATGGCATTGACAGGGGTATGAGGCAGATTAGTAAATTTCAATTTACATTCATTGTTATAGTTGTCTATTTTTGAAAAATCAAAAGATTATTGATTTGAAGTTTAATTTCTATCTGGATGGTTTCTATAGGACATGACATCACCAGGGCCTTTTCCTGCTACTGAGGCAAGCGAGCAGATAGATTATATGTTAGCGGTAAGTGATTATTTTGTTAAATGTTTCATTTTTTTATAACATGTAATTTCTATATATTAATATCTATACTTTTTTTTGTAACAGGTAAAGGTGCAGGAAGAACTAAATAGGAGGAGTAGCCCTCGGGTTCGTAGTAGACCACCCACATGCATGTCTCCATCCCCTAGAAGATCAAAGGCTGCTCGTGATTTATTCTCTTCACCAGCTAGAGGGGAATGACTTTTTATTGTGTTCCTCTGTTGTATGCCTATATGGCATTTGTGGACATATATTTTGTATTGTACATAGTTGACATTGTATGCCTATATGGCATTCTTGTAAGCCTATATGGCTATTTTGTATATATGTTATACTTATATCGACAGATATTGATGTATGTGTATATGGATATTTGGTTAATACAAATCTTTTTTATTGATGGCGTCCATACTTGCATTATAAATCCACTTTTGAATGGATATTTGTAGATGGCTACTTCAAATATTTAAAGTCTGATTGTATTACATAGGATGTTTGCATTTTCTTTGATAGGCTTGATAGGCCATGGATTACATGATGGTGTTTGATGGAAAAGTATGGTACTAGAAGACTCTAGTTCATTCTTAATAGGCTTGTGATTGATAATATCTTTGCATGATTGCACTTGATCTTGGATCATGGGCATGTTGTTAGGATTTTGATTGCATTGTGATGTTTGATGGATAGGCATGGTGTAAGTGTAAGATACCCAACTAGTTCTACGAAAAATTTTCCTTACTTAAACACTTTTACTTGCTAACAATTCATCAACTACTTCAATAACATAAAGATATACATCAAGATAACTATTTGAATGAAACAACATTAGAGTTGGGTACTTGTCTTGTTACTTGATTCAATCAACTTGCAATGTCTTATTACATGGAAAATGCTTTCAATAGCATGAAGTACAACTCATTCAATGGAAATACAAGGACAGGCCTTGAAGCCTTGATGTTACAATGTCTTCCTTATTTGAGCAACATTTGAAGATTTGGAATGTTCAACTCATCACCTCACAAGGTAGGCGCATATTTGAAGGATTTATAGGTTTTTCTGACTTGGGCGCCAAGTTGAGGTGACCTCCTCCTGAAGTTGCGCCTTGTCAACATTAGGTGTCAATTAGAGTTTATGGATGCTCTGGATTGTTTCCAAGAGTAGGCGCCAAAACATCATCATTATGAAAGTGTTTTAAATGCTAGGCACCCAAATCAGCCCTCTGGAGTCTAGGCGCTCCTTTCATGCATTCTGTGTTCTAGGCGCCAATTGAAAGGAGTGGAGAACAGGGAAAGCGCCTTCCAAACTAGGTGTTTCCTTGAGGTGACAATGACTTAGAAAGTGCGCCTAAGGTGAGTGCCTTGAGTGAAAAGGTCTAACAAACATCTTTGAACCCCCTTTCAAGGTTAGGCGCATTCTGGAGGTGGAAACAAGTAGAAGGTGCGCCTTAGCTTCCTTTGTCAATTCTTGCAAGTCTTTGTTGATTAGGAAGGTGGAATGCTTCATTGTAGAATGAGCGCCTATCTTCTAATGTCCAAACTACTTCTTTTGGCTCACTCTGTGGCTAGGCGCCAGAGCTAAACTGTTCACACAAGGGAGTGCGCCTAGACTCACTTGATGTTTTCTTACTACTTCAACCCCTGGAAGATGTTCCAAGGTGTTCCCTTTTACAAGCACCTGACCTCCCAAGTTCCTTCATGTGCTATTCCTTGAAGGCGCCAAAACTGAGCTCCAGTGCCATGGGATTGTGCCTAACATCTTTGAAGAGTTTCTAAGCCTTTTGCAAGTTGATATCCCAAACTCATCTTCTAGGCGCAACAGGAGCTTTCCAAAGGAGTTTCCAAGTTTTAGACGCCAAGCAAGGTCATGGGTGAATGGAACTGCGCCTTAGGAGATGACTGGATCCTAAGCGTCAGTCTGGAGTTACAGTGGAATTAATATGCGCCTCAACTAGCTTAGGCGCCCATTTGAAGTGATTCCTTTAACACTTCTCTGTCAATCTCAACTGCAAGGATGATCTCCTAATCCAATTTTGATCCTCTAGAGATGCAAATAGCTTTACATTTCACTAGGTTCCATCAATGATGATCATCAACCAAAGCGCATTTCAAAGGTGAGATAGGCAAGTGAGGCGCCAAACTAGTCCTTAAGACTTATCTCCTTCTATCAAGTAAATTTCAACTATGTGAGAGAGTTCTATTCTAGGCGCAAAATGGAAATGTTTCATCAATTGGTGCATCTTACAAAGTTCCCAATTCTAGGCGCCAGAGCCAAAGAGTTTTTCCCAACACATGCACCTGGGCTAGGAATTCACGTAAGAGACATCACTTAGCTTTAAAACTTTCAATCTATAGCCATCTGGGCTAGGCGCTCCAATGGAGGATCCTTGAACTCATGCATTGGCGCCTTCTAGTTCTAGGCACCCATTTTGGATGATTCATCCTGATACTAGCGCCCAAAATGACTAGACTCTCTTCATTATCCAATTCACTTAGAAGACTCAAGTTGGAGAGTTAGTTGTCTATCCATGTTCTCCAGAAGATTCATTGTACCTCTATGCACTATCTCCTTCAAGGTGCTCCTTAAAATCATTGGAAGTGCTTAGGACTTACCTTAGTCCAAAGCGCCACAATCCATTCCTTAAAGCACAAAGAATTCTCAAAGGCGCCCCTATTTACCTCTAAGCACTCAAATATCATTTAGATTCAAGGCGCACATTTAGCTCCAAAATGCAAATTTCCATCATTAACCCATCAAGGTGCATCATCTTCCCTTTGTATCCCCTTCAAGGCGCAGACATTTACTTCTTCACACTCAAACTCACTCTCTAGCGCCAGAATAGGTGTATAACTTCAAATAAGGCGCTAATCTTAGGTTTCTAAGTACTTAGTTTGATCTTAAGGCTATCCTTCCTCTAAGCACTCTCTTCAAATCCCTCACTGAAGGCCCTCTATAAGTTTGGGCGCATTTCATCCCAAGGCGCTTCAACATCATCCAAGGCGCAAATTCACTCTCCAAGACAAGGTGCAAAAAACCCTATCCTACGGCGCTCAAATCTTGCTTCTAGACCTAGGCACACAAACATGAGATTAAGGATCATTCTGGCCACCATCACTTCCCTAAAGGCGTAAAATTGGTGTAGATACATTCCATTTATTAAGGATCATTCTGGCGCCCAAATCTTGTCAAAGCAAAGGATCAATAGGTTCTCTCTAAGGCGCACTCCAGGGTTTGATCTTGCAAGACTTCTCACGTCAAAATTTTGACCAAGACACTCAAGGCACTAGTCTTTATCATCTAACCCTACAGTGCACTTACTCATTATGATATACTCCTCAACTTTGTATTCAACCTTGCCCAAGGCGCATATTCACTATAAGGCATTCTCACGTTGTCAAGGCTCAGAGGGTTTCAACTTGCTAAAGGGTAGAGGTCTAGGCGTATATCTGACTTGAAGCTCAAGGCGCTCCAACCCTCTTGCTCTGGAATTCCTTCTAGGCACTAAGTAACTTCTCCAATTCCTTGAAAACATTTTAAGTGTTTTACCTTCTCAAGGTGCTCCTTCGAACTTGACTCCAAGGTGTTATAATCTCAAAGGTGCTGACATCATCTCAACCAAAGGCGCTCAATGATTCATCCCATATCTAGGCGCTAAAACACTTAATCAACCAAGTCATTCAAGGTGCCATTCAGTAAACTCATCTTCCATGATATTCCTATCAAGGCGCATATCACTTCTCTCATGGGCTTTAGGCGCTCAGTTGAGTGTTTCAATACTATCTAGGTGCCAAATTCATTTTAATGCACCAAACACAAAGAGCTTTCAAACACTGGGCACTCACAAAGAGTCTTCCAACCTTGGGTGCTAAATTAGGTCTTTGCAACTATCCAAGGCGCATATCTTCGTTTGAACAACTTATGGTGCCAAGACAACTTCTCATTAGGGCGCTCAAAACACTTGTGTTTACATTTGAAGTGCTTTACCTTCTTAAGGTGCTCCAGACTAACCTGACTCCAAGGCACTCCATCATCATCCTTAAGGCGCTAAAAACATCATCTCCACTCTAGGCAAAAACATCATCCAACTCCTTAAGGCACTTCACTGTCAAAGTCTGAAGGCGCTCTACCTAGACCTTTCCCCTAGGTGCCAGAACTCCTAAGCACTCACCAGATAACTCTCTTCTTCAAGGCGCAAATCTTCCTATACTATGATTGCCTCTGAAATGCCGATTAACGTGATGTGAGGGTGCAAAGGCTACTCCAATCCTCAGTGAGCGCCTAGTTTAAACAAGGAGAAATAAAGCATTCAAAACTATCCAAACGATCATCGCCTTCCTAATGTCTTCACTGCTCCAGAAAACCTTGGCCAAAATGACACATAACAACTCCTATGAGCGCCCTTATGCCCTAGGATCATCTAGTTTGTGCGTCTTGTAATGAGGAGTTCATGTAAGTTTGGAATGAGCGCCTTGAATAAGTGTAAACTAGCCTAGAGAAGGGTATGTGCGCCTTGAGCATTCCAGAGATAACTGTGCGCCTAGAACAATATGAGTGCTCATGATGATGATTAACGCCCTGATGAGACTATGAGCGCCTTGTTCAGGAGATACCTTGTTTGATCATAAAATGCACCTTGAGTCTTGAAGGTTTTGAGCGCCTAGGTGATTTGGATGTTGGGATGTTGGTATGCGCCCAAGATTGAGGTAAGTGAGCACTTGTAATGGAGGAGAGCAATGAGATGAGGTTTAGCGCCTCCAAGTAAGGTCAGAGGTGAGGTTAGAGGTGAAATGCGCCTTTGGACCATTCTGGCGCCTTGGATGAAGAACCTATATCTTGAGCCCAAGAGGTAAAATTTGCGCCTTAGTGGATTTGGAGAGTTACAGAGATTAGAGAAAAGCACCTTGAAGACAGAGTTGTTCAAGGCGCATGTGTGATTTGGTCAAAAACAGGCGCCTAGAGTGAATAGGCTTTCATCCTGACTTAATACACTGCCTCCTTCTGACGATTTTTGGGGCAGTAGAAAACCTTTCACCACAGGCAAATGCCTCAGAGCTATAAAAAACCGAGAGAGGTTATTGTAGAGGCACTCTACGTGATCCCATTGCCTCAGACGGAATGTTTCTAAGTGACACAGTTTTCGAGTAACATCTCGTCAAAGATTGCTGCCTTTTTGCACTTTGGACTCTTCAGGGATATCGTCGGTACAATGTAGCTCCGACTGTTTCGACATGTTTGGGTGAGAAATAGGACCATGCCTAGCATAAATGTACCCATTCGGACGCGTTGGAACAGTCAGTTTGGTCGCATCAAGAGCAGGACGAAAGTTACACCCCTTTGCAACTTTACACTACCTCCTTCTGACAATTTTTGGGGCAACAGAAAACCTTTCACCGCGGGCAAATGCCTCAGAGCTATAAAAAACTGAGAGAGGTTATTGTAGAGGCACTCTACATGATCCCGTTGCCTCAGACGGAATGTTTCTAAGTGACATGATTTTTGAGTAACATCTCGTCAAAGATTGCTGCCTTTTTGCACTTTGGACTCTTCAGGGATATCGTCGGTACAATGTAGCTCCGACTGTTTCGACATGTTTGGGTGAGAAATAGGACCATGCCTAGCATAAATGTACCCATTCAGACGCGTTGGAACAGTCAGTTTGGTCGCATCAGGAGAAGGATGAAAGTTACACCCCTTTGCAACTTTACACTGCCTCCTTCTAACGATTTTTGGGGCAACAGAAAACCTTTCACCACGGGCAAATGCCTCAGAGCTATAAAAAACTGAGAGAGGTTATTGTAGAGGCACTCTACGTGATCCTGTTGCCTCAGACAGAATGTTTCTAAGTGACACGGTTTTCAAGTAACATCTCGTCAAAGATTGCTGCCTTTTTGCACTTTGGACTCTTCAGGGATATCGTCGGTACAATGTAGCTCTGACTGTTTCGACATGTTTGGGTGAGAAATAGGACCATGCCTAGCATAAATGTACCCATTCGGATGCGTTGGAATAGTCAGTTTGGTCGCATCAGGAGCAGGACGAAAGTTACACCCCTTTGCAACTTTACACTGCCTCCTTCTGACAATTTTTGGGGCAACAGAAAACCTTTCACCACGGGCAAATGCCTAAGAGCTATAAAAAACCGAGAGAGGTTATTGTAGAGGCACTCTACATGATCTTGTTGCCTTAGATAGAATGTTTCTAAGTGACACAATTTTCGAGTAACATCTCGTCAAAGATTGCTACCTTTTTGCACTTTGGACTCTTCAAGGATATCGTCGGTACAATGTAGCTCTGACTGTTTCGACATGTTTGGGTGAGAAATAGGACCATGCCTAGCATAAATGTACCCATCCAGACGCGTTGGAACAATCAGTTTGGTCGTATCAAGAGCAGGACGAAAGTTACACCCCTTTGCAACTTTACACTGCCTCCTTCTGACGATTTTTGGGGCAACAGAAAACCTTTCACCACGGGCAAATGCCTCAGAGCTATAAAAAACCGAGAGAGGTTATTGTAGAGGCACTCTACATGATCCCGTTGCCTCAGACAGAATATTTCTAAGTGACATGATTTTTGAGTAACATCTCGTCAAAGATTGCTGCCTTTTTGCACTTTGGACTCTTTAGGGATATCGTCGGTACAATGTAGCTCCGACTGTTTCGATATGTTTGGGTGAGAAATAGGACCATGCCTAGCATAAATGTACCCATTCGGACGCGTTGGAACAGTCAGTTTGGTCGCATCAGGAGTAGGACGAAAGTTACACCCCTTTGCAACTTTACACTGCCTCCTTCTAACGATTTTTGGGGCAACAGAAAACCTTTCATCACGGGCAAATGCCTCAGAGCTATAAAAAACTGAGAGAGGTTATTGTAGAGGCACTCTACGTGATCTTGTTGCCTTAGACGGAATGTTTCTAAGTGACACAATTTTTGAGTAACATCTCGTCAAAGATTGCTGCCTTTTTGCACTTTGGACTCTTCAGGGATATCGTCGGTACAATGTAGCTCTGACTGTTTCGACATGTTTGGGTGAGAAATAGGACCATGCGTAGCATAAATGTACCCATTCGGACGCGTTGGAACAGTCAGTTTGGTCGCATCAGGAGCAGGACGAAAGTTACACCCCTTTGCAACTTTACACTGCCTCCTTCTGACGATTTTTGGGGCAACAGAAAACCTTTCACCACGGGCAAATGCCTCAGAGCTATAAAAAACTGAGAGAGGTTATTGTAGAGGCACTCTACGTGATCCCATTGCCTCAGATGGAATGTTTCTAAGTGACACAATTTTTGAGTAACATCTCGTCAAAGATTGCTGGCTTTATGCACTTTGGACTCTTCAGGGATATCGTTGGTACAATGTAGCTCAGACTGTTTCGACATGTTTGGGTGAAAAATAGGACCATGCCTAGCGTAAATGTACCTATCTGAATGCGTTGGAATAGTCAGTTTGGTCACATCACGAGTAAGACACCAAAAATGCAAAGGTTGCTTTGTGCAACTTGACAACATTGACACTTTTTTGCAACATGACTCAAAGACTCAAACTGACCCCAAATGACTCAAAGTGACTTAAAATCACCTTGATTATAGAGGTCAAGGCGCTCCTTATCATTCATTCATTATGAGCGCCTTGGGAGAATGGTATATAGGTCATCATCATGATTGGGCACCCTGGATCCAGAGTGTTGGAGAGATCATCAAATGGTGTCTAGTAGGGTGAGTTATGAGTTTGGTCGCATCAGGAGTAGGACACCAAAAATGCATAACATGATGATGTAAAAATGTGTACATATGTGTAAAAATGCAGGAGGAAATAAAAAAAGACAAACCTTACAAATTAATGTGCATACTTACAACTCAATGTAACATAACTTTACAAAATCAATGTGAATACTTACAAATTAATCCAATGAACCATCTGGATCTGCTCTACTCTTTATTGTGTCAAGTATTGCTTCATGGTCAGACTCACGCACCTTCCACAATATTTTGTTCAAAGGTCTACCCCGATACTTTATCAAATGAACATTGGATGCCACGACAAGGTTCGAGTAATGAAGAATCTTTCGATGCATGTCAAAGTCCTGAAATAGCCAAATATTAACACTCTTATGTGGGTACCTTCTAAGCCATGTTCCAGTAATAACCACTGATCCTGTAGGGTATTCGATGTTTTCTCCATCTGTAACAGGGGCCTCCAATTTCTTTTTGGCCTCAACACAACGCATAAGTAATAATCTGTTCCCTCTTCATTATCTTCATCTGCAATAACTGCATATACGTGTCCTACATTGATATGTGTAGCAAATTAGATGAAATTAGTCAACATTACAAAAACACTACAAAGTAAGATGACATTACCTGGTTGAACTAGATGAAATTAGATGCATATATGTGCCCTATATTACCTGGTTGAACTAAATCTGATATGTGGTCAAAGTCAACTGACGATTCCATCTGTGTTAGTTCCAGTGCCGTCGGGGGTCGATACGTGTCAAGTGGGCTAAGATAACTTAACTGCCATTCGTCAACCCACTCCTTTGACTCGCACTCATCCCAGACTTGAATTGTACAGGAAGAACAAAAGCATGACATCTTTCGTGTATGGATACTCCATGAACCTAGAATTGAACTTTTGAAAGAGTGCATCTCATTTGATCCTGTCAGTGTACAACAATCCTCATATGGTGCAATGTTAGTATCATCTATCAACCAAAAAAATCTACGAACTAAAGACTTACCTTCATTACCTAGACCCATGGAAGCATTACACCACTCGACAATCGATTTTGCATCTGTCAACTTTGCATTGTCTTTATACTTTAACTCTTCTCGTGCTATGGCTCTTTTGATACATGCTCCTGCACCATCATGCTCCCCCTTTCCATGCCCGGCCTCACAAAAGTTCCACATATGTTGAATACCTGTAAAATTATGCCTCCTACTCAGCCAATAGAAATTTCGCGAGTTCTTGAATTGTGATGCACAATTATCCGACCATATGATATGCTGACTGAACGATATGCCCCTTCTAGCCAAATCATTATAGAACACCTGAAAGCAACCTTGCACGAACTCCGTAGAATGCGTGCGATCATCACTAATATAGAAATGATACTCCCTTATGATCTTTCTGTCATCCTCTGTACTATCATTCGCATGAATGAATGCGATGTGCACAAATATAGAAACCTGTGTGGAGTTGTAATATTGTGATTGCACCTCACGCTGTGGCTGTAGACTGTAGTTCTCTGCAAAGTCGACAACTGAAACAATGCTACCAACTGGAAATGTGTCCTTGCATAACTTGAATTGCAAGTCCAACCATCGAGCTCTATGGGCATGTCTTGCATACTCATACACTATGCTGTCACGAAATATAGGCATAAACTGATACACTGGAATCTTTTCAATAACTAATTCACACCTCTTTGCTTCTTTACCATCTTTTGTATTGTATGCCACTGTTTTATACTTGCCAAACTCTACTAGTTCATTTCCAACCGCATGTGTTATTTCCATATGTTCACATATTGGCAAATGTTGCAAGCCACCGCAACGATGACATGTGCCATCCAAGCATAATTTCTTGTAGAATATTTGACCTTCCTCTCTTTCACATAAAATTCTTGATATGAAGTCTCTTGAAGATGTTGGTGGGGCACATATGGCACAACCCTGCAAATCATTGTTAGTATGCATATCTAAACATATAGACCTATAAGCATCAAAATGGTTAGAAAATTCAATATGTAATCTACAACAACAAGTAGTGCGTGTGTGATTTATCTTAACATAGAAAGGTTTTAGCATTTCAAAATATCTTTGACAAATTTTAATTTGAGGATACTTCTCTAGAAATTTACCATAAAACTGTGTTTGAGTCTCATCCAAAAAATGCTTTGGATGTGGCTCGCGGTTCTGACTACCAATTCTCCTTCTTACCACATCCCTTTGATTCAGAGATACCCTTGTGTAATTCTTCCAAAAGTCTTCAATTAGTGACCTCAATGCTTCAACAATTGGTTTATCTTTTCGTGGTAGTCTCCCCGAGAACGCCCATAATTCATTGGCATTAGTGTCCTCAATTCTTTGGCGTCTTCCAACGGCTCTTGATAAAGTTTTCCTATTAATTCTCAATTTTTGACTTGTCTTTCTAATAAGACGAGCTTTCCTCGTTTGACTACTTACTATAGTTGATGTAATCACACGCCGTGTTGCATTACTATCTTTTGTGCGTGAGGTGTTACCCACACTCTCATACGCACTCATTAGATTCTTGACAATAGATTTTTCACTTGAAGCCTCTGATGTTCTCAACCCAAGAATCTTCATGATAGACCTATACTTTATACTTCGCATCATTTCAACGAATAGTTGACATCTTGCAGTCTCATTTAACTTTTCAAAGAACAATCTCCAAATCTTATTAGCATATCTTCTACAAGTGCGTTTTGGAATCTTACCTTCCATTGGCTGCAAAATATTCTCATCAATATCAATCAAATACTTTGGCTTTCTATGCAAAATTCTAGGTGGTGTCAAGTTAGGTAAATTCATCTCAACATTAGGAATTTCATCAATATTTAAATGAGATGGGTTAGATGGCATACCTTCGATCGAAGATGGAATAGATGACATACCTTGAGGTTGAGGTGGGAACGATGGCGTACCTCCTTCATCACATGTGAGTGATGATGTACTCTCAACTTGAGATGTGGTAGATGGTGTCCCTACATGTTGTCTTGTGATAAAGGATGTGTCTCCAACTATGGTATTTAAATCTCTCGTACCACGAAGTTTTTGCATTCGTTCTCTTTGTGCCACCAATACCATATCTCTTTGTGATGGTTGTGGTTCCTCTTCAATTGGTATGTCTTCATTTATCGTGTCCAATTTCCTCTTCTCACGAAGTTCCCTCATAGCCATTGCTTTCTTTGCATTCTTAGCTTCTATCTCTTCCTGTGTTGGTTTAATTCTTGATCGTTTCCTCGGCATGACGGAGAATTTGTCTGTAGCATGATAAAGAGACCAATATTAGTTCCTAAGAAATGAATACATGATAATAGTGGGATTGTATTTTTTTATGTTGTAAGGATTTATTCTTGTATAGTTTGACATCATGGTATGAACTAAGGTTTGTTTATTACACATAATTATTAAAGAGCCCAAGTGTAGAAAATATACATGGCATCATGTGAGATTGTAGGTTGCTTTCTTGATTGGAAATGTGTCTATTTTAAACATGTATGATAATGCATGATAAAGTAATTCAATCCGAAATAAGGAAAATGTAAAGAACATGCATGTAAAGACTTGACATACCTAAAAAATGAAGATTTGAATGGAGAGAGTACCCAATTATGTAGTGTTTTTATCTTCTTGCATCAAACTCCTCAACAATTTGAGTTTTTCACCACTTGCTTCCTTTTCAATGTTAAATTCTTAAAATTGAATCAAAATTAACATTGCAATACTACAAAAATTGAAACTTGTATAGATATATATCAAATTTGGTTTGAAAACTATGTTATTTCCTCCTTCTCAAGTTGGCAAAGCAGAAAAGGTGGTGGAAAGATCATGCAAAGGTGGTACAATGTGTCAAATGTGCATGTGAACTTCCCAATAGCATGAAAGCACTTCTTTTTTGTCGAAGCACGCGCAGAATCAGTAAGAAAACAGAGCATGTGGGCCTGGATCACGGAGGTAACCACTTTTTTACCGTTTCAGTAGAAATACTATAACGCGCTCGCGCTATAACACGCTCGCGTTTTGTCCTGCTATAGATCTCTAAACCCTAAACCCTCAACTCTGATCCCTTGACCCTCAACCCTCAATGTCAAATCCTAATCCCTCAACCCTATCCCTAAACCCTCAACCCTCAATGTCAAATCCTAATCCCTCAACCTCAACCTTGTCCCTAAACCCTAATCCCTTCAACCTCAACCCTATCCCTAAACCCTTGACCCTTGAACCTCAGCCCTCGACGTCAAACCGTAATCCCTTGATGCAGAGCGAAACAAGTTGAACATTAACACAGGTGAAAAAATCCTTGAAAGTCCACAAAATAACCTTTACAGTGTATATCGGCAAGACAATTTAAATGTCACACCGAAATGTACCTATTCTTGCCTATCGGCAAGACAATGGCTATCGGCAACCACCTTTCTCTCATCAGCCGATGAGGTAACTCATGTCGACATATGTTACATCGGCCGCACTTTCCTGTCGTCTTCCCGATCGGAGAGAACATAACTATCGGGGAACTCTTTAAGTCTCCTGCCGATGCTATCGGTTACGCCGATAGACTTACCATCGGCAAGACTTCTTGAATCTCACCCCGATCGGTGAGAGATCCTACCATCGGTCCAAACCAACTTTCTTATGCCGATGGCATTACTCACACCGATATACTTCGCTTCTCTTTCGTCGGTCTGACTTAGACTATCGGCGTAACTTAATCCTCGTCGTCCGATATCAAACTTTACGCCGATGCACATCCTCCGCTTTACCTTTGTCGATGTGACTAAGACCATCGGTGGGACTCTTCGCCCATCTTCTGACAATACAACTCTTACCGATAACTCAACATAATGCTTCATCTTCGGTAAGACATTACCATTTGTCACCTCGACACAGACACGATCGGCAAGATTAATGTTATCAGTTCAATGCACCTTTGTCTACCCGATAGACATAGTCAATCCGATGACTTCTTAATACATTACTCGACTTATTCTTCCGGTCCTCCTTACTGTTTCCACCAGTCATTTCTTGCATCGTTCAGAATGCTTATTCTAAAAACCTCACATACAACAATGATATTCAAATGGAAGATATGAACTGTCCTCACAAACATTCATTGTATACACATAAAGTGCTAATTCCTTCTCTACACATTGGAACCAAACAGAACACATAGAAACACTAAAACTACATAACAGAAATAAATCTAACTACATGGAGGTCATTCCACTGATTTCAAAGAAATCCACCAGTGGAATGACTCCAATCGGTATCACTGTAGTTTGACCAGAAAACACAGAATTTCTTTATTCCTTCTGCTTCAGAATAAAATACAATTTCTCTCTCTGTTTGTTCACTCCCCTCTACATGAACAGAGACCAACAATATAAAGACTCTTAATTGACAGTTACACACGGTGCAAGGTGAATCACCTATAACCACCTTGCCAATCGGTTACAAACCTTTCAGACATTCAGTTCAGTTACAAATGGTAATGGCACGTACACAAACTACTCAACATTATGTCATTACTTGGCCAAATTCTAATCCCTCAACCCTTCATTCTAATCCCTCAACCCTAAACCCTATCCCTAAACCCTCAACACTATACCTTAAACCCTAATCCCTCAACCCTAACCCTAAACCTTGTCCCTAAACCCTAATCCCTTCAACCTTAACCCTATCCCTAAACCCTTGACCCTCGAACCTCAGCCCTCGACGTCAAACCCTAATCCCTCAACCCTTAACTCTGATCCCTCATCTCTCAACCCTAACCCTAAACCCTCAACCCTCAACATCAAACCCTAATCCCTCAATCCTCAACCCTAATCTATCATCCGTCATCCCTCCACACTCTACTTTAACCCTAATTCCTCGACCCTCAACCCTATCCCTAAACCCTTGACCCTCGAACCTCAACCCTCAACCCTCAACATCAAACCCTAATCCCTCAACCCTTAACTCTAATCCCTCGACCTTCAACCCTGATCCTAAACCCTAAACCCTCAACGCTAAATTCTAATCCCTCAACCCTTCACTCTAATCCCTCAACCCTAAACCCTATCCCTAAACCCTCAACACTATACCTTAAACCCTAATCCCTCAACCCTAACCCTAAACCTTGTCCCTAAACCCTAATCCCTTCAACCTCAACCCTATCCCTAAACCCTTGACCCTCAAACCTCAGCCCTCGACGTCAAACCCTAATCCCTCAACCCTTAACTCTGATCCCTCATCTCTCAACCCTAACCCTAAACCCTCAACCCTCAACATCAAACCCTAATCCCTCAACCCTCAACCCTAATCTGTCATCTGTCATCCCTCCACACTCTACTTTAACCCTAATTCCTCGACCCTCGACCCTCGAACCTCAACCCTCAACCCTCAACATCAAACCCTAATCCCTCAACCCTTAACTCTAATCCCTCGACCTTCAACCCTGATCCTGAACCCTAAACCCTCAACGCCAAATTCTAATCCCTCAACCCTTCACTCTAATCCCTCAACCCTAAACCCTATCCCTAAACCCTCAACACTATACCTTAAACCCTAATCCCTCAACCCTAACCCTAAACCTTGTCCCTAAACCCTAATCCCTTCAACCTCAACCCTATCCCTAAACCCTTGACCCTTGAACCTCAGCCCTCGACGTCAAACCCTAATCCCTCAACCCTTAACTCTGATCCCTCATCTCTCAACCCTAACCCTAACCCTCAACCCTCAACATCAAACCCTAATCCCTCAACCCTCAACCCTAATCTATCATCCGTCATCCCTCCACACTCTACTTTAACCCTAATTCCTCGACCCTCAACCCTATCCCTAAACCCTTGACCCTCGAACCTCAACCCTCAACCCTCAACATCAAACCCTAATCCATCAACCCTTAACTCTAATCCCTCGACCTTCAACCCTGATCCTAAACCCTAAACCCTCAACGCCAAATTCTAATCCCTCAACCCTTCACTCTAATCCCTCAACCCTAAACCCTATCCCTAAACCCTCAACACTATACCTTAAACCCTAATCCCTCAACCCTAATCCTAAACCTTGTCCCTAAACCCTAATCCCTTCAACCTCAGCCCTATCCCTAAACCCTTGACCCTCGAACCTCAGCCCTCGACGTCAAACCCTAATCCCTCAACCCTTAACTCTGATCCCTCATCTCTCAACCCTAACCCTAAACCCTCAACCCTCAACATCAAACCCTAATCCCTCAACCCTTAACTCTGATCCCTCATCTCTCAACCCTAACCCTAAACCCTCAACCCTCAACATCAAACCCTAATCCCTCAACCCTCAACCCTAATCTATCATCTGTCATCCCTCCACACTCTACTTTAACCCTAATTCCTCAACCCTCGACCCTCGAACCTCAACCCTCAACCCTAAACATCAAACCCTAATCCCTCAACCCTTAACTCTAATCCCTCGACCTTCAACCCTGATCCTAAACCCTAAACCCTCAATGCCAAATTCTAATCCCTCAACCCTTCACTCTAATCCCTCAACCCTAAACCCTATCCCTAAACCCTCAACACTATACCTTAAACCCTAATCCCTCAACCCTAACCCTAAACCTTGTCCCTAAACCCTAATCCCTCCAACCTCAAACCTATCCCTAAACCCTTGACCCTCGAACCTTAGCCCTCGACGTCAAACCCTAATCCCTCAACCCTTAACTCTGATCCCTCATCTCTCAACCCTAACCCTAAACCCTCAACCCTCAACATCAAACCCTAATCCCTCAACCCTCAACCCTAATCTATCATCCGTCATCCCTCCACACTCTACTTTAACCCTAATTCCTCGACCCTCAACCCTATCCCTAAACCCTTGACCCTTGAACCTCAACCCTCAACCCTCAACATCAAACCCTAATCCCTCAAGCCTTAACTCTAATCCCTCGACCTTCAACCCTGATCCTAAACCCTAAACCCTCAACGCTAAATTCTAATCCCTCAACCCTTCACTCTAATCCCTCAACCCTAAACCCTATCCCTAAACCCTCAACACTATACCTTAAACCCTAATCCCTCAACCCTAACCCTAAACCTTGTCCCTAAACCCTAATCCCTTCAACCTCAACCCTATCCCTAAACCCTTGACCCTCAAACCTCAGCCCTCGACGTCAAACCCTAATCCCTCAACCCTTAACTCTAATCCCTCATCTCTCAACCCTAACCCTAAACCCTCAACCCTCAACATCAAACCCTAATCCCTCAACCCTCAACCCTAATCTGTCATCTGTCATCCCTCCACACTCTACTTTAACCCTAATTCCTCGACCCTCGACCGTCGAACCTCAACCCTCAACCCTCAACATCGAACGCTAATCCCTCAACCCTTAACTCTAATCCCTCGACCTTCAACCCTGATCCTAAACCCTAAACCCTCAACGCCAAATTCTAATCCCTCAACCCTTCACTCTAATCCCTCAACCCTAAACCCTATCCCTAAACCCTCAACACTATACCTTAAACCCTAATCCCTCAACCGTAACCCTAAACCTTGTCCCTAAACCCTAATCCCTTCAACCTCAACCCTATCCCTAAACCCTTGACCCTCGAACCTCAGCCCTCGACATCAAACCCTAATCCCTCAACCCTTTACTCTGATCCCTCATCTCTCAACCCTAACCCTAAACCCTCAACCCTCAACATCAAACCCTAATCCCTCAACTCTCAACCCTAATCTATCATCCGTCATCCCTCCACACTCTACTTTAACCCTAATTCCTCGACCCTCAACCCTATCCCTAAACCCTTGACCCTCGAACCTCAACCCTCAACCCTCAACGTCAAATCCTAATCCCTCAACCCTAAACCCTATCCCTAAACCCTCAACGCTATACCTTAAACCCTAATCCCTCATCCCTCAACCCTAAACCTTATCCCTAAACCCTAATCCCTCAACCCTCAACCCTAATCTGTCATCCCCCAACTCTAATCCTTCATCCCTAAACCCTAAATGCTATCCCTATTCCTACACCCTCAATAGAATCGATACTATACCTTAAACCCTAATCCCTTATCCCTAAACCCTCCAACCCTATCCCTAATCCTTATACCCTCCACACTCTACTTTAACCCTAATTCCTCGACCCTCAACCCTATCCCTAAACCCTTGACCCTCGAACCTCAACCCTCAACCCTCAACGTCAAACCCTAATCCCTCAACCCTTAACTCTGATCCCTCGACCCTCAACACTATACCTTAAACCCTAATCCATATCCCTCAACCCTTAACCCTTAAAACTTAAACCCTATCCCTACACCCTCAACACTTGACACTATATCTTAAGCCTTAAACCCTCATCCCTAAAGCCTCAACCCTCAATCCTTAAACCTTAAACCCTAAACCCTATCCCTAATCCCTCTACCCTCAACACTCTAACCCTAACCTCGACATTAAATGCTAATCCGTCAACCCTAAACCCTAATCCTAAACCCTCAACCCTAAACCTTATCCCTAAACCCTAATCCCTCAACCCTCAACCCTAATCCATCATCCCTCAACTATAATCCCTCATCCCTAATCCCTAAATGCTATCCCTATTCCTAAACTCTCAACAGACTTGATACTATACCTTAAACCCTAATCCCTTATCCCTAAACCCTCCAACCCTATCCCTAATCCTTACACCCTCCACACTCTACTTTAACCCTAATCCCTCGACCCTAAACCCTATCCCTAAACCCTTGACCCTTGAACCTCAACCCTCAACCCTTAATGTCAAACCCTAATCCCTCAACCCTTAACTTTGATCCCTTGACCCTCAACCGTAATCTGTCATCCCTCATCCCTAAACCTTAAATGCTATCCCTATTCCTAGACCCTCAACGGGCTCGATACTATACCTTAAACGCTAATCCCTTATCCGTAAACCTTTCAACTCTATCCTTTATGCCTTAACCCTCATGATGAATAGCCTTGAATGTAAAAAAATTTGAGTGGGACATAACGCGAGCGCGTTATAACGCGCTCGCGTTATGTCAAACATGGCAAAAGACAGACTTGCGGGAAAAAATGTAAGGCAAGAAATAACGCGAGCGCGTTATAACGTGCTCGCGTTATTTCTTGCTTTGGGAATCCCAAGCCTTGGGCTTGGGATTTGCTTTGGATTTCCAACCCAAAGGCTTGGAGTGCCTTATGAACAGTCACAGACGTGTTTTTCTGTATTCTTCAAAATTTCACATAATTTCGTTCGTGCTAACCCTCAGATTTGCACGTGTTTCAAGGTTGAACAAATCAAACACATGGGTAATGTTAGGCTTTCTCTTAGCTATTTGACGATGTGATTTTTTTCACATTTTAACAATGTTAAGCCTTTCATCTTTAATTTCTTTTGTTTGTGTGTCCGTTTTTATGCAAAAACCACTGTTTGGTTTTTTTTTCATTGTAAAATAACTATTCATTCAAATTTCAAAAAAATTACATATTTAGAAACTAGACTCCATTCTACAAATATTAAAAAAATAAAAAAATGATTTTCAATTAGTTTTCAAAATTTATAGGGGTAGCACGGCCAAAATTCTATTTTTTAGGATGTGTCCACTTTAAAAATTAGTAAAAAATCAAATATTCATCAAAAAATTATCAGAAAAATTGGGCATAAACTATATGCTATTAGCTAATTTATCACCAAAGCGATTTTAAAAATACCAAAAAAAAGTTGACCTTTTGAGGGAGCCACAAAACATGCTATGTTATGTTTTTTTGACAGAAACAACACCAATTTCTGTGGCTCCCTCTTTTGAACCCCTTAATCTATGCCATTTTCAAAACAAAATAGTAGTTTAGAAAGTAGACTCGGAGCACTACGAACATTGTTTTGGTTGCATCTCTACATTTTGAGTGTAACTATGCTCAATTTCTCATCCAAGGCCAGTATTTCCTGATTTCAGAAAAAAAGTGGCCACTTAAGACCCCTTTTTGGCCCCCCATCTTCTTGCACTTACCCGGTTGCATTACTTGACAATTTAATTAACATAATCTACATACATCATTAACTAAAATCAGCAGATCATTCTAAATCTATTACACTAATGAATACACATATACATCTCCATCTCATGACATCAATTAGATAATCAACTTGATCAAGATTACATGTACATATTCAAAAGCCTATACATATGAGTACATCATTATGTAGTTTACATTATCACCATCTTGATTACATCTGAATATATACAATGTGATACAACTGATACACAAGACTAGTACATGAATATTAATCACTTCCTTCATAACTAGTACAAGATATGATGCCTGATACACAAGATATATCCTCCTCACACATGAACATTGGCAAGGGAAAAACCAATGGATAAAAGCTCTTCCACCCAACCATGTGGAACCCTGAGGTCCACCCCCGGAGCTAGGAGTTAACATAAGGTCCCCACTACAACATACAGTCAGGTAGACAGTAGACTATAAGAACAAAGACAACACATGACTCCAACAACACAAGTCAATATCACAAACAACTTAACAACACTTCCAGAGGCAAACACTTAACAAATGGGGAGAGTACAACTAGGGAATGCTAGGCTATAGTAGGAAGGAGTGTCATCGCATGGCTTGTCATGGGTTGTCCTGGTAAGCCTTCCTAGGCCCCAGCCCCCATCTTGGGTTGTCCTGGTAGCTTCTCCTGACTCCTGGCCCCCATACAATGCTCATGTAGAAACAACATACCTTTCATGAGGACAAGGTAGTTGATCTTGCCATTCCAGGCCTTCTCATCTCATCTCAAGCCTAAACGAGCACTTGAGCCATGAGTGAGGCATCCACTTATCTTTATTTAGTGTGATTAACTACCCAACCCCCTAATTCATTATTTAGGTTATCACTGAGTTATCTAACTCCCACATGGGTTGTCCTAGACACCACTTTGGGCTCCGGCCCCCATTGAGAGCCACTCCCCTACCTACAACTAGAAAACCCCACTCAACAAGCATAGCAAACATCATCATGACAAAGAGGATACATAAACCATGCAAGGCATTAACCATCTTGCATCACCATTATCCTCATATCAACATGTATATATAACAATGCGAGGTATTAACCCTCTTGCATATCAACTTAATCACAGGGACAACTCACAAAATATTGTCCATAAACATCACTCTGTTACAGTATTCAATGTCTCCCCATTTCACAAAACTCAATACAAGATAAATACAATCAAACAAACAATCACTACATCCATAAGGGAGTTATTACCTCCTCAAGATACATTGACAACTTAGATCATGCATCATTCACATTATCACTTACCAAACTCTCATACATAACAAGAGGCAACATACTTTTACAACTTCATTATCTCCAAACACTTATCAACCCAATGCATGAAGTCAAGACATAACCATCCTATGCCTTTGGAACTAACCACTCAGGTAGATGTACTAACATAGGGATCATGACGACATATCTAATTCACTTTCCACAAATCAAGTTTCCTAACCTTATTATGTCAACAACAACCCATCTTAAAATAATGTATGTTTATTTTAAACACTAATTGACTATACCTGATTACAATTAACAATGTCATTTAAGTAAATTAACATTATCAAATTTAAAACATAACTTACAATTTATTTATTTTTATTTAAAATAAATCAACAATTTACATTTAAATAACTAGATAAGATTTTTGGCCAAATATATATTTAATTACATTAAAAGAACACAACATAAATATACTTCTTATAATATAAGAATAATTAATTTCCAAGGCATAGACTTTGATCCTCAATATTGTCTTAAATTTAAATAAAATACTAGGATATAGATATAATTACATATCAAAGTGTATAATTATAAAACTTTAATACCTATAATGTAAATTGGGTAAATATCTACTGGTAATTTAAATCCCAACCCTAATATTAATAATAATAGCATTCTATAGTTAATTTGCAAAGAAAATTGTTATTATTATAAAATGGAACACATAATTAACTCTCATATAATAGAAACCCTAAAATCTCTTAATAACACATTTAACTTAAAAGTAAAAAGAAACAACTCTAATTATTCTACATTAACATCATTCTTTCTATGGTCAAACAACCAGCAACAATTTACATCTCATTCACAACAAAAGTGCTAATATTTACTAAAAAAAAAACTAATTTCCTTCTTAACCTAATGCTTGTAATTCATTATTCCCCAGACTACATTTACCCTCAAGTTATAATAATATTACCATAGCTCACTGGACAATAAATATTTTTCATCCAAAGAGAAGTAAATTGTCATTTTTATTTAATCTGGCCTTGGATTTGACAGGTCAAATAATTTATTTTTATGACAATTATCTATTCAATAATGCCTTTAAAATACTAAGACCTAGTTTAATTAATTATATAAAAACCAAATATACATATCACCACAGTCCTATACAAATTTTAACAGTTTGTACAAGCCCTTTTTTTTCATAGTCTATGGTGCTATAAAAATCTACATTGTATTTTATAGCTAAAATAAGGGTTTTACTACAGCTGTGACTATAATTTCCTACTGAAATTTACTTCTACCTGAATTACAGAATATATTCAGTATTGCCTACACTCAGAATCATATAATTTTATATACTTCTTTATACATACGTTACTAATCTTTAATAAATGGTTATTCTTTTTTTTTAAAAAGAGAACAGCCATTCACCATACTCTGGCATGGACATTACAGGAGGCGTCCCAATAAACTATGGGAGTCGAGACTCCACAAAAGAAATAGCTAAGCCTTTAAATCAAACATTATATAAAATTACTAGAGGTTTCTAATGAAAAAATAAATTAGAAATGAAACTATAAGAATTAAATTCATAGAGATTACAATTCAATACAGAATAAACAATAACCAATCTACTTTATGATTAGTTTCATACTTACTGATATTTGGATACACTAAGACTGATGTTGATTATGAATTAATTCAATATTATGAGTTATACAGTACTGAGTATTTAACAACCATACATGATCTAAATTCACTGCTACATAAAATTACTAGAGTTGCTAATGGAAATATAAATCAGACTAATTGAGAATAGGCAAAAGAGAGCCATCTATAACAAAATGTACAGTTACCAGCATCCATGAATGGTTGTCTTTGATCAGTCGGCAAGATCCTTTGGTGAAGTCTTGAATTCATATTTTCTTTAATTATTTCTTTACTTCTTTATAAGTGCTGACTTATGCAATAATTGTTATTGAATGGAAGTGTAGTCTATTGATGTATGAGAATATCATAATGGAAAAACCAAACTCTACCAAACACAATACAGGCAGAGAAGCCGTTAGTACTATAGCTAAATTAGACTACAAATAGCAACCCAAAAGTTCCAATTCTTGGTATATAGTAGGTAGTAGTTGCCTTACCCTAAATTGGCGTATGAGATATCTCTGATGATTGACATTGAATTGTCTGTGTAGTTCCTGCTTGGGATTGTGATTGTGATTGTTGATCCACAGAACACCTAACATTCACAACTGAGTAGGTTACTTGAATGGGTGATGCAGAACAGCAAGCCTGAATAGTTGGTTTATAGTCCATTGGTATAGATTTGCATCTTTTGATGATATTTGACTGAGTGATAGATTATTTCTAGAGATTGGATTGCTAAAACTTGTATAAACCCCTTGTTTAAGAATAGTTTTTTCCTTTGCAATCCAGTAACTAGGGGTGTCCCCAGCATAAGAACAGCTATTATTCAGTAATAAATACCAGTCTAAACATGAATTTTTTTGCATTATAGGGTTGTGCACAAATGATGAGTCCTTTCAAGGGAATAGGCCAGACAAGACCCTAGCGCCAAATATAATAAAAAAGGGAATTGTTTGTTAGATTCTCTGGGTATTCTGTGTCATCGTATTTTGAAGAAGAGGTGTCAAAAATACAATAGGAATGTATAACGTATCTTGGATTATATTCATAATTACATGTATCTTTTGTTTTGATTAAATCACAGCTCTTCACGAACTAATTGTTGCTCTCAATGTAGTCAATACATTTGTTTATTAATTCAAATCACTACACTCAGATTGCAGATCTTGGATGCGCAGGCACAATATGTGGTTGATTGACAAGTGCCTCACAAAGATGTCTTCTCATGGAATGCGATTCACAGAACATTCATAGAGGTATTACCGGCAGGGTGCCATGATGCACAAATTTGGTATGATTCAAAACTCTCAAACAAATACAATCAGGTAGAAAACCAATCAAATTCCAATCATTCATATCAAAGAAAATAGAGATAGAAATGTAGGAAACAATGGCACCTGGATCGAGTGCTTGGCTGCCCTAAAGATTTCGTGCCAGAATCACTCCCTCGGCTCTTCCAAAACTGCCTCCTCCCAAAAGCTAATTCCCATCCATTCCTTCCCTTCTCATAAAAACCCTCCTTTTTACCCTCGAAGGAACTCGGCACCTCCTCCTCTCAGATCCATTAGTTAGTTATTCAAAGTTTGGTTTTATTAATTAATTAAATTGTAATATTGCAACTACCTAAAACTTTACAACTCTATAATAATTTATTTTATTAATTAAATCATAAATTACGAATTACATTTTAACTTACAACTAATTTATTTACAACAATTATATTCAATTAACGATGTTACATTTCCCATCTAATAATTCTATTTAATGCACAACTCTACCTTACACACATAAAGACCTTCTGACCTAGTTAGACTTCAAGGTGTAACATTACCTATCTAAAAGTCATGATCAAACAACAGACAATGACTACAAAGGTAAATTGACAACCAAACAACAATAACAAGGGACCCCATGTTAACTCCATACAACCATTCCATTGTCAAAGGCACGATCAGACCTAGTAAATCAGGTGGAGTCGGTGCCTAGTACTTGCATCCTGCAGCAAACCACGCAGTCAACCATGAAAATATATATCATCATATAGTCATACAGTGAAGGGAAGTCGTAGTGTGGTAGGATACTCAAACATGAGTAATGCGACACTGTTCCATTCACATAAATACATCTACAAGTAACTACATTACACCTAATTTCTGATTACTTATCAACAAAATAGGATAATCAATTATATAATGATCTAATATGACAAACACTATTAAAGCATCATAACCATGATCAAAAAACACATTAAACTTAGGATAACATTAATCTACAACATCAGATATGTTTATCAAACTGTGAAGGCATAAATTACCAATGATCAAGCATCATTCTAACATAGATCTACAATCAGCTAGCATATTAACAAAGAGTCCATCATCCAATAGAGTGTCATAATGTCCAGTCCTACTAGGATAACTATTAGTCTGATAGAAGACAAGGTGAGGGGCACTACATAATACATTTATAAGCTAAAGAGGCCTTGAGATTTGAATATATTTTGGTTGAGTTACTTGTGGTTTTCCATTGAGTAGAGAGATGTCCACTCTCTCACCCTCTAAAATCCATGTGAATGGATTTGTTTTGTGTGTCTCCATGGGAGGGTGTTGTTGTGCTTTTATGAGTGTTTATGTGTGTTGGAATCCCATGTTTTGAGCATGAAACCAATTATTTGGATGACCTTCTAGCTTGGGGGTGGCTTTCTTACAAGCCTAAGGTTGGGAGTTGAGCTATCCATGGTCTTGGAGAACCTTCATTATGTTTTGTTAGGTTTGGTAGCTCTTGGTGGATTAATGAGATTTTGGAGTAATGAAAAAATATGGAGGTTGGAGTAGAGTTGTAAAAATACGACATTATGTTGCCTTGGCCTTTTAAAAGTTTTGTTGTCTATCATGAGAGTTAATATGTCTCTTATGAGCCCATATTGTAATTATTCCTTATGTAATAATATTTGTTTCATTTTCAATGTATTGGGTGTGTTGAAGTTTTGCCATATTGTACAATTGGAAAAACAGATATACTAATGTGAAAGAAAATTTCTATTTCTCTCTCCTTACCTTGTTATTTATGAAATGCTTAAGTAAGCTTACTTGAACTAAAAAAGAAAATAAATTTATACTGAACTCTTAGTATGGTTGGAAGTAAAGAGTATTTTGATGATTTTAATATTTTTTATGATTTAAAAAAGAATAGATAAATCACTCTTCTTTACATGAAAAATATATTTATATTAAGATAGTTGTAATTTTCATACCTCTTAAGTTATACACTAATCACAAGTAAACTTAGAATTAACATATCTATCTATATATATATCACTGATAAAAAATAAATCTTTGTGTGTGTGTTTTTTTTTTTACAGAGAAATAAAAATAGACTGTGAGCTAAAAATTTTTATTAACAAGTTATATATATAATAAAACTTGATATACATTTTTAGCTCATTGTCTGTTTTTATTTCTCTATCAAAAAAATAAACACAGAGATTTGTTTTTTATCAGTGTGATATATGTGTGTGTGTTAATTCTAAGTTTATTTGTGATTAGTGAAAGGCAAAAAGAATTAAGTAAATCAAAATAATTTATGGCTACGTTTTTTAGGAGTTGAAAGTTTTTTTTGAAACAAATTTTGATTAGGTGCTAGTACGCCCTTGGCCTACCTACATAGGGTGCACAGGGGCTGAGGCCACCAGTGGGTGGGTGGGGATCGCAACCCTCATTCCACCCCAGGGTCAATGCCCTATGGTGATGTAGTAGCAACTTATCCATACTTTCAAACACATGCTCTGATACCACTGATGAATTACAAAAGGGATACTCTCCCTTTAAAATCTGCAACACAACATTGACACAAGCCTATGCAAGAAGACTGAAAATTAAATATTGCAGTAGAAAATATGAAGAGAAATCTACAACTTATATTTTATTGAATCTAAAAATTCATTACAAAATAAAGAATCTTATGAGCTTCTGAGAATTACACATCCAACACCTGCAACACATAAGTTTCTCCACATTCTGGATTCATTCTGGTAGTATCTGGGTGTGCAAAAGTTTATTTCTCCAAAGGCCCCCCTTCACCAAATGAGAAAGCATCAATATATAGAAATTGCGTGAAAAGAAACCATTATTGGTTTCTCAAAACAACCTCCTCTAAACTCGCCACTTCTTCTTATTACTGCTCCCTTATTTTTCTTAATTTTCTAAAACAGTTTATGGGTTTTGTGTGCCTTTTTTTCTAGATTTCTAGAAAATTTTGAATTCCTCTATTTCAATAATAAAAGAGAATGTTATTCCCATTTTATTGATACTAGGTCTCATAATTACGACCTAGACATGCAACATGCAAAGCTTGTGGCCAACATGCAAATGCATGCAAAGAATGTAATTGAACATGCAATAACATGCATTCCAAGTGGTCCCACCTATAAATGGGATGACCAAATAAAAGATTCCACCATTTATGCCTTTAAAACATTTATGAGAGCATAATTTCTCAAAAAATACATTAACCAATATGCCCCAAGAAAATACATTTGTTGCAAATTAGAATATTAATTTCTCAAAGCCCATAAATATTATTGAAAACATACAACAAATATTAAAATATTTTTTTGGTGATGCATGTTTGCCCATACACCTTGGATGCTCTTGCATCACATGGGCGAGGTAGGAGCCCCACCCCTGAACTGGCCAAAGGCTACTGTGGGGTTGAAACCCCCATTCCATTTCTTTAAAACTTTGCCCATGTATAATCTTTGTTCGGCCTTTTAATATTAAAAACCTCTGTTATATGTGTTATCACAGACTACTATAAATCTATATTTTGGCCCTATATATATAGCTCTATAAATTTTCACCGATTCAAGAAGTGCAGGATCATCATGGGCCAAATAGTGGCAATGGAAAAAAAATTGTGTCTTTACATAGCCAAATTCATGAATTGCCCTACTTTGACTTTCACATGTATGTTAAAAATATCCATTTTGTCTTGGATACCAAACCAAAATAAATATCCGTTCCAAATGAATATCCATTCCAAAATAGATATCTATTCCAAAATGGATAACCCTTTGGGGGGTAATGGAAAAAAAATCACGTCTTTACTTAGCCAAATTCACAAATTGCCTAACTTTGACTTTCATAGGTATGTTAAAAATATCCATAACTTTGTCTTGGATACCAAACCAAAATAGATATCCATTCCAAACTAATATCCATTCCAAAACAAATATCTGTTTGGAATAGATATCTATTCCAAAATGGATATCTGTTTTGATTTTCCAGAAACGGATATCCATTTCCTGGAACTATAAAAATGAAACTATAAAAAAGGTCACATAGATAAACATGTGCATGTTGTGTAGGCTAAAGAAGCAAGATCATTGAGTGCTAGAGTAGAAGGTGCAAACCTAGAGGCTAGGGAGAACTTGATGATGAATACTGTTTTATTGAAACTTACATGAAAGGATGATGAACCATGGTTTAGAAAGAGTCTCTTTTGACTAAGTTCAAGTTTAGAGGAAATTGTTGCAATCTAATCATTAATGGATGCACCACAAACACATTAGTATCAATAAATATTATGCATAAGTTAGGGATGAAGATAGTCGTGCAAATCACACAATGCAATCTCATGGATACAAAATGGATAGTAACTCATGATGACATAGTAACATTAATTTACATTCTACCTGGAAGGATATGCAAATAAGGTATGGTGTGATGTGATTTTGATGTATGCCTACCATGTGTTACTAGGAGATCCTTGGTAGTATGATCGATGCATTGTGCATAAGGGCACAAGAACACCTTCACCATCAAGAACTTGATGGGAAAATTTTGAGTTACTTCCCATGAAGAATGAGGAAGAGTTCATGTAGAAGGCCAAGGTGTTGATATTATCGACATGAAAATTTCTCAAGGAGATAGAAGACTTGAAATATTACTATGCACAAGTAGTCAATCCCACATAGAAGGAGTAGATTAAGACACAACTTAGAGGAGACAAGTTGTGATCCTACATGAGGAGTTCATAGATGTGATTTGTGAAGGAATTGTAGATGGATTTCCACCAATATGTAACATCTCATACTTCATGGATATGATTCTAAGTTCTTATTTTCTGAACAAACTTATATATGCCTTAAAAAGGAGGTAGGAATTATTGTATGTAATAATGGTTAAACTAGTGGGCGTGGAGGTGATGAAGGATATCTACACCAAAAATCTATATTTTACAGATACATGGAATGCAGTAGTAGAACCCTAGATGGGAGATATAGTCTTATACATGAGGAATACTTTGCATGAGGGATACCTATTCAAGATTTAATAATTATCCATATTGTAGAGTTCTAGGATAGAAAATATCATTAGAGAGTTACATGAAGGTGGACTTGGAGGATATTTTCATGTCTAGAAAAGACATGATCCATGTTGGAGTAGAGGTATCACTAGCTAAGTTTGAACAAAGATGTACATATATTCATTGAAAGAGGTACCATCTACCAAAAACAAAGATAATTACATAAAACATTGGGTTTTATAAGCCATTGTGCATTCCAAATAGATTGTGGGAGGAACTATCTATATTTTGTCCTTGGATCTATGCACATAGAGGGGAAATGATTCTATCTTCATAGTGGTATTTTTTCCTAAATGTAACACTTTATTCCTTGTGTAGTTGAATGAGACATTCTAGATAGTGGATTTATTCTTCAAGGAAATATTTTGGTTGCATGGCTTGCTATGGAGCATAACATGTGATCATGACATGAAGTTCCATAGCCATTTTTTAAACAACCTATGGAATAAATTAGGTACAAATGTCAATTATATCTCTATGTATCATTTACAAATAGATAGATAGACATAGGTTGTTAATGAAAGTCTTGGAAATATACTTAGATGTGTGGTAGCCCCTAGGAAATTATTAGGTTGTGGAACTTTATGTTGGTGCAAGTGGAGCTTGGGTACAACAATTTGGTGAATTTATCATCAATGAAGGTTCTATTCCAAGTGGTGTATGGGACATTCACACAAGGTGTCATAATTTTGTTGGGAGTAAGAAGGCAAGTGCAAAAGTGTAGAAGTTGAGGAATTTATGCAACATGTATGAGAGAGATTTGTACACAAGTCAAGGAGTAGATGGAGGAGAGTAGCACAACATATATGTATTACACATAGATGATCATTATAGAGAGAATATTTACTCAAAGTGTGAGTTACTCATGGAACATTTAAGAAAAATAGTTACCTAGAGGAACCTACAATAAGCTAAATCTAAATCTAAAGCTAGTCCATGCTACATTATATGTAGATTTTCTAAGAACACATATGAGATATATTAGGACTAGGGATGATATTCACCTTGCATTCAATTTAGATTATTACAATTTATTTAATAGTCAATTAATTATGTGTACAACTCCAAGGATCATGAAAAGGGGAAAATTGGACTTAAACATGAGTCCATACATTCTCTAGGTGACTTAGAATATGTAAGGGGTATAATGTGGAGGGTAATCTATGAAAATTTATGACATTGTAAGATGTGTAAGAAACATATATGAAATTGTAAGAGATGTAAGAAACATTATATATGATGACATGTAAAAAGTTGGTTGTGATTTTTGGATTTATGGAGTTGTTATTTTTTCCTTTAGTGAGTTGTTTTTGTCCTCTAGTGAAGTTGCATAAACGAGTTGATAAGAAAGGTCTTGAAGCTTCTAGAAAGATACTTGTAACTCCCACACACATGTCATGAGGTCTATTTTTCATGTTGACTACTTGGCTAATGGTTTGAGTCCATTGTATTAGAAACCACAAATTGGATTACATTTTCCTATTTATTGGAGGCATGGGATAGTAGTTTGCAAGGTATTATAGGTTATGGTGCTATGCTACCAGAATTTTGTTGGACTAAAGGGGAAGTTGTGTCAATGTACTCTATATTTTATATTAATAAAATATTGTAATCTCTTTGGTGGTGGGGATTTATACACATTGTATCTCCCTGTTGGTCCTTTATATCTCTCTAAACCCTAAAACATAAACCTGTAAACCTTAACCTCTAACCCAAAAACCATAAACCCTAAATAATGCCACTAAACCCAAGCAACCCTAAACCTATGTCTCCCTATCTCTCCCTATCTCCCCATCTCTATCATCCCTGTAGCTCTCTCAATCTCTCTCTATGTATCTGGACATGTCTCTCACTCTCTATCTCCCTATTTCTCCCCTCTGTCTCCTCTATCTCTCCCAATCTTTATCACTCCCCTCTCTCTATCTCTATTTAAACCCTAAACCCCTAAACCCTTAATAATTGCCCTAATCCCTAAACCCTAAACTTGAGCAATGCTAAACTCATAAACCCTAAACAACACCCCTAAACCCTAACCCCTAGCCCCAACCTCTCTGTCTCTCTGTTTATATGGATAAACTATTGAACAATGATAAAATGTAATGTGGTAGGATGTGGTGAGTTTTAGATGTTACGATATAGAATGAAGATATGTCTATATGTGGTGATGCTATGGAAAGTTAACCATGAGTCAATTGAAGAAGTACTCACAACTACATATTTAATTGTGCTAGTAGAAGCATAAATAATAAGCATGTGGACTTGTAATAGACTTGAGGTTTATGTGGAACAATCTAGAAGCTTGGTTATGTTAAGAGAATTTTCTACAATACTACAAGTTGAAATAATTAGTTAGTTGGTTGTATGTGTTACCACAAGCTTATGGTTGGTAGTAGTGATTATATAAGAAGACATGAATACATTGACTGTAGTTAGTAATTTAAACTATTGATATTTAATGTGTAATGTAATGTAATTTAATGTGTAATCTAATTAAACTATTGATATTGATATTTAATGTGTAATGTTAAACTAAAAAATAATTAAAAGAATTGGGTAAATAAAAATAGATATCCATTTTCCAAAATGGATATCCATTTCTAAAAGCATAAAAAGGGAGAAAAGAGGTTGCATTTTGCAAACCCGTAGCTTACAAAATGCAGACCTCTCACAAAACTAATATAAGAACTTCATAATGGATATCTGATCCAAAGAGGTTAGTAAATTTGCATTTTTTTGTTTATTTTGTATATTCAAGCAAGTTTTTTTGGTTTTTATGCTAAATAGGTATGTTTTATATGTTAAATAGATAAAATGGATGAACAAAATGATAACCCAAAGCCTCGACCACTAAACCCTCCCCCTCCAACAATCAAAAAGAAAATTCAAAGAAAAGTTGATCAAATAAGTAGGATTGTAGAAATGTATTGCTTCCACCCTCAATTGTTTACAATGACATCAAATTTAGAGGGAATTATTAGTCATGTTTGAACCCTATCAAACTAAAAAATAATTTAGGCAATGGTGAGAAACCAAGAAGGTAGAATATGTTTATGGTTTATCATATAATCAAGTAAAAGAGTTAGACATTACAAAAGCTATGTTAGCCCAACATTTTGTCAATCCTAAAACTGGCTTGCATGTTGATGTTCGTAAGCCCAAGTATTCAATCAAATGATATATACGTGAGGGCATTAGTCAAAATTTTTGGGATCGTTGGTGGATGATTTTTGATAAACTACCCAACAACAATTTAGATATACCTTCGTATTTCCTTCATAAACTCTGATGATTTCATCATGGGCCAACATGTTAATTATTTTTATTTTAGAGATTTTCCAGGGAGTAGGTAAGGGAATGCCTCAACATAGACCTGGGGGAATGAGACAAGTACAAGGTCCCTATATTCCCCCTCCTGCTATCCCTTCTCCACCCACAATTCAACACCCAGACATTGTTTCAAATGCAACACAATAGGGCCTTAGTGCAATACACTCTTTGACTAAGCACTTGATTATATAGGCTTCTTATTTTGCACAACCACATGATGTTGGTGATGATATTGGATCACCTGATTTTACTAGACACTCCTAGTCCACACATGTTTGTGTACCCCATCATTAAATTTTTTGCAATCAGTTGTGCTTAGGTCCTATTTTGGAGAGTAGCAAGTCACATTTAAACACATCAGAGTATGATCTCCATTCACGAGATGATGCAATGGCTTCTAGAACTCAACCTGAGGGGTCAGGGACAATAATAGAAGCACAAGCATCGGTGGAGTATAGAGAAGGAAAAGACGATGGCCAATCTTTTATGCAGGTTAAATTTAAAGTTCAATTTCATGGTGTATTCCATATGAATAATATAAATGAATTTATTAGTACTAATGTATCTAAGGGGGATGACAACTGATGAAAGAGGAGGAGTTCACAGAAGCTCATCATTGAACTTTGTCTGCCATCCAATTTGGCTTTGACTTGCTGGTATAATTTGTTCTACACATCAATTTTTTTTGTATGCATTTATTTCTTTGTGAGCAATTATATATTAATTTATATCATGATGTTGATTTAATTAATTTAATGGTAATTTAATTTATATCATGATGTCTCTTTAATTTTATATTTAGAATGTGAATGATGTGATATATTTTCCAATGGTCTTCACTCAAACTCCTGATCGACCCAAGGGACTATCATTCATAGAATGGCTTTCTGAATGCCAACAAAGAGTGGAAACTTAATTCAATTGAATTGTACTTTAATTGATAGTTTAGAAAACTTGAATATTTGATTATAGTCATTTAGATAAATAATAATTAAAAAATTATTATGATTATTTGTATACAGGAGATATTAGTTGGTTCATGCATGATGAGTCCTTCTCAATCAATGTAGGAGGCATTGATGGTGGTATGTTCTTGTTTTCTAGTAGATAACTTTTGTGTAATGCACTCTAGATTGTATATGTGTAACACATCTAACCTTTTTTAATGTATGCATTTCCTTTTTGTTTAATAGTTATATATTAATTTATTTCAATGTTACTTTACTTTTATAGTCTCTTGAGAATATCAGTAATGTGCCACCTTTTCCATCAAGCTTTAGTAGGACACCTGATCAGCTTAAGAGAAAATCATTTGCAGAACGATTGTCCGAACGACAAGAAAGAGTTGAGGTAATTGAATGATTTTTTTCTAAATAATTAATAGTTTATAGTGGTCTTAGAGTTGATAAGATTGTATTTACTAACTCTAACTTATTTTTATTTACCATTGAAGAGATTGATCAAATTTGTGGTTTGACTTGTTAATGCAGTCAACTTTGCCTCCATCAACTACTAGACATGATGGTATGAAGAGGACACTTTTGAGGATCCACCAAAGATTGAGGATCCATCACAGGAACTGAGGATCCATCATAGGTTGAGGATTCACCAAACACATAGGGTCAAGTGGACCTTTAGTATTTGATGTATCTATTCGACATGTAGATTGTATATAGATTTTGAGACATGGCATATGCCACATTTTGTAAAAAATGCTTTGACTTGGCATATTTGCCAAATTTTTGTATATGTCTACCATTATGGACTATATTTTAATATATATACACCTTGATATATAATATAATTTAAATTCCTTATGTGCATGTATTCCTACTTTGAAACTTAAAAGTTTGATGTATAATCAACTTACAATGGTTGAGTTATGATCAATAACATGTTATAGATTGATTTCTTATTATATATGATTTTTTTCTTGGTAGAAAGATGATATATATTGTTTCATACCTCAAGACATAACTAGATCTTAGTTGTGATGTGATTGTAGTTTTAGTTGCCACGTGATTGTAGTTGCTAGGTAATTGATCTGCATGTTTTCTCCATTTTTAGTCTTATTTAGGACATTGACAATCTAGAACAACAATTTGGTACCTCATGGAAGGCTGCAACAATCATATTTAAGGCTGTAACTCTCATACATGATTATAAAGTTCATTTTCATTTAGCTCCAAGACGTCGATTCCTTAATCCTTAACCATTTCTAGATATGATTATGTAGGTACAAATTTACAGTAGTGATATAGGTTTGAAAATCAATTTATTTCATGGTTGGTATAGCAAATTAGGATTTTGAAATCATTCCTTCCTTTAATTATGCAAATTAGGATAAAACTCTTTATGAATATCCTATAAGTACACTCTGTTGACTTTGGAGAATATTTTATATATTTTTTCATGCATTTGTAATAGTTTGACATATTTTGATGATTTTTGGATATTGGTTTCTTAGCATGGTCTTAGATGCATTTGGATGCTCCTGGAAGTCCTAGTTGACTTGTATGATTTAGATGCACTTATTTGTTGCCACATATCTCATTTGAGTCAATTTGATGGTTTGCTTGTGTGTCCATTAGTTAAGGTTTGACATGTGTTTGATTGTAGAGTATTGGTTGGTTCATAATGCATTTGGTTTTTCACGAGGCTCTTGGTTACATTGTTATGATGCACTTAAGTTATTATTGCATTAGGAGGTCTTGGTTCAGTATAGTTTGTATTCACATAGTTATGTCTTGAGATTTTGGACTTATGAGTTTGATTTTATCATTGTGAGGTATGCATGTGTGGTTATTACATGATGAGGTATGCTTTTGTGTTATTATCCATATACCTTTGTTCTAATCTTATGACAAAATTTTGAGGGTTAATTTGGTTTGATTTGTGATGACATTGTGTGGATTTTATAGTCATTAAGTTTTTTCAAGGTAATTTTTTTGTCAAGCATGGATAAATGAACTATATCAAGTAAATGAAGTTAAAATTATGAAGATCACAACATCATACAATCCTCAAGTTGTTAGGAGATCAAACACTAGAGTGGCCTCATGCTCAAACCTTCATTGGGCTATTAAAATAGACAAAACAATCATACAAGATAGTCATGAAGTTATCATCATGAACAAGGGGATTATATCAAAGTAACATGTATAATATAGTTATCAAGGTCATGAAATAATAATAAAGTGAAAATATCATCTAGAAGTGAATAGAACAATCCATGCAACTGTGAAAAGAATGCATTTCATATAAGGGTTCCAACATTGCCTATTGTTGTTACAGTCAAACAATAGTGTTATTGGGTCTTTCATTCATGAAATTACTATGCTAGAGGGGGTCTCGTTTCATGCCCCAAGCATCCCAATCATTTTGGACAAAAATATTGGCAATGTCCCTTAAGATCCCTAAGACCAGAAACTTCCAAACTTTGATGGAGCACTTATTAGAATTCATGGTAGTTGGGAACATTTTGTTTGGACATATAGGTGCATGGGGGGTCCTTCCACAATAACCTCTCTTAGTTTTTGTCAAATCTAGTCTATTTGATCGTTCTGAAATCAAACGCATTCTTGCAAAATGCTTTACTTTAATGCAATGAAAAGGTGCTTAGAGTGACATTTTGTATTTCATAGCTTGTGGAGCTTAATAGACTATGCCAAAACATTAGGTGGGGTTGGTAAATGCTAGGGGAGGTCTTGTTTTGAGTGCCAAGCATCCCAATCATTCTGGGCAACAAGCTACTGGCAAAGTCCCTTAAGATCCCTAAGACCAAAAAACTGCCAAACTTTGATAGAGTAGTTCTCAAAATTCATGGCAATTGGGAATATTTTGTTTACACCTAAAGGTGTAACTGGGGTCCATCCATAATCACCTCTCTAGGTTCTGGTCAATTCCAGTCTGTTTGACCATGCCAAAGTCAAACACATTCTTGCAAAATGCTTCAGTTTGATGCAGTGAAAAGGTCCTAGGACTGACATTTTGTCTTCCATAGCTCATGGGGTTGAATGGTCTACACAAAAATGTCACGATGGGTGGGTAAATGCTAGGGGAGGTCTCATTTCATGCACCAAGTGTCCCAGTCATTCCGAGCAATAGGTTATTGACAAAGTCCCTTAAGATCTGTAAGACCAAAATGTTGGCAAGAGACACTGCTAGGACTCATTAGTGTTGTCATTGATGGCAACAAAGTATATCCCACATATCTGTAGTACATAAATTACTCATACCGAAAGTTAGATTGGGGACAAGTTAGTCCGGTATTCAAAGAATAGAGCTGATGACAGGGTCTGACAGTTGGGTCTGAAAAACTCTGATGGTGAAACCCAGCATGTTGCAGATCTGGATAAGTAACAAGGAGTATCTAAACTATTGTATTTAAAGGATTTAGCCTCCAGTGACAAAGCATGTGAAAGATATGAGTATTTGAGTGTCAAACTCTAGTTAGATAATGCAAACAGAGGAAGAACTGACCAACAGGGTATCAGACCTCAATCTGGATGTCCAGTAGGTATTGATCAAATAGATTGAAGTGTTATATGGTTTGGCTGACATAGGAAATGACTTCTATGCCTAAGTTTTTGATGCACATCATCAATCAAGTATGGATTCAACCGATAGAACAATAATTTACTAATATCCTAAGTATTCTTGTTGTTGACTAGAAAGTGTTGGAAATCCTTGATGCGGATATATATACCCGATGGATTCAAGATTATAAGAGTGTGTGTGTGTGTGTGTGACAGGATAATAAAGGAAGTGTGAAGAAAAAAATAGATAAGTGGGAAGACAACAATTCAAGTTCAAAATGTGACAGAATAGTAATACTAAGCAGAGGAAGAATGAAATGTGTTCGATCAGTATATTGTGCCTAACTAGAACTGAATTCTTGCATATACAGATGCTTCTCATCAGTTCAAACACTTGGATATCTTTTGTAAGTTTTGTAGATAGTGAGTCTCTTGTAGCAGTGAGCCTCTTGTGAGCAGTGTGCTTGGGCAGTGAGTCTTAACTGGCAAGTGCCATTTTATACTCTTTTACTATTTTAACAAAGAATACAATCTTGGGTTAGTCACCCTGCGATTTTTCCCTTAATAGGGTTTCCACGTAAAAATCCATGTGTTATGTGTGTTAATTTTATTTCAGTTCTTATGGTTGTTCATGCTTTCATGTTTTGATATAGCATTATAAGAAAAGAAAGTAAAAGTAAGAATTTTTTTAAGATAACTGATTCACCCCCCTCTTAGTTATCTACCTTGTTTCCAACAATTGATATTAGAGCTAAGTTCCTCAGAAAAAGTCTAACAGCTTGAGGAGGATCTAGGAATCTCAATGGATGCATATGGTATGAAAGAACAACTACAGTCTTCCTTGGATGATCTTGAACAATCCAAGTTTGAAGTCAATAATTTGAGAGAGCAACTTAAGGAGGTTGATGATTTCATCAATTAGCTAAAAGAAAAACTCACTATTTCTATGAAAAAGAGAAAGGAACTTCTTTAGAAGTTAGTAGATCAGAATGAAGCCAATTATGCTAATGAGGACCTGAATGAGAAAACAAAGCTATCTGAAAATCTATCAAAATAAGTTATTATGCTAAGACATGAAATGGAATCAGGGGTTATAAAATTTACCCAAGAAATTGAAGAGAAGAGAAAGACTAAAGAAAACTTGAATCAATCCCTCAAGGAGAAAACAAAATATTGCTACAAAATGGACAAAATAATTAGACATCTTGAGTCTTATCTTGGAGAAGCCAAATACAATGAAGAACAACTTGAGAGACAAATTAACTCTCTTAAACAAGATCTTGAAACTGCAAATGAATACAAAGAAAAATTCAAGATAAGCTCGGCCAAACTTGAAGTACTTCTTGAAAGTCAAAAGAGGATAGATGATAAGCATGGCTTGGGATATGAGAAAGGTGAAAGTTCTAAATCTGGTCAAAAGAACTTTGGGTCAGGGAAACAAAGAAATAGGCCTAGAAGATCTTTGGTAAGACAACCTAATGCTCAAAGATATCTATCTTTCAATGGAAGCTTCTTCAACTACAACAAATTTGGTCATAAAGCAACTCAATGCAGTAGTAGAATGAATCAGAATAATCCATCCTTCTTTGGACAATGCTTTAATTGCAAAAGGTATGGTCACAAATTTCATGAATGTAGAAATATGCAAATAAACAATTCTTTCAATGGTAGATGCTTTTTGTGCAATAGAATGGGGCATATGGATAACCAGTACAGATCAAGAGGATATCAATCAAATAAGCAAGGAAATGTTGTGTGTTACAATTGCAATAAATCCATTCATATAGCTAGATTATGCAGAAGCAGAAATCATGATGGAAAAGGTCTAAAGAAGCATGATTAGAAACAAGAAAAAGGCAATGGTAAAGTGAATGCGGATGAGATTTAGAAAGAGATGAGAAAGACTTGGGTAAAGAAGAATGTGATAGACATTGGTGATGGGTCTACACTGGAATCTAGTACTAATAATCACTTTGAAAATTAAAAAGTAAGCTTTGGCTCAGGGGGAGCTATAGAGAAGATCAAATTCCCTCAGCTAGTTTGTAAGTGCCTGAATTTGGCACAAAGGGTAAGAGTAAGTGGTTGCAGATAAGAGGTGTCTTGGAGGTTCATCAAAATCATTCAGTCAAATGTAGAGTAATCCACATGAAGATTTGAAGAAGTTATGAGTAGATTCTGCTTCGATAGCCATCCGGTAAAAGCAAAACTACACAAACAAATCTAGTATGATTTGAAAATCCAAGCTTATGATCTATGGATTTGGAGACATGTTTTGGAAGGCTAAATGTATGTTTCCAACTCACTTGGATGATGACTTGAAGATTTACATAGTGATTCATGAGAAACTCATTCAAAATAGGGTAACCAGATGACTTAAAGTATGCATTTATTAGAAAAGGGAATTAGGCTTTGTGCAAGGATAAAAAGCTTTTTATTCATCATTTACAACACTTTGAACTCACAAAGAAGAAAGAAGATCTCTGAGAAGAGATCCTGTAGATTCTTCAAGTTCAAGATGAAGATCAAATTCTAGCAGAAATTTGTTCCGGCATTTCCTTCAAACCTTAAGGTGTAAAAAGGCATTTTCTTCCTACAAATTCTCTTTGGATTTCATTGCTAAATGGCTACTCCCATGGTTGTGAATGTCACTGAGAGGTCGAGACTGAAATTCAAGAAACATTCCTTCAAATCTCTAGAAGTTGACCCCTTAGGTGCATTTTCCCATATCTCGCACGGTGTTCTGCATGTAGAAGATGCTAGGGTTTATATTCATACAAACCTTAAGGAATTGGGAGACCTAGAATTGATAGAATTGTATCGTAACTAGCTAAGTGATGAGAACTTTGAACTCAAAATAGAATTCAAGGCCCTAAAGGACAAGCATTTCACACATTGCATAAATTTCTCGTCATTAGGAGAAGACGAATGGGTCTAGCATGTCTTGAGCAAGATATATGATAACTTTATGTGGTTAATGAGTCCTTTTAAGATAACCAAATATGCCATCAGGGTTGTAACTAGATTACACTCAACTGGTGGATTACTCGCACTTAAAGCTATGAATAATCAAATGGTAGCCACTAGATCAAAATATGACAAAAGGGAAATGACTATAGATGATATTACTAATCCAAATATCAAGTTTGCATCAATAATCATTAGTTACAAGATTTATCACTCAAGTAGGGAGAATTTTGTAACCAGTACTACAATCTATGCTACATATTAGATGCTGAAAGAAAATACAGACTATGATTTGTGTGAACTACTATTGAACCAACTGACGGAGAATCTAGAAAAGATCAGGAAAGATAAGAAAAATTCCTTCAAATATGGCAGTTTGATATTGTGTCTATTCTTCTACTTCATGAATGAGCTACCAGGATCAAGAGGTATAACCTGGACAAATGATAAACTAGTTGCCATTCAGATCAGGGATTATTTGTATGGACTTGGTGATGCACAAGCCTAGAAGACAGCTTTGTGGGTTTACTTCAAGAATTTCCAGAGTATGATGCATGCAAGAGAGAGAATACCAAAATTAATAGTTGAGAAATACAAAGACATAGTTTGCTTCATGGTTGACATAGATCAATGCCTAATGGAGGTAGTTGAACCAAGAACTGTATGGGTAATGCCTATGGGATATGAAGTTGATAAAAACATATTGGAGGCACATGTTCAACACTTGTTAAGCCAACCCAGGGACACTTAAGAAGAGAGGTTTTGCACCTTTTATGAGCTAAACATAAAAATACATGTCGAATTAAGGAAGCTTGAGTCGAAAAGAAAAGTGAGGAGGGAAGTAGAACAACTTACTGAGATTTTTGGCATAACCAAGGGGTAGTTGATGCAAATAGAGAAAGAATAGAGAAAATTGAAAGGGAAAGGGAAAAAGAAAAGAAAGAAAGCATCCTGGTGGAAGCCTCTACCTAGACAAGATCTACCAAGAGCTCTGCTCTTGTCTCTCCTAAAAGCTCAAAGATTGCAAAACCAATAACCAAACCACCTATCAAAAGTGAAAAGAGAAAGAAGATTAAGGCCACAAGGACATATGTGAGCCTCAAAGATGATGAAGAGACAGAATCAGATGTAGAGGTTAGAGAATTGAAGAAAGCTAAGAACAAACTTGCAAAGGATGAAAAGAATGATGAGGAGCAGAAGACAGAAGAGTTTGTTGAGAGACCCACTCTCTCAATTGAAGACATCATCAAAGAAGTCACTGTGGATGGAAACCTGTAGCCAGTGATAGAATTCTATGATGAATACAATGATGTAGCTAAGAGAATACTTGAGGAAGCAACTATCAGGTACTTAAACATCTATAAAGAAGCCTTCATTGAAATAATTTCATTAATTCCTAAAAGCCTAGAAGAAGCACTGGAGTTAAGAAAAGAAAATGCAAAGGCAAAAGACTTGGAAATCTAGGAAATAGATGAAGAGCCTTCTAACATGGATGTTGAAGGATTTTCTAACATGGATGTCAAATGATTAAAGAAAACTGATGAAGAATCTTCTAACATGGATGTTGAAGGATTAAAGAAAATCAATGAAGAGCTCTCTGAGGCCTTAGACTCCTCTATTCTAGAAGAGGAAATACAGAAAGAAGAGACAAACACCATTGATGTCAATAAGCAAATTAGTCTAGATGCTCTCAATGAAAAGGAAGTTGAGACTACAAGAGACACTACAGAAGAAGTACAAAAATTCTTGGACAAGGAAGTTGCGGAGTTGGATGAACCTAAATTGATTCAAGGGCCACTAAATCTGGATTCTCTCTCCCTGGTTCAGATAATGAAAATAGCATCTTTTTCTCAGGCCAAAGCCATAGAAAAAATCTTGAAATCTCATATGGAGGACAGTGAGCTGTTAAGCATTGCTTCCAGAGTGCTGGAGAAGATCATGCCCACTTATCAAAAGGATTCATCAGGTTCTCCATCTGGTAATCTGAAGAACCTAGTCAATTCTATTAATACACATTTTGAGTCCTTAGAAGAATCAGCAGAAACCAAAGTTCGAAAGGAGTTCTTGGGAAAAAGATTTAGTAAGGTTCAAGGACTAATCGCTAATGATAGAAGAACACTAGACATTGGCATAAATAAAAACACTCTTAAGGATGGTGGAAACATATATATTTTTTGTTTAACTTGGCCTAAAGTAGCAGAGGACATTGAGAAGATAATGAAAGAACATGAAGGAAAACTGTCAAGTCTTTCTTAGAATTTTGATCCCCTTACTACCTCTCTGGTGAATCAAGAATGCCAAGCTATTGTTATAATAAATGAAATAAAGAAACTGGTTAAAGAGAAGAAGAACATAATGGATAGAATGGGTGAACTCAGAGGGATAATCATCCCAAAGTTAGAGGCAATGCATGATGCCTTGACTGATGCGTTAAGTACAGATTGGACTAATGATCCAATAGGTTTGAAGAGGGCAGAAGCATATGTGTTTTTGTTGAGTGGAGACATCTCCATTTTGGACAAGATGAAAAGAAGTTGGGCCATAGAGCTTGTACAATTGAAGACCACATTTGTAGATATTCTGAAGTATATGTAACGTTATCTTATGCATTATATGTACATATGCAGCTTTATACAGTAATCTTTTTGCACAATTATGGTTTGCAGATCCCACCCCTTGCCATTGATGTCAAAGGGAGAGTGAAGAGTAGTGAAAAATGAGGAATCCTGCATCAAGGAAGAACTGGTAAGTAATATGGAAAGATGGAGCACTAGCAAAGGGGGAGTTACTGCGACACTTATTCATTTTTCACTAAGTGTTACCATCAATGCCAATGGGGGAGATTGTTGGCAAGAGACACTGCTAGGACTCATTAGTGTTGTCATTGATGGAAACAAAGTATATCCAACATATTTGTAGTACATAAATTACTCATACCAAAAGTTGGATTGGGGACAAGTTGGTCTAGTAGTCAAAGAATAGAGCTTATGATAGGGTCTGACATTTGGGTCCAAAACTCTCTTATGGTGAAACCCAACATGTTGCGGATCTGGATAAGTAACAAGCAGTATCTGAACTACTGTATTCTAAGGATTTAGCCTCCAATGACAAAGCATGTGAATGATATGAGCATTTGAGTATCAGACTCCAGTTAGACAATGCAGAGAGAGGAAGAACTAACCAACAGGGTATCAGACCTCAATCCAGATGTGCAGTAGGTATTGATCAAACAGCTTGAAGTGTTATATGATTTGGTCGACATAGGCAATGAATTCTATGCCTAATTTTTTGATGCGCATCATCAATCAAGTATGGGTTCAGCTAACATAATAGTAATTTGCTAATATCCTAAGTATTCTTTTTGCCAACTAGAAAGTGTTGGAAATCCTTGATGCAGATATATATACCTGATGGATTCAAGCTTGTACGTGTGTGTGTGTGTGTGACAGGATAATAAAGGAAGTGCGAAGAAAAGTAGAGATAAGTGGAAAGATAGGTTTTCAAGTCGAGAATGTGATAGAATAGTAATACTAAGCAGAGGAAGAATGAAATGTGTTAGATCAGTATATTGTGCCTAACTAGAACTAAATTGTTACATATGTAGATGCTTCTCATCAGTTCAAACACTTGGATATCTTTTGTAAGTTCTATAGATAGTGAGTCTCTTGTAGGCAGTGAGCCCTAAATGGCAAGTACCATTTTGTACTCTTTTATTCTTTTAACAAAGAATACAATCTTGGGTTAGTCACCTTGTGGTTTTTCCCTTAACAGGGTTTCCACATAAAAATCCTTGTGTTATGTGTGTTAATTTCATTTCAGTTCTTATGGTTGTTCATTCTTTCATGTTTTGATATAGCACTATAAGAAAAGAAAGTAAAAGTAAGAAAAGTTATAAGATAACTAATTCACCCCCCCTTAGTTATCTACCTTGTTTCCAACACAAAAAACTACCAAACTTTGATGGAGCAGTTCTTGATACTCATGGTAGATGGGAACATTTTGTTTCCACCTATAGGTGCATGTGGGGTCCATCCACAATAACCTCTCTCAGTTTTGGTCAATTCTAGTCTGTTTGACCATGTCGAAATCAAATGCATTCCTATAAAATGCTTCAATTTCATGTAGTAGAAAGGTGCTATGAGTGGCATTTTGCATTCCATAACTTGTGGGGTTGAACAGACTATGCCAATGTATTAGGTTGGGCAGGTAAATGCTAGTGGAGGTCTCATTCTATACACCAAGAATCCCAGTCATTCTAAGCAACAGGCTACCAGCAAAGTCCCTTAAGATCCCTAAGATGAAAAAACTACCAAACTTTGATGGAGCAATTCTCAGAATTCATGGTAGCTGAGAACATTTCATTTGGACCTACAAGTGCATGTGGGGTCTATCTACAATAACCTCTCTCAGTTTTGTTCAACTCCTATCACATTTGACTGTGTCGAAATCAAACACATTCTTTCAAAATGCTTCAGTTCCATACAGTGGAAATGTTGCCAGGTGCCATATTTTTTGTTCTACTCATTGTGGGTCTAAACTGACTATGCAAACACATTGGGTTGGATGGGTAAATTCCAAGGGAGGTCTCATTTTGTGTTCCAAGCGTCCTAGTCGTTCTGGCAATCCTGCAAGCTGTCGACAAAGTAAAAAGTTGCTAACACTAAAATTTTGCATTCAATAGGTCTTGGGGGTGAAATGACTATGTCAACACATCTACATGGGTGGGTAAATTCTAGGGGTGGTCTCATTTCATGTGGCAAGTGTCTCAGTCATTTCGGGATGCAAGCTATCAGTAAACTTAAAAGGTGCTAGGAGTGACATTTTGCATTCCATAACTTGTGGGGCTAAATGAACTATGCCAACGTGTTAGGGGGGGTAAGTAAATTCCAAGGGAGGTCTCATTTTGTGCACCAAGAATCAAGTCATTTCGGGCAACAAGCTACCGACAAAGTCCCTTAAGATCCCTAAGATGAAAAAATGCCAAACTTTGACAGAGCAATTCTTAGAATTCATGGCAAATGGGAATGTTTTGTTTGGACCTATAGGTGTATGTGGGGTCTATCTACAATAACCTATTTTAGTTTCATTCAACTCCCATTCATTTGACTGTGCCAAAATCAAACACATTGTTGCAAATGACTTCAGTTCCATGTAGTGGAAAGGTTGCTAGTGGCCATATTTTTTGGTCTTCTCATCATGGGGCTGAACCAACAATGCCAACACATTAGGGTGGGTAGTTAAATGGTAGGGAAGGTCTTGTTTCATGTGCCTAGCATCCCAGTCATTCTAGCTTGCAAGCTACCAATACCTAACACCTTTCAAGTTTGTTAGTAGCATGCAACCTAGAATGACTAAGACACTTGGTGCATGAAACGAGACCTCCCCTAGAATTTACCCACCCACCCCAACATGTTGGCATAGTCAGTTTGGCCCCACGATGAGCAGAACAAAAATAATTGTACCTGACAACCTTTCCACTACATGGAACTAAAGCATTTTGCAAGAATGTGTTTCATTTCAACACGGTCAAATGGATAGGAATTGAATGAAACTAAGATAGGTTGATGTAGATAGACCCCACATGCACCTATAGGTCTAAAAAATGCTCCCATCTACCATGAATTTTGAGAACTGCTACATCAAATTATGGCAGTTTTTTCATCTCAGGGATCTTAAGGGACTTTACCAGTGGCCTGCTGCCCGGAATGACTTGGATGCTTGGAACATGAAATGAGACCTCCCCTAGCATTTACCCACCCACCCCGATGTATTGGTGTAGTCCATTTGGCCCCAAAAGATATGGAATGCAAAATGTCACTCCTAGCACCTTTTTATTGCATGAAACTGAAGCCTTCTTAATTGTATACAATGGTAGGGTTTGGACAGATGGAAATTTGTTATTTAAATTCACAACATCTTGATGGTATTGTGGGCATGATCTCCACATATGACATGACAAGAGCTATTCCATAACCTTTATGTCCCATAACCTTGATTATTATGATTAGAAGCATGGAAACAAACCCTACAAGAAACAAATCAATGATTAGATCTCAATATGATCATGAGATACCCAAGCATCTGTATTAGTCTAAATCATAAAATCTCTTCAAATAAAGATTGATCTGAGGGTTTGGTGAGTTGCTATTTGCACCCAAACCCTAGGTCTTCATTAAAAATCCTTGAATGCTAATTATTTCTATTATCCTTCTTTCTTCAAATCTTCCTTGTTTCTATTGTCCACAGTCTGATACATCCAAATATCAGACCTACTCTCCCAACAAATCCTAGGAAAAATTTAGGTGCAAACAAATTGTTAGTGCCTGAATTGACTGACAGTTTTTGAGCAATTTTCATGCAGGCACCTTCCTTAAAAATGTTCTAAGTGTTGGACCTCCTCAGCATTTTTCAGCTGCATCATCATATTTTCTTCGAAGAGGAGGTCATCATCATCATGTTTTCTTCGATGGTGGTCAGCATCATCATGTTCTCTATCGACCGGTTTCTCATCACGATCATCATGTTTCAATATCGGGTGATGTTTGGACATCGTCCCGATCCTGCTGATGAGCTACAGTGTGCCCTGATTTGCTTGCGGGGGTGATTTTTCAAATATCCGGTGATCTCCCAATTATCACCCTGCCCTTTTATGATGATGATGTTGCCCCGATCTTCCGAAGGGATTATTCTCTGAGTTGTTCGACCTGACTTGTTTTTTCTAAGGGTCGTCATCATCATCATGATATTTCTAGTTATCACCGTGTTGCTTGCTGGGGTCATCATATTTGAACGTCAGGATGATCTTAGTCAATATCATCCTGATGATGTTGTATCATTTCATGTTTGTTGTTTTATCACCCTGATGATGTTGACGTCATTCTTACGTCAGGGTGATATCTGGTTTTCTGCTTGTCTGCATCATGATATTTCCGAAGGGAGATATCCGCCTGTCGGCTTCGTGCATTATCTAGTGGGGGGTGATCTTTTCAAGCATCATCATATTCATCTATCGCCCCGATCTTATAGTGGAGCTATAGTGCAACATGATATTTGTGCATCAGGATGATATTTCCAAATATCCAGTTATCTTCCGAATATCATCCTGATGTCGATATGATGATGATGTCATCAAGGTCCGGGGGGGTCATATTTCTAACACTGATCATCTTGTGGAGATCCCACGATATTTGCAAACATGATGATGACATCATCCGGATATGAGGAGGTGCGCAGTAGGCAGATATGATGATGACGTCAGCAGGATATGACGGTGACGTCATCAGGATGTTCATCGGCTAGACTTTTGGTATAGGCTCAGCAGGAGGATGTTCCTCCGATGGATCAGGTTGTGCCGATGAAGGCGATTATCATGCAGGTTATATTGCGATATGATGCTGACGTCAGGGTGATATTTCAAGCGACAGGATATCATGATGCTGGAGGATGATGATGAAGTCTTATACTAGTGTCGTCAGGAGCAAAAGCACCGACATTATATATGCTCATGACCTAGTATATAAAGTGTTAAAGAGGTCACCGCGGGGTGCATGTGGGATAATTGATATCCTGCATATTTGAAATATCATGATGATGAATCTCGGCGGGAAATGGTTGCGATGCAGAATTGACGTTTTCCCAAGGCCGCGGGTTGGTGCGCCATTAATGGTGATTGTTGCAGAGGTATGGGCGATGGGATGGATGGATCTAGTACCCGATTGAAGATGTGGATCCCTAGGCGGCGGCGCAAGGCTCGAGTTCTCTTCCTGTCTCCTCTCCCACCTGCTGCATTGAATGTTTGAGTGCCATTTTTCTGATACTGTGTATCTGGCGGGATTTTTGGTCAACCATGTAATTAATTGCTGAGCACCTACCTGGCTGTTATAAGCAGGTTGTGTTGCTCATTTGAAGGTCGTTGAAAACTAGACATTTTGGCTCTGTAATAAGATACAACTGGTTTTGGTTGCTCTGTGCAGCTAAACTTGTGAGTTTATGTATCTCCTGTTGTACGATTTGGCATGAATCCACTGATTTCATGGTTAATATTATATGAATAATGCTGTGTTTGCATGTGTTGTGCTGATTCTGTCTCCAGTTTTGCATGTATCTTTCTTACTGCAATAGGGATGCCATAAGTAGAGACAGCTTAACACTCTTTATTGGGAGATATCTGTAAGGCAGATATCATGTTTATCCCCCTGAAATCTAGTTTTAGCTATTCATGCTGATCATTCACAGGTGTATGTCTACCGACTCCAAGCCCTGGATAGGCACCAATCTAGCTCTGTGTTGAGGTTATACACCAGGTCCAGGTTTGCATCCAAACACCATTTCAAACCATCTCTTCCTTCCACCTGTTAGTTGTAGGAGTAGGATTAGGATCCCTGCATGCTCTCATACCCAACCAGACATTATGTCCAAGAATGTTGCCAACCTTGTGATTTGTTACACAAATCTTGGTCCATACATGAGAGTATTCTGCTTGTTGCTGTCAAGTTAAATCCTTCTGTCATTGAGCCAGTCAAGGTTACATCTTGTGTTATAGGGATACCCCCCTTGGTGCGGCAGAACCAGAAGTGAAGGGGAGGAGCTCATGCAACCTCCTGTATTCAGTTGGCTGAATCTGCCTGTGCATTAGAAATGGCAAACCCTAATGCTGATTCAAAAGAAAAACCAACAAAATGGCGACTCTGCTGGGGAGAAAATTGATGAAAAAGTGTTATATCGTGTGGCCCATCTGAGTCACCAACAAAATGGCGACTCCGCTGGGGATGGACTGATAAAAGAAATAATATATCTGTGACCCATCCGAGTCACCAACAAGATGGCGACTCTACTGGGGAGATCAATGTCATATCCATGAAAGTTTGAGTCTATAAGATTGAAAAATCAGATCTGGATGTGTTTGTTGCAGCAGAGAAAAAGGGTTATATATGTGACTCTGCTGGTGGATGACCCAGAAAGAAAGAAATCAATTTGCAGCTTCAGCTTGTTTGAAGCTCATTCCTCTTCAAGGAGGTGGCGACTCTGCATCAAAGAACCTGATAAAAGAACAAAATCAGTCAGAGAAGAATTTGCAGCTCCTGCAACATATCCAGGTATTTCATATTGTTCGACAAACTCCCTATTTGGTGAGATAGCACTGGTTAAAAGGGAACATTGGTGAAAGCAGAGCTTGCATGCTTTTATTAGAACTTATTCTGTATTTCAAAGGGCATGCAATGTTGTTCAAAAGACTCATTTACAGGACTTTAGGAAAGTTTGAAAAAATAGTCTAAATTTTCAGTGCCTAAAGTCATTGTTTGTAGAAAATCTGAGTAGAGAGGAGGGTTGCAAAAACATAAAGGATGTATTATCAGCCTATGCACCCTTGTAAAGTGTCAAGTGCAAAAATGTATAGTAGTCAATCCCAACAATGTAATAAAAGAAGTTTTAACATAGACAGATATAAGCCCATAAATTTCAGTGGCATTTGTGGCTACCCAAATGCCTTTCCACCTAAAATCAAAAATTTTTTGCCCAAATTCAATGGTATAAAGGATGAATCAGCTGAGAGACACTTGTAGTAGTTTATGAATGTGATAGATGACTTTGAGATTGACCATGAGGATGTGGTTATGAGATTATTTGTTCAATCTCTAGATGAAGATGCAAGGGACTGGTTTTCCTACCTTCCGGCTCACTCTGTCAGCTCTTGGCATGGTTTTAAATCTGCATTTCTAGTACAGTATGGTGAAAGAGTTTCTGAATATGCAGCTATTAGTGACTTCATGTACATCCATATTGAAGAAGATGAGTTGATCCCAGCCTTTAACCTCAGATTTATGAGGGCATTGAATAGAATACCAGAATGTATGAGACCTAATGATGCACTGTGCTTAGTTGTCTATTTGGGAGCTTTTGATAAGAAAATGAGTTACAGATTAAGAGACAAGGAGCCCACCACATTGCATCAGGCCCATCGGTTTGCAATAGATATTGAAAGCAATTGGAGGTATGGAATTCAAAAGGGTTATTTTTCTGAAAATTTTTGTTCTCCTGCAGCCCCCAATGTTGATGAAAGTTTTAATTCAGGAATTGATAATGAATGTCATAGCACTCACACCCCTGTTGTCCCAGTTTTTGCATCATTCCAAGTGGATGATGTTTCTATTATAGAGGAGGATGTCCTTTTTTGCCCAGCAGGTGAAGTTGAAAATAATAATTTTTCAAGTAATATTTGCATACCAGTCCCAAACAAAGAGCCTTCATGTTTAAATGATCCAGTTGTGCAGAGTTGTGATCATATGGATCAAGAATCAATATCAGTTTCATCAGGAAGCATTGGAGGGCTGGAAAATGATGCAGATTGTTCAACTTCAGAGTGCATTGAAACAGCAGCAATCTTGTATGCGGGGCAATTAGATGATAAAAATGATATCCATGACCAGTGCATGGATCAGGTTTGTTTTTCTTATGACTCTGGATCTGATAGTAATGAAGAAGAATTGGAATGTCATGAAGAAGAAGCAGAGGCCTTTGTAATGAGTGTTAATCCCCTTTATGATGAGCCTGCTGATGCATATGATGTTGTGAGTCGTGACCTTCATTGGTGCATGATTAACCCTTTGTTTGAAGATGATGATACTGATTTGCAAACTGTGAATAATGAATGTTCATCATCACCTGATTCAGACATGTGCAACATTGGGTGTGTGGATCAGGTTTTGTTTTCAATATCAGTAGATATTAGGGATCTCATATTTTCTGAGTATTTTGAATTGTTGGATCAGCTGGATGAGTGCCTGATAATGTGCAGCAGCCAGATAAATGATAAAGAGTGCCAAGAGCAGTATGATGTACTGTCTGAGGGACATAACATACATGTGTTGCCTAATGTTGAAGAATATTATGTGTGTGGTTATATGTCTAATTCTGAAATCCAAAATGACAGAGCTGAAAATGATGGTGGCAAGCTTTCAAAACTGGTGGAATATCTTTTTAAGCAGATGACATTATGGGCAGATTATGCCAATCTTTTCAGTTGGGATTGGGATATTCCAGTTTGGAATCAGGCATTTGACAAGAAAAAATTATGGTTTTTCCTTTTTGGCTGCCCGGGGCCGCCAAAATAATGTTTAAAAATAATGTGTTTGGTGATGCAGGTCGGTGCAGTATTTGACTCTGTGCCCAATGGATAAGGGACTGGTCTGCATCCCAGAGATCTAGGGTTCTCGCTGCAGTCTTGCACCTGCACGTCCCTAGACAGAGCCAGTGTTAGTGCCTGAATTGACTAACAGTTTTTGAACAATTTTCATGCAGGCACCTTCCTTAAAAATGTTCTAAGTGTTGGACCTCCTCAGCATTTTTCAGCTGCATCATCATATTTTCTTCGAAGAAGGTCATCATCATCATGTTTTCTTCGATGGTGGTCAGCATCATCATGTTCTCTATCGACCGGTTTCTCATCAGGATCATCATGTTTCAATATCGGGTGATGTTTGGACATCGTCCCGATCCTGCTGATGAGCTACAGTGTGCCCTGATTTGCTTGCGGGGGTGATTTTTCAAATATCCGGTGATCTCCCAATTATCACCCTGCCCTTTTATGATGATGATGTTGCCCCGATCTTCCGAAGGGATTATTCTCTGAGTTGTTCGACCTGACTTGTTTTTTCTAAGGGTCGTCATCATCATCATGATATTTCTAGTTATCACCGTGTTGCTTGCCGGGGTCATCATATTTGAACGTCAGGATGATCTTAGTCAATATCATCCTGATGATGTTGTATCATTTCATGTTCGTTGTTTTATCACCCTGATGATGCTGACGTCATTCTTACGTCAGGGTGATATCCGGTTTTCTGCTTGTCTGCATCATGATATTTCTGAAGGGAGATATCCGCCTGTCGGCTTCGTGCATTATCTAGTGGGGGGTGATCTTTTCAAGCATCATCATATTCATCTATCACCCCGATCTTATAGTGGAGCTACAGTGCAACATGATATTTGTGCATCAGGATGATATTTCCAAATATCCGGTTATCTTCCGAATATCATCCTGATGTCGATATGATGATGACGTCATCAAGGTCCGGGGGGGTCATATTTCTAACACTGATCATCTTGTGGAGATCCCCTGATATTTGCAAACATGATGATGATGTCATCTGGATATGAGGAGGTGCGCAGTAGGCAGATATGATGATGACGTCAGCAGGATATGACGGTGACGTCATCAGGATGTTCATCGGCCAGACTTTTGGTATAGGCTCAGCAGGAGGATGTTCCTCCGATGGATCAGGTTGTGCCGATGAAGGCGATTATCATGCAGGTTATATTGCGATATGATGCTGACATCAGGGTGATATTTCACGCGACAGGATATCATGATGCTGGAGGATGATGATGAAGTCTTATACTAGTGTCGTCAGGAGCAAAAGCATCGACATTATATATGCTCATGACCTAGTATATAAAGTGTTAAAGAGGTCACCGTGGGGTGCATGTGGGATAATTGATATCCTGCATATTTGAAATATCATGATGACGAATCTCGGCGGGAAATGGTTGCGATGCAGAATTGACATTTTCCCAAGGCCGCGGGTTGGTGCGCCATTAATGGCGATTGTTGCAGAGGTATGGGCGATGGCGTGGATGGATCTAGTACCCGATTGAAGATGTGGATCCCTAGGCGGCGGCGCAAGGCTCGAGTTCTCTTCCTGTCTCCTCTCCCACCTGCTGCATTGAATGTGTGAGCGCCATTTTTCTGATACTGTGTATCTGGTGGGATTTTTGGTCAACCATGTAATTAATTGCTGAGCACCTACCTGGCTGTTATAAGCAGGTTGTGTTGCTCATTTGAAGGTTGTTGAAAACTGGACATTTTGGCTCTGTAATAAGATACAACTGGTTTTGGTTGCTCTGTGCAGCTAAACTTGTGAGTTTATGTATCTCCTGTTGTACGATTTGGCATGAATCCACTGATTTCATGGTTAATATTATATGAATAATGCTGTGTTTGCATGTGTTATGCTGATTTTGTCTCCAGTTTTACATGTATCTTTCTTACTGCAATAGGGATGCCATAAGTAGAGACAGCTTAACACTCTTTATTGGGAGATATCTGTAAGGCAGATATCATGTTTATCCCCCTGAAATCTAGTTTTAGCTATTCATGCTGATCATTCACAGGTGTATGTCTACTGACTCCAAGCCCTGGATAGGCACCAATCTAGCTCTGTGTTGAGGTTATACACCAGGTCCAGGTTTGCATCCAAACACCATTTCAAACCATCTCTTCCTTCCACCTGTTAGTTGTAGGAGTAGGATTAGGATCCCTGCATGCTCTCATACCCAACCAGACATTATGTCCAAGAATGTTGCCAACCTTGTGATTTGTTACACAAATCTTGGTCCATACATGAGAGTATTCTGCCTGTTGCTATCAAGTTAAATCCTTCTGTCATTGAGCCAGTCAAGGTTACATCTTGTGTTATAGGGATACCCCCCTTGGTGCGGCAGAACCAGAAGTGAAGGGGAGGAGCTCACGCAACCTCCTGTATTCAGTTGGCTGAATCTGCCTGTGCATTAGAAATGGCAAACCCTAATGCTGATTCAAAAGAAAAACCAACACAAATATTGAAATTAACTCTTTCATACTCATCCCAATTGCTATAAGACTAAAAGAGCATTCAAATCATACACCAAAGAAAGCACTAAAATCCAATTTCCAACATGCTACTGAATGAGCATTAAATGTGACCACATAGAGAAAAATCATACTATTCTTCACAAAATGACAAAGTCTTCTTACACCATCTTCATTTATGCTCCTAGGTGTACCTCTTAGGACCCTAACATTGAACTCTTTTTAGAGTCTTGATCCAATAGACCTTGGGACAATGTACTTGTCACGGGACATGCTTGACTTGGTGTTTAAATGATCATAGCAACTCCTATGTGATGACTCAACAATGCAACAATTCATGGGCTTACAACTCTTACACCCTAAGATTGTGAAATCAGTCCTCTTGGGATAGCCATGCCTTAACTTGTGTCAACCCTTCAAAGATGTTCAAGACCTATGGTTCATGGTCTATAGGACCTTTTTGTCCATCTATCTTTCATTAAGCACTATTTAAAATGCATGCAAGTCACATGCATACCAACTATCAACCTAGTCCATATTGTCTTATTTCTCACAATAGCCCACTCCCATCACTTAAAACTAATTCCACTAATTATGAACTTTGAAATATTACTTTTGACATTGTGTACATGACTAAATGGACAATTAAAGACCTAATACTATTCCCTATGGGAGCCATTTCATGAATTTATTCTTTCACAATATAGGTTGACATAATTTTCACTTCTTAGAAAGAAGTTTAATTGGTATGTTATTGTCATCAATGCTATGGTTAACAAAGGCCCTTTTCCTAGTGATGGTATGTCTTGGAACACCCCACCCCACCTCTACACCCTCATCCCCACCAAAACAAATCAACCACCCTTCACTATGGAGTTATCCTGCCTCAAAGCATAAAGGATATAGGAATTTTGTCAAATGGCATAGTTGTAAGTACCTTGCAAGATATGTATGCAAAGTATGGAAGGATATACAATGGAAATTCAAACTGTTTGACATGATGACTCAAACAAATGTTGTCTCATGGAATGCAATGATCACAAGATATACACGAAATAGATTTTTTGAAAAGACTTTTGAAACTTTTGAACAAGTAAATGCAATTGGCACGTGTAAATCCAAATTCCACAACCTTTGCCAACATCCTCCCTATTTGTACACCAAAATAGAATGTTTGGAGCAGCATATGGACAGCCATCAAATCATAAAGGAATTAGGAACTTTAACACATGTTGTAATTGCAGCTACACTTGTAAACATGTATACAGAGTGTGGAAGCATAGACAAGACACATGAATTGTTTGGCATGATACCCTAAAGAAATGTCACATCATGAAGGCACATGAATTGTATGGAAAGTGTAGAAGCATAGACAAGGAACATGAACTATTTTAAATGATGCCTCAAAGAAATGTATAGTCCCACAAAATGCAATAATTTCAAGATATGCACAAAATTGATTATTTGAAAACGATTTATAAACTTTCAAGCAAATGCAATTGGCACATGTAAAACCAAATTCCTGTAACGATAATTTATCATCAAATTAAATATTTAATATAAGCTATCATATACATAATGTCATGAACATAACATTTAGTTTATATACAAAGCCATAGAGGCATGTCCAAACAAATCTATATGAGCATATATTCAAAAATATACATCGGTAGTTCATACAAAAGTATGTAGACCTCTTCGACAACAGTTCATCCAGCTCCACCTATTAATACAATCAAACAATATATGCACATTAATATAGAAAATGTATGAAATATATAACATCACATATGTAATCGATCATTTACTGCCACTTGATGATCAATCTCCATCATCTTGTCTCCAGCTTCTTTGTCCATACTTGGATGGGTTGGAGTTGTGACCACCTATGGGAAGCTTCAAGAAACAAAATTGATTAAACACAAATACCATTTATGTACATCAAATGCCATGAGATAAACAAGAAATACCATATGTGATTGCATGAAGGATATGGGAAATTTGTCAGATGTTGTAGTTGCAACTACCTTAAGAGACATGAATACAAAGTGAGGAAGCATAGGTACAAATTATTATGTAGAAAAAGCTAGAAAACAAAATATTAAGAAATTCAAATTAACACAAAAAATTATACCTCAGGTATAGTCAAAATAATATATGATGCCATGCAAAAAAACTATAATGCCACGCAAAAAAACTACAATGCCATGCAAAATAACCTCATTCACAATCCTGTATTGTTAAAAACATGCATTATAGTTAAAGAAACAAGATTTTTAATAAAATAATTCTAAAAAATAGAAAAAACAAGAACAAGTTAAGATAAAAAAATGTCATACCTATCAATCTGAAAGTTTAAATGCTAGTCATGCATACCTGAGGGGTCTTATCTTACCTTCAGAGTATCCAATATTGCTTCATGATTAGCATTACTAATTGTCCATAGTTGTTTTGATTTTGATTTTCCATGATGCTTTATTAACTTGACATTTGTTGCTACAACTAGGTGCGAATACATCAATATGGTTTTATGCTTCTCAAAGTCTTCAAAGATAGGGATGCCATTGTTTCTAATCATATATGTTCATAACCAAGTCCTAGAAATAACAACTGATCCTATAGGATATGTGAACCCATTTGTAGAATTTAGGACATACAACTAAGAGGGGGGGTGAATCAGTTGTCACTAAAATTATGTTCCTTATTCACTTCAAAACTTCTTATATTTCAATAGCGTATAAATGATTTAATCATGGAAGCATAATGCAATAATTCAAGATCAGAAACAAACTCAACACAAATAACACCAAGATTTTAATGTGGAAAACCCAGTTAAGGGAAAAACCATGGTGTGACTAACCCAAGATTATATTCTTTGTTAAAAGAATATGAAGAATAAAATAACACTTGCCAATTAGGGCTCACTGCCCGAGCACACTTCTCACAAGAGGCCCACTACCTACAAGAGACACACTGTTTACAAAAGCATATGGATATGACATACTTGAACTGGAAGTTAGCATATTCACTATGCTAGAGTCAGTTCCATTAAAGCTCAACACTTCTGCTCTTCTTTTCTCTCCTCTTCCTTACCACCTTCTCATCATGACCACATAGGGATATTTTGAAACAACTTCACAACTCTTATTTATACAAGACATCAACTTTGGAATGATCATCAAAGTCGGCACAACATACACTTATTTTATTACAGAGCAATTACAAAAATAACTTGACTTATTACAAAAACTTCATGCACATCACTATATTGTCGGCCACACATAGCTGGGACTTCAAAAATATTAGAGGAACATGCCATGCTTCACAAATCATCTTCAAGATCATCCGCAACATGCACAAATCTCTAGTCAGCCAAGACTGAGAAGAGCACCATCACCCAAGAGTAAATCTTCAATTACAATCTCAATCTTCAGTGTGGACTGCCAACATAAACTAGATACAATTTAGACCCCCACAAACTTTCTTGAATCACCAAGAACATCCGCACCACTTCTACTTACTATAATCATTCACATCTTCATCCAGAACTTCAAGAACATAGATGGTCATCTCTGTCACATTAGAAGAATTTCTTATGGACCTCCAAACCATGAACCAATCGAGTTTTCAATGTCTTATAATCTCCCAAACATGCCACCAGATCTGTAGAACATGATATTGCATTTCCAAATCTCACCAGACCTATTTACGCCACTCTGTCACCTCTGAGCAGTTGCCAAAACTAGTTTTACTCACATGGCCATAACTTCTTCAAATCATCATGCGGACCTCTGAAATCTTGACTCGAACACCTTCAGACACATATCTACAAACCCTTTCATGTACATACTCTAATCTTCAATTGGCTGGGATCTTTGCTTCATAGAACTTCATTGTCTTCACTAATTTTCTTTGTTTCTGATAGGGCTAATTTTCTCAATATCCTTAGCACATAACTCATCCAATTCTTGGCATCAATGCAATAGGAGTATGTTGACATCAATGACAACACCATTTAGGGCCATACTTGTAACAATCTTGGCCTTTGTTATTGATGGCAACATATGATGTGAAAAATTGTTTTAACCATCAAGACAAGAACTTCTCCTCACTGATTGACATAGCTCCCCCTATCACCAACAACCATTCACATGTCTTCTCTTCCTTTACCATCCCCCTTTGAGTAGCAACCACTTTTTGTTTTTCACATGTCTTCTCTCCCTCTTTGACATAAATGGTAAAGGGCACATACTTGAAACCACTTCTCATGATTCGGAATCATATTGACTGCTCCCCCTAAGTTGCAGCCTCCTAGAATCAATCCGGATCATAACATATGACTGTGAAATCCACTAGATAGATGCACATTAGTGCACCTTAATTCAGAACCCAAGAGGTAATAACCCCTAACTTCTCCCTGAGATACTCAAAAGTGTCCTTATGTAGAGTTTTGGTAAAAATGTCTGCAAACTGATCCTTTGAGGGCACAAACTCTAATCTGACTTCATTCTTGTTCACTTTCTCTCTCAAAAACTAGAACTCGATGGATATATGTTTTGTCTTTGAATAAAACACCTAATTTTTTGATATGATTATTGCACTTGAGTTATCACAGAAGATTGTGATAGGTTCTTCATACTCCACTCTTATGTCTCTTAACATTTGCTTCATCCATAATACTTGAGTGCAACTGCCTACTGCTACAATGTATTCTGCTTTTGTAGTGGATAGAGATATTACCTCTTTTTTTTTCTTAATCAAGAAACCAATCTTTTCCCCAAAAAGAATGTACCACCACTAGTACTCTTCCAGTCATCTACATCACCTACCCAATCAGCATCAGTATAAGCATGAAGAGAGAAATCATGATCCTTAGGATACTACAATCCATACTCAACTGTTCTGTTCAAATATCTAAGAATTCTCTTGATAGCCATGAAATAAGACTCTCTAGGATCAGCTTGAAATCTGGTAACAAGACCAACAACATTCATAATGTCAGGTCTAGTTTGAGTAAGGTAGAGCAATCCTCCAATCATTGACCTGTACTTTTTCTGAACAGCTTTAGGAGATCCATCATCTTTACTCAACTTACATCCAGTTGCCATGGGAGTATTCATTGCCTTTGAATCTTGCATCCCAAATTTTATTCAACAATCCTTTCACAAATTTGGTATGTGATATGAAGATTCTTTTCTTTGTTTGAGTGATTTGCAGACCCAAGAAGAAATTCATTTCCCCAAACATAGACATCTCAAATTCACTTTTCATTTGATTTGCAAAAGTTTTGCACATACTATCCTTCCCTCCAAAAATAATATCATCAACAAATACTTCAACAATCAGAATATTTTCATGATCAATCTTAAAATATATATTACTATAAGCAGTACATTTGTTGAAACCAATTTTCAGAAGATGTTTTCCCAATCTTTCATACAAGGCTCTTGGGGCTTGTTTTAGTCCATACAATGCCTTCTTCAATTTGTAGACCATATCTTCATTATCAGACAATTGAAATCCATTTGGTTGCTCAATATATACTTCTTCTTCCAAATCACCATTTAAGAAGGTAGACTTGACATCCATATGATATACCTTGAAATCTTTAAAGGCAGCAAAGGCAAGAAATAATCTAATAGCTTCAATCCTTGCCACCAAAGAAAAATTCTCTTTAAAGTCAACTCCTTCTATTTGAGAATAACCCTTATAGACCAATCTAGCTTTGTTTCAGATTACCTCACCATATTCATTCAGTTTATTCTAGAAGACTCACTTAGTCCCTATTACATTTTTGTCCTTTGGTGTGGGAACAAGATCCCCGGTGTGATTCTTTTCAATTTGCATCAACTCCTCCTCCATTGCTTTAACCCAACTTTCATCATTGCATGCTTCACTTACTATTTTTGGTCCAACTTTTGAAATCAAACAATACTTCACTAAGTCTTGAGAAATATTTCTTCTTGTTTGAACACCTTTACTTCTATCTCCTATGATCTGGTCTTTAGAATGATTTAGTCTTACATACCTGGGAGTTTTGGGAATCTCTTGCACTTCTAATTCTTGGACAGGTTCATCCAAGCCTGTCTCTTCTTCTTGTATTTCTGGATTCTCTGGATCAATATGAATTTAGACTGGAGTTTGGACTTGTTCTTCTTGGTCTGACATATCATTTTGATTATCTACTTCATACTCATAGTACCTTGAGGGATTTTCCATGCCTTCATCAACCTTCACATTTGTACTTTCTACAATCTTTCTTAATCTCTTGTTATAACACTGGTAAGTTTTGCTTTGAGTAGAATAACCTAAAAATATTCCTTCATCACTCCTAGCATCAAACTTGCCAAGGTCTTCATCTCTTTTGATATAGCATTTGCTATCAAAGACTTTGAAATACTTCATAGTAGGAGTGATGCCAAACCAAAGTTCATAAGGAGTCTTACCAGTCTTGCCTCTGATTTGTCCCTGATTAAGAGCATAAATAGCAGTGCTCATAGCTTCTCTCCAATAGATCTAAGGAACATTTTCTTCCATCATCATGGTCCTAGAAGCTTCCTAGATGGTCCAGTTCTTTCTCTCTAGTACTCCATTCTGCTGTGGAGTCCTTGGAGCAGATAACTATTTCTTTATCCCATGTTTCTCACAGAATTCTATGAACTCTCTGGATGTGAATTCTCCACCTCTATTAGACCTGAGACATTTTATGTTTATTCTAGTTTCATTTTCTACCATAGCCTTGAATATTTTTAATTTCACAAGTGCTTCAGATTTCTCTTTTAAGAAAGTCATCCACATCATCTGAGAGTGGTCATTAATTAGCAACATGAAATATCTATCTCCTTGCAGAATCCTGATTCTTTCCAGACCACATAGATTAGTGTGCACCAAGTCCAACAATCTGGTTGAAGAATGTTCCTTACTTTTGAATGAGACTCTATTCTACTTACCTAACTGACATTCCTTGCACAAGCTATTAGCAGGTTTCACCAATCTTGGAAGATCTCTTATAGCCTCAGTGTTTCTTATCTTAATGATATTATCAAAATTCACATGAGACATTCTCCTATGCCACAACCAACTCTAATCAATTTAAACAAATAAGCAACTTTTTCCAGTACCAACCAAGTGAAAGATGTTACCTTTTGTCTGAGTACTGGATGTAATCTCAGTTTAGGAGCTTTCAAAGATCTTGCATTTTCCATTTTTGAACCGGAGATCATAACCTTTGTCTACCAACTTCCCAACACTAATAAGATTATTCTTTAAACCTTCAACATACATAACATCACTAGTTTTGTTCTTATCATCAAAAGAAATGGTTCCTCTGCCTTTAATTCTGCCAACAAAATTATCTCCAAACTTTACAACTCCACCTTCATATCTTTCTAGATTTATGAACTTATTCTTGTCACTGGTCATATGGTGAGAGCATCCACTATTAATGACTCATTCATCCTTTTCTTCAACTTGAGAAGCCAAAGCCCTTTCTATGTTATGAATGGCAGATTCAATAGGCATTGGATCTTCTTCCTTGATGGCAATAAACACCCAGTCACTTCTGGGTTTGGTTCATATCTCAGATTCATCATCTGTTACTCCATCATCATCTTCTTGAACATAGTAACACTTCTTTTGAAATCTTAATCTATTAGGGTTAGGCCTTGAAAATCTTTCCGGACACCTTGAGACAAAATGACCAATCTTGTTGCAATTGAAACATTTGAAAGGCAATTTTCCTTCATACTTCCCATATCCTCTTGGTAGTCTTTTTGCAATAAGGGCTTCAAGTTGTGTAGCTTCTAACTCATCTTCTTCTAGATCTTTTCTTTCTTTATCATACCATGTTGATTTCAATGAGGAACTTTCTCCTGGATCATATCTTTGTTTGCCTTTTGCAGAGACACTAGCTTTAAATGTAGATTTAGTGTTGGGGAGTGCATCTCCAAACTCAGCCAACTCAAATGTAGCTAACTTTCCAACCAATTGATCCCTTGTAATATTTGATAATGATCTAAATTCCTCAATAGCAGCAACCTTGTGTTTGTAAGCAGGAGATAAGGATCTAAGAACTTTGGTAACAATCTCATCTTCATCCAATGTTCCACCAGCACATCTAATCCCATAGACAAGCTCATTTACCCTTGGCATAAATGTAGTGATATTTTCATCTTCACTCATCTTCAGAATTTTGAACTTTCCTTTCAGACTCTGTAACTTTACACATTTAACATATTTGTCTCCTTCATGTAGAATCTCCAGCTTTGTCCAAATTTCATAAGCAATTTTCAATCTCATAACATTTGTCAGCTCTGTATTAGACAAGGCATTTAGTAGGGCTTCTTTAGCTCAAAGATTATTTTCATCATTTCTAACTAGAGTTGTCAAACCATTCTTTGGAGGAATATACTCATTTATAGTCATGTTCCAATATTGCTCTCCCATGCATTGGAAGTGACATTCCATGCAACTTTTCCAAAGAGTGTAGTTTGTTCCATCAAACCTTGGACTGTCCTTCATGTAGGATGACATCCTGGATCTCCTCAAGTGGTTAAGCTTCTTCTAGAGGAAATTGCTTTGATACCAATTGTAGAATTTAGGAGAGACAACTGAGAGGGGGGGTGAATCATTTGTCACTAAAATTTTGTTCCTTATTCACTTCAAACCTTCTTATATTTCAATAGCATATCAATGATTCAATCATGGAAGCATAATGCAATAATTCAAGAGTAGAAACAAACTCAACACAAATAACACCAAGATTTTAACATGGAAAACCCAGTTAAGGGAAAAACCATGGGGTGACTAACCCAAGATTATATTCTCTATTAAAAGAATATGAAGAATAAAATGGCACTTGCCAATTAGGGCTCACTGCCTGAGCACACTACTCACAAGAGGCCCACTACCTACATAAGACACACTGTCTACAAAAGCATATGGATATTACATACTTGAACTGGAAGTTAGCATCTTCACTATGCTAGAGTCAATTCCATTAAAGCTCAACACTTTTGCTCTGCTTTTCGCTCCTCTTCCTTACCACCTTCTCATCATGACTACATAGGGATACTTTTGAAATGACATCACAACTCTTATTTACAAATGACATCGACTTTGGAATGATCATCAAAGTCAGCACAACATACACTTATTTTATTATAGAACAATTACAAAAATAACTTGACTTATTACAAAAACTTCATGCGCATCACTATACTATCAGCCACACATAGTTAGGACTTCAATAATCTTAGAGGAACATGCCATGCTTCACAAATCATCTTCAAGAGCATCTACAATATGTGTAAATCATCCAGTCAGCCAAGACTAAGAAGAACACCATCACCCAAGAGTAAATCTTCAATTACGAGCTCATTCTTCAGTGCGGACCACCAACATGAATTGGATACAATCTAGAGATCCCCACAAGCTTTCTTGAATCACCAAGAACATCTGCACCACTTCTGCTTACTGTAATCATTCACATCTTCATCTGAAACTTCAAGAACATAGTTGGTCATCTTTGTCACATTAGAAGAATTGCTTGCAGACCCCCAAACCATGAACCAATTGAGTTGTTAATGTCTATTAGTCTCCCAAACATGCCACCAGATCTTTAGAACATGATATTGCATTTCTAGATCTTACGAGACCTATTTGCGCCACTTTGTCACCTCTGAGTAGCTGCTAGAACCAATCTTTCTCACATATCCATAACTTCTTCAAACCTTCATGTGGACCTCTAAAATCTTGACTGGAGCACCTTCAGACACATATCTACAAACCCTTTGATGTGCATACTGTGATCTTCAACTGGTTGGGATATTTTCTTCATAGAACTTCACTATCTTCACTATTCTTCTCTTTTTCTGATAGGGCTAATTTTCTCAATATCCTTAGCACATAACTCATCCAATTCTTGGCATCAATGCAATAGGAGTATGTTGACATCAATGAAAACAACATTTAGGGCCATACTTGCAACACCATCAACATCTATCATAGGTTGTGTTAGCTTTTGTTTTCCCTATACATATCATGCCAACCAATAGTTTGACCTCTCTTCATTTTCATGCGGTGCAACAACTGCATAAACATGACATGAATGTACACAATTTGAAAGATGTTCATAGTCGAATGAACTCTCTATGTCATTGATGGAAGATGATTGACCTTGAGATAAAAGGGTTAAATATCATAGAATCCATTCATCTATCCACTCACTTAACTTGCAATTATCCCAATCACATTTAATACAACTCTGACAAAAACAAGCCAATTCTTGTGTCTAAATAGTCCATGTACTTGCATCTGAGCTTTGAAATGAATGTATCTTTGATGATTCACTGATTCTCTGACAATCCCATTTCTCTTTCACTATCCCATCATCAACCAACCAAAAGAACCTGTGAACTTCTGAATCAAGAGCCACTCCTTGTGATAATGCATAGTTACACCACTTAACAATAGAATCTACATCACTGAATGTATCACCACCTGTAATCTTTAGTTATTCTTTAAAAAGAGCTCTCTTTGTGCATGCACCCTCTCCATCATGTTCACCTTTTCTGTGCCTAGCTTCAAAAAGTTCCAAATATGAGGTATACCCTTCTCTACATGCTTTCTACACAACCAATAGAATATAAGAGCATTCTTCAATTGACTAGTGCAATTATCTGACCAAAAGAGATGTTGATCCATTCTAATATCTTTTTCTTGGAAGAACCCATAAAATTGTTCAAAACAATATTGCACATACTCTAATGAATGAGATCAATCATCACTCATGTAAAAATGGTATTCTCTGACAATCTTCCCATTCTCTTCTATACTATCAAGGGCATGTCTATATGTGATGTGAACAAAAATAGCAATCTGAATAGAATTGTAGTATTGAGATTGAACTTCATTTTGGGGTTTGTTGGGTGAATATTTTGTCTTCAACTAACTGAAGGTAAAATGGTTATATCAACCATAGTGTAAGGAGATAAATCTCTCCTCTCAACAAGGGGATGTTCCCTATTAGCTATCACAAACTTATTTATACTAAAAACTAATTTTGGGGTGAGACTATGTTGTCCATTTCTCTTTTTTCAGAAATGATGTTTACAATATAAAAGAGCACTTTCACAATACAAATCTTAATAACCAAGAAACCCATGAGAGCACAAAGTCTATCATTGATCATTTATTGTTTTACAATTTAGCACTAAGTAGGATAAGGTGTAGCTCAAAGTCTTCACCGAATGCTATGATAAAATATACGATCACAAAAGATAATAGCAGCTTAAAGTCTTTCCAATATCTTTTACTTCAAAAAATAAAATCACAAACTAAAGATAATTGTTGTAGCACAAAGTCTCCAAAATCAGCTTTAGAACATCTCCCAGATTATTCACACTCACACTACAATTTGATCAAGTAGATAAGATAGTATAAGAAAAAGGACATAAGAACAATTTCCAATACACCACAAGTTATTCCAATACAAAGATTGAATGATCACTTGCTTTTCTATTCACTTGATAAAATATGATTTACAATTTGAACACAAAGTCTCAAAATGCTCTTCAATTTGGCAGAGTTTCACTTCAATAACTAAAAGATCAATATTACAAAAGAGGCCCTCTTTATTTATAGTGAGAGGCCTTGAGAAATTCTACGAAAATCCTAACTACTTTGACTTATTCAACAAAAGAGTCCTATTTGACTTGGGACTTCCTTTGTCTCACATGTAATTACATTTTGAAAAATTACATATGAATATGTCCACGACAAAATTCAAATTACATTAAAAAATCAAAAATAAACTAAGGCATTTGAAAAGGAATTTCAGCTGCCACCATCATTCTTTTTCAAAAAGTCTTTGTACATGGCCTGTATAGCTACCATTTCACATGTATCTGGCTTTGCTATATTTTCTGAGATAGTGTGGGCCCATAGAACTACATCTTTCACTGCCTTTATCACCTTCTCATGCTTGTCAAGGTTGTCCTTTAGGTTCTCAAAAGTTGAATCCTGATCATAGAGGTTGTCCATAGAAAGTACTGAGGGCACTTCATCTTTGAATTTTTGTTGAACCATCTTTTCAAAGGAGCTTATCATTTCATCTGCTGAAAGGAACTTATGACCTTAACCTGTGAGAGTGCATGGGAGTTCTTCCAATCTATGTAAAAGCATGACATCATTATCTTCACTATTTTCATGAGCTTGGCATAAGTTATCAAGAAAGCCTTTTACTATATTGATACGATGAACAAGTGACTCCTTAGTTTTAAGATATGATTCCTAATTTGAGATGACCCCAATGACAATTAGATTCTTTATCTTAATCTTTTTCATCTCTATCCACTCCTCCAAGCTCTCTTCCTGATCCTATAGTTCTTGAGAAAGTAAGTCAACCATGTTATCAATCTCAGCTTTTTCTTTCTCCATCTTTTCTTTTCTTTCTACAGTAGTTTTCAACAAAATTCTTCCCTGTGCTAGCAACCACTCCACAATATCTCCAACCACTTTCCCTTTAGCCTAAATTTTCTCTACCTTTTGAATTAAGGGATCTTCAATAGTTACCACCATGGGTTCAACAATTTCTGATGATTTTACTATCTTTTGGAGAATAGCGGCAAGTTGTTCTGCTTTAACTTTGTAATGCTCTTTCTCTTTCTTGACTTCATCATATTTCTCAAGCAAAGTACTAGTAGTAGCTTGAAAATCTACCTTAATACCTTCATGAGTTATTTTTCCTAGCTCAACTCTTGAAACAACATAATCACTCATATCAAAAGTATCAAGAGTAGCATCGTCTGGTGGCTTGGCAATCTCTACATACCTGATTCCTTTTTCATTGATAAGCCTAGAAACAGTCTTAGGCTTCTTCTTTAGAGCTTTTGACTTCAAAGGCAAAAGATTCTCTATGTCAATTTCATTTGGCGAAATTGCTTGCTTTTTCCTCTTTGGGGTATATGCAGACAACCATGGAGGTAGCGTAGAAGCACCAACATTCGGGGAAGAGTCAACCACTTGTTTTGTTGGATCCATGTTTATACCTATTATTGTAACAATCGGACTAGTAGGGGTAAAAACAACAGTAGTGTCAACAACCTTTTCAGAACTATCTAGAAAATGTTCTAACACAGTATGTTCACCAATATCAAAAGATGGGGAAGACAAACTAGGAATGGACCCAGATGAATGAAATACTATTCCAAAACTTATTCTTAATGGAGGGGGAGTATTATCAGAGGAAACAACTAAACTAGGAGAAACATGAGTATTTGAAACTGTGAAAAAAACACCAGAAACAGGAACATGGAGCTGAGATTTAGAAACTTGGGATTCTGATGGAAGGTCCTTCTGTGGAGAAAATCGTGAATAACTAGGTTGTTCCTGCTCTACATTCTCATCTTTACCTTGTTCTATTTCTTTTTCGTCAATAGGCTTTTCAGATACTTCTGCTTGTTGTGCATCCTTAGATTTCTCAATAATTTGTTGTTCAATTTCAACATCCTCAATATCCATCTGCTCAACATTAGTGTCTTCAATACCAGATTCAACCATGTTAGAGATCCCTACAATCTCCTTCGTCTTCCCTCCCTTAGACACAAACTTGATTTTTGGCTTACATTTTTTGGAAGATGAAGGAGTATCACTCTTATTTTTAGTTTTTTTTTCCACTTTCTTTCTTGTTTACTCCGAAACTTCAGTCTCTAACCCTCTAAGAAATTCTTTCAAACCGATCCCTTTGCTTTCCAACCATATGTTTGTATTAGCCAAGATTGGCTGAAATCTTTTCCTTATAGAAGTCTCCTCTTTGATTGACCATTTGACCTCTAAAAGAGGTGAAGATTCAACATTTTTAGTATTATACTTGGGATCTAGAACATTCCCACCATCTTCCATTCCTTCTAGAATATTTGCAAGGCCCAACTCTTTTATCTGACTCAAATGAGGTCTGCAAAAATCCAACTTCCTAACCTCATTTTGTGTCCTGAGGTCAGCCCAAATATCTTCCACCATAGGCATATGGAAAGTTGACTTCCTTTTGATTTTATCTTGTACCCTCCTGAAGTCAAAACGGTCCCTTTTCTTGAAAGTTTTCATAGTGACCAGCTACATTTTAGAATCAACCATTTTTACCTTAGTAGCTAACTGAATTGAGTACCTTCGAATTTCTACAGGAAACTTTATCCCTAACTTTTTCAACTCCGTTTGTTGATTATGAACCACAATCAGCTATCTACATAATTCCATGAGGACAATCCTGTCACTGGGATATCGTGGAAGTATATAAGGGTAACCAGGAAAATACCCTACCCTGAGGTATGTGAAAGTAGGAAACTGTAAGAACAAGCAGCCAAAAGAATTTACAACTTCCCAAGCTTCATCTGAGATCCTCTTCTGAATAAGGCCATTGTCCCATAAGCACATAAACATAGAAAAGAAAGCATCATTAACCCTAAGAAAATAATGAATTGATCCTTTTAGAGTGATTTGAGGATAATACTCATATATAGGGACTAATATCCTATCGCCAACCTGAGTAGTCTAGGAAAAATCTTTATGCTAGCAATAGCATAGACCAGATATGAAGTCATATAAAACTTGAAAGTAGTATTGACCTTCACCAATTGCTCATGCAAAGCATTATTGATCTGCTACCCCCAGAATATTTTCTGTGTGCCCCGAAGAATCACCTTGATGTATGTATACATCCATTCCTGAAATTTGGAAGAAGAAGGGAGTCCTCTAATATGACTCAAAAGTGTGATCGAGTCACAAACTTCCTCAACAAAGTCACTCCTCAGGAGATCTTTCGGCCATCTGGTCCGATTGCTCCAAGGAATCTTCAGCCATTTACTATTTATGTATCTTCTTGCAGCTTCCACATCTTCATCATAATCTCTTTTCCCTTGAGCAAAATTAATTTGTCCAACATTTTTAATAGGAGGACACATGAAGATTTTGTCAAGAAATTTGGCATCTAATCTCAAAATCACATTCACTTGGGAATTTGATATAGTCCTATCATACTTGTTGTAATGTCTAGCCACCTGAAGAACAAACTCAGGGTTATGGGCAACCACTAGAAAGGAAGCAACCAAGTGGATATGACTATCAACGATCTTCTGCATATGTCTAGAAGGATTGGTCTATTTGGTCCTGTCTACGAACTTTGCCATATCCACATGCCCTATTTCTGTATCTATGATTTCATCAACATTAGACTGTACTGAATGGACAGGGAATACCCCTTGGTATTTTGTGATGTCCCCAGGTGGGCCCCTACTGGAAGGTGACGTAGGTCTGTCTAGACGGTTTGTCCCTCCCACGTGTCTGGGGTCCTCGTCAGTGAGGCCTGTCTTGGGGTTGCCCCCTTAATGCCAGGGGTGCCGTTTACTAACAGTCCAGGCTTTTGGTGCAACGGTTACTAACTTGGTATCAGAGCTGGAGGTCTCGAGGTCGAGACTCGCAGAGCGTGGTGGGCTATGATGTCCCCAGGTGGGCACCTGCCGGAAGGTGACGTAGGTCTGTCTGGATGGTTTGTCCCTCCCACGTGTCCGGGGTCCTCATCAGTGAGGCCTATCCTAGGGTTGCCCCCTTAACACCGGGGGTGCTGTTTACTAATAGTCTGGGCTTTTGGTGCAATGGTTACCAAACTTGGTAACCGTTGCACCAAAAGCCCAGACTATTAGTAAACATCACCCCCAGTGTTAGGGGGGCAACCCCAGGATAGGCCTCGCTGATGACTTGGTAACTATTGCACCAAAAGCCCAGACTATTAGTAAACGGCACCCCCGGCGTTAAGGGGGCAACCCCAGGATAGGCCTCGCTGATGAGGACCCCAGACACGTGGGAGGGACAAACCGTCCGGACAGACCTATGTCACCTTCCGGTAGGGGCCCACTTGGGGACATCACAGCCCACCACGCTCCGCGAGTCTCAACCTCGAGACCTCTAGCTCTGATACCAAGTTAGTAACCGTTGCACCAAAAGCCCGGACTATTAGTAAACGGCACCCCCGACGTTAAGGGGGCAACCCCAAGACAGGCCTCGCTGACGAGGACCCCGGACACATGGGAGGGACAAACCGTCCGGACAGACCTACATCACCTTCCGGTAGGGGCCCACCTCGGGACATCACATATTTGTACTTCATGACTTTAGCCTTAGATGGAGACAGCTCCGACATCAGCTTTGGAGAGAACTCTAGAAAAATATCAACCACGGATGTTTGTCAAAAATTGCAAAAAGCCATGATCTCACAGTTAGGGGAAAAATGGGTAAACTAAGATTACTGCGATTCGATGATCATGAATAGGGAAATATGCATTGAAGGGCTTGAGTGCGCATAAATCAAGGTAAAAGGTGAAAGTGGGTTAACATGATTTGAAAGGCAAATTTTCCCAGTGTTAGGAAAAAATTAGGAAAATGTGCACAGGCAGTCAAAATGACTGCTCCTGCATGGAGGACAATTTACTTATGTAAAGTCGATCAAATTGACCACTATTGCATGTGAATAGGAAAAGTTTGATTATAATGCATGTGCAAAGTCAGCAAAAAGGACCACCTTTGCATTTATTTAGGAAAATATATGTTTAGATGTAGGGGCGGTCAAAATGACCACCCTTACATTAGGGTAAAAATTGCAAGTTTCTTGAGGCACATGCAAAGTCAGCGAAAAGGACCGCTAGTGCATGTTGAAAGAAAAGCTTTGATGTATAGTCGGTCAAGATGACTGCTAATGTAGGTATTTTGGAAACTCCAATTTATATGTGTAAGAGATGGAGTTTCAGCTACTTAGGCACATTGGGAGATACATAACGTTTGTGTAAGGGCAACGATTTTAACCACCCTTACATGTAGGGAAGACCAAATGTATAAAGGATGTGAAGGCAGGGGAAAACCTCATTATTACATATCAAAGAATTAGAAACATGTAAAGTTCATGTGGGAGCGACAAGAAATGCTGCCCTTACATGAACTATACACAATCCGGGAGTAGGAATGTGTATCTTCGGTAAAAAAGGCTGCCTATACACATTGGGAAACTAATGAAAGAACCTAAGTTTAACATGATGAAAAAGTAGGGCATGATGAATCCGCTGCTACTCAAACAAAGAACAATGAAGAAATGACACAAAAACATTCTACTTAGGGTTTGAAAATAAACTCAAACATGCAATAGATGACTCAAAACAGATAAAAACATTTACATGAATCACAAATGAAAATCATTATTACAAACAAACCATAATGGAAATAAGGAAATCAACAACTAAAACATGAAAAATGTCAATCTACCTAGCAATAGAAATGAAAAAATCTGGGCGCAAAATCTGCACAAACCACGAGCTTTGCAGTTTGATCGTCTTTACAGAGTGTTAAATGGCTTATTCCAAGAAGTTTGAGGATGAAAACTAGAAAAAATAATGACCAAATCACTTTTAAAAAGGGTTAAAAACAAGATATTAATGGCCACATGAATGCCATTAATGACACTCATAGTTCAATATTTAGTGAGATCGTGCCAAGGCAGTGACAAAGGCAGTGACAAAGGCTGCTCATACATTTAACTGAGTAACTTATGCAAGAACAGTACCTAGGAATTACAATAGGGAACATGCATGGTCGGCAATAAGGACCACTCTTGCATGTTAAAATAAAAACTTTGATAAAATATGTAAAAGCGGCAAAAAGGGTCGACATTACACCCCCAAAATAGTCAATAATTGATATTTTGACAAGCTTACGACCAAATCAAGTTTCACAATTTTCAAGGAATTGTCTTAGGGGATGTCGCAAACCATTTCAAAGATGTTGGGAGACTTCGCATGAGGGAAAGAGGACTTGTCTCGATAAGAGAACTTAGAGTGTAGTCTATGAAACGGACAAGTTTCGTAGGGGTTGTCTACAAAACCAAGCGTAGCTGATTTTGAGAACAACAGGGTTGCAATGAGTAGTTTTCTAAAAAATCAACTATAGACACAATAGTTCCAATCAGAAAAAAGACTTTACACATCCTGAACTGTTGATCTAACCATCGAGACCTATGGTTGTGTCTGACATACTTGTAGAAAAGCTTTTTCTTAAAATCATCAATAAAATTAGCAATACCTACCTCTCTTATAATCAACTCACATCTAGAACATTCACCTCCACTTTTCAAATTGTATTTCACTCTCTCATATCTCTTTTTCTCAACCATTCTCTTTCCAAAATCATGCTTGCTGCCCTCATGAAAACATGATACAAACTTTGATAACCCACCACATTGTAAAGACTTTTCATTTAAACAATCATTTTGATAGAAAATGCAACCATCATCTCTAATACATAGAAATAAATCCAATAAGTCCCTCGATGACTTTGGTAGTTGAATTTCACCACACTCCTATAACATTTTGTTAGTGTGCAAAGTAGAATGAATATTGCATAATAATTCATAGTACACAGTAAACTCTACATGGTATTTGCAACATGTATTATGAACTTTAAGAGGAACACAATAAAATGGCTTAAGAGATTCAAATGCTCTTTATGAAATTGTCATACCCAGGTGTGTTTCACAATATTGTTTGTATAATTTTGTTTGGTTACATTCCAAGTAATGTTTAGGATGTGGTGTGCGGTCTTTATCACCAATTCTTAACTTTAAAACATCTTTTGCATTCAGTGATACCCTAGAGTTAGTGTGCCAAAATAGTTCAATTTCTTCCTTTATGCTATTGATTAGCTTCTTGTCAACTCATGGAAGCCTACCACTAAAATCCCAAGTATCATTTCCAAGAGGGCATCAAATCGAGTGAACAGAAGTGTCATTGCAAGTTGATTGAAAAGTTCACAAGCAGATAAAAAGCAGAATAAATGCATTGTTGATGTGTGACTGAAGGAGAAAGAGTAGAAGTTGTTGATGATGTATGGATTCATCTTGAAGACATATTTATGACATTGATCAAGTATAGAGTGTGCCTAACTAATCAAATCATAAGAAGAAAATGTGAGGAGGCAGAAATACAATCATCAAAAGTGTGATTTTCATTGTCAGTTTTTAGACAGTAGATAGACTGTCATACTGTAATCTTTTGTAAGTGTGTTCTCATTTCATGAAATAGTAGCTTCCTTGGGAGTAACCCTAAAACAAACTCTTTAGGGAGTAGAACCTTCCTTGGAAGTAACCCTAAATCGAAGTACTTCATGCAGTAGAAGCGTCCTTTGGTTGTAGCCCTAAAACAAAGTTGTTATTTGAGCTTCATATAATGTGAGTTAATCCTCATAGTGGTTTTTCCCTTCTAGGATTTTCCACATATATTTGGTGTTATGTGTTGATGTGAATTATGTTAATCTTTTATACTCATGTTAATGGTATGATTCTTAAGTTTTAAATCTTCTATGGATAAGTTTTAGTTGTTAAAATTGAAGATTGTTTAGATATTGATTCACCCCCCCTTAGTATCTTGGTATGTTCAATAATTGGTATCCGAGCCAAGTTCTTCTAAGGGAAGATTAATCTCTTGAGAAAGGTCCAAGATGGTATAAAATGGATCTAGAAAGATACCTAGGTTTGATGGGACCAATTATGCTTTTTGGAAGCTAAGGATGGAAGCTTAGATCAATTCTCTAGGGTGTGGTGTTTGGGAATCTGTCAAGTCATGTTACATTATTCCTGCTACTATTCCTATAGATGTATATGAAGTTAAGAAGTATGATAACAATGTGAAGGAAAAGTTTTCTATTATGAGTGGGTTAGCTGATTTAGAACTTTCAAAGGTAATGAGTTGTTCTTCTTCTCAAGATGTATGGGATATACTTAAAACCATTTATGAAGGAGATAAGAAAGTAAAGTGAGCCAAGATGTAGATCTTCAAGAGAAAATTTGAGAACCTAAAAAAGTCAGAGGAAGACATAGCTGAATACGATGCTATGGGCGAATGAAGTGGTCAATGGTATTAAAGGTTTTGGTGGAGAAGTGAAAGAAGATGAGGTTGTGAAAAAGGTTCTAAGATCTCTTCCCAAATCTTACAATCATAAGGTATCTATCATTGAGGAGAATGCAGACTTGGATACATATATTATAGATAAATTATTTGGTTCCCTTACTACCTTTGAAATGAGAGAGTTTGGTAGTGATGCTCCAAAATGGAAGCTACTTTCAAAATCAGTATGAAGACAAAAGAAGAAGTTGTCAATGAAGATTAGAGCTCTGATGAAGTTGAAGCAAATTTTGTAAGAAGACAGAAGAAGGGTACTGGCAAATATAAAGGTAAATTACCCTTCAAATGTTTTAATTGTGGAAAGGTTGGTAATTTTTCTTCTAAATGTTCTTTCAAAGAATCAAGGGGTAGTAACAGAAGCGAGGTGATCCCACAATAGTGGGCTACACTTTTTGGCCAAAGTTAACATTGAAATGAATATTTTGAAAAAATCTTCACTTTTAGAGGTGCTATAGTTGCTAAACCATGAGGAATTTGAAGGTGATGTAAACTAGTGATTTGTCACATTTTGTCTGTATTTTCTATATATATATATTTGGAATCAAATTGCATTTCTTTTTCCATCTCCTTCAATAACTAGTTTTTAATAGTAAACACCATTTTTAAAGAGTGATGTCTACTATGTAAAACATAATTTTTTTCTCTAAAGGATAAAATTCTACTTTTTGAATTTAGATTTTTAACTATGATATCTAGAGGATAGATTTGGTTTCATAATGTTTTATTGAATATTTTTCTTTTAATTAACTTTTGAAGTCAAACCAATTACAATTTATACATAGGTGTACTATGTAAAGCATTACTTTTTTTGTATGTATCAAAATTCAATTTTTTCTTTTGTTGGATCAAGGATATGAATACCAAGAGGATAGATATTTTTCATAATTTTTTTGTAATATACTATTTTTCCACATGTGCAGAACAGAGAGCTTGATTTCTGGTGAAAAAACTGTGTTTAATTAAACTAAAAAAAGTATAATAAAACTAAAATATATTAAAATTATACTTGATGGAAAGCTTGTTTCAAGGAATATAAACATGTCCAACTAGGTTTTTCAAGTTTATTCTATTTTGATCCTCAACTTAAGCCTTGAAACCCAAAAATCTACATAAAATTGTAGCTTGAGAGGGACAAGGGCAAAATAGGGGGTTCGAGTGAAAGTGGGTTTGAATGAACACCTAGAGAGGGGTTCAAATGAAAGGGGGTTTGAATGAACCCCATTTCATTAGAACCCTATAAAAATAACATTAAAAGAGTGAAATAACATTAAGGGGAGTTCGATCGAATCCCTTATTTTATTAAAAAAAAATTGGCTGACAGAAAGTGAGTTCACTCGAACAGGGGGGTTCGAACGAACCCATTTTTGGGTTTAATGAATACCCTTTTTCGAGACAACTGCTCCAAAAAGTTTTTTTGGTGCATGGGCAATTTTCCTTCCTCAATGAAATTGTAACCAGTTATGTGGGATCACCAGAGACAAGTTCAAGAGAAGTCTGTATTCCATAGAAAGCAATTATTCTTCAGAAGATGAGGATCATGATTATTCAAATGATGAAACACTTTTCATGGCCCTAAGTGTTGGTAATGAAAAGGATGATGCTAGAACATGTGAGAAGACTGATACCTTGCAAACAAATCAAAATAATGAAATATCAATGGTTGTATGGAATGTCTTTCATGCAAGAGAAGAATCCAAGGCTTGGGTACTTGATAGTGGATACTCAAATCATATGACTGGTGGCAAGGAGAAGTTTATCAACATTGAGAAGTGGGATGGTGGTGCTATCTAGTTTTGTGGTGATGAGTCACCACAGATTTGTGGAAAAGGTGCTAGAACTATTAATGGGAAGAATATGATTGAGGATGTCCTCTATGTCAAAGGACTAAAACAAAATATTCTAAGTGTCATTCAAATGTGCAGTAATGGGGTATAATCTCACCTTTCATGCCAATAGTCATGAAATAAGGAAGACGAGATCTAGAAAACTAGTTGCAGAAGGTATCAAGACATATGGTGACATTTGTCATCTAAAGGAGGTAAATGGAATAACATGTTTGTTGGCTCAATCCCATGATTATTGGTTGTGGCATAAGAGAATGCAAAACAACAATTTTGACAATATGGTAAAGATCATTTCCACTCATGTAGTGAGAGGTATGCCTAATATAATTAAGCCTACAAATGCAGTATGTAGGGAATGCCAAATTAGAAAGAAAACAAAGACAAAATTCAAAAGTAAGGAGTATTCTTCTTCAAAGCCATTGGAGTTGATTCACATTGATCTATGTGGCCCTACAAGAGTAAAGAGTAAACAAGGTAAGAGGTATTTCATGTTTCTTATTGATGATTATTCTAGAATGACTTGGGTTACTTTCTTAAGAGAAAAATTAGATGCCCTTGCTAAATTTAAAGTGTTCAAAGCTATGGCTGATAATGAATTTGATGCCAAGATCAAATATTTGACGTCTAATAGAGGTGGTGAGTTTACTTCAAATGAGTTTGAAATTTTTTGTCAAGATAATAGTATTGGAAGACATCTATCAGCTCCTAAGACCCCTCTACAAAATAGGATAGGGGGAAGAACGAATGGAACTGCCCAAGAGATGTCTATGGCAATGTTGGAAGATACAGATCTACCTGATATGTACTGGAAGGATGTAGTTCATACTGATGTCTATCTAATTGACAGAGTGCAACTAAGGGTCAATAGCAATAAGACCCCTTATGATCTATTGTATGGAAGACCTCCCATACTTAGACACTTCAGGATCTTTGGTAACGAATGCTATATCAATAGAAATGAAGAAGACCTAGGAAAGTTTGATTCAAGAAGTGATGAAGGAATATTTCTTAGCTACTCAACCAAAAGAAACACTTATAGATGCTACGACAAGAGGTTGGGAAATCTGGTTCAAAGCATAAATGTCAAGGTAGATGAAGACCTATATCAGATCTCTCATGAATTAGAGGACTCCAAAATTGATATATTTACATTCATTGTAGACGAAGAAGAAGAAGTTAAAGAAGAGAAGAAAATCTTACTAGAGCAGTTGCCTAAGACTCCAGAAAAGTATGTTCAGAAGAACCACTCAATAGATCAAATCATTAGAGATAAGAATGCAGGTGTGTAGACAAGGAGAAGGCTTGCTAAGACACATGAGCAAGTCAACTTGTGTTTGTTATCAAAAGTGGAACCCAAAAACTTTGTTGATGCTAGCAAGGATGATGGATGGGTAAAACCCATGGAATAAGAATTAGGTTAGACTGAGAAGAATCAAACATGGGAATTGGTTCCTAGATGAGAAAATAAAAATGTTATAGGAACAAAATAGGTGTTCTAGTATAAACTGAATGGAGAAGGTAAAGTTGTAAGGAATAAGGAAATACTGGTATGCAAAGGATACACACAAGTTGAAGGTATTGATTTTGATGAGACTTTTTCTCTAGTAGAAATGATGGAGGCAATCAGAATGTTCCTTTCTCATGTTGCTCATAAGGACTTCAAGGCATATCATATGGATGTTAAGTCAACAATTTTGAATGGTGACCTAGTGGAAGAGGTTTATATCGAACAACCAAATGGTTTCCAAATATCAAAAGATCTGAACATGGTGTGCAGACTCAAGAAGGCTCTATATGGTCTTAAGCAAGCACCTAGAGCTTGGTATGCTAAGTTGGATAAGTACTTACTTCATCAAGGCTTCAAGAAAGGTACTATAGATAGTAATCTTTACAACAAGGAAGAAGGAGACCTGGTATTGATAGTTTCAATATATATTGACGACATACTTTTTAATGTTGAGGAGTACCAAAAGTCTACTTTTCAATGTTCTATTTTCATGACTATGTATTCAGAATTTGCAAGAGATATTGGGTCCAGTGTTTGTTTGTTTACAACAGAAAGAAGATGCATAATTTAGAGAAAGGAATGTGTTGAAATGCTCTTTTAAGTCATATATATTTTTTGAATTAATTCACATGATGTTATTTCATTTCTCTAGTACCATTTTAGGTTTAGAGCTAATACATGGAAGGATAAGTGTTTCCTGCGCTAACTTTGTGTGCTTAGGTGATTGTGCCTTATATTTGGAAGTGTACAGTAGTGTGGAGATGTGTGTTAAGGTTAAATAGGTCCTAAATATTACTTGGTTAGAACTGCATTGGGTTTTGGGATCTGACTTGTTATGGTTGTTACATGTTTCATCTTAGCTAATAAAGGAGAAAGATTTTGAAGTTTGTGGAGGATATAAATGAAAGATCAAGTTTATTGCAAAAAGTGTGACTGTGCAAGAGGGTGTGAGGATGTATGTGCGAGTCTAGATGTGAGTATATGTGTGTGTGGAAATGCGCTGAAGATAGCATAGTTCAATGAGCATATGTGTTGAAGATATATGTTAGTGTGAAGGGTGTTGATGTTGCAGAGGTGATTGATTAGCAAAACTCATTCAAGTGTTTGTTTAAGAGGTTGTAGCATCTTCTTGTACGTGTTGTACAACTTTAAGGAGTTGCAGGTTCCTTTGGGTTGGAGCCCATAAAACATTAATCTATTAGGGAGTAGTAGAGTCCTTTGGGTTGTATCCCATAAAACCTATTGTAATCTTGTATTTATTTACGAGGCTAGATTTGGATAGTAGATTCAAGTAGATTTCTCACCGTGGTTTATCCCTTCTAGGGTTTTCCACATAAATCTAGTGTTATATTTGTGTGGTTGTGTGATTATGTTTTGAATTACTTCATTATCTGTTATCTGTTTAAGGCACTAGAAAGTTTCTAAAGATAAATTTCAATAGGATTAATTTGTGGTATATATTGATATTCCCACTCCTTTCACTATATTAGAGTGTTCTAACAATTAGTATCAAATTTGAGTTCCTTTATAAAACCTAACAAATGAAGGTAAATCTCGGAGTAGAACACATGGTTCAAAGAGAGTCCTCTTCTAAAGCACCAGTATTTGATGGAAGTAGTTCTATACTTTTTGGAGTGTAAGGATGGAAGCCTATCTCATAGGATATGATGCTTGGAGAGCTACAAAGGATGCTTATATTGAACCTACTCATTCTTTTATAGATGTAGATGTGAAGAAGCCATGTGGAAACAATGCTAAAACAAAGAATGCTATCTTAAGTGGTTTAACAAGTTCATAGTTTGTCAAGGTAGTATAGTGGAAGACAGCCAAGGAGATATGGGATGAGCTCAAAAATCTCTATGAAGGAAATGATAGCGTAAAGCAAGCAAAATTACAATCTTAGAGAACAATGTTTGAGAATCTAAGGATGAAAGAAAAACAAAACATTGCTAGCTATTTGCTCCAAGTGGATGAAGCAGTCAATGGAATCAGAAGTCTTGGTGAAGAAATAATTGATTCAGTAATTGTGAAGAAAGTCTTGAGAATAGAGCTCCCTCATAGGTTTGACTCAAAAGTTTCTACTATTGAAGAAGCTAAAGATCTAAAGAAACTTACCATGGAAGAGCTGTTTGGGTTTCTCATTACCTATGAGATGAGAAATGAAGTCTAAGGTACATACAAAAGAGAAGTTGCTTTCAAAGTTTTGAAGCAAGAAGGAACATATGGTTCATACAATGATTCTGAGGAAGAAGAAGTAAACTTTGTGAGAAAGTTAAAGAAGGGATCAGGCAAGTATAAAGGTAAGATACCTTTTAAATATTTAATTATGGAGAGTTGGTCAGTATGCTTCTAAATGTCATTTTGGAGAAAATGAAAATAGTAGAAAGGATTTCAAAAGGAACAACTTAAAGAGGAACCTCCTTTCCAAAGAAGACTATAAATATGGTCATAAGGCTATGGAGTTCAAGTCTGGAATGGATAGAAGAAATATTGTAACTAGGAGTCCTCTTGCTTCACTAGTGGATGTCAAAGTGGTATGTCATATTTGCAATAATCTTGGACATATACCAAGATATTATAGGAGTGGATTAGAAAAATCAAAATTTTAGATGACAGATGTTGCTAAGAATGACAAGGAGAGGGACTCTTCCAAAAGATGGGAGAAAAAAAATGAACCTGAAAAATGAATGGTTGTCCAAAAAGCATTTCATTCTCAAGGGTAAACAAATCTATGCATAATAGACAGTGGATGTACAAGCAACATGATAGGTGATAAGAGCAAATTCATCAATCTTATTAAGTGATATGGTGGATCAGTCAGGTTTGGAGACAATTCATTTGCAAAGATTTGTGGAAAAGGCACCATAAGTATTGATGGAAAATCTAGGATTGCATATTTTCTTTATGTAGAAGGTCTCAAACATAATCTTCTTAGTGTAAGTTAGATGTGTAGCAAAGGATACAATTTCATATTTCATGATCAGGGGTGTGAAATATGAAGAGCAAAGTTAGGTAAATTGGTGGCAAAAGGTGCTAGGAAAAAAGAATATGTATAACCTAAAGGGTGTTAAGGAAAGAAGTTGTATTCTAGGATAGAAAATGAATGTTGGCTATGGCACAAGAGGATTTGACACATCAACTTTGACAATCTTTTAAAGATTAGCTCCATACAAGTAGTAAGAGACATGCCAAAGATTATCAAGCCTGCAAGTACCTTGTGCAAAGAATGTCAGATTGGGAAGAAAACTAGGATAAGATTCAAGACCAAAGAGTATTCTTCTATAAGGCCATTCAAACTGATCCATACTAATTTGTGTAGACCTACTAGGAAAAAGAGTCTACAAGGTGAGAGGTATTTCATGTTGCTCATTGATAATTTCTTGAGGCTGAAATGGGTTACATGTTGGCAAGAGACACAGTGTGGCTTCATGAGTGTTGTCATTGATAAAAACAAAGTCCATTCCACACATCCACAGGACATAGTGATCTGACAAATCTCAAGAGGGTAGAAGCTCTTGCATTGCTATTGAGTGGTCACATCTCAATTTTAGACAGGATGAAGCAGAGTTGGGTGACAGAAGTTGTACAGTTGAAGACAACTTTTGCAGACATACTACGGTATATGTAAGTATAACCTATTTATATACTTATGCAGCTAAGTATAGTTGAATTTTTGGGAAATTTTGGTGTGTGGACCCTACCCTTTGCCATTGATGTCAAAGGGGGTGTGAGGAATAGTGAAAAATGTGGAATCTAGCTAAGGGGGAGCTCTGGTAAAATGTACAATAGAAGAGAGCATCAACCAAGGGGGAGTATAGTATAACACTTAGTCATTTTTCACTAAGTGTTGCCATCAATGCCAAAGGGGGAGATTGTTGCCAAGAGACACATCGGAGCTTCATGATTGTTGTCATTGATGGCAACAAAGTTCATCCCACACATCCGTAGGACATTGTGTGCTGTTACCGGAAGTTAGATTAAAGAGTGTTGTGGTCCGATAAGCAAGAACAGAGTATGTAGCAAGGTCCAACGGTCAGGTATGGATCTCTTAGAGGAAATATCCTTGGCAAGTGCAGACTTGGAGAAGTCTAGAAGAGTACCTTGACTGATAGATTCTAGGAATTGAGCCTCCGGTGATGAAAGAGTACAGAGATATAAGCATTCAAGTATTGGGGTCCGGTTTGGCAGAATAGATAGAGGAAGAACTGACAGGCAGAGCATTAGAAGTTATTCTTGATGAGATGTTGATGGTGATAAAGATTCCTAAGGTATTATGCATGATTGGCCAACTTGTTAGATAACTTCTATAAGTTTATTTTTGATCCGCATCACTTGGGAAGCAAGGATTCAGCCAACAGACTAGAGTTTGAGAAATATTGACTATTCTGGATGCCGACTAGAAAGAGGATGAAATCCTTTGTGTGGATATATATACAAGAAGAATTTTGATGAGGAAGTGTTGTAAGAGTTATGTGTTGTGTGAAGAAAAGCAGGAGGGCAAAGTTAAAGCAGTAAGGAAGGTCTGATATGTGAAAGGACAGCAACACAAATGAAGAGGAAGGATGAAGTGCATCAGATTAGTGTATTGAGCCTAACCGGAACTGAACCTCAACATATGTGGATGCTTCTCTTCAGTTCAAGGATCTTGTTACTCTTCTTATATCTTGTAGACAGTGAGTCTCTTGTAGGCAGTGAGCCTCTTGTGAGCAGTGTGCTCAGGCAGTGAGCCCCAATTGGCAAGTGCCATCTTGTACTGCTATTCTTCTAACAGAGAATATAATCTTGGGTTAATCACCCCGTGGTTTTCTCCCTTAACAGGGTTTCCACATCAAAAATATTGTGTCATGTGTATTTCCATTTCATGGTTTTGTTTGCTTAATTGAATTTATGATGCATTACTTAATAAGAAAGTTCAGAAAGCTGAAATAATTAAGATAACTGATTCACCCCCCCTCTTAGTTATCAAAAATTGGTATCAGAGCGAAGTTCCTCCCAACAAAGCCTAACAACTTAAGGAAGATCTAGAAATTTAAATGGATATGTATGGTATGAGGGAGCAACTTAAGTCTGCCCTAGATGATCTTGAGCAGTCAAATTCTGAAGTCAATGAATTGAAGGAAAGACTCAAACAGGATGATGATTTCATAAATGAACTAAAAGAGAAACTGAGTCTCTCTATGAAAAAGAGAAAGGAGCTACTTCAACAACTGGCAAGTCAAGGTGAAACAAATGATACAAATGGAGATCTGAAGGAGAAAACCAAGTTATGTGAAAAGTTATCAAAAGAGGTCATCATGGTAAGACATGAAATGGAATCAGGAGTTATGAAGTTTACCAAAGAAATTAAAGAAAAAAGAAAAAATGAAGATGATCTAAGACAATCTCTCAAAGAGAAATCAGAAGACTGCCACAAGATGGATAGAATAATCAGACACCTTGAATCTGATCTTGAAGATGCCAAAGATAATGAAGAAAAGCTTGAGGATCAAATTATCTCTCTTAAAAGGGATCTTCAAACAACAAATGAATACAAAGAGAAATTCAAGATAAGTTCTGCTCAACTTGAAGTTCTTCTTGAAAGCCAAAAGAGGGTAGATGACAAGTGTGGCTTGGGATATGAGAAAGGTGAAAGCTCTGGATCCAGTCAAAAGATTTTTGGATCACAAAATCCAAGGAACAGGTCTAGAATACCTCTGGTAAGGAAGCCTAATGCTCATAAATATCCATCTTTCAATGGATACTGCCACAACTGCAATAACTTTGGTCATAAAGCTAATTAGTGCAGAAAGAGAATGAATCAGACTAATATATCCTTCTCTGAACAATGTTTCAACTGCAAACGGTATGGTCACAAATCTCATGAATGCAGAAATATGCAAATAGATAATTCATTCAATGGTAGATGCTTTGCATGCAATAGAATGGGTCATATGGCTAATCAATGTAGATCAAGAGGACATCAATCAAATATGCAAAGAAATGTTGTTTGCTACAATTGCAATAGATCCGGTCATATTGCCAAATTCTGTAGAAGCAAGAATCAGGACAAAAGAGGTCCAGTACATCATAATCAGAATAAGAACAAGGGAAAAGGAAAAGTGAATGCTGATGAAGTTAAAAGTTAGATGAATAAGATTTGGGTGAAGAGAAGTACATAAAATGTAGGGGATGGATCCACACCAGAATCTGGTGCTGATATTCCTTCCAAAAATTAAAAGGTGAGCTCTGGCTTAGGGGGAGACACAAAGAAAAACTTTTTCCCCCAACCAGTTAATTGGTGCTGGAACTGGCACAAGGAGAGTTACGGATCAAACAGTTTGTGAGAGAAACATCCAAATAAATTGTGATTAAGATATGAAAGATCTGCAAGAAGTTTTAAATAGGTAGAGGACTAATTCGGTTCCTCAGTGATCTGGTGAGAAGTAGGTTTCTCACAGTTAAACTTGACATGATTCAAACTATGGAATCTTGATCCGTGGATAGATCAAATGATTAGTGAAAGGAAGATAGATTATCACTATTCTCCAAGAATAACTTTAAAAGTCTGTCTTAGTGATCCAGAAAGGTTATGTCTCTAAATAAGATAAACAAGGCAAACCAAAATGAATTAGGTTGCACATTTATTACAGGGTGAAAATTAGGGCTTTCCAAGAAATAAAAGAGTTCATTCGTTTGTCATTCACACATTTACACTCAAGAAGAAAAGAAAAAGGAGCTCTGCAGCAAATTGTCTCAACTCTCAAAGATTAGCCATTGAAATCATTTCATCCAGCTAATCAAATCTGACTCTTTCAACGAACCCTAGAAATGAAAAAGGTATTTTTCATTGCTGAATATCTCTCTGTAAAATCTTTTTGGAAATGGCTACTCTGAATGTTGTGAAGATCTCTGATAGACCCCATCCTAAATTTAAGAAGCATCCATATAAATCTCTAGAAGTTGATCCCCTAGGTGCCTTTTCAAGCATTCCGCATGGGGTTCTGCATGTAGAAGATGTTAGGGTTTACATTCATGCAAGCATTGAAGAATTTGGGGAATCAAAGTTAATTGATATCTATCACAAGAAGTTAATAGATGATTCTTTTGAGATCAAACCTCAATATAAAGCCATCTGGGAGAAGCATTTTGCATAGTGCATTCATTTCCACTATTTTGAAGAAGATGAATGGGTCCAGTATGTGTTGAGCAGAGTGCATGACAATTTCTTATGGTTGGTTGAATAGACCATTTAAAATCACCAAAGATGCAGTTAGGGTAGTAACCGATCTGCACTCATCCAGTGGGATACCTATTCTCAAATCTGTCAAGAATCAGATAGTAAGTGATGCAACCGGATCAAAATTTGACAAGAGAGCTATGACAATTAAAGATATCACTGATCCGGATGTCAAATTTGCATCCATGATAATTGGTTACAAGATTTATCACTCCAGTAGGGAAAACTCAATACCGGGAATTACAGTTTATACAGCCTATCAGATGCTAAAAGAAAATGCTGACTATGATTTGTGTGAACTTCTTCTAACCCAACTTTTGGAAAATCTGCAAAAGATAAAGAAGGACAAGAAGAACTCCTTCAAGTATGGTGGCTTGATACTCTACCTATTCTTTTATTACATGAATGAGCTTCCCGGATCCAGTGGCTGGGTATGGTAGAATGATAGACCAGTAGCTATTCAAATCAGAGATTATATACATGTGCTTGGTGATGCCAAGGCTAGAATACAGCTCTTTGGGGCTATTTCAAGAATTTTCAGAGCATGATGCAAGCAAGAGAGAGAATCCCCAAATCTTTAGTCAAAAAATATAAAGATAAAATATGCTTTATGGTAGAAACTGATCAGTGCCTAATGGAGGCAGTGGAGCCAAGAACAGTATGGATCATGCCCATGGGGTATGAAGTAGATGAGAAAATGGTTGAGCTACATGTTCAACATATGCTTAGTCAACCCAAGTATCCCAAGGCAGAAAGGTTTGGAACCTTTGAAGAATTGAGTGTAAAGATTCATGTGGAACTTAGACAACAAGAGACAAAAAGGAAAGTGAGAAGGGAAGTTGAAGAAGTTGCTAAGAGATTTGGAGTATCCAAGGAGGCACTTGATACAAATAGAGAAAAGATGGAAAGGGTAGAGAAAGAGAAGAAAGAAGCAGAAAAGAAAAGTGATCCGGTAAAAGCTGCCTCTCGAACCAGATCCTTAAAAAGGGATGCACCTACCTCTGATAAAAGCTCAAAGGCATCAAAACCAGAAGCAAAATCATCTGAAAAAGGAGAGAAGAGAACCAAGCTAAAGGCAACAAGGTCTTACACAAGCCAAAAGGATGAAGAGGAGACAGAATTAGATGAGGAAGTAGAGAAGATGATGAAGAAGAATAAAGTTTCCAAGGAGGCAGAAGCAAAAGAGTTTGTTGAAAGGACCACCCTTTCCTTAGATGATATAGTTAAGGCAATCACTGTCGATGGAAATCTGAATCCATTAATAGAATTCTATCATGAATGCAATGAAGTTGATCAGAAAATTTTGCAGGATGCCATAGTTAAGTATCTGAACATTTACAACAAGGCTTTCATTGAGATTGTATCTTTAATTCCTAAAAGCCTTGAGAATGAACTTGAATTGAGGAAGAATAATGCCAAAGAGAAGGATATGGAGATCCAGGAATAGATAGATATTCATCTTTTTCCCTCCATCACTCCTAAGTAGAAGAGTATGATCTTCAAAGATTGTAAGGATGAATTTCGGAGTAAAGCTAGAATGAATCAGCTTATGCTCAGAAAAACTGACGAAGTAGAAAAAGAGATAGAAGAGATCCTCTGAAATGCATACAAAAGATTCAACATTCCTATTATAGAGGACTTAGGTGATGATCCCTTGTCTACAGATATTGAAGAAGATGCTACTGAGACAGTAGCAGAAAAGGTTGAGGAGACAAGGGAAGATAAAAGTAAGAACTTGGAATCCTCTACTCTAGAAGAGGTGGCCATGAACAAACAAATATCTCTCCTCTGGTTTCCCCTGCTGTCTCTGGATCTAAAGGAAAAGAAAGAATAAAGGAGAAAGAAGAAGAAGCGAAAGGAAGAGAAGAAAGTCAAGCTAAGAAGAACATAAGTGATAGTGCAGAAGGGAAGAAATCTCTGTCTCTGGCAAGAGACACTACAGAAACTGTCAAGGGCTTCCTGACAAAAGAAATGATGGAGATGGATGAACCAGAGTTACTTCAAGGTCCATTTAACTTTGATTCTCTCTCCCCAGTTCAAACAATGAAGATAGTTTCATTTGCTAATGCAAAGGCAAAAGAAAAACTCCCAAAGTCTCACATGGAAGACTGTGAGTTAATAGAAGTTGCATCTGGAGTGTTAGAAAAGATCATGCCATCTTTTCAGAAGGATCCCTCAACCTCCTCATCTGGTAATCTCAAATCTCTAGTCAATAGTGTTAGCACACATTTTGGTTCCCTAGAGAAGTTAGCAGAAGATAAGGTCCGGAAGGAATTTTTGGATAAAAGATTCTCTGAAGTACTAAGTCTAATAATAAAGGATAGGAGAACTATGGATATTAGAATAAAGAGCTTGGAAAATGCTCTTAAAGATGGCAGAAATATCTACAAATTTTGTCTACCTTGGCCCAAAGTGACCAAAGATATTGAGAAGAAAGTAAAAGAGCAAGAGGATAAACTGACAAGTTTATCTCAAAATTTTGACCCTCTCTCCTCTTCTATAGTAAATCAGGAATGTCAAACTATTGTAATCATGAATGAGGTTAAGAAGCTTGAGAAGGAGAGGAAGACTATATTAAGCAAAATGGGTGAGCTTAGAGGGATGATTATCCCCAAATTAGAGGCCATGCATGAGGCCCTAACAGATGCCCAGACCACAGCCCAGACCAGTGATCTGACAAATCTCAAGAGGGCAGAAGCTCTTGCATTCTTGTTGAGAGGTCACATCTCAATTTTGGATAGGATGAAGTAGAGTTGGGTGACAGAAATTGTACAGTTGAGGACAACTTTTGTAGACATACTACAGTATATGTAAGTATAACCTATTTATATACTTATGTGGCTAAGTATAGTTGAATTTTTGGGAAATTTTGGTGTATGGACCCTACCCTTTGCCATTGATGTCAAAGGGGGAGTGAGGAATAGTGAAAAATGTGGAATCTAGCTAAGGGGGAGCTTCGGTAAAATGTACAATAGAAGAGAGCATCAACCAAGGGGGAGTATAGTGTAACACTTAGTCATTTTTCACTAAGTGTTGCCATCAATGCCAAAGGTGGAGATTGTTGCCAAGAGACACATCGGAGCTTCATGATTGTTGTCATTGATGGCAACAAAGTTCATCCCACACATCCGTAGGACATGGTGTGCCGTTACCGGAAGTCAGATTAAAGAGTGTTGTGGTCCGGTAAGCAGAACAGAGTATGTGGCAAGGTCCGATAGTCAGGTCCGGATCTCTTAGAGGAAATATCCTTGGCAAGTACAGACTTGGGGAAGTCTAGAAGAGTACCTTGACTGATAGATTCTAGGAATTGAGCCTCCGGTGATGAAAGAGTACAGATATATAAGCATTCAAGTATTGGGGTCCGGTTTGGCAGAATAGATAGAGGAAGAACTAACAGGCAGAGCATTAGAAGTTATTCCTGATGAGATGTTGATGGTGATAAAGATTCCTAAGGTATTATGCATGATTGGTCAACTTGTTAGATAACTTCTATAAGTTTATTTTTGATCCACATCACTTGGGAAGCAAGGATTCAGCCGACAGACTAGAGTTTGGGAAATATTGACTATTCTGGATGCCAACTAGAAAGAGGATGAAATCTTTTGTGCGGATATATATACAAGAAGAATTTCGATGAGGAAGTGTTGTAGGAGTTATGTGTTGTGTGAAGAAAAGTAGGAGAGTAGAGTTAAAGCAGTAAGGAAGGTTTGATATGTGAAAGGACAGCAGCACAAATGAAGAGGAAGGATGAAGTGCATCAGATCAGTGTATTGAGCCTAACCGGAGCTGAACCTCAACATATGTGGATGCTTCTCTTCAGTTCAAGGATCTTGTTACTCATCTTACATCTTGTAGACAATGAGTCTCTTGTAGGCAGTGAGCCTCTTGTGAGTAGTGTGCTCGGGCAGTGAGCCCCAATTGGCAAGTGCAATCTTATACTTCTATCCTTCTAACAGAGAATATAATCTTGGGTTAATCACCCTGTGGTTTTCTCCCTTAACAGGGTTTCCATGTCAAAAATATTGTGTCATGTGTATTTCCATTTCATGGTTATGTTTGCTTAATTGAATTTATGCTACATTACTTAATAAGAAAGTTCCAAAAGCTGAAATAATTAAGATAACTGATTCACCCCCCCTCTCAGTTATCAACAGTAACTAGGAGTCCTCTTGCTTCACTAGTGGATGTCAAAGTGGTATGTCATATTTGCAATAATCTTGGGAATATACCAAGATATTATAGGAGTGGATTAGAAAAATCAAAATTTTAGATGACAGATGTTGCTAAGAAAGACAAGGAGGGGGACTCTTCCAAAAGATGGGAGACAAAAAATGAACTTGAAAAATGAATGGTTGTCCAAAAAGCATTTCATTCTCAAGTGTAAACAAATCTGTGCGTAATAGACAGTGGATGTACAAGCAACATGATAGGTGATAAGAGCAAATTCATCAATCTTGTTAAGTGATATGGTGGATCACTCAGGTTTGGAGACAATTCATTTGCAAAGATTTGTGGAAAAGGCACCATAAGTATTGATGGAAAATCTAGGATTGCATATTTTCTTTATGTAGAAGGTCTCAATTATAATCTTCTTAGTGTAAGTTAGATGTGTAGAAAAGGATACAATTTCTTATTTCATGATCAGGGGTGTGAAATATGAAGAGCAAAGTTAGGTAAATTGGTGGCAAAAGGTACTAGGAAAAAAGAATATGTATAACCTAAAGGGTGTTAAGGAAAGAAGTTGTATTCTAGGATAGAAAATAATGTTGGCTATGGCACAAGAGGATTTGACACATCAACTTTGACAATCTTTTAAAGATTAGCTCCATACAAGCAGTAAGAGACATGCCAAAGATTATCAAGCCTGCAAGTACCTTGTGCAAAGAATGTCAGATTGGGAAGAAAACTAGGATAAGATTCAAGACCAAAGAGTATTCTTCTATAAGGCCATTGAAACTGATCTATACTAATTTGTGTAGACCTACTAGGAAAAAGAGTGTACAAGGTGAGAGGTATTTCATGTTGCTCATTGATAATTTCTTGAGGCTAAAATGGGTTACATGTTGGCAAGAGACACAGTGTGGCTTCATGAGTGTTGTCATTGATGGAAACAAAGTCCATTCCACACATCCGCAACACATAGTATGTCTATACCGGAAGTCAGATTAAAGAGTGTTTTGGTCCGGTGAACAAGAATAGAGCATGCAGCAAGGTCTGACAATCAGGTCCGGATCTCTCAGATGGTGTAACTCAGCAAGTTGTGGACTTGGATAAGTCAAGAGGAGTACCATGAATACTACATTCTAGAGATTGAGCCTCCGGTGATGAATGAGTGAAAATATATTAGCATCTAAGTGTTGGGTTCCTGACAGGTAAAGTAGACTGAGGAAGAACTGAACGGTAGAGCATCAGACTTTAATCTAGATAAGAAATCTATGGTGATCAAGCTATTTAAGGAATCATACATGGTTGGCCGACATGATTGATGACTTCTATGTATGTGTTTTTGATACACATCACAGATTAAGCATGGATTCAACCAACAAATCAGTGTTTAGTAAATATCTTGAGTATTCTAGTTGCTGACTAGAAAGATGTTGAAATCCTTGATGCGGATATATATACCAGATTGATTTTGGTATGAATGTGTGTGTGTATTATTTATAGTGTGCGAGGAAAGGCATAGAGCAGTGTGGAAACAACAATACAAGTTTGGTATGTGATAGAACAACAACAATAAAGCAGAGGAAGAATGAAGTGCATTAGATCAGTATATTGAGCCTAATTGGAACTGAAACTCAACATATGTGGATGCCTCTCTTCAGTTCAAACATCTGGTTACCTTCTATAAACTTTGTAGATAGTGTGTCTCTTGTAGGCAGTTTGCCTCTTGTGAGTAGTGTGCTCAGGCAGTGAGCCCTAATTGGCAAGTGCCATTTTATACTTCTTATTCTTTAAATAGAGAATACAATCTTGGGTTAGTCACCCCATGGCTTTTCCCTTAATAGGGTTTTCCACTTAAAAATCTTTGTGTTATGTGTGTTGATTTTATTTCTTCTCTCATGATTATGTATGCTCTTATGTTTTGATGTTGTATTAATATTAAAGAAGAAAATAAAGTTAAGATATTTAAGATAACTGATTCACTTCCCCCCTCTCAATTATCTGCCTTGTTTCAAACAATTGGTATCAGAGCTAAGTTCCTCTAAACAGAGCCTAATAGCTTGAGGAAGATCTAGGAATCTCAATGGATATGTATGGTATGAAGGAACAACTTCAATCTACCCTAGATGATCTTGAGAAATCTCACTCTGAGGTTAATAACTTGAGAGAAAGACTCAAACTAGCTGATGATTTCATAAATGAGCTAAAAGAGAAACTGAGTATCTCTGTGAAAAATAGAAAGGAACTTCTTCAACAATTAGCAAGACAAAGTAAAGCCAATGATACTAATGAAGATCTGAATGAGAAAAAAAGCTATGTGAGAAGCTATCAAAAGAGGTCATTATGGTAAGGCATGAAATGGAATTAGGAGTTATGAGATTCACCCAAGAAATTGAAGAGAAAAGAAAAATTGAAGATAATCTAAAACAATATCTCAAGAAGAAGTCAAAGGACTGCCACAAAATGGATAGAATAATCAAACATCTGAAATCTGATCTTGAAGAAGCTAGAGATAATGAAGAACAACTTGAGAATCAGATAGACACTCTTAAACAAGATCTTCAAACAACAAATGAATACAAAGAAAAATTCAAGATAAGCTCAGCTCAACTTGAAGTTCTTTTTGAAAGCCAAAAGAGGGTAGATGACAAGCTTGGTTTGGGTTATGAGAAAGCTGAAAGCTCTAGATCTGGTCAAAAGAGCTCTAGATCAGGAAATCAAAGAAACAGGCCTAGAAGACCTCCAGTAAGGCAACCAAATGCTCAAAGATATCCATCCTTCAATGGATACTACTACAATTGCAACAACTTCAGTCATAAAGCAACTCAGTGCAGAAGAAGAATCAATCAGACTAATTCATCCTTCTCCAGATAGTGTTTCAACTGCAAAAGGTATGGTCACAAATCTCATGAATGCAGAAATATGCAAATAAATAATTCATTCAATGGTTGATGCTTTGCATGCAATAGAATGGGACATATGGTTAATCAATGCAGATCTAGAGGATATTAGTCAAATATACAAAGAAATGTTGTTTGCTACAATTGCAATAGATCCAGTCATATTGCCAAATTCTATAGAAGAATGAGGATAAAAAGGGTCCGGTGCATCATAATCAAAATCAAGACAAAGGAAAAGAAAAAGTGAATGCAGATGAAGTTCAAAGGGAGATGAATAAGATTTGGGTGAAGAGAAGTATAGAAAATGTTGAGAATGGATCTGCACCAGAATCTGGTGTTGATATTCCTTTTGAAAACTAAATAGATGAGCTCTAGCACAGGGGGAGTCACAAAGGAAAATAAATTCCCCCAGCCAGTCAATTGGTGCCTAAATTTGGTACATGGAATGTTGCAGATTAAAGGGTTCTTAGAGAAATATCTAAATAACCCTCGGTAAAAATATGAAAGATCCACAAGGAGTTTTGAAGAGTTTAATCATCCAAGATTGATCCATTTTGACAACCATTCAGTAAAAGTAGGATTTTCATAGTTAGATCCGATATGATTCCAAATTGAAATATCTTCATCTGCGAATAAATGGCATGATTGGAGGAAAGGAGATACATTATCAATTATCACTAAAAATAATTCTAAGTGCATCTTAGTGATTTAGAAAAATCTCTCTCAGGACAACAAAGAACAAGGCAACCAGAATAACTTAAGTTATGCATTTATTGCAATAGGAAATTAGGGTTTGCGCAAAGATAAAAGGGTTTCTTTATTCATCATTTGCACATTTGCATTTGAGAAGAAGAAAGGAAGAGCTCTACATCAAGATTGTTTGAACCTTCTCAAAGATCAACCATAGAATCTGATTCAACCAGCGATCTTTTCAGCTCATTTTATGAACCCTGGAAGCGTAAAAAGTTATTTCCATTTTTTAATATATCTCTTTGAATCCTTTGCAAAGATGTCTACTCCAAATGTTGTTAAGATCACTGATAGGCCATGCCCAAAGTTTAAGAAACACCCCTACAAATCCCTAGAAGTTAATCCCTTAGGTGCCTTCTCTAGTATTCCACATGGGGTTCTGCATGTAGAAGATGTTAGGGTGTACATACATGCCAATATTAAAGAATTTGTGGAAACCAAGCTGATGGATATCTATAGATGAAACGTTTGAACTTAAACCTTAATACAAGACCCTCTAGGATAAGCATTTTGGACATTGTATCCACTTTCCCTATTTTGCAGAAGATGAATGGGTCCAATATGTTCTTAGCAGAATACATGACAACTTCATGTGGTTGATGAAGCCCTTCAAGATAACAAAAGATGCCATTAGGGCAGTAATTGGATTACACTCATCTAGTGGGTTACCTGCTCTCAAATCTGTCAAGAACCAGACAATAAGTGAGGCTACCAGATCTAAGTTTGACAAAAGAGCAATGACAATAGAAGATATCATAGATCCAGATATCAAATTTGCCTCCATGATAATTGGTTATAAAATCTATCACTCCAGCAGGGAGAATTTTGTGTCTGGAACTGCAATATATACTACATATCAGATGTTGAGGGAAAATACTGATTATGACCTATGTGATCTTCTTCTAAACCAGCTGTTAGAAAACTTGCAGAAAATAAAGAAGGATAAGAAGAACTCATTTAATTATGGTGGGCTAATACTATGTTTATTCTTTTACTATATGAATGAGCTATCCAGATCAAGTGATTGTGTATGGCAAAATGACAGACCGGTTGCCATACAAATCAGAGACTACATGTATGGGCTTGGTGATGCCAAGGCTCAAAGCACAACACTCTGGGGATATTTTAAGAACTTCCAAGGTATGATGTAGGCTAGAGAAAGAATTCCTCAAACAATAATTGAAAAATATAAGGATACAGTATGCTTCATGGTAGACACTGATTAATGCCTAATGGAGGTAGTTGAGCCCAGAATAGTCTGGATTATGCCAATGGGCTATGAGGTAGATGAGAAATTCCTGGAGCTGCATGTCCAACACTTGCCGAGTTATCCTAAGGACCCTTTGGCAGAAAGGTTTGTAACCTATCAAGAATTAAGTGTAAAGATACATGTTGAACTGAGACAACTAGAGATGAAAAGAAAAGTGAGAAGGGATGTAGAGGAAATTGCCAAAAAATATGGCATATCAAAGGAGGCAGTTGATGCAAATAGAGAGAAAATAGAAAGAGCTTAGAAAGAGAAACAAGAAGTAGAAAAAGAAAGTGTTCTGGTACAAGCCTCCTTCTGGACTAGATCCTCCAAGAGCTCTGCACCTGCTACCACTAAGAGCTCAAGAACCTCAAAACTGGAAGCCAAGAAATCCCGAAAGGGAGAGAAGATAATGAAAACAAAGGCCACAAGGTCATACATAAGCCAAAAGAATGATGAAGAAACAAAATCTAATGAGGAAGTTAAGAAAATGAAGAAGAAGAAGAAGAAAACATCGGGAGAATCCTCTATCGGTAAAAACAAAGAAGAGGCAGAAGATTTTGTTGAAAGGCCTACTCTCTCTATGATGATATCATCAAGGTAGTCATAGTGGATGGGAACCTGCAACTAGTCATTGAATTTTATGATGAATATAGTGATAATGACAAGAAAATCTTGGAAGATGCTACAGTTAGGTGCCTAAACATTTATAATAAAGCATTCACTGAAATCATCTCTCTAATTCCCAAAAGTCTAGAGCAGGTACTTGAACTGAGAAAGGAGAATGCTAAGGCAAAGGACCTAGAGATTCAAGCACAGATTGCTATTTAGTTCTATCCTTCCATTACTCCAAAACAAATGAACATGATCTTTAAGGACTGCAAGGATGAGTTCCGGAGCAAAGCAAGAATGAACAAACTTGTGTTTGGAGAGACTGATCAAGTAGCAAGAGAAATAGAAGACATCCTCCAAAATGCATTTAAAAGATTCAATCTTCCTGTTATAGAGGACATAGATGAAGAACCTTCTACCATGGATGTCAAAGGATTAAGTGCATCAAAAGTAGAATCTACTAAGAAAAATGTAGAAGAGTTAAAAGAGATAGATGAGGAGAAGTCTAAGGACTTGGATTCCTCCATTCTAGAAGAGGAAGTCCATGAAGAAGTCAACATCTCTCCTCTGAATCCTACTGTAGACATTCCAGACTCAGGAGCTGAAGGAGAAGGAAGAAAAGAAGAAAAAGTGAGTCAAGAAGAAGAGGTAAAGGGAAGAGAAGAAGAGAAAACAAAGAAGATCTCTTATGACAACTCAGAGATTCCAAAAGAAAAGACTCAGTCTCTGGCAAGAGACACTACAGAGGCAGTGAAGAAATTCTTGAACAAAGAGATGATGGAGTTAGATGAACTGGAACTCTTTCAAGGACCACTCAATTTTGATTCCCTCTCTCCGGTCCAGACAATGAAGATATCATCCTTTGTCCAAGCTAAAGCAAAAGAAAATCTTCTAAAGTCTCACATAGAAGATTGTGAGTTGATAGAGATTGCATCAGGAATGCTGGAGAAGATCATGCCATCCTTCCAAAAGGATCCTTCGGCCTCTCCATCTGGTAACCTTAAATCTCTGATAAACTCTGTTAACACTCATTTTGATTCCTTAGAGAAATCAGCAGAAGAAAAGATCTGGAAAGAATTTTTGGGAAAGAGATTCTCTGAAGTATAGGGACTCATAGCTAATGATAGGAGAACCCTAGTTATTGGGATAAAGAGCCTAGAAAATGCTCTTAAAGATGGTGGAGAAATATACAAATTTTGTCTATCCTGGTCTAAAGTGACAGAGGATATTGAAAAGAAGGTGAAAGAACAAGAAGGTAAATTGTCAAGTTTATCTCAAAATTTTGATCCTCTCACCACATCCATAATGAATCAAGACTGCCAGGCTATTGCCACTATAAATGAAATAAAGAGGTGTGAAAAGGAGAAGAAGAATATAATAAGCAAGATGAGTGAACTTAGATGGATAATTATCCCTAAGTTAGAGGCCATGCATGAGGCCTTAACTGATGCTTAGACCACATCCCGGACCAGTGATCCAGTAGACTTAAGAAGGGCAGAAGCTTATACATTCTTGTTGAGTGGTCACATTTCAATTTTGGATAGGATGAAGCAGAGTTGGGTGACAGAATTTATACAGTTGAAGATCACCTTTGTAGATATACTTAAGTATATGTAAGTATAACATGTTTATATACTTATGCGGCTATGTATAGGATGATTTTTGCAAATTTTGGTGTGTGGATTCCACCATTTTCCATTGATGTCAAAGGGGGAGTGAGGAGTAGTGAAAAATGTGGGATCCAGTTAAGGGGGAGCTTAGGTAAAATAGTACATAAGATAGGGCATTAGCCAAGGGGGAGTTTGCTGCAACACTTAGTCATTTTTCACTAACTGTTGCCATCAATGCCAAAGGGGGAGATTGTTGGCAAGAGACACTGTGTGGCTTCATGACTATTGTCATTGATGGCAACAAAGTCCATTCCACACATCCATAGCACATAGTATGTCTATACCGGAAGTCAGATTGAAGAGTGTTTTGGTCTGGTGAATAAGAACAGAGCATGCAGCAAGGTCTGACAATCAGGTCTAGATCTCTCAGATGGTGTAACTCAACAAGTTGTGGACTTGGACAAGTCAAAGGAGTACCATGACTACTACATTCCATAGATTGAGCCTCCGGTGATGAATGAGTGAAAATATATGAGCATCTAAGTTTTGGGTTCCTGACAGGCAGAGTAGACTGAGGAAGAACTGACCGGTGGAGCACCAGACTTTAATCTGGATGAGAAATTGATGGTGATCAAGCTATTTGATAGATCATACATGGTTGGCTAACATGATTGATGACCTCTATGTCTATGTTTTTGATATGCATCACATATTAAGCATTGATTCAGTCGATAGATTAGTGTTTAGTAAATATCTTGAGTATTCCGGTTGCCAACTAGAAAAATGTTGAAATCCCTGATGCAGATATATATACTAGATTGATTTCGGTATGAAGGTGTGTGTTTATTATTTATAGTGTATGAGGAAAGGTAGAGAGTAGTGTGGAAGAAGCAATACAAGTTTGGTATGTGACAGAACAACAACACTAAAGTAGAGGAAGAATGAAGTGCATCAAATCAGTATATTGATCCTAACCAGAACTAAACATCATCATATGTGGATGCCTCTCTTTAGTTCAAACATCTAGTTACCTTCTATAAACTTTGTAGATAGTGAGTCTCTTGTATGCAGTGTGCTCAGGTAGTGAGCCCTAATTGGCAAGTGCCATTTTGTACTTCTTATTCTTTTAACAGAGAATAGAATCTTGGGTTAGTCACCCCGTAGTTTTTCCCTTAATAGGGTTTTCCATGTAAAAATCCTTGTGTTATGTGTGTTGATTTTATTTCTTCTCTCATGATTATGCATGCTCTTATGTTTTGATGCTACATTAATATTAAAGAAGAAAAGAAAGTTATGATATTTAAGATAACTAATTCACCCCCCCTCTTAGTTATCTGCCTTGTTTCCAACATTATATTCTTGAAAGAGAAATTAGAAGCTTTCAATAGGTTTAAGATTTTCAAATCCATGGTTGAAAATGAAATGAATACTAGAATCAAGTGTTTAAGGTGTGATAGAGGCAGAGAATTTACATCAAATGAGTTTGAGGAATTTTGTGAAGAACATAGAATAGAGAGGCATCTATCTACTACTAGAACTCTTCAACAAAATTAGTGGAAAGAATGAATATAATTGTTTAGGAGATGGAAAGAACAATGTTGAGTGAAGCTAAGTTACCTAATGCATACTAGAAAGAAGCAGTCCATACTAATGTCTATATCATTAAAAGAGGACAACTAAGAGTGAAAACACTAAGACTCCTTACGAGATATGGTATGGTAGACCACTATCATCAAGTATTTTAGAGTTTTAGGAAGAAAATGCTACATCAAAAGAGATGAATAAGGTTCAGGAAAGTTTGATTCAAGTTCTGATAAATGAATCTTTCTTGGATACTCAACTAGAAGAAAAGCTTACAAATGCTACAATAAAACACTGAGGAAGATAGTTGAGAGTGCAAGTGTTAGGGTTGATGAAGTGTCACATAAAATCACATGTATGAGCAAGAAGACTATTGGTCAGATGAACGTACTTGCATAGAAGAAGAAGAAAAAGAAGTTGAAGAAAAGGATGAAACGCAATAGGTCACCAAGACTCCTTCCAAGTATGTTTAGAAGAATCACTTAGAAGATCAGATAATTGGAGACAAGAATGGAGTGTGGACTAGAAGAATATTTGCAAGAGAAAATGAATAGGTAAACTTCTCTTTACTATCTAAGATAGAGCCTAAAACTTTTGTTGATGCTAACAAAGATGAAGGATGGATACAAGCAATGGAAGAAGAACTAAACACAATAGAGAAAAATCAGACTTGGGAATTGGTGCCTAGGCCTACAAACAAAAATGTGAGAGGGAAAAAATGGGTGTTTAGAAATAAATTGAATGATTATGGAGAAGTGGTGAGAAACAAAGCAAGGCTGCTCTGCAAATGATACTCACAAGTGGAATGAATTGATTTTGAGGAGACATTTGCTCTGGTGGCAAGAATGGAAGCAATTAGGATGTTTCTTCTATTTGTAGTTCATAAGGGCTTCAAGGTGTATTAAATGGATGTCAAATATACATTATTGAATGGTGACTTCAAAGAAGTCCACATAGGGCAGCCTGATGGATTTAAGTTATCAGAAGACTTGAACATGGTATGTAATCTTAAGAAGGCTTTATATGCTCTCAAACAAGCCCATAGGGCCTAGTATGCAAGGTTGAACAAGTACTTAATCCAACAAGGCTTCAAGAAAGGTACAAGAGATAGTAATCTTTATATCAAATTTGAGGATGAACAAATTCTAATAGTTGTTGTGTATGTTGATGATATAATCTTTAGTGGCAATGATGAAATGTGTAAGAAGTTTATTGAAGAGATGCAGAAGGAATTTGAAATGTCTATGATAGGTGAGCTATCATTCTTCCTTGGACTCCAAATTGCTCAATCAGATGAAGGTATATTTATTTCTCAAGCAAAGTATGTGAAGGAGATGTTGAAAAAGTTTGGTATGGAAGATTGCAAACTAGTAAGTACTCCTATGGTAACAGGTAGTCATTTGAGCAAAGATGATGAGTCATCTCAAGATAATAAGACTCTATATAGATCTATGATTGGGGGCCTATCATATTAATAGCATTAAGACTTGACATTATGCAAGCCATTTGCATGGTTGTAGATTTCAAGTTGATCCAAAAGAAACACATATGAAGGTAGTCAAAAGAATTTTCAAATATTTGAAGAGCATTCTAGAATATGGATTGTGGTATAAAAAATGTGATGAGTTTCCCCTAAGTGCCTATACTAATGTAGATTGGTCTAGCAGTGTGATGCAAGAGCATCCAGAGGTGTACGAGCAATCTTGTATCACCTAAAAAAGATTGTATTTCAAAATCATTGAATTTGTTTCCATTTCTTTTCAAAATTATTATTTCTGGTTCCACAGTCGCTTGAATAATGATGTAGAACTTTCAATTTTTCCAAACTGCTAAAAATAGAAAAATGCCATTTTAGGAAAGTTTGCATTTGGGCACAGATTGAAGAAAAAATATACAAGAATATTTTTAAATGAAAAATAAGACCTTTGGCAAAGGAATCACACAAAGATCATTTGTGAGCTGAAGGATATTAAAGTTTTTGTTTCCTGAAAAATGCTTGTAAATTATTCAAATTCTGGATTGAGGCACTAAACAGTGTTGTATGGGCCTGAAAATTGATGAAATCGGCAGAGCACGTTCTTAATATGTAGAGCACTTCACAAGATTTCCAACTCTTCAAATGACACATCAATCAGGCACCCCAATCAAAAGTTATGGCTCTCAAAAGTTGACCTATTTTTGGAGGGAAATGCAAAATTTGAAATTTAGCTATTGGCCTCCAAAATGGGATTTTTAAGACCATTTTTGGAATCCTTTGGGGTAGTAGAGGTAAGAGGGAAAGTATAGAATCAACAAAAGGTGGGAAAACATAAACCCTAGTTGATTTGGGGTTGTAGAGGGTAGAATATTCTAGAGCCCAGTGATGGGTAGTTGTAATGGGTTGCAACCTGTGGAGGATTGATTCCTCTAATTATATTTGAGCTTTTGTAATGCAATGAATTGTCCAAATTAATAAAAGAATATTCTATTTTCTGTGTGCAATTTCTGTGTTGTTTGTTTTGTGATTCTCTCCCTTCATCAAGTGGTATCAGAGCAAGGGTTCCTGAGTGTGCAAACAGATCACTGATCGTGAGGTAGTTTGCACCAAGACCTGAGGTTGTGGGTTTGCTACGGAGATCAAGATGCTTCCATGAAGAAACTGTGTTGGAAGAAATGCTTTGATGGAAGAGGGTTTTAGAACCTTGCAAAGGCAGATCGATGCATTGCAAGAGGACCTATGAAGAGGGTTTGAGCCATGAACAAGAGAAGAAAGCAAGGATGAAGCAAAAGAAGTTCTATCTAAGGAACAACAAGAAGCTGTAGAAGATCCTACATAAGTTAGGTTCTTGAGGGCCATTTCAAAGATTAGAAATAGGCCCCATATCGAAGTTTCTACCTCTTCTAGAGATTTCAATCCAGAATAGCTTATTGATGGGATCAATGACATGGAGGAATATTTTGAGTATGAAGATGTGGAGGACCTAGATCAGGTCAAGTTTGCAAAATACAAAGTTGATGGTGTTGGGACCTAAAATTTCACACCAATCTTTTCAAGAAATTTTGGGTTCCCATATAAAAAAATCAATTTCAACACTCATAAATACACCTCGAAGATATGTCATCCCATGAATAATAATGATCATGGAAGAAAGCCTTCAGTGACCACGCAAATAAGACTCACTAGCAAAGACAGCATTTTAATTATACCATTATCTGAGAAACATTCACAGGAAAAAGAGTATCGGCATAAGACTGATGGTCGGTGAGAAAATATTGAGAATCATCGATGAGTAAATTCACACCGATGGCCTTTCGTCGGAAGGAGATGGCGAGGTCATACCGATTAAATCTATCAGCGTGAGAACAAGGATTGGAGAGAGAGTTGTAGAAGTGGCCGATGGAAGAAGTAATACCAATGGACTTTTATTGGTAGGAGAATCAAGCAGTCACACCAATCGGTATGACTAATAGTCATCGGGTGGTCCTTCAAAAGCTACCTCAATGGTATATATCATACCGATGAAATATTTTGGCAAGAGTCTCACAGAACACCCTGCGGGGACAAGGAAACAATAACCATCGGCAAGAAATAAACTATCAGGATGAAAAGTAAATAAGTCTCAGCTACTCTAATCTCTTGGTGAAACAATAAAAGGAACTTTCGGTGTGAGTCACACCGATACACATATCCATCGGCGTAACTCAACATATCGGGATGAAGCAACTATGTCTTTCTGACTCACAAATCACGGCGATTAAAAGGTGTCGGAGACACTTTTATAGACTCTCTCCGATAAGGAATGTAAAATGGCCATCGAGGAGATAATTGGGATCAGGTTATCTTTTAAAAACTACCTCGATAGTATATCTCACTCTGATAGAAATGAAGATTGTGTATTGGTAACACATTACGAAGGTCTTTCTGATCTAGTATACAAAGGACTATCAGGAAGACAATAACACTTGGGGAAACATAAATATGTTATCCTGATAGTATTGATCACCCCAATAACAATTGTTGTTATATCGATGACACCGATAATCCTCTGTCGGATATACAAATAACCAGTCACTCCGATGAAAAGTGTAAATGGAAGGTTGTCGGGGAGATAACCACTATTGGGTGACTTAAAATAAGTCACTCCGATCACATATCTTATTCTGATAGAGGTATATTCAATAAGACTCTCTCAAATGGTCATGTCGGTGACACTTGATAGATCAGGATAACATGATATTTTCACATCGATTGTTTAACTCAAGCCGATGGCAAGGTGAACAATTACGCCCACATGAAGTCCAATTAAATATTTAATTTGCAAATGGCAATTGATTAAATATTTTATTTTGCCGAAAAAACAATTTAATGAAGAGCCGTACCAAAGGATGCACCAGAATGTAATGGGTCATAACCCTAAGTTTGCAAGATATATAAGGGAGATACAAATTGAAGAGAAACATCATTAGTAGATTATGATCAACAGTAGATTAGGAAAAACATCAGTTAGATAACTAGATGGATTGACCAGTTGCCAAAATAAAATATTATGTTGTACATTGTAAAATCTTTCGAAACTGTATAGTGGAGAAAAAGCATAAATTAATGATTTAATATTGGTGTCTATTGTTTGTTGAGCTGAGCAATTATTTGGTTGTCTCCATACTATTATTTCTTTGTTATTTGAACCTGAGTTTCCAAGTTGATATTTTAGTTTCATCAAAACACACTTGCAGTTTTTGTGTAGTCAAATTAATTGGTTTCCATTACAGATATAAAATCCTTTTGATTGATTATAGTAACCTAGAGGTAGCATTTGGATAGGTAAGAGCAGCCCTATAATTATCAAGATTTCCATACTGTCTCCAACTCGATATTGTCTTGTTATTCAAATTGAGCATCAACTCCATTTGTCAATACACATTTGCTGTCATTGTGTGATTCTTTTGATCAATTCCTTCAAGCAAGGATTAAAAAATCCTTTCAATAAGTCACAGTAACTTGGTAAGATTCGAGTGGATCACTAAGTAGAGTCTATCCGTCACATTCTTGCATGTTTATACAAGCTATAAACAAACACAAGTGCCAAACAATTAGGATTGTAACCAATAAGTAAATCACATATCATATACACCTTGACTCCATTAGCCCAACAGAAATAGGCACTGGTCATACCAATTCCATTTTAGGATTCCATAAAATCTCATTCAAACAATTACATCTCAGATCTTAGTATTAGGAGTAGTAGTTTAGAAGCTTGCATCTATTACATTTTATGCCATTGTGATAGATTTACTAATCCAATCAAGTCATATAGTGTTAAGTTTGCTTTAGTTACAAAGGTATACTCGCCTAGGTTTCTAGGACCTAAAGTGTAGGGAGCTAATAGCTCTGTCAATTGGTCCAAAAATGTTGCAAATCCAAACATAGAGTCTGGCATCCTCTTAGGTTTAGCAACCTGCATTTTTGGGAACCAACAAAATGGTGACTCTACTGGGGAGAACACATAGAGAAACCTGGTAGTGGACCATGATATTAGAGTCAGAAAATTAAAAGGCATAACTCTGCTGGTGGAAGGAAAAACCCAAAAAAAATGATTAGTCCTCTAAATAGAGATGGTGACTCTACACAAAATTCAAATACAGATTGTTAGACTCCGCTGGCAAGAACCCAGAAAGATGAAATTTTCCTCTTCTCACAAGAGGTGGTGACTCTGAAAATTAAATTGATGAAATATGAAAAAATATAACATACCCCCTTTAGATGCATTCTTTGAAATAAGGAGACATGAAGGAGAATCTGGATATAAGTTGTTCATCAGGTTGGGGAATATCTATGAATAGATACCTTTTCATCTCAAACCTAGTGTATCCTTATTAAAATGTTCATGCTTGCTTATGTGCCTATGTCTACTAATTGGCCTGAATCATTAAAGCCAGTTACTATAGACCCATTGGTTAAATTGATTCCTATCATAGAAAGGAAAAGGCACGAGGATATTATCAATGTTGGATCCGATGATACTAAATATGAAGAAACTGATATAGCAATGCAACCAGATATGGATAGACTAGCAACATACAAAAAGAATGAATACTATCCACCACCTGGACAGCGATATGCTCCACAATATCATCATCTACATATGTCACATCAAAATCTAGACTCTCATCAACCCACCCAATGAAATGTTTATTATCAGCCTCCATATTAGACAAATTTTATCCCAGCCCACCCACCGCAATATATAAATCAATAGTGTTGGGGGGAAGAGGAGAACTATTTTCAAAAGGGAAGACAAACTTTTAATAAAGAGGATGAACTCCAAGTGTTTCCTAACCCATGCTATCCTGAATATGAAGTCTTTTCAGATAACCAGGGTGAGTATTTTCAATAAGGAGAACAAAATCTTGATCAAAGGGAAATAGCCATAGTAGAAAATAATCTTCAGTCCTATTCAAAATCATTGTATGATGATATAGCACAAGAAGATTACATATATGAAAATGAGGAGGACGTGTACACATCTGAAACTGATTTTCAAAAATTTTCAAACCCATTGTATGATGAGAAGATAGAAGAAGATCAGATGACATTTTGCCAAGGTATGCCAGAAAATGAATTTCAAGTGTTCTCAAATCCATGTTATCAAGAGGACAAAATGTTCTCAGATAGTCAGGAAAGTGAGTATGTTGATAACAATGATGATGAATCCATAAATGAAGAAAAGTCATATGATGAAATGAACACGGTTGATTATTGTGATAATGATGAAGAAAATGATGTGCACTCCCAGTTTTTAGATTAGGCAGGAGGTTAATTCACAATGCATGACAGTAAGAAGAATAATGAAAAAAGTTACATTAAAGAGGGATCCTCTTCATGTAGCAAAGATGTATCACATGGAGGTGAGATTGCTCAAATTATACCTGACTTCCAAATGCTGCACAATGAAGAAAAATATACCAACAACATTAAGCATGGAAAATGGATCAAAGATCTGAATGCCTTCAATCAAATAAATTTTAATAATGTCTCCAGGTTGGTTTCACCACAGCATGATGAAAATCAAATTTTTGATAGAGGGAAACATGGCTTTTTCTTGTATGGTGGCATTGAATCATCTACTGTAGTGTGGTTCTTCAAATTACATCAAATTAGGGCAAAAAAGAAGAAGTTGACTCTATTGCCCAATAGAGTAGGCACTGGTCTGCTCCCCAGAGATCTGGGATCTTGCTATGCCCATAGGGGGCATACATCCCCAGACAGAGCCACTGTTGGGACCTAAAATTTCACACCAATCTTTTCAAGAAATTTTAGGTTCCCATATAAAAAAATCAATTTCAGCACTCATAAATACACCTCAAAGATATGTCATCCCATGAATAATAATGATCATGGAAGAAAGCCTTCAGTGACCATCGCAAATAAGACTCATTAGCAAAAACAACTTTTTAATTATTCCATTATCTGAGAAACATTCATAGGAAAAAGAGTATCAATGTAAGACTAACGGTCGGTGAGAAAATATTGAGAATCATCGATGACTAAATTCACACTGATGACCTTTCATTGGAAGGAGATGGTGAGGTCATACCGATTAAATCTATTGGCGTGAGAACAAGGATTGGAGAGAGAGTTGTAGAAGTGGCGGATGGAAGAAGTAATACCGATGGCTTTTTATCGGTAGGAGAATCAAGCAGTCACACTGATCGATATGACTAATAGTCATCGGGTGGTCCTTCAAAAGCTACCCTGACGGTATATATCATACTGATGAAATATTTTGGCAAGAGTCTCATAGAACACCCTGCAGGGACAAGGAAACAATAACCATCAGCAAGAAATAAACTATCAGGATGAAAAGTAAATAAGTCTTCGATACTCTAATCTCTTGGCGAAACAATAAAAGGAACTTTCGGTGTGAGTCATGCCGATACACATATCCATCAGCGTAACTCAACATATCAGGATGAAGCAACTATGTCTTTCTAACTCACAACTCACGGTGATTAAAAGGTGTTGGAGACACTTTGATAGACTCTCTCCGATAAGGAATGTAAAATGGCCATCGGGGAGATAATTGGGATCGGGTTATCTTTTAAAAACTACCCCGATAGTATATCTCACTCCGATAGAAATGAAGATTGTGTATTGGTAACACATTACGAAGGTCTTTCTGATCTAGTATACAAAGGGCTATCGGGAAGATAATAACGCTCGGGGAAACATAAATATGTTATCTCGACAGTATTGATCACCTCGATAACAATTGTTGTTATATCGATGACACCGATAATCCTCTGTCGGATATACAAATACCTAGTCACTCCGATGAAAAGTGTAAAGGGAAGGTTGTCAGGGAGATAACCACTATCGGGTGACTTAAAATAAGTCACTCCGATCACATATCTTATTCCAATAGAGGTATATTCAACAAGACTCTCTCAAATGGTCATGTCGGTGACACTTGATAGATCAGGATATCATGATATTTTCACATCGACGGTTTAACTCAAGCCAATGGCAAGGTGAACAATTACACCCGCATGAAGTCTAATTAAATATTTAATTTGCAAATGGCAATTGATTAAATATTTTATTTTGCCGAAAAAATAATTTGATGAAGAGCCGTACCAAAGGATGCACTGGAATGTAACCGGTCGTAACCCTAAGTTTGCAAGATATATAACTGGATCAACAGTAGATTAGGATCAACAGTAGATTAGGAAAAACATCAGTTAGATAACTGGATGGATTGACCAATTGCCAAAATAAAATATTATGTTGTACATTGTAAAATCATTCAAAACTGTATAGTGGAGAAAAAGCATAAATTAATGATTTAATATTGGTGTCTATTATTTGTTGAGCTGAGCAATTATTTGGTTGTCTCCATATTGTTATTTCTTTGTTATTTAAACCTGAGTTTCCAAGTTGATATTTCAGTTTCATCAAAACACACTTGTTGTTTTAGTGTAGTCAAATTAATTGGTTTCCATTACAGATATAAAATCCTTTTGATTGATTACAGTAACCTGGAGGTAGCATTTGGATAGGTAAGAGCAGCCCTATAATTATCAAGATTGTCATACTGTCTCCAACTCGATATTGTCTTGTTATTCAAATTGAGCATCAACTCCATTTGTCAATACACATTTGCTGTCATTGTGTGATTCTTTTGATCGGTTCCTTCAAGCAAGGATTAAAAAATCCTTTCAATAAGTCACAGTAACCTAGTAAGATTTGAGTGGATCACTAAGTAGAGTCTGTTAGTCACATTCTTGCATGTTTATACAAGCTATAAACAAACACAAGTGCCAAACAATTAGGATTGTAACCAATAAGTAAATCACATCTCATATACACCTTGACTCTATTAGCCCAACAGAAATAGGCACTGGTCATACCAATTCCATTTTAGGATTCCATAAAATCTCATTCAAACAATTACATCTCAGATCTTAGTATTAGGAGTAGGAGTAGTTTAGAAGCTTGCATCTATTACATTTTATGCCATTGTGATAGATTTACTAATCCAATCAAGTCATATAGTGTTAAGTTTGCTTTAGTTACAAAGGTATACCCACCTAGGTTTGCAGGACCTGAAGTGTAGGGAGCTAATAGCTCTATCAATTGGTCCAAAAACGTTGCAAATCCAAACATAGAGTCTGGCATCCTCTTAGGGTTAGCAACCTGCATTTTTGGGAACCAATAGAAGGGCCATGTCAGTATTTGGTGGAAGGATGTACAGTTAGAGAGGAATAGAAGAGGAAAAGGAAAGATTACCAAACGAGATCAGATGGTGGAAAAACTAAAGAAGTAGTTCAATCATGTGGATTATGAGATGAAGTTGTTGAAAAAGATGTAGGGATTAAAGCAAGGCAACAAGTCTGTCAAGGAGTATACAAAAGATTATTAGAAGATTACTATTAGGAAAATCCATATAGAGGTCAACAAGGAGAAGGTAGCCTATTACATTAATGGTTAAGGCCAAGTATTCAAGAGGAGCTAAGCCTAGCCAAAATGACCACCACAGAAGATGTGTACCAGTTTTCCCTGAAGGTGGAAGAGATGCTAAATAAAATATTTGAAAGCAAGCAAATGGGAAGAGGTCAAGGTGGAACAACTGGTGGAAGATCCTATACAAGCTGAAATAAAGATCCAATGAAAAGTGAAGAAGCTGGCACCAGTCAAAATCAAAGAGGAGATAATGCCTACCACCTTTGTAAACAAAATAGTGGTGAACAAAGAGGAAGAGGAAGAGGTTGATCTAGGAAGGACCTAGAAGAGGAGGTTTCAAAGTGTAAAGTTAGAAAATGTCCCCTTTGGGGATTTTCCCTCTTTAGGTTTAGCTCCTGGGTGTTTAGCATGCATTCACGACATCTTACATCACAATTTGGCATCCTGATGGAATGAACCCTAGGTATCATGACAAATGGGGCATAGGGGGACCCGTTCAACTTCACCTTGGCCAAAAGAGGGGGAGAGGACATGGGCGTCCGTGTCCTAGTACTGCCCTATTTTGGGTCAGGCCTAAATTTTAAGTGTTAGATTATGACCGTTATTTGGTCCTTTGGCTAACATGGTAAGTTTGAATTTACGATATCTTGGCGAGAAGGTTTGTAGTTGCATATAAAATCATGTTTAGGCATTCATTTGAAAACTAGATTTTGATTAGATGATAATCATCTATTAACTTGTATGTACATTGGTGCTTCAAGGCTTTCATTATGTTGCAAAAGAAGATTTGTGTTGTCTATGTGTTTGTGTTTGTAGATTTGAGCATCCAGTTCCTCATGGAATGAAGAGCATCTTCCTCTCATGAGATCTTCACTACAAGATGACATCACATTATGTTTTCAATCATTATTTCATTTTGATTTAGCCTCTGCCTCACAAGGGCATGCACTCTCTATCTGACAACGGTGTTTGGAAGACTTAAGTGTCCTTCCAGAGCTTGACTAAGCCAAGCTCCTAAACACCACAAACCCCCTCCCAATTTTTTATGATTGTAGGTTACATGTGTCAAATTTGGAAAACTTAAAGTTGCAAGAGAGGTCAAAAGGCATCAAGGATTTAGGACCTAAAAAGAAGCAAGACTCTGGAGCCTTTTCGGGACTTGGGTGTTAGTCCCTGTGTCCTCAATTAAATCTCTGGAAATGAAAGTTACAGTGTAGATTAGTGTCGCAAAGAGATCAAGATTCCATAAAGAAACTAGTACCTTGGACTTGGGTGCCCACTCCTTTATCCCTAACTTTTCCTCCTCGGAACCCCGAAAATAGGTGCACATTTATTTGTCATTTTACATCTTTCTGTAAGAGCATTTTTCGTAATTCATCTATTTACTATCGTTTTCACATAATTAGGGTTTTGATGGATAATTGAGCATAAGAGAAGGAAAATTAGTATTAAAACACCCTATTCCAAGCTTCCCTACATTCATAAGTGACCAAGGACCTAATAGTGCTCGGCCAGTCGATCCGAAGGTCCTTGAATGTAATTGGTGAAAGGAGGATTCAAACACTAAACAAAAATAATCTAAATTTTAACCATTACATTTTGGTGAACCTGTGTTTATATTGAATTTTCCACCTTGCTGATTATTTTTCTTCAAATTTGGGTTGATTTCATTCATTTCTATAGTCATTCATCTTATTGCATTGAGAAATTTTTTTTAAAAAATTGAAATTTTGAAAAATTTGGAAAAAAATTGTATTTTAGGGTTACTATTTTGCATCAATTCATTCTAGTTTCTTCTAATTTCTAATTTTTGAATTAGATCTGATATAAAATCTAGAAATTTGCAGAAATTCAATAATTTGTATTGCATTTTCATCATACAATTGCTAGGGTTTTGTAGAAATTTTGACAATTTTCATATAACCTAGTAATTCCAAAAATCTAGGGTCTGTAGGCAAAATCTTACTTTAGATTTTTCTACTAATTTTAGAGATTTGTTCAAAATTGCATTTGGCTGTATTCTTGCATTTTGGTGTAAATTTGCATTTAGATTTCTAATATTTGCATTTTTGCATAGAAAATTTCAACAAAAAACTAGCAATTTTCATTAGATTGGTACTTGTATTTTGCATCTTAGAGCTTGAAATTTATTTTCAGATCTGAGTACACTTCATTTTTATCACAAATCATATTTCAAAAAATTCCTATAGCATTTTGTGTCAAGATCTTAAAACTAGGGCTTCAAATTTTTTTTTTTTGATTTTCACTAGATTTGGCCTTATCGGCTCTCTAAATTTGCACCATAGGCATGTTGTGAAGAGTATTTTTGCACTAATTAGTTTTTATCAGGGTAATTATTTTCTATCCCTCCTAAAAATCTTCACAACACCTTTTGATTGGGCTCTTGTATTGAAAATTTGGTGAAAAACTACATATTTTTGCTATTTTTTGCCCTAGGGTTTGGCCTAGTTTGCACTACAAGCATGCTGTGACAAATTTTTTGGATTGAGATGACTGATATAATTAATATTATTTTCTATTCCTCCTTAAATTCTTTACAACACCCATTTTGTTAGGTATTGGAGTTGAAAAATCGTGAAAAATTGCATATTTTGGCTATATTTTCACTAGGGTTTGACCTTAAGTGGCACTACAAGTGTGTTGTGATAGATATTTTGACATTAAGTGGCTGTTGTTACTTATATAGTTTTCTTTCCATCATTACTTTCCTCACAAAACCCTTTGTCATGCTCTTTTGCATTAAGAATTGGTGAAAAAATTACAAATTTTGACATATTTTCACTATATTTTGACTTGCCATCATCTTAGATTTGCATCAAGAGTGTGTTTTAAAGTATCTTATTTCTGTATTGGACTAATATGAGACATATAATTTTCTTCCCCTGATCAAAATCCTTACAACAGCCTTTCCTCCCATTCATTTGCATTGAAAAACTACAAAAAAAAAAAAATCAAACATTTTTGGCTTTCAAACATATCATTCTCTTAGGGTTTGTTCTATTAGTCTATGCATTGTTTGTAGTGTGCTTTTGTATAGGATTTATGACCCACTGTCCTAAAAATCATATCCATTTAAGAAGAAGTAAAAGGTTAATGGGATCTAGTGCTCTTGATGAAAACGACATTCCTACCTTTGACAATCCTTTGAGCACCTTCTTTACAAAGGGAGAAACTCAAATTGTGCAAGATATTATACATCCTCCAACCACTATGGAAGATCAAATATTTCATGATGTTGAGGTTGAAGTTGAGGTAGTAGGGCATGTACCTACGGAACAAGTCAATAAGCTTCATAAAGAGCTCGCCGAATTTCAAGAATATGTGCAAATTGAGAGGATAGCTGAAGAGGCCTTACCTGTGATTCACTATGTCAGAGAATTGATAAAAGGACATGATGGAATTAATGTTATTCATGGTTTAACACATATTGTGCAAGCTAATGTAATTCTGGTGAGTGAATGTTCAAAAGTTATTAACAACATGTCGTCACCATCGCATACTCAAGTTTCAGCACCTATACTAACTACAGGAATATCCACCTTCACATTAACGATCTTAACAACTGATGTAAATGCTTGTAGTAATGCTACCACTAGTATTGGAGTATCTGATGACACCAATTACAAAGTTGTGGGATTTGATTATCATAACTTGGTCCATAATGTGGCCATTCCTATGAATAGTTATTCTCAACCTCCCATCACATATGGTTATTCCCAACCATCTTCCACCTACCAGTATGTCCAACCATCATTGACCTATTCCTAGCCTCTACCTGTCACATCTCAACTTCAATCACCTCCTCACTTTGGTTCCAATTCCTCACAACAAACTGCATCTCCAAATGATGCCATCCCAAACCAACTTTTATAGGGCATGACTTCTTTACAACAAAAGGTAACAAATTTGACAAATTCTTCGAAAACTAATCTACCAATATATCATGCCCGTAATCCCTTATCCTATGCAATCTTGAGAACCCCTATGCTTGAGAGATTTGAGACTCCCCTCTTTGAAAAATATAGTGATAAAGGTGATCCTAATAGTCATGTGGCAGCATTTACAGCTATGTGTAGTGATTTCTATTTTGAAGAGGATTTGTTAGCAAAACTTTTCCCACGATCTCTCAAAGATACTACTTTAGAATGGTTTCATTCTTTGCCTCTGAATTCAATACACTCCTTTTTGCAGTTGATTGATCAATATTTACAACATTTTCAAGCAAATATCAGACCGCAAGTCACTCTTATTGACTTGGTTCAATGCAAACAAGGTCTGAAAGAGAAGTTGACTAAATTCACTAGTCCATATCGAGGGATTTATGCACAAATTCAATATTAGATGAAAGATGATGATGTCCAGAAGATATTTATTACAAATCTATAGCCTAACATTCATGATAAGATCCTCTTGATGAAGTATAACTCCTTTCAACATTTATACACTGCCCTTCATGATTATCAACTTTCATCTAGTCAGTATGAAAACCAAAAATCATTGGCACAAATTGGTCAATCCATGAGTGGATCATCACAAAACAACTTTAAGAGGAACAATAATAACTAGAGCTTCATCAAGGTTAATGAACCAAATACAAACAACTTTTTGAATGTTTCAACTATCACTAATCCAAAGAAAGCATCATATCAACCAAGAAAGTTTACTCCAATATCTGAATCTTATCATTCCATCATGAACCAAGTTGTGAGATCAAACCTATTGATACCAATAAACAAGGACCTTACTTCAATACGACCACATTTTGTCATTATCATCGAATGCAAGGACATGAAATTGAACGATGTATGCATCTTAAACATGAGATATAAGACCTTATTGATTCAAATGTCATTCAAGTATCAGGTGTGAATGATAATGGAAACAAATCGGTTGCTCCACTGAATCAGAACTTACAAATCTTTAGTAATTCTTTCCCTAAGCATATTGAAAGCAATATGTTGGAACAAGGTTTAGTGGAAGTAGATGAGGATGATTACTTAGACTATGACAACATCATCGGAATGATTGAAGTGAATAAGAAACAAGTAGAAAAGCCACTGAATCGAAACTTACAAATCTTCAGTAATTCTTTCCCTAAGCATATTGAAAGCAATATGTTGGAACAGGGTTTAGTGGAAGTGGACAAGGATGATTACTTAGACTATGATAACATCATGGGAATGATTGAAGTGGATAAGAAACAAGTAGACGAGGATGATTACTTAGACTATGATATTAAGGGATTTACACACAAATTCAATATTAGATGAAAGATGATGATGTCTAGAAGATATTTATTACAAATCTATAGCCTAACATTCGTGATAAGATCCTCTTGATGAAGTATAACTCCTTTCAACATTTATACACTGCCCTTCATGATTATCAACCTTCATCTAGTCAGTATGAAAACCAAAAACCATTGGCACAAATTGGTCAATCCATGAGTGGATCATCACAAAACAACTTTAAGAGGAACAATAATAACTAGAGCTTCATCAAGGTTAATGAACCAAATCCAAACAACTTTTTGAATGTTTCAACTATCACTAATCCAAAGAAAGCATCATATCAACCAAGAAAGTTTACTCCAATATCCGAGTCTTATCATTCCATCATGAACCAAGTTGTGAGATCAAACCTGTTGATACCAGTAAACAAGGACCTTACTTCAATACGACCACATTTTGTCATTATCATCGAATGCAAGGACATGACATTGAATGATGTATGCATCTTAAACATGAGATACAAGACCTTATTGATTCAAATGTCATCCAGGTATCAGGTGTGAATGATAATGGAAAGAAATCGGTTGCTCCACTGAATCAGAACTTACAAATCTTTAGTAATTCTTTCCCTAAGCATATTGAAAGCAATATGTTGGAACAGGGTTTAGTGGAAGTAGACGAGGATGATTACTTAGACTATGATAACATCATGGGAATGATTGAAGTGGATAAGAAATAAGTAGAAAAGCCACCTCATCCATGAAGCAATGGAATTTATGCTGAGTTTCCTCCTCTGTTATCCTTATATGGATCGGGAGATAACCAAAATACATTAGAAAAGCAAGAACAACAACCAATACCAATGAGTAAGATGGTAAAGGATCATTCATGTTACCATGTCAGAAAGATTCAACAAAAAAAATTTGATAAAAATTGGAAAAGAGTAAGACGACTATCAGCAGTTAGAGAAAATAGTGGTTCCCCTCATAAGCAACAAAAAGTTACATTTACACAAGGAGTTACAAAGCAAGTATCATGTGATAATAAAAAAAATTATTATAAGAACCACTCAAATTTCTCACTCAATATGATCGAGTACCTCTCCAAGAGGTTCGCAAGTTCTGAAATCTGATACAAAGACCCTATAGGTAAGTATCTCTAACTCTTTATCTCTCTCATGATGTGCTTCCCCCAGAATGTGTTATGTGTTGTTTAGGCCTCCTAGGATGACCCTTTATTCTCTTGTAAGGTCCGTGGTGCAGGAGCACCCAATCTACAGGAGCCTCCATGAGACATTAGCTATCTTAAAGTTTGTTGTTATGTTTTCAATGAAGTCCTAAATGGGTATTCAATGTAATAAGATCTGAATTGACTGTGCTTGCTATTTTTAGATAGTTGTTAAGAGTTTGTTAGAAAGTCAGTTAGTTTGTTAAGACAGCTGTAACTCCCAGCTGCTGGGAGTCATTTTTTGTACTACCCCATGAGGGGATAAATATGTAAGATCTGATCGATCTCAAGACAATGTGAGAGAAGAACAACGACAGAACAGAAAGATTGTAAATCAATTCTGTGAAGAAATAAAAGAAGTTTGTGTTCTGGTGTAATTCATAGGGGATATCATTTGGGGTCATTCCACTGGTGGATTTCTTTGAAATTAGTGGAATGACCTCCATGTAGTTAGATTATCTTTCTGTTCTGTTAGGTTAGTCAGTTTTTGCAGGAGTGGTTCGGTTTTACATTTTGTGTATATATCGCATTTGTATATGTGCGTATATCACTTTTGCATCTGAGGTTCATTTCATGTGTATCCGTCATTTGCACATCGAGTTTGTATGTTGGGGATTTGGTAAAGCATTGGGTTATACAAATCTTGAGTATATGTCTTTGTATACAGTTCATGTATATACTGCATTTGTATGAAAGATACAAGTTGTAAGTATCCATCATATGTATGTCGCTAACAGTTTGTATGTTGTGAAGATACATTTTGAATGATACAAAGGTAGACCGGCTGAATCGGTAATGAAGACCAGAGATAGCAAGTCGAATCATGTATATGCTAAGTCGAAGGCATTTCGGTGAGAGTTTACATATCGGTAGAAGAGTTTATGAAGTGGCCAATAAGATAGGTCAGCCTAATAAGGAAGGAGAGGATTATTTCGGTAAGAAAAGAGAGATATCTTGCCAATATAAACAAGAATAGGTATTCTGTGGGTTTTAATGGGATTTTCACCCTATTTATGAGCTTCTACTATGTTTCTCTGCATCAAATTGGTATCAGAACTCAGAAGATTCTGAGCGTGTAGATAGAGCACCGAAGGAAGCAATCTACACCAGGATTTTTGGGATGAGCAGTTACAAGTTCACTCGCTACAGTAGATAGACAGGAAGGTCTGTCAAGAGGGCAAGAGGAGATGGTCCATTGGTTGTCACCAAAAGTCTTGGGGAGAGAGGCAAGAGAGGACTTTTAGGTGAGGGACAAGAGTGTTGGTGTAGCAGAGAGAAGTGGACTTCAGATGATAGAGATGCTATTTGGAAGCAGCCAGTCAAACTCCATTGATAAGAGTCACAGTTGGAGGATAAAGAGGAAACAACGAAGTCATCAAGTCAGGGTTGAAAACAAAATGAAGTTGTTTGTAGAAAACCACATAAACTCTTGGGACACGAGTTTTTTCAACTTGGGGAGTATGGTGCAGGAGCACCCAATCTACAGGAGGCTCCATGAGGCATTAGCTATCTTAGAGTTTGTTGTTATGTTTTCAATGAAGTCCTAAATGGACATTCAATGTAATAAGGTCTGAATTGACCATGCTTGCTATTTTTAGATAGTTGTTAAGAGTTTGTTAGAAAGTCAATTAGTTTCTTAAGATATATATAACTCCCAGCTGATGGGAGTCATTTTCTATACTACCCCGTGAGGGGATAAATATGTAAGATCTAATTGATCTCAAGACAATGTGAGAGAAGAACAACAACAGATCATAAAGATTGTAAATCAATCTTGTGAAGAAATAAAAGAAGTTTGTGTTCTGGTGTAATTCACAGGGGATATCGTTTGGGGTCATTCCACTGGTGGATTTCTTTGAATTTAGTGGAATGACCTCCATGTAGTTAGATTATCTTTCTATTCTGTTAGGTTAGTCAGTTTTTGCATGCGTGGTTTGGTTTATGTTGATGCATTTTGTGTATATATTGCATTTGTATCTATGCGTATATCGCTTTTGCATCTGAGGTTCATTTCGTGTGTATCCGTCATTTGTACATCGAGTTTGTATGTTGGGGATTTGGTAAAGCATCAGGTTATACAAATCCTGAGTATATGTCTTTGTATATAGTTCATGTATATATTGCATTTGTATGAAAGATACAAGTTGTAAGTATCTGTCATATGTATGTCGCTGACAGTTTGTATGTTGTGAAGATACATTTCAAATGATACAAAGGTAGACTGGTTGAATTGGTAATGAAGACCGGAGATAGCAAGTCGAATCATGTATATGGTAAGTCAAAGGCATATCGGTGAGAGTTTACATATCAGCAGAAGAGTTTATGAAGTGGCCAATAAGATAGGTTAGCCCGATAAGGAAGGAGAGGATTATTTCGGTAAGAAAAGAGAGATATCTTGCCAATATAAACAAGAATAGCTATTATGTGGGTTTTAATGGGATTTTCGCCCTACTTATGAGCTTCTACTTTGTTGTTCTGCATCACATCAGTCCGGGCTACCAAGAGATTGTGTCTATTGTGACCTTCTCCTATCTGTATCATCATTCTTCTATATTGCCTCTCTCTCTGATTTCATTATTGTTTGTTTTGTCTTATGGACATAACATTGTGGTAGGTGACTTGGGGGTACCCTCCTATGTGACTATCCCTAAGATACTTGTTTCTCCTCTCTAATTTATTATTTCCCTTCCACTAGTGTTTCTTGTTGATAACTGAGAGGGTGGGGTGAATCAGTTATCTTAATAATTTGTCTTTCTTTTCTTCTTTAACAATTAGAGCAATATCAAATCATATCATGTGAGGACCGCCCTTTTTACTACTGTTGTTATGACTATTTACATGACTGTTATTGTTACTTTTTATAATTGTGGGATAGCAGTTCCCAGAATTGTCAAACTATTAAACTTTATTATGTTTTCAGAAAAACTAATTGGGTGATGTTTGGATAAGTTTACATTTCAGAAAAATGAATTAGGTGATGATGGAAAATTGTAATATGATTTCATTTATGTTAATTAATACTATGTCATGATAATGCATGTTTTTTTTTTAAGTTGCTTCAGCTATGATGATTTTATGTGGTTACTGATCTTGTAATTTAGTGTGCAGGAATTACTAATCGAACCACAGAACTCGGAGATCATTCCGCACCTTGTTAATTGTTATTCCCTGTTAAGCCGATCGGGTTCCACGAGGAACCAAGATCTCTTTGTGTTTGATGTAATGATGTAATGTGGTCTTTCGTATGGTCGAGTGGGTTAGGTTACCCTCATGTAACATTATTTTATAATTTGTGTTGTAAAGAGATTGAATTTGAATTTCTTATTTTATTTAAATTATGAGGCCCTTTTCTTGTGCTTTACCTTGACCAGGGGTGTCTTGTATGGGTTAAAGTTGACCCTGGGTTATACCTCATGGGTCCAGGGGCCCATTTGGCATGGGTAACCCTTGAGTAACCTCCATCTAGTCAACTTAACCTTCCCCTGAAGTTAAGTGGCGAAAATTGGAGGTAGGAGGGGACATGATGGGTTGTACCAACACCCAACCCATCCCCTCTACTTTCCCCAAGATAAGAGATGCCATCCATTATTGAAGATCACCCTCTCCTTTAGTGAGATTCCCCCATGTGCTGTGAGGACACCCATGTGAAGAAAGGAAAAAGAGGCATGGGTCACCTGTCTTTTTCCCATTTAACTCTTTTTTTTATTTCTCCCATGAGAAAGTGGAGTCACATGAGGAGAGGACTAGGAGTACCCTTGGGAATGGAGAGTGACATAAGCCATCAGGCAGAATAGTGGTTTTGGGGAAGGGTGAGGAGGTGACAAGTGTCACTTCCCCATTTCTCAAAAGTAAAAAAAAAAAAAAAGAGAATTTGGGTTATTTATTTTCAAATTTTGCGATGAGAGGGAGTTAGTTGAATTTTGGGAAAAACTTTCATTTTTGCCTTACCAAAAATAGAGAAGTTAGCTTGCAAGATAGAGAAGGGAGAGGGAGTTGGTGGCTAAGGTTGGAAGTGAACTCTGTGGACTCTACAACAGCTTCATTCCAGGAGGGCTTTGCAAGGTTGGTCTAAATTTTACCTTTGTTTTCGTATAACTGAAATGTGTATGTAAAGTGTGTGAATTTGTGTTCGAGTTGTTTTCTGTGGGGTTATTGTCGGGTTGTTTTGACAGAGCTTCTCCCACTTGGGAGAAATGCTCATCAAGTTTGGGGTAGGGGAGGAGAGATCCTCCTCGGGTGCATACCTGTTTCCATCTTTTGGGATGTTGAAAGCCTTGAGGGCATGTATCTGTGACTGTATTTTTGACTTGAGAGTCATATACAGATTTCTTAAAAATTGTGATCACACTTGGTTTGAGACCAAGAGAAATTTATATTGGTTAACTTATCTGTCAGGGTGACACTCTGGAGTCGAGTGTGTCCACTCTCCTGCCCCTTATGAAACTCACTGTAGTTGAATTTCCATGTTGTGTAAATTACCCACGGGTGTTTGTATGCTTTGGGATTGTTGTTGTTACTGTTGTGAAGTGGAGTGTTTGAGTACCCAGGTGTGAGTATGGTCTCCCTAGCTCGGGGGTGACCCACTTGCGGGTCTACGGAAGGGAGGAGAGCTAGATGAGTGGTGTTTTCTTCTTTGTTTGTCTTTGATACGCAGGTTTTCTCTTGGAGCTTCTGGTTGGATATTTATGAAGAAGCAGTTAACCTTCTTTGTCATGAGAATTAGGCCTGGTTCATTTCATAGAGTTGAAGAGAGAACACCTCTCTTGTTATTGTTGTAATTTATTGTTATTCTGGGAGAGAAGAAAATCACCTCCCTGATCTTGTTATTATTGGACTTTTATTTGGTTGTCATAAGCTATCAGTTGTATACTGTTTGGGAGAAGAAAGTTCATATCTGGGAAGTTAGTTGTTGTATCCATGATTGAGAATCTGTAATATGAATGTGCTTAAATTTTCAAGTTGATGTTTGTAAACCTAGTTCAATAGCAATTTATTTGTGTTTCAAGTATTACTGAAAGGAAAAGTTCATTGTTGCAATCTAATCTGAGTTGTTTACATTTGAAAGTTTGGAATTGCTTAACTAGTTGAAATGTTAGTTATGGTTCATTGTTCTAAAGGAATTAATTGTTTAAGTTGGAAGGAGTAGAGGAAATCTAGCATGTATATATATTCCTGTTTGTAAATTTAAGAATCTTCAATGTTTAAGTTGTTATATCTTTACCATTGTTACCGAAATATATATATATATATATATAAAATTGTTATTTAATTATCATTCTATCAGGTTGAATTTGAGAAAATGAATAGGGTAGTGAATTTGAGAAAAGTATGATTTATAGATATACATAAAAGAGAATATATATATATATATAAATATATATATATATCTATATATTTATATATATATATACATATATATATATATCACAGTTTTATTAATTATCATTTTTACAGAAGAATATAGAAACTGAATAAATTGTGTTATTATGAGACTGAATTATAAATCTAAGTATATAAATATATATATATATATATATATAGATGAATATATATATATATATATATATATATATATATATATATATATATATATATATATATATATATATATATATATAAATATAGTATTGTTGCCTGTCGAAGTAGACCGCGGGTTAAAAAAAAAACACAGTCGCGGTTGCAGTTTGGGCGGTGGGGAGAAACCCCCACCGTAGTCTTTAACTTATACATGGAGGTGTGGGGTGGGGCGGAGCCCCACCCACACCCCACATTGTGGGATGTGGGTGGGGTTCCGCCCCACTCCACATCCCCCTTCCCCTTATGACTCCCGCGGCCTACACAGGCCCTACCCCCTCCGCCGACCCTGCTCCTCCGCTCTGCGCGGCCACCGCCGACCCTGCTCCTCCGCTCTGCGCGGCCACCGCCGCCCATCACCTCCGTGGCTGTGGGAAATAAAACAAAAAAAAAAGAGTTAGGGCTTGGGCCCTAACACATAAGTTGGATTTTATTGCAATGGAAAAAAAATATTAAGTTGCCATATGTAGAGGCATATATAAATACTATATATGCCTATGCATAGAGCAATATAATATGAAATAATTCATATATATATATATATATATATATATATTAATATAAAAGGGATTACATGGAGTTTGTTAAATAAATAAAAGAACAATTTTGTCAATTGCATAGACATTAAAATATATATATATAAAACTCTAGATATAGATATATATATATATATATATTTTTATGGAAATAGTGTTAAGAGCCATTTTATTGGGCCTTGTTTAAAATCTTAACAAAATGTAACACGTGGATATACAAAAGTAAAATAGCAAATTTTGTTTTCACAGTTAGTTTTTATTAAGTGTTGAACACAACAACCAAAGAAGTTATATTCCCATGATCAGGGTTTTATAAAGTGGAGAGCCTCCTACATCTATTTACAATGTTATACAAGTCACAATCAGAGTATTAATAGTCATTATTAGTAATAATAACAACAGTAATTATAAACAAGAGAAAATAAAATTATAATGTAAAGAGAGTGTAAAGGAATATTCAGTGATACTCTGGAAAGAGTTTCTCGGAAGTTTCAACTATCAACGTAATTTCAATCACCCGGAAAATGAAGAGGAAAATTACACCTCACCTTGTTTAAAAGAACACTAGAAATAAACTTAAGAAGCCACCACAGACATTCCATGTGGCCATTTTAATCTCAACTGTAGTAAACGACCTCATAAGTAAACCTGTAAGAGAGTCCGAAGAAGAAAAACTAACATTGGAAAACACAGAGGAGAAAATGCGCGACATTTCCCACATGGGATAAGAGAACTAAGTTGACGGACCCTTCTGCTAAATCTGCTTAGGAACTAGTTTAATAAGTACATACGAAGAGGAGGAACCTAGATCGGGGAAGATTAGGAGACCGAGTGCAGCGAAGTAGTAAACCAGCCTATGTGACCTAGATCATCCTGAAGTTAGGTTTAATATCAACAATAGCTGCAGTGATAACCCTGATTGACGTAAATCATGAAGAAAGGACCGGATGCACATAAAGAAAGCATAGAAAACAAAAGAGAGAGAGAGACCGAAATATAAACACACTAAATTAACAGAGAAATAGTTAAGGTAAGGGTGCTAAAAATACAATCAAAATTAAGAACCAGTGAAAAGGGAAGAGAAAGCAATCAAACCGCCTTGTTGAAAATGCTAAGTCGTAGGAGGAGTATGTTTCAGGAAACAAGAGAGGAGACAGACAACCGTGCCTGGCTGAAAAATGACTAAATAGGGAGATCACTAGTCGGTTTAGTCGGAACAAGGCGTCGTGGGAAGTTGTTAGTCTATCAGCGAACCACGTGCGTAAATGAGTGCAGCGTAATTCCCACTCACGCCGTAAGGCGTTATGCTGCCGAAAATTGCCGAGGTTTAGATTTAGGAACTTTGGTAATCTCACTCTTGCAATGACGTTAGCGGCGTCGTCAAGACCCTCTTGTTGATCTGTATGCGTCTGGTTGCACGCAATTGTACTTATATCCTGCCGAAAATTGTCGTGATTCGCTGTGAGAGAACACCGTCGAGCATGCGTACGCATGCGAAGGGGGTTTTTAGGACAGTGTGAGAAACGTTTTTCATATCTCGTGTCATAACCACATGACAGATGTGGCTATGACACGTGCGATGTGTGTTGTGACCACATGGAAAATGTGGGCATGACATTTGGTATCAAAGCCAAGTTTTAAACACTGGGCGTATTTGGGCACGTTATTATTCCGCAACTTTCGCTAATTAGTTTCTACCTTGTTTTGTAGGATGCCTCCCCGACGTGTTCGACGAGCGCGATCACGCCACACAGCGTCAGTCGAGGTGTATAGCGATTCCTCAGCCGAGGGACTGGCACCCGTAGTTACAGCAGCACCACCTGCACCACCTGTACCACAAGCACTACTAGTACCACAGGTGACACCAGTAGTTACAGCAGCACCACCTGCACCACCTGTACCACAAGCACCACTAGTACTACAGGCGACACTAGTATTGGATATAGGGCCACAGATTTTACAGGCACTACAGACTATGTTAGACAGGTTACCACCAGTGATTCCTGAGCCACGTATAGAGCCTCGTGTTGATCCGCGAGAGGAGCCATGTGTCGAGTCACGTATTGAGCCACGTATGGAGCCCCGCGTTGATCCACTAGAGGTGCCACGTGTGGAGCCCTTCGTTGAGATTCCCGACACAACAGTAGAGGAGGTAGGGTCAGCCTCCCGAGCACGGAGCAGGAGTCCTCCGAGACTTTTGAGACAAGAACAGGTTCAGCATGGATTATATGAGGATGGTGTGGAAAAGCCACTTGTGAGACTTAGAGACAGAGGGGACCCTATCAGAGATCTACTGAGGCTCAACCCACCCACTTTCGCAGGTGCTACAGAGGGAGTTGTGGCTGAGGCTTGGCTAATTAGCTTAGACAGGTGTTTCGCATTGCGACCATATGGGAGCAACATGAAAGCACGAGTGGTAGTTCATCTTCTTAGGGATGCAGCAGCCACATGGTGGCGCACAGAGGAGTGCAAGCGCCAACTCTCCGTGGATACACTCACATGGGACATCTTCATTGAGCGCTTCAATGCGCGATATTTGTCTGAACATTATAGACAGCGCAGGATCGATGAGTTCCATGACTTACAGCAGAGGGGACTCACCGTTACTCAGTATGAGAGCCGATTTATAGAGCTTTCTCGTTACGCAGAATACCTCCATGACGAGAAAATCTTAATACACAAATTCATCAGAGGGCTAAATCACGGGATAGCAGGACCAGTTCGTATGGCAAACCCCCATACCATGAGCGAGGCTGTTGAAAAGGCCCTTATATCAGAGGAAATTCAGGGATGAGGACAGAATCCACGCCCGCAGTACCAGGAACGTAATCCCCAACAACAGCAAAATTTCTGAAGGCCTCAAAACACAACACAGAGAGGAGGATATAATCCTTCAGCATTACCTCCTAGGCCTCCACATCAGCAGCAACATCAGCAAAAATCCAAATTTCAACAGAGGGGACAGGGAGGACAGAACCGTGGATGGCAGCAGCAGGGTCCACGCAGAGATCAGAGACAGCAGGGTTCATCGGCGGGACCCGCAAGGTCCCAGCAGTCTTACAGAGGCTCACAGGGATCCACCAGACGGACTGGGCAACAACAATCGGGCATAACACAGTCAGGGCAGTTACAGGTTCGAGGACCATGTTATGTGTGTGGTGGGGCAGGGCATCTGGCTAGAGAGTGCCCGCAGGGATTTACTGTAGGGGGACAGCCCCGATCAGGAGGATCTGAGCAGACCGTAGGTGATGTGGGCAGAACCCACCACATGTTTGCAGCGGTTCATAACCGCCAGGCCGATTTCCAGGCTTCTGTCATCGAGGCAGCAGGTACGATTAGAGACTATCCCATCTCGATCCTTTTTGACTCAGGAGCTACTGACTCCTTTTTGTCTACATCATTAGTGGAGCGTTGCAGGCTGGTGGCTTCTAGGCAAGACATTAGGTGGGAAGTTGAGTTGGCCTCAGGGGCCAGGATGTCAGTAGATACCTTGGTTAAAGACTGTGAGATCACATTGGGATCATTCACCACAACATGTGACCTTAGGATTATGCTATTAGGGTCTTACGGAGTAGTTCTGGGTATGGATTGGCTTGTGGCACATAGAGCCAAGCTTGATTGTCGCCAGAGAACGATTAGCTGTTTAGACGATCATGGTTCGTCGGTTGAGATAGTGGGCATTCAAAAGCCCACGGCTGTTCGTATGATATCTGCTCAGCAGCTTAAGCGCTGTATGCGGAAGGGATGTCAGATGTTTGCCATCACAGTCAGTGATAGAGCAGAGGATGAACCTGAGGCTACTTTAGATGATCACCCTATCCTTAGAGAGTTTGCCGATGTATTTCCGCCAGAATTACCAGGTATGCCTCCACGCAGAGAAGTGGACTTTCACATCGACTTAGTGCCAGGTGCAGAGCCGATATCCCGCGCACCCTATAGGATGACGACCCATGAACTCACTGAACTTAAGCTGCAGTTAGAGGAATTACTAGAGAAGGGGCACATCCGACCTAGCGTCTCGCCATGGGGCGCACCAGTTATCTTCGTGAAGAAGAAGGATGGGTCTCTTCGTCTATGCATGGACTACAGGTAGTTGAACAAGGTGACGATGAAGAACCGTTATCCTTTGCCTAGGATTGACGACCATTTTGATCAGATGCAGGGAGCCAGAGTGTTCTTGAAAATCGATCTAAAATCTGGGTATCACCAATTGCGCATCACAGAGTCAGATATTCATAAAACTGCCTTTCGAACTAGATATGGCCATTATGAATTCACAGTGGTACCTTTCGGGTTGACGAACGCTCCTGCAGTATTCATGAGTCTCATGAACGGGGTGTTCCGTACATACCTAGATCGGTTCGTGATCATATTTCTAGATGACATTCTGATTTATTCACGGACTGAGGAGGAGCATGTAGAGCACTTGCGTCAAGTTTTGCAGCAATTACGAGGGCAGCAGCTTTATGGCAACTTGGCGAAGTGTGCCTTCTTCAGGACAAAGGTGCAGTATTTGGGACACATTTTATCGGGCGATGGTATCTCCGTAGATCCATCTAAAATTAGAGCAATTCAGGAGTGGCCAGCACCCACTAACGTGATAGAGGTCAGAAGCTTTATGGGGTTAGCCGGGTATTATCGTCGGTTTGTCGAAGGTTTCTCCAGGATAGCACATCCCATTACTTCCCTTCAGCGAAAAGGGAAGGGTTTCACTTGGACCGAGCAGTGTGAAAAGGCTTTTGGAGTCCTCAAGGAGCGTCTTACTAATGCTCCTATTTTAGCAGTTCCAGATCCTACAGAGGAGTTTGTAGTTTGCACAGATGCATCATTAGAAGGTTTGGGAGCCGTGCTTATGCAGGATGGTCGAGCGATCGCATACGAATCGCAGAAACTAAAGACACATGAGTTAAACTATCCTACGCACGACTTAGAGCTCGCAGCTGTTGTTCATGCCTTGGTTCGCTGGAGACACTTTCTCTTAGGTCGACGCTTTGAACTCCATTCAGATCATCATAGTTTGCAGTATCTTTTTACACAGCCTAATTTGAACGCCCGCCAATGGCGTTGGATGGAATTCCTATGCGAATATGACTTTGATGTCCACTATATCAAAGGGAAGGAGAACGTGGTCGCTGATGCTTTGAGTCGAAGATGCCACAAGATCCAGACCCTGACCTTGAAGATGGACTTGAAGGATCGCATCTTACAACATCTGCTGGAGGACGAATGGTTTCTTGAAGTGCAGCAGGCATTACTAAATCAGAAGGCCCTTGAGGGCAAATTTACAGGATATACCCTTGAGTCTGATGGTATGCTTCGACATCGGCAGCGTATCTATGTACCCCATGCGGGTAATCTTCGCACAGTAATCCTATCAGAGGCTCATAGAGCACCCTATGCAGCACACCCAGGAGTGAAGAAGATGCATGCTGACTTACGACAACTTTATCATTGGGCTGGGATGAGGCGTGACATTACCGAATTTGTTGCTCGTTGCCTGGAATGTCAGAGGGTCAAGGCCGAACATCAGCATCCAGCGGGACTGTTGTACCCTCACGAGATACCTGAATGGAAATGGGACACCATTTCTATGGATTTTATCGTTGGTCTACCTATGTCATCACGTCACCATGATGCTATTATGGTGACAGTTGACAAGCTGACCAAAGTGGCGCATTTTTCACCAATATGCACAACATACAATGCACCATCAGTGGCCAAGGTGTTTCTTGATCAGATTGTTAGACTTCATGGGGTACCTCGCCGCATTATATCTGACAGAGACTCCGTATTCACTTCATCGTTCTGGAGAGCCTTACATCAGGCGTTGGGCACACAGCTCAACTTCAGTTCAGCATATCATCTGGAAACCGATGGACAGACAGAAAGAGCTAACCAGGTGTTAGAAGACATGCTTCACATGTATGTGATGGACCACCAGTCTAGATGGGAGGAGTACCTGTATCTAGTTGAGTTCGCCTACAATAATGGGCATCATAGCTCGTTGGGTATGCCTCCTTTCCAGGCGTTATATGGCAGACCATGTAGAACACCTTTGAGTTGGGATCGGATAGAGGATAGAACAGTCATCGGCCCAGAGATAGTTCAGAATATGGAACTGCAAGTCAAACAGATAAGACAGAGGCTTCAGGAAGCACAGGACAGGCAGAAAAAGTATGCCGATGCTAAGAGGACAGACCGAAGCTTCTCTGTGGGGGAAAGAGTATTTTTGAGAGTGCGGCCGCACAAGAGTCCAATCCGTTACGGAAAAGGCTCTAAGCTCGCACCTCGATTTGTAGGACCTTTCAAAATCTTGGAGCGGATAGGACCAGTAGCCTATCATCTAGCCTTGCCACCTAGCCTGTCACGTATCCACGATGTATTTCATATATCAGTTTTACGTCAATATATTTCTGACTTATCTCACGTGTTGGATTGGAGTGCTCTTCAGGTAGAGGCAGACGGACAGCTGGCGCTGGAGCCAATTCGCATATTGGCTCGTCAGACGCTGGCCCTTCGAGGTCGAGAGATGGACCAGGTTAGAGTCCAGTGGGACCTATACGACGAAGTCATTGCAACATGGGAAGATGCAGAGAGTCTGAAGACCCTTTATCCTCACCTTTTTGACGACTTCCAGGAGGAAGTACCGTCTTAGGGGGAGAGGATGTGAGGACCGCCCTTTTTACTACTGTTGTTATGACTATTTACATGACTGTTATTGTTACTTTTTATAATTGTGGGATAGCAGTTCCCAGAATTGTCAAACTATTAAACTTTATTATGTTTTCGGAAAAACTAATTGGGTGATGTTTGGATAAGTTTACATTTCAGAAAAATGAATTAGGTGATGATGGAAAATTGTAATATGATTTCATTTATGTTAATTAATACTATGTCATGATAATGCATGTTTTTTTTTTAAGTTGCTTCGGCTATGATGATTTTATGTGGTTACTGATCTTGTAATTTAGTGTGCAGGAATTACTAATCGAACCACAGAACTCAGAGATCATTCCGCACCTTGTTAATTGTTATTCCCTGTTAAGCCGATCGGGTTCCACGAGGAACCAAGATCTCTTTGTGTTTGATGTAATGATGTAATGTGGTCTTTCGTATGGTTGAGTGGGTTAGGTTACCCTCATGTAACATTATTTTATAATTTGTGTTGTAAAGAGATTGAATTTGAATTTCTTATTTTATTTAAATTATGAGGCCCTTTTCTTGTGCTTTACCTTGACCAGGGGTGTCTTGTATGGGTTAAAGTTGACCCTGGGTTATACCTCATGGGTCCAGGGGCCCATTTGGCATGGGTAACCCTTGAGTAACCTCCATCTAGTCAACTTAACCTTCCCCTGAAGTTAAGTGGCGAAAATTGGAGGTAGGAGGGGACATGATGGGTTGTACCAACACCCAACCCATCCCCTCTACTTTCCCCAAGATAAGAGATGCCATCCATTATTGAAGATCACCCTCTCCTTTAGTGAGATTCCCCCATGTGCTGTGAGGACACCCATGTGAAGAAAGGAAAAAGAGGCATGGGTCACCTGTTTTTTTCCCATTTAACTCTTTTTTTTATTTCTCCCATGAGAAAGTGGAGTCACATGAGGAGAGGACTAGGAGTACCCTTGGGAATGGAGAGTGACATAAGCCATCAGGCAGAATAGTGGTTTTGGGGAAGGGTGAGGAGGTGACAAGTGTCACTTCCCCATTTCTCAAAACTAAAAAAAAAAAAAAAGAGAATTTGGGTTATTTATTTTCAAATTTTGGGATGAGAGGGAGTTAGTTGAATTTTTGGAAAAACTTTCATTTTTGCCTTACCAAAAATAGAGAAGTTAGCTTGCAAGATAGAGAAGGGAGAGGGAGTTGGTGGCTAAGGTTGGAAGTGAACTCTATGGACTCTGCAACAGCTTCATTCCAGGAGGGCTTTGCAAGGTTGGTCTAAATTTTACCTTTGTTTTCGTATAACTGAAATGTGTATGTAAAGTGTGTGAATTTGTGTTCGAGTTGTTTTCTGTGGGGTTATTGTCAGGTTGTTTTGACAGAGCTTCTCCCACTTGGGAGAAATGCTCATCAAGTTTGGGGTAGGGGAGGAGAGATCCTCCTCGGGTGCATACCTGTTTCCATCTTTTGGGATGTTGAAAGCCTTGAGGGCATGTATCTGTGACTGTATTTTTGACTTGAGAGTCATATACAGATTTCTTAAAAATTGTGATCACACTTGGTTTGAGACCAAGAGAAATTTATATTGGTTAACTTATCTGTCAGGGTGACACTCTGGAGTCGAGTGTGTCCACTCTCCTGCCCCTTATGAAACTCACTGTAGTTGAGTTTCTGTGTTGTGTAAATTACCCACGGGTGTTTGTATGCTTTGGGATTGTTGTTGTTACTATTGTGAAGTGGAGTGTTTGAGTACCCAGGTGTGAGTATGGTCTCCCTAGCTCGGGGGTGACCCACTTGCGGGTCTACGGAAGGGAGGAGAGCTAGATGAGTGGTGTTTTCTTCTTTGTTTGTCTTTGATACGCAGGTTTTCTCTTGGAGCTTCTGGTTGGATATTTATGAAGAAGCAGTTAACCTTCTTTGTCATGAGAATTAGGCCTGGTTCATTTCATAGAGTTGAAGAGAGAACACCTCTCTTGTTATTGTTGTAATTTATTGTTATTCTGGGAGAGAAGAAAATCACCTCCCTGATCTTGTTATTATTGGACTTTTATTTGGTTGTCATAAGCTATCAGTTGTATACTGTTTGGGAGAAGAAAGTTCATATCTGGGAAGTTAGTTGTTGTATCCATGATTGAGAATCTGTAATATGAATGTGCTTAAATTTTCAAGTTGATGTTTGTAAACCTAGTTCAATAGCAATTTATTTGTGTTTCAAGTATTACTGAAAGGAAAAGTTCATTGTTGCAATCTAATCTGAGTTGTTTACATTTGAAAGTTTGGAATTGCTTAACTAGTTGAAATGTTAGTTATGGTTCATTGTTCTAAAGGAATTAATTGTTTAAGTTGGAAGGAGTAGAGGAAATCTAGCATGTATATATATTCCTGTTTGTAAATTTAAGAATCTTCAATGTTTAAGTTGTTATATCTTTACCATTGTTACCGAAATAAATATATATATATATATATATATATATATATATATAATTGTTATTTAATTATCATTCTATCAGGTTGAATTTGAGAAAATGAATAGGGTAGTGAATTTGAGAAAAGTATGATTTATAGATATACATAAAAGAGAATATATATATATATATATAAATATATATATCTATATATTTATATATATATATATATACATATATATATATCACAGTTTTATTAATTATCATTTTTACAGAAGAATATAGAAACTGAATAAATTGTGTTATTATGAGACTGAATTATAAATCTAAGTATATAAATATATATATATAGATGAATATATATATATATATATAGTATTGTTGCCTGTCGAAGTAGACCGCGGGTTAAAAAAAAAACACAGTCGCGATTGCAGTTTGGGCGGTGGGGAGAAACCCCCACCGCAGGCTTTAACTTATACATGGAGGTGTGGGGTGGGGCGGAGCCCCACCCACACCCCACATCGTGGGATGTGGGTGGGGTTCCGCCCCACTCCACATCCCCCTTCCCCTTATGACTCCCGCGGCCTACACAGGCCCTACCCCCTCCGCCGACCCTGCTCCTCCGCTCTGCGCGGCCACCGCCGACCCTGCTCCTCCGCTCTGCGCGGCCACCGCCGCCCATCCCCTCCGTGGCTGTGGGAAATAAAACAAAAAAAAAAGAGTTAGGGCTTGGGCCCTAACACATAAGTTGGATTTTATTGCAATGGAAAAAAAATATTAAGTTGCCATATGTAGAGGCATATATAAATACTATATATGCCTATGCATAGAGCAATATAATATGAAATAATTCATATATATATATATATATATATATATATATATATATATATATATATATTAATATAAAAGGGATTACGTGGAGTTTGTTAAATAAATAAAAGAACAATTTCGTCAATTGCATAGACATTAAAATATATATATAAAACTCTAGATATAGATATATATATATATATTTTTATGGAAATAGTGTTAAGAGCCATTTTATTGGGCCTTGTTTAAAATCTTAACAAAATGTAACACATGGATATACAAAAGTAAAATAGCAAATTTTGTTTTCACAGTTAGTTTTTATTAAGTGTTGAACACAACAACCAAAGAAGTTATATTCCCATGATCAGGGTTTTATAAAGTGGAGAGCCTCCTACATCTATTTACAATGTTATACGAGTCACAATCAGAGTATTAATAGTCATTATTAGTAATAATAACAACAGTAATTATAAACAAGAGAAAATAAAATTATAATGTAAAGAGAGTGTAAAGGAATATTCAGTGATACTCTGGAAAGAGTTTCTCAGAAGTTTCAACTATCAACGTAATTTCAATCACCCGGAAAATGAAGAGGAAAATTACACCTCACCTTGTTTAAAAGAACACTAGAAATAAACTTAAGAAGCCACCACAGACATTCCATGTGGCCATTTTAATCTCAACTGTAGTAAACGACCTCATAAGTAAACCTGTAAGAGAGTCTGAAGAAGAAAAACTAACATTGGAAAAAACAGAGGAGAAAATGCGCGACATTTCCCACATGGGATAAGAGAACTAAGTTGACGGACCCTTCTGCTAAATCTGCTTAGGAATAAGTTTAATAAGTACATACGAAGAGGAGGAACCTAGATCGGGGAAGATTAGGAGACCGAGTCCAGCGAAGTAGTAAACTAGCCTATGTGACCTAGATCATCCTGAAGTTAGGTTTAATATCAACAATAGCTGCAGTGATAACCCTGATTGACGTAAATCATGAAGAAAGGACCGGATGCACATAAAGAAAGCATAGAAAACGAAAGAGAGAGAGAGACCGAAATATAAACACACTAAATTAACAGAGAAATAGTTAAGGTAAGGGCGATAAAAATACAATCAAAATTAAGAACCAGTGAAAAGGGAAGAGAGAGCAATCAAACCGCCTTGTTGAAAATGCTAAGTCGTAGGAGGAGTATGTTTCAGGAAACAAGAGAGGAGACAGACAATCGTGCCTGGCTGAAAAATGACTAAATAGGGAGATCACTAGTCGGTTTAGTCGGAACAAGGTGTCGTGGGAAGTTGTTAGTCTATCAGCGAACCACGTGCGTAAATGAGTGCAGCGTAATTCCCACTCACGCCGTAAGGCGTTATGCTGCCAGAAATTGCCGAGGTTTAGATTTAGGAACTTTGGTAATCTCCCTCTTGCAATGACGTTAGCAGCGTCGTCAAGACCCTCTTGTTGATCTGTATGCGTCTGGTTGCACGCAATTGTACTTATATCCTGTCGAAAATTGTCGTGATTCGCCATGAGAGAACACCGTCGAGCATGCGTACGCATGCGAAGGGGGTTTTTAGGACAGTGTGAGAAAAGTTTTTCATATCTCGTGTCATAACCACATGACAGATGTGGCTATGACACGTGCGATGTGTGTTGTGACCACATGGAAAATGTGGGCATGACATATCAGCACACATAACCATGGAAGCAAAAATAAAGTTAATACAAATGACACATTATTTTGACGTGGAAAAGCCTGTTAAGGGAAAAAACCACAAGGTGATTAACCCAAGATTGTATTCTCTATTAAAAGAATAAAGTAGTACAAATGGCACTTGCCAATTAGGGCTCACTGCCTGAGCACACTGCTCACAAGAGGCTCACTGCCTACAATAGTTTATAGAAGAAAACTAGATACTTGAACTAATGAGAAGCATCCACATGTCCTTAGGTTCAGTTCCGGTTAAGCTTAATATACTGAACTACTGCACTTCATTCTTCCTCTGCCTTAGTGCTGTTGTTCTGTTACCTACCGGACTTCTATCTCTGTCTCCACATTGTTCTCTACTTTTCTTCACACTTACCAATACACCACACATACCTTCTCATCAAAATCCATCTAGTATATATATCCTTACCAAGGATTTCATCATCTTTCTAGTCAGCATCTGGAATAGTCAATATTTTCCCAAACTCTTGTCTGTCGGTTGAATCCTTGCTTACCAAGTAATGCGTATCAAAGAGATAGTTATAAAAATCATCAATCATGTTGGCCAGTCATGAATGATACCTTAAGAGCCTTGATCACCATCAATATCTCATCTAGATTATGGTTTGATGCACTACCGGTCAGTTCTTCCTCTGTCTACTCTGCCAAATAGGAACCTAATACTTAGATACTCATATCTCTTCACTCTTTCATCACCGGAGGCTCAATCCCTAGAATCTATCAGCAAAGGTACTCCTCTTTACTTCCCCAAGTCCACACTTTATAGAGATACTTCCTCTGAGAGATCCGGACCTAATTGTCAGACCTTACTGCATGCTCTATTCTTGGTCACTGAACCAAAATGCTCTTCAATCTGACTTCCGGTATAGACACATCACATCCTGCGGATGTGTGGGATGGTCTTTGTTGCCATAAATGACAACACCCATGAAGCCACATAGTGTCTCTTGTCAACAATCTCCCCCTTTAGCATTGATGGCAACACTTAGTGAAAAATGACTAAGTGTCACACTACACTCCCCCTTTGCTAATGCTTTGTTCTAATGTACATTTTACCAGAGCTCCCCCTTAGCTAGATTCCACATTTTTCATTGCTACTCACTACCCCTTTGACATCAATGGTAAAGGGTAGAATCCGCACACTAAAACTCCCAAAAATCCAACTATACTTAGCCACATAAGTATATATACATGTTATACTTACATATATTGTAGTATATCTGTAAAAGTTGTCTTCAACTGGACAAGTTCTGTTGCCCAACTCTACTTCATCCTATCCAAAATTGAGATGTAACCACTCAACAGGAATGCAAAAGCTTCTGCCCTCTTTAGATCTGTCAGATCACTGCTCTGGACTGTGGTCTGAGCATCAATTAGGGCCTCATGCATGGCCTCTAACTTAGGGATAATAATCCCTCTTAGTTCACTTAGCCTACTTATCCTATTTTTCTTTTCCTTCTCAAGCTTCTTTATTTCATTTATAGCTACAAGAGTCTGGCACTCTTAATTCATTATGGAAGAAGAGAGAGGATCAAAACTTTGAGATAGACTTGATAGTTTGTTCTCTTGATCTTCCATTTTCTTGGTAATATCTGCTATCATGGTGGACCAAGATAGACAAAATTTGTATAGATCTCCACCATCTTTAAGAGCATTTTCTAGGCTCTTTATTCCAATGTTTAGATTTCTCCTATCATTTTCTATGTAGCCCTATACTTCAGAGAATCTTTTATCCAAAACCTCTTTCTGGACTTTCTCCTTAGCTGATTTCTCCAATGAATCAAAATGTGTACTGACAGAATTGACAAGTGATTTCAGATTACCAGATGAGGAGGCCGAAAGATCCTTCTGGAAGGATGGCATGATCTTTTCCAATACAACGGATGTAATTTCTATTAGCTCACAGTCTTCCATGTGAGACTTCAAAATTTTTTCTTTTGCCTTTGCTTGGGCAAAGGAAGCTATCTTCATTGTTTGAATTGGGGAGAGGGAATCAAAGTTGAATGGTCCTTGAAGTGACTTCGGTTCATCTAATTCCGTCATTTATTTTGTCAGAAAGTCTTTGACTGCTTCTGCAGTGTCTCTTGCCAGAGACAGAGTTTTCTTCCCTTCTTTAGGCTCAGAACTATCTCCTAGAGTCTTCTCTATTTGATCTCCTTCTCTTTCCTTTAACTCTTCTTCTTGACTTATTTTTTCTTCTCTATTAGGTCCAGAGTCTGCAAGGGAATCCAGATGAGAGATATTTACTTCTTCTTGGACTTTCTCTTCTGGAACAGAGGAATCCAGGTCCTTAGTTTTCTCCTCATCTATCTCTTTTGACTCTTCTGTATTTTTCTTTGTAGGATCTTCCTTTGATGTACTGAGTCCTTCATCATCTAAATCCTCTATAATAGGAATATTGAATTTTTTCACTTTGTCAGTCTCTCCAAGCATAAGCTGATTCATTCTAGCTTTGCTTTGGAAGTCATCCTTGCAATCTTTGAAGATAATATTCATTTGTTTCTGAATGATTGAAGGATAGAGCTGAATAGCTATCTATTCCCATATCTCAAGATCCTTTGCCTTGGCATTGTTCTTCCTTATTTCTAGTTCCTTCTCTAGGCTTTTGGGAATTAGAGATATGATTTCAATAAATGCCTTATTATAGATATTTAGATACCAGACTGTAGCTTCTTGCAGGATCTTCTGATCAGCTTCATTATACTTATCATAGAACTCAGTCATTGGTTTTAGGTTCCCATCCATAGTGACTAATTTGATGATATCATCAATGCGGAGAGTAGGCTTTTCAACAAATTTCTCTGCCTTCTCTTCTTTGTCTTGACCGGTAGAGGGTTCACTAGTTGTTTTCTTCTTCTTCATCATCTTCTTGATCTCCTCATCAGATTCTATCTCTTCATCATCCTTCTATTTGATGTAAGACCTTATGGCCTTTGTCTTGGTTCTCTTCTCTCCCTTTCTGGATGTCCTGACTTCTGGTTTTGATGCCTTTTGACTCTTAGGGGTGGCAGGCGCGGAGCTCTTGGAGGATCTGGTCTAGGAGGGGGCTTGCACTGGAGCACTTTCTTTTTTAGTTTCTTTCCTTTCTTTCTCTACCCTTTCCATCTTCTCTCTATTTGCATCAAGTGCCTCCTTTGAAATTCCATGCCTCTTCAAAAATTCTTGTACTTTTCTCCTTACTTTTCTCTTGATTTCTAGCTGTCTCAGTTCAACATGAACTTTTACACTCAACTCTTGGTAGGTTCCAAAACTTTCTACCTTAGGATCCTTAGGTTAACTAAGCATGTGTTGAACATGTAGCTCTACAATTTTCTCATCTACTTCATACCCCATTGGCATGATCCAGATAGTCCTTGGCTCTACTGCATCCATTAGGCATTGATTAGTTTCTACCATAAAGCATACTGTATCCTTATACTTTTCAACTAGAGATTGGGGGATTCTCTCTCTAGTTTGTACCATATTCTGAAAGTTCTTAAAGTAACCCCATAGAGTTGTATTTCATGCCTTAGCATCCCCAAGCCCATGCAAGTAATCTCTTATTTGAATGGCAACAGGTCCATCATTTTGCCAAACCCAACCACTGGATCTGGGCAGCTCATTCATAAAGTAAAAGAACAAACATGGTATTAGCCCTCTATACTTGAAAGAGTTCTTCTTGTCCTTCTTGATCTTTTGTAGGTTTTCCAATAGTTGGCTCAGAAGAAGTTCACAAAGATCATAATCTGCATTCTCTCTTAACATTTGATTGGCAGTGTAAATTATAGTTCTAGGTATTGAATTTTCCCTACTGGAGTGATATATCTTGTAACCAATTATCATGGAGGCAAACTTGACATCTGGATCAGTGATGTCTTCTATTGTCATTGCTCTCTTGTCAAATTTTGATCTGGTAGCCTCACTCACAGTTTTGTTTTTAACTGATTTGAGAATAGGTAACCCTCCAGATGAGTGCAGACCGGTTACCACCCTAATAGCATCTTTTGTGATCTTAAAAGGTCTATTCAACCATATGAAGTTATCATGTACTCTGCTCAAAACATACCAGACCCACTCATCTTCTGTATAATAGGAGAAATGGATGCACTGACTGAAATGCTTTCCTAGATAGCCTTGTACTGAGGTTTGAGTTCAAAAGAATCATCTATTAACTGATTTTGATAGATATCCATTAGCTTGGATTCCCCAAATTCCTCAATGTTTGCATGAATATATGCCCTAACATCTTCTACATGTAAAACCCCATGTAGAATACTTGAAAAGGCACCTAGGGGATCAACTTCTAGGGATTTGTAGGGATTTTTCTTGAATTTAGGATGTAGCCTATCAGTGATCTTCACAACATTCAGAGTAGCCATCTTTCCAAAGATTTAGAGAGAGGTTTTTAAGAGCAGAAAATACCTTTTACACTTCTAGGGTTCACGATATGATCTGGATCAGATTACTGGAAGAATCAACTTATGTAGTTGATCTTTGATGGGCTTGAGATAATTTCTTTATAGAGCTCCTTTTCTCTTTTTCTCAAATGCAAATGTACAAATGGTGAATGAAAGAATCCTTATATTTCTTCGCAAAACCCTAATTCCACATTGCAATAAATGTGCAAATTAAGTTATTCCAGTTGCCTTGTTTTCCTTGTTCTAAGAGAGATCTTTCTGGATCACTGGTATGCACTATTAGCTATCTATCTACCTTTCCCCAATCATTCCACTTATCCACAGATCAAGATACCTCAAATTTGAATCATTCCGGATCTAACTATGAGAATCATGTTCTTACTGGATGACTATTAAACCAGATCAATCTAAGAAGATTAACCTCTTCTAAACTTCTTGTGGATCTTCCATATCTTTACCAAGGCTTATTTAAATGTTTATCTAAGAACCCTTTAATCCACAACTCTCCTTGTGCCAATTTTAGGCACCAATTAACTAGCTAGGGAAAATTGTATTTCCTTTTGTGTCTCCCCCTGAGCCAGAGCTCTCTATTTAATTTCTAGAAGGAATATCAGCACCAGATTCTGGTGTAGATCCATCCTCAACATTTTTAGTACTCCTTTTTACCCAAATCTTGTTCATCTCCCTTTGAACTTCATCTACATTCACTTTTCCTTTTCCTTTGTCTTGAGTTTGATTATGATGCACCGGACCCCTTTTATCCTGATTCTTATTTCTGTAGAACTTGGCAATATGACCGGATCTATTGCAATTGTGGCAAACAACATTTCTTTGCATTTTTTACTGATATCCTCTAAATCTACATTGATTATCCATATGTCACATTCTATTGCATGCAAAGCATCTACCATTGAATGAATTATTCATTTGCATATTTCTACATTCATGAGATTTGTGACCATACCTTTTTATAGTTAAAACACTATCCGAAGAAGGATGAATTAGTCTGATTCATTCTCTTTCTGCACTGATTTGCTTTATGACCAAAGTTATTATAGTTGTGGCAGTATCCATTCAAGGATGGATATCTTTGAGTATTTGGTTGCCTTACCAGAGGTCTTCTAGGCCTGTTCCTTGGATTTCTTGATCCAAAGTTCTTCTGACTGGATCCAGAGCTTTCACCTTTATCATATCCCAAGCCATGCTTGTCATCTACTCTCTTTTGTCTTTCAAGAAGAACTTCAAGTTGAGTAGAGCTTATCTTGAATTTCTCTTTGTATTCATTTGCTGTCTGAAGATCCTTTTTAAAAGTATCTATCTGATTCTCAGGTTATTCTTCATTATCTCTAGCATCTTCAAGACCAGATTCCAGATGTCTAATTATTCTATCCATTTTGTGGCATTCTTTTGACTTTTCCTTGAGAGATTATTTTAGATTATCTTCACTTTTTTTTCTATTCAATCTCTTGGGTGAATTTCATAACCCCTGATTCCATTTCATGTCTTACCATAATAATTTCTTTTGATGGATTCTCACATAACTTGTTTTTCTCATTCAGATCTTCATTAGTATCATTGGATTCACTTTGACTTGCTAATTGATGAAGAAGTTCCTTCCTTTTCTTCAATGAGATACTTAGTTTTTCTTTGAGTTCATTTATGAAATCATCAGCTTGTTTGAGTCTTTCCCTCAGCTCATTGACTTTAGAGTGAGATTGATCAAGATCATCTAGAGCAGACTAAAGTTGTTCCCTCATACCATACATACCCATTGAGATTCCTAGATCTTCCTCAAGATATTAGTCTCTATTTAGAGGAACTTGGCTCTGATACCAATTGTTGATAACTGAGAAGGGGGGTGAATCAATTATCTTAATAATTTGTCTTTCTTTTCTTCTTTAACAATTAGAGAAATATCAAATCATATCAGCACACATAACCATGGAAGTAGAAATAAACTTAATACACATGACACAATATTTTGGGGTGGAAAACCCTATTAAGGGAAAAAACCATGGGGTGATTAACCCAAGATTGTATTCTCTATTAAAAGAATAAGTTAGTACAAAATGGCACTTGCCAATTAGGGCTCACTACCTGATCACACTGCTCACAAGAGGCTCACTGCCTACAGTAGTTTATAGAAGGAGACTAGATACTTGAACTAATGAGAAGCATCCACATGTGCTTAGGTTCAGTTTCGGTTAAGCTTAATATACTGATCTACTGCACTTCATTCTTCCTCTGCCTTAGTGCCACTGTTCTGTTACATATTGGACCTCTATCTCTGTCTCCACACTGTTCTCTTCTTTTCTTCACACTTACCAATACATCACACACACCTTCTCATCAAAATCCATCTGGTATATATATCTGCACCAAGGATTTCATCATCTTTCTAGTAAACATTCAGAATAGTCAATATTTTCCCAAACTCTGGTATGACAATTGAATCCTTGCTTACCAAGTGATGCGTATCAAAGAGATAGTTATAGAAGTCATCAATCATGTCGGCCAATCATGAATGATACCTTAAGAGCCTTGATCACCATCAATATCTCGTTCGGATTAAGGTCTGATGCACTACTAATCAGTTCTTCCTCTGTCTACTCTGCCAAATAGGAACCCAATACTTAAGTACTCATATCTCTTCACCCTTTCATCACCGGAGGCTCAATCCCTGGAATCTATCAGTAAAGGTACTCCTCTTAATTTTCCCAAGTCTGTACTTTATAGAGATACTTCCTCTGAGAGATCCAGACCTAATTGTCAAACCTTAGTGCATGCTCTATTCTTGGTCAGCAGACCAAAATGCTCTTCAATTTAACTTTCAGTATAGACACATCATGTCCTGCGGATGTGTGGGATGGTCTTTGTTGCCATCAATGAAAACACCCATGAAGCCACACAGTGTCTCTTGCCAACATTTCTATCTAGCAGGCAGATGATGAAAAACATTTATACTAATGCTGACCTAGTGTCCCTTTCAAGAGAAATAAAAAAATGGACTTAGTTCCTAATATGATGATGGGGTTGTAATAATTTATTTGATGCTTGGCTAGTAGAAGAATTCATGCTTTCTATGTAGTGATTTTAATGGTATGATAGCTCATTGACAAACCTTAACAATACTATTGCTTTGTGCATCTTTGTTTGTTTTTGAATCTAGCCTTGGTGGTACTCGATTTAGAGAGCTTCGTGATATAGCCCTACAATTATCCTAGAACTCCAAATTTGTGGTATAACCTTGGCTCTTTGTGTGGTTAATTATATGCATTGTTGTTATTTATCATGATGTTATAGACACTAACATGTTTCTTGTAGGGATGTGTTTGTGGGAACATTTGACGATCATAAAGTACATGTCACCTCTGAGGGACATGGGCTTTGCGAGTCTGTGTTCCCTTGTGTGTTTTCTTCCTACCTTAACATGCTTGATATTGATACGTGATATTAACCACCTTAAGGTGGGGGCATATATAAGGTGAGCTATCTGTTGTAGATGTTAGCTATGTGCTTGTCCTTAGATGTAGTTTAAAGACCTACGCAATGAGTGCATCCTACAACCTGAGTTTGTTTGCAATCAATAAATTAATCATGTAGGCCCTCTACGGAGGTAGGATATCGAGCATATCCTTTTTCTTAAGCCATTTACGAAGGTAGGGATGGTGTGTTTATTGAAGTAGATTGCACCATCTTGTCATTTTCAAAATTTCTCTGTAGAGGTAGGGAGTGGTTCTATGACTAACTCAACCCTTAAGCATGTCTTTGGTGATTGTTGTCGCAAAGCCCAATCATCGGTGTGTGCCTATAATGTGCCTAAGATGGTGTTGAACTTAGAAATAGGAACACTCCATCACTTGTCTACCATATTTTCTTTGTGTCTTCAAAGTGTGTGTGTTTGGAATGCTTGATTTGTGTGGCATGTTTGTTGCCCCATATACAGTATAAAGACCTGTGCGATGAGTACATCCTGCATTTTGGGAGGTTTTGTGTGTCTTGCGCCCCATATATGTAGTTTGAAGACTTGCGTGATGAGTGCATCCTACATTATGGGAGGTTCATTTACTTTCCAATACTTACATCTGCATTTCATATATATGAGAAAATGAAAAGAAAATAAATCATTTCTATTTTCCATGGATTAATGTGTCTTCTATGCATTTACTGTATTCTCCATGTTTTGCATGACTGTAACTATCTTCTCCATGTTTTGCATGCCTATTATTGTCTTCTCTGTTATTGGTGTGTCTTATCTATGCTTGGCATGTTTGTTGTGTTTGTGACCATACATTAATGCATGTATTGGCCTCACATTTATACATACATTAAAGTGGGGGCTAAATGTAATGTTAGAAAATGTCCCCTTGGGGGCTTTTCCCTCTTTAGGTTTAGCTCCCGGGTGTTTAGCATGCATTTAGGAAATCTTACATCATAATTTGGCGTCCCAATGGAATGAACCCTAGGTATCATGACAAATAGGACCTAGGGGGACCCCTTGAGCTTAACCGTGCCCAAAATAGTGGGGAGGTCTTGGGCGCGCTCTCCCTAGTCCTGCCCTATTTTGGATCAGGTCCAAATTTTAAGTGTCAGTTTATGACTGTTATTTGGTCCCTAGGATGACATGGTAAGTTTGAATTTACGAAATCTTGGTGGGAATGTTTGTACTTGCATATAAAAACATGTTTAGGTGTTCATTTGAAAACTATATTTCAATTAGATGATCATTAACTATCAACTTGTATGTGCATTGGTGATTCAACACTTTCATTGTGTTGCAAGAGTAGATTTGTGTTGTCTATGTGTTTGTGTGTGCAAATTTGAGCATCCATTTTCTCATGGAATGAAGAGTATCTTCCTCTCATGAGATCTTCACTACAAGGTGACATCACATTGTGTTTTCAATCATTATTTCATTTAGATTTTGCCTCTACCTCACAAGGGCATGCATTCTCTATCTGACAACAGTGTTTGGAAGACTTAAGTGTCCTTCTGGATCTTGACTGAGGCAAGCTTCTAAACACCACAAACCCCCTCCCAAACTTTTTTGATTACAGGATACAGGTGTCGTATTTGGAAAAAGTGAAGTTGTAGGAGAGGTCAACATGCATAAAGGATTTGGGATCTAAAAAGAAGCAAGAATCTAGAGTCTTTTCAGGACTTGGGTGCTAGTCCATGTGTCCTCAATTGAATCTCTAGAAACAAAAGTTACATTGCAGATCAGTGTCGGAAAGAGACCAAGATTCTATAAAGAAACTAGTACCTTGGACTTGGGCACCCACTCCTTTGTCCCCGACTTTTCTACCTCAGAACCCTAAAAATAGGTGCATAATTATTTTTTATTTTACTTCTTTTGCCAAGAGCATTTTCTGTAATTCATTTGTTTACTCTCATTTTCACATAATTAGGGTTTTGATGGATAATTGAGCATAAGAGAAGGAAAATTAGTAATCAAACACCCTAATCCAAGCTTCCCTACATTCATAAGTGTCCAAGGACCTGATATTTCTGAGCCACTAGATCCAAAGATCCTTGAATTTAATTGGTGAAAGGATTCAAACACTAAACAAAAACAATCCAAATTTTAACCATTACACAAAGGAACCTCTTTTCAATATGGAGAAGAAGGGAATCGAGCATATGAGTGTCCACAATATCAAGGAAGGATGAATAGAAGACCTAAACATAATGCATGAATTGCACATGTAGATGAAGATGTGTAGTCTAAGCATTCTAAAAATGTTGAAAGGGGAGAAAACCTATTTATCAGAAGAACCTGGTTGAATGAGGAGAAAGAACCAAATCAAAGGAAGATTTTATTCCACACAAGGTGAAAATGTGAAGGTTAGCATTGTGATATTATTATTGACAGTGGAAGCACTAACAATCTTGTTTCAAAGGAGATGGTTGACAAGTTGAAGTTGACAAGAAGAAAGCATCCACTTTCATACCAGATTGCATGGTTACAGAAGGACCATAGAGCTTTGGTAAATGAGCAGTATTTAGTTAAGTTCAAGATTGGTGACTACCATAATGAGGTGCTGTGTGACCTCATACCGATGGACGCCATGTCATATGTTACTAGGGAGGCCATGGTTGTATGATAGGTGCACTGTCCATGATAACCATGCAAACACATATTCTATAACAAAGGATGGAGTTTGTTATAAGTTGAATCCCTTGAAGGAGGTGGAAGAAAAGGTATGTAATATTTCTAGAATTTGCTTGGTAGATGGTAGGAAAGTAATGGAGGATATGAAGCATGAGCATCATTGCTTTGCATTGATTCCTAAGATCAATCAAGAGAAATGTGAAGATGTACTACTAGAAGTCTCAGATCTATTGGAAGAATTTTAGATTATTGTCTCTAATAATGTACTAGAAGGTTTACAACCAATGAGGAAGATAAGTCATCAAATGGATTTGATACTAGGAGCTAGTTTGCCAAATAAGACAGCTCATAGTATGTCTCATGCAGAGAGTGAATAGCTGAATAGATAAGTTCACGAGCTATTAAGGAAGGGATTGATAAGGGAGAGCCTAAGTCCATGTGCAGTACTTGTAGTACTAGCACCAAAGAAAGATGGAGAGTGGAGAATGTGTATAGATTCCTAAGCCATCAATAAGATCATGATCAAGTATAGATTTCCATTGCCTAGAATGGATGATGTCACAAATTATTTGAGTGTATCCAAGTACGTCATTAAGATTGACCTGAAGAGCAGGTATCACCAGATCTGAATCAGAGAAGGAGACGAATGGAAGACAGCCTTCAAGACAAAGGAAGGTTTGTATGAGTGGTTAGTCATGCCATTTGGGCTAACCAATGCAACGAGCACATTCATGCGGCTCATGAATGAGGTATTGAAAGAGTTTTTGGGAAGTTTTGTTATTATTTATTTAGATGACATTTTGATTTTTTAGTAAGACTTGGGATGAGAAACTGATGCATATTAGAAGAGTTTTAGAGAATCTGAGGGAGGAGAAGTTGCTGATTAATCTGAAGAAATGTAGTTTTGCAAAGAAGGAGTTGGTATGCCTAGAATTTGTTGTCTTAGAGAAAGGCCTTAAGATGGACCTAGAGAAAGTGAGGTCTATCATTGAATGGCCTATGCCAAGGAGTGCTATAGAGATAAGGTCTTTTCATGGTTTGGCAAATTTTTATAAAAAATTTATTAGAAATTTTAGTAGCATTTGTGCACCCCTAACTCAGAAAATGAGAGGGTATAGAAAAGAGTTTAGATGGACTACAGAAGTAGACAAGAGTTTTTATACAGTGAAGCAAAGAGGAACCTATATTGGCACTTCCAGATTTCAATAAGGTATTTCAAGTAGATTGTGATGCTAGTGGAAGTGTTATAGGACTTATTTTGAGTCAAGAAGGTAAGCTCATTGCCTATTTTAGTGAGAAGCTTAATGATGCCAAGAAAAAGTATTTTGTTTATGATCAGGAATTTTATGCAATAGTTGAGGCTTTGAAGAAATGGAGACATTATTTGTTGCCAAAAGAGTTTGTTTATAATACTTATCATCAGGATTTCTAGTATCTTAACAGTCAAGGAAAGTTGAAGTAGGGGCACTTAAAATAGGTTGAGTTTTTACAGAGTTATGCTTTTGTTTTGAACCATAGGAGTGGGAAGTCCAACAAAGTTGCAGATGACTTGAGCAGAAGAAAAAAATTGTTGACGGAAATGAAGATAGAGGTTGTTGGGTTTGATGAGCTCAAAAGTTTATAACCTAAAGATCTAGATTTTGTAGAGGCTTGGAAAGCTTGTTCAGGACCGGTTACTTTGGACAGGACAAAATGGTTGGACTTCATAATCCAACATGGCATGTTGTTTAGGGGAAGCCAATTGTGCATTCTGAGGAGTTCCATGAGAGAGAATTTGATTAAGGAGAAGCATAGTGGGGGATTAATTAGACACTTTGGTCAAGATAAGACTATTTCTATTATTGGGGAGCATTATTATTGGTCACAATTATAGCAGGATGTGAGGAAATTTGTGTAGAGTTGTAGAGTACATCAAATGGCAAAAAGAACAAGTCAAAATACAAGGCTATATCAACCATTACATGTACCAGAGAAGCCATGGGATGATAATAGTATGGATTTTATTCTTGGTTTACCAAGGACACAGAGAGGATATGATTCCATTTTTGTGGTGGTGGACAAATTCTCAAAGATGGCACATTTTTTTCCTTGCAAGAAGACTAATGATGTTCATATTGCCAAGTTATTTTTTAGGGAGGTGGTGAGATTACATGGTTTACCTAAGAGCATATTTTCAAATCAAGATACCAAGTGTGTTGGTTATTTCTAGAGGACATTGTGGAAGAACTTAAAGACATATTTGAAGTTCAGTTCTGCACACCATCCATAGATTGATGGACAGACCAAAGTGGTGAACTGGAGTTTGGGTAACCTGCTATGATGCTTAGTAAGGGATAAGCCCAAGGGATGGGATTTGATTTTACCATAGGTAAAATTTTCTTACAATAATTCTATCAATAGGAGTACTGGTAAATCTCCATTCTAGATTGTATATGGGAGTAGTCCAAGAAATGCTTCAGAGCTAAGGAAGCTAGACAATGGAGAAAAGACAAGTGCCGAAGCCAAAGACTTTGCAGAATATCTAAAGAATTTGAATGAAGAGGTGAGAAAGAAAATTAATAAGATGAATATTTAGTACAAGGCTAAGGCAGATTAGAAGAGGAGATATAAGGAATTTCAGGTAGGATATGAAGTCATGGTTCACTTGAGAAAAGAGAAGTTTTTAGTTGGAACTTATAATAAGTTGAAAATGAAGAAATTTGGACCATGTAGAATTTTGAAGAAGCATGATTCAAGAAATGCATGAGGTAGAGATGCCGAGTGGGATCAAAATTTCCTATGTTTTCAAAATTGCTGATTTATTAGAATATCATGAAGGTGGAATAGAAGATGGATGAATAGAAGAAGAGTGGAGTATTCCAGCATCTACTCTAAAGGAAGAGATGATAGTTGTGTGGGAAGTACTCAGAATAGGAAATATGAAGAATAGTTACTAAAGTGGAAAGGAAGGCCTATCGAATATTCTTCTTGGTTGTCTAAGGCAGAAGTGACTATTTAGGGTTTTTCTCAAACACCTAAGATGTGACAGGTTCACTTCTCAAAATTACCCTGGGTGTCTGATGTAGGAGCATCCAAAGGTGTAAGAGCAATCTTGCATCACCCAAAAAAAGATTATATTTCAAAATCATTGAAGTTGTTACCATTTCTTTTGAAAATCAGTATTTCTAGTTCCATAATTGCTTGAATAATGACGTATAAGTATTTCCAAACTACAAAAAATAGAAAACTGTCATTTTAGGAAAGTTTACATTTGGGCATGGATTGAAGTAAAAATTTATAGGAAGCTTCATAAATGAAAAATAAAGCCTTTGGCAAAGGAATCACGTAAAGATCATTTGTGAGCTAAAATATATTAAAGTTTTCATTTCTTGAAAAATGCCTAAAATTATTCAAATTTAGGTTTGAGGCACTAAATGGTCTCGTATGGCTTTCCAATGCAAGCTTTCCAATTTTTAAAAGGGTGCATCAATCGGACACCCCGATCAAAAGTTATGGATCCCGGAAGCTGACCTATTTTTTGAGGGAGATGCAAAATTCAAAATTTGGCTATTGGATGCCAAAAGGGACTATTTAAGACCATTTTTGGGAATCCTTTTCGGTAGTAGAGATCAAGGGAAAAGTATAGAATCAAGGAAAGGCAGGAAAATAGAAACCCTAGCTGATTTGGGGTTGTAGAAGGCAGAATATTCTAGAGCCTAGTGATGGCTAGCTATAATGGGTTGCATCCTATGGAAGATTGATTCCTCTAATTGTATTTGTGCTTCTATAATGTTATGAGTTGTCCAAATCAATAAAAGAACATTCTATTTTCTATATGCAATTGTTGTTGTTGTTTGTTTTGTGATTTACATTCTTCATCACATTGCTTATGATAGAAGAAGTACCAGTGGTGGAGCTTTCTTTTTGGGAGACACATTGGTCTCATGGTTTAGTAAGAAGCAAGATTCAGTATCCTTGTCAACAATAGAAGTAGAGTATATTGATGTAGCATCCTGCTACACTCAAGTATTGTTGATGAAGCCAAAATTTGAAGGATATCAAGGTAGTGGATGATGAGATCATTCCTATCCTATGTGATAATATAAGTGCTATAAATATTTCAAAGAATCCAATGATGCATTCTAGAACCAAGAATATATCTATCAAGTATGACTTTTTGAGAGAAAAGGTTGTAAATCAAGAGATAAAATTGGAATATGTATCTACAAATGATCTTCTTACAGATATATTTACAAAGGCACTTTCTAAGGACACATTTGAATATTCTAGATAGAATTTAGGGGTTGTTGCCCCTCCTTTTTCTAACTAAATGCATAGATGGTGCATCTGTCTAAGGGAGTACTAGTTCAAGAAATGTTTTTATCCCTAGATTGATGGAGGCTACCTCTCAAGGGGAGTAGGTAGAAAGAGACTAAGGAGGATGAAAAAGATTGTGCATACAGGGGAAGTTTGTATATTTTTGTAGGTATAGAGGAAGGCCGCCAACCCTTTGCCCTTGATGTCAAAGGGGGAGATATTTACATATCACGTCAAGTGTTTCTATCAATGCCAAAGGGGGAGATTGTTGAATAAAATTTATCATTGATGTAAACAGAGTTGTGATGTAGAAGGTTGCATGTGATGTCAATAGAGTAATTGTTTAGAGAAGCAGACAAAGGACTAGTTAAGAGATGCAAACAAAGGAGCAATTCAGAGAGTCCAACACTTCAGAGATGTAGACAAGAGTGTGATGATAAAACGAGTTGTGTGATAAATGACATGGTGATGAAATTCATGAGCATGCTATTTGTCCAGTATCATCTGTACACAATTGTATCTTATCTTCTTAAGTTCATGGATAGGTCAAAGTTGATAGGTTGAAGAGTATACTGATATGAAGAAGTTCTTGGTTTCTTGATTGTGGTGAAAAAGATTGGTGACTATTGTCTATTATGTTGTAAATGTTTTATTCATTGTCTCTTAATGAAAAATATTGCATGAGATATGAAAGAAAGTGTAGAAGGTTTCAAAATGTTAAAGGCACATGACGTTGCACTGAAGAAGCATGGGAGAATGCTCCTCATTCCTCTGTATTTGAAGGTATGGTCTTGTGGCTTGGAGGTTACATGGATAAACATGAGAAGTATGTTATATTCAAGTTTCAAATGATAAGATGTACCATAGAGGTTATCCCAAGTCAATAGAGTAAGGACAAATCATGTTGCTAATTAGGGTTGTTAGAGGGAGAATGTAAAAGCCACTGTATTTCACCTTAATATAATATTTGGCTTTGATTTTTGTAAGATATGTTTAGAATGTCTCTATTTTTTCTCATTTCAAGTTTTAGGTGTTGAGGAGTACTGCAAGTCTACTTTTCAATGTTCTATTTTCATGACTGTATATTCAGAATTTGCAAGAGATGTTGAGTTATGTGATTGTTTATTTGCACTACACAGAAGATCCATAATTTAGAGAAAGGAATGTGTGGGAATGTTCTTGAAAGTCATAGATTATTTGTGAAGTAATTCATATGATGTTATTTGGTTTTTTTGACCTGCTATTTTAGGTTTGGAGCTAATGCATTGAAGGATTAGTGTTTGTTGGGTCAACTTTGTGTGCTTAGGTGATTGCACCATATGTTTGGAAGTGTTCACTAGCATGGAGATGTGTGTTAAGATGAAATAGGTCCTAAATATTACTTGGTTTGAACTGTATTAGTTTCTGGGAGCTGACTTGTTATTGCCATTACATGTTTGCTGCTACATGTTTCATCTTGTCCAACAAAGGAGAAAGATTTTGAATCTTGTGGAAGATATAAATAAAAGATCAAGTTTATTAAAAAATGTGTGAGTGTGCAAAAGGGTGCAAGGATGTATGTGCTAGTGTGGATGTTAGTGTGTGTGCGTGTGAAAATGTGTTGAAGATATAAGTCAGTGTGAAGGGTGTTGATGCTGCGAAGGTGATTGATCAACAAAATTTGTTTAAGTGTTTTGTTCAAGCAAATGTATCCTCTTCTTGTAAGTGTTGTAGCACTTTAGGGAGTTGTGGCTTCCTTTGGGTTGGATCCCATAAAATATTGTATTAGGGAGTTGTAGCTTCCTTTCGGTTGTATCCCATAAAACTTGTTCTAATCCTATTTTATTTGTGAGGCTGGATTTGGATAGTAGATCCAAGCAACTTGGTCACCATGTTTTTTCCCTTCTAGGGTTTTCCATGTAAATATGGTGTTAAGGTTGTGTGGTTGTGTGATTATGTTCTGAATTGTTGCATTATCTATTTATCTGTTTAAGGCAATACAAAGTTTTTGAAGATAAAGTTAAATTGGATTAATTGTGGTACATATTAATGAACCCCCCACTGCTCTATATATCAGAGTGATCTAATAGTGAACATGTGTGGATAGGTCCTAACTAGGAACTAGTTAGATAATGTGCCTTTGTTCACACTATAAAGTGGAAAGCTAGATACGTAACATCCCCATTCACACTAAAACCTCCCTTTAAGTGCAACTTAGTGAGAATTAGACAAATGGAAAGATACAAAGATTGGTCCTAGATACAAGGCCATGGTAGGTAGCCATATACAAACAATGTCTCACAAATGGAGTAAAAGAGAAAAAGTCATAGGAAAAAACCCCTCTCCAAAAGAGAGAAAAGATGCAAACAAACATGGACAAATGATGGAGTGATGAAAGATTTACTCAATACCAATACCCTCCAAGGACAATATCCATTGATAATATAAAATCAATAGCCACCCATAAGAGGGAAATAATGAGACAAGATGTCCCCCTAGAATCAAGTAGCTCCTGTACTAATGGTGAATGCTCGAAGAAGAAGACCATAGAGGATCCAAAACTGACAAACAATAGTTCTCCTCTTGGGAAGAAAGCAATCCATAAGAAACTCCAAATCCAAAATAAAAGATGAGGAAGGAAGTCTCATGAAGTATGATGTCTCTTAAAATTTCTGAAGTGTCTCCGTGTTGATGTTAAAATATGCCACAATCAAATTAGGAGTCCCATGCCTAACTGATGAAAGTGGCAATCTAGAACCAAATTGATACTAAAAATAATCAAGCTCCAAAGACAAATATGTTTTGACAATAGTTATGCTATGACTATCATCAAAGAGGAGAGATAACCCCTCAAATGTGTCCTCCAAATCTATAAGATGGGACTCACAAAACAAATCTTAAATACCTTTCAAATATTCATCCCACAAAATGGTATCTAAAAGAAAATAAACACCCTTCTAAAATGAATCATTGAACTCTGAAGAAGTGGGAGCTGGAGGAGATGGAAGTGTAGCATGAGTCTCAAGAACTGAAGAAGATGAAAGAATACCAAGGTTCAAGTGACCAAACTTCTTAGAAATATGATTCAGACAAGGAGTGTGAATGTCAACCAAAGGATCTGAACCATCATTAGGAGAGAGCATAGAAAAGGTGTATAGCTGAGATGAATGATCAACCACCCCTCTAGTAGTAATCTCTATTCTCTCCAAGTCTTTGATAATAACCAAATCAAGGGTGAACTCTATAGTATTCCCTATACCATTGTGAGTAATTTGATATATGGAAAGAATGTTATTGGAAAAAAAAGGCACACAAAGTACATTATTAAAAGTACATTCACCAATATCAATAGCTCCCTTCACAATTACATTCATATATGTGTCGTTACGCATCAAAATAGGTGGCATAGTAGAATGCTCAAAAGTAGGGAACATAGATTGAGATGAATCCATATGATGAGAGGCTTTAGAATCAAGAAGCCATTAAGCTGATACATAACTTGTACTTGCACAAAGTACTTTACCTTTATGTTTGTGTTCCTTGTTAGCTTTCCTTGAATGACATAGTTTAGAAGATCTTGACTGATTAGATGTAGAAGAAGGAGAAGAATTATACATAGTATTGTTTTTAAAAAGATGTATGAATGTATCAATTTGTTTCTTAAAACAATTATGTTCATCGTGCATTGATTTCTTACAATAACCACAAATGAGTTTCTCTTCTTAGATGAGTCCTCTTTAGAAGAGGATTTATTTTCTATTGGATCCATGTGTGGATTTTTTTAGATTTCTTTTGTTTCTTGTCAGAAATATCTAACTCTTTCTATTCCTTAGGCTGACCAAGAAATCTTGAGACTATGATGGCTTAATTAGACTCATAAAAAGAATCTATTGTTGTTCATGAATTAACATCTCAGAAAAAGATGTAAATGATGGCATAGTGTAACTAGATCCCATATTTAAATCATGAGTATTGAAGATAGAAACAAAAGCTACATATTCAAGACCTAGTTTGTTCAATACATTGTAGATCAACTGAATATCCTTTTTCTCAATACCACATGCTTTACATTATGCTTTAAAATCATTAACCTTAGTTATGTAATCTTGGATGCTCCCAATGTTCTTAGGATCAAGGCTCATCAGATCATTATCAATTTGATAGCCTTTCATTTCATCTATATACTATACAATGTTTTCAAATGTTCCCTCGAGCATCATGTGAATTTGTACATGCCTCAATCTAAAACAAAAGATCAAGGGAAACAAAGATATGAAGACAACCATGAGCTTTTGTATGTTCAATCATCCATTTTATTTTTTCCTTATCATCTATGAGTTCAAGTACCTTAGCTTGAACATATAGAGAATGCCCAAGTTGCATTAAGGCAATCCATGCTTTTTGATGCCAAGTTGCATAATTATAAGGTGTTAGCAAAGGAAACTTAAGTTGATCCACATGTAAAGGAAAAGAAGAGCACAAGCAAACATATCAAAACACACACCAAGAGACCCCTCCTTTTTCAGTCAATCAAGAGAACCCCCTAGAAAAATATGACAATGGCACTTTATACTTAGTGTGATTACAATTTCCACAAGACAAAATGGAAAGTGGTCATTGATCTTTGTATAATGCAAATGCTAAAATAGGCTATAACTAAAACTATAGTTTTTGTGCAAAATTTGATCAAATAGATTTGAGAAGTACTCAAAAGGTTATGTACTTTCAGAAAAAATCACTATAATATGTTACCGTAAGAGCCCAAACGGAGCCTCAAAAGTTCAAAAATAGGAACTACTCAACAAAAATGATGAAGATCTACAATTTATAGAAAAACTAGGCATGAAAATAAAAATCCAATTGTACCACTATGAAGGTTGCAAAATTCTAGCCCAAATAAAAAAAATCTCAAAAAATAGAGCCAATATGAGCAAGTTAGAGGACTTCAAAGTTAGATTTACGGTGAACAAAAATAATTGAAACTTTAATTGAGCACGCCAACTAATCCAGTGTACCTTTCTTTCCATGAGTAAAACTAATTATCAATGGGTGGTATTCTACAGTAACATTAAATCTCTTGTTCTATTCACACTACCAAGACAAGTCTTCATAGATTTGACTTTGGAAAAGCATTTGCGGTACAAATTATTTCTTGAAACCTGAAACATGCATCCTTATTACTCATATCTAACTATTCTCCAAGATGCAACTCCATATCTTCATCTATAGAGAAGTGCAGAGCATTCTCCAGTCACTCTGTGACTGCACTTACCTTGTTCTATTACTATCTTTGTTCTTCTATCTCTAAAATAATTTGTGGTAAGCATTATAATCTCAATTTTTTAACATATGTGTCTGAATACAATACCTATCCAACAGTTCAATCCACAGGTCCATATATTCAACTTCTATAGAATGTGGTACATTCTTGTGACTCTAACATCTCCCCTAACTTGTACTATACTTAGACAAATTCCTTCAATCTTTCACACCTTTGTTCATCCAGTGGAAATTATTATATCATCACCCAGCAAAACTAATTCAACTTATCTCATCAATCATATCAAGAATTTGACTTACACATGAACTTCAATAGATAAGGTATGCTTTTGTATAGATGATACCAATTCATCTCCTTTACTTCACAATTTTGTAATCAACATTCACTGTTTGCTCCTTTGAGTACCTTAGAATTTACACATCACTTTACTTGGTAGTATCACAATGCTTATTCTACTATCCTTGTTGATCATCATATTGTTGCAATCCCTTTGGCATAATATGTAATCTTTCTCACTACAACACTCCATACCACTATTGACATCAATGAAAACATATATGCAACAATCTCCCCCTTTGTCTTTAATGGAAACACGTACCTTGATATATACACATTTCTCCCCCTTTGACATCAATGACAAAGGGTAAGTGGTCTTCTTTTTCTCTAGTAAAAACAAGAAGGCTCCCCTATTTGAATGTTTCTTATCACTTTTTTAAGTCAACGCCCCCTGAGGAGTATCCTCATTTTTAAAAAAAACTGATGTAGCAAAAATTGTCCTTCAAGATACTATATACAACATGCTTTATTTATATCAAAATAGCACTACATATTCTTATTGTTATTCACTGCATATATAGATTTCAAAATTTGTCATACCTTCTAAGAATTTGTTCACTAAGAAGATAGAATATTTTTGTAAATTACCTTCAACTGGACAAGAGTTGAGTCCCAGTTCTTCTTTGTAGAGGATGAGATGTGAGATTGGCTCTCAAATGAATATACAAGTCTTCTACTTCTTCTAAGTGGTTTACATTTTAATTTTCTGATCCACAATTTTTGCATCAATAAGGATGCTAGTTAAGACTTCTAATTTCATAGCCACAACCTTTCTTAGCTAACCTATTCCTCTCACAATTTTATCTCTTTGCTCCAAGAGTTGCTTTAAATAACTGTTCAAGTTTTCAATTTGAGCCCTGATGCTTCCATCTCTGTACTTTAGGGGATCATACACTTTGGCCACTTGAGTTACTTGTGACTCAATAGAGACAGCTTGATCCTTTATGTTCTTTGTAGTGGCTGGCCAATTTAAACAAAATTGATATGATATTTTTTCTTCTTTAATGCTTTTTGGGAACTTTTTAAAATTTTCTTGTAGATTGTTATGTGCCTTTGCACACCTATTAGACACTTTAGCCAACCTTTTGTTATTTATTTGTTCTTCTATATTTTTCTCAATCTTCTTCTCTAAGTAAGAAGAATGTGTCCTGAAAGACTCCAGCAAGAGTTTCATCTATTGATTAGGAGTAAAGGTAGGATCTCTCTTTACCTCAAGCAATTCCTCTTGTAGAATTTTGGTTTCCTTTTCTAATACTTCAATCCTTCAACTTGTTGCTGCAGAATCTCTTGTCTTGCAGAGGATTGAAGAATATCTCCTAGTTGTAACTTGTGAAGAGAATATATATTGGACAAGTTAACTTCTCCATCTAATAGAGGTAGTTGTAACAACTACAAAGAGACCACTAGTTGAATCTACATTTGCTGAGTAAGAAACTACTTGATAGAATCAACCGAAGAGGAGGATAATGATGTATTTTGTTCCTTTTCTAAATTCTCCTCTGAATCATTATTTGTTTTCCCCTCTTCCCTTTCAGGGTTATTCTGTTGCTTTGTATTCACTAGAGGTTGATTATCCTACCTATTATTATGATCTGGAGAATCATTCTCTTCTTCATGAGCCTCTTGTTCTTGATATTTCACTACTTGCTCTTCTTTCTCCTCTTGAGGAACTTGATGCTCAATGATATGTGGTGGAGATGTGGTCAAATGAAGTTGATATTTAGTGTTGTTTGGTGGAGAAACTTTTGGTTGCTCCATACTTTTAGTTCCTTTTACCTCACTTACAATTTTCTCTATCACAACCTATGTTTCCTTTTGAATTTTCTCTTTATCACTTTCCTTCATGGCCATAACTATGTCTAGACTTTGTTTTGTCCTAAATTCTTGGGTTGGTATTTGAGCCAATATGTCCTTTTCTTCCTAAGACATAGATAATTTGACCTTTTCAAGAGCTTGTTGTCTTAGTTCATTATTCATTTTAATGGCTTATTCTCTTTTCTACCTTAAGGACCAAGCTAGACTTTCTTGCACCTTTTCAATTACATCAGTCATGGGCAAGTTATATTTGACCATATATTTGATCATTGCTTTTTCAATAGTATTTTGATCCTTAGGAGGAACATCAAGGTACAAATCAGGAGTGTGCTTTAACAGTGCATGTTGTTCAATTCAATTGAAAACAACTTCAAATTAAATAGGACCTTTTGTAGTTCCCATCGGAGGATTTTCCTTAGACTTCTTTCCTTTTCTTATTATCTTGGAGGTTTCCTCTTGACCTTCTTCTTCTTTATCTTCAATCTCTACTCCCTTTACCTTCATCCTTTTGGCTTGAATTTTAGGTCTTGTGTGCTTCTTTTCTCTAGTCTTCTTTTGTGTTTGTGTCTTAGAAGCAAAACTTCTTTTAGTGGATACCATTTGTGTTGATTTGGAGGGTGGTAGCACATTTGTAGTCGAAGAAGTGGCTCTACTAGTTCTCCTCGAGTTCTTTGTAACTAATGGAGTTGTAGAAAAATGATGTGTCTCCTCTACAGGGACTTCTAAAGTAGTTCCAGATGAGATGCCCCGCTTTCATATAGCTTACCCCTATTCTTCTCAAGATGTTCTTCTACATCCTTCTTATGAATTTTGTTCATGATTTCATCATAAGTTCTGAACCTTTCAGTATAGGTATCTATCAGTTTGCTAAACAAGATATCAACATATACTTTTATTTCTTCTTCATAGACTTCATATGGAAGTCTAGGAATCCATGTAGTTCTAGGTTCAACTGCCTCCATGCAGGTCTAATCCTTGTCAACCAAGAATGTTATCTTCTCCCTATATAGTTGTATAGAGCAGTAGGGAATCCTTTCTCTAGCATGCATGCTATTCTGAAGGGTTTTAAAGAAACCCTAGTACATTTTTTTGTAGTGATTTGGATCACTAAATCCCCTTACTTGACTTTTGATTTGTGCTACTACTAGAATGTGCTCTTGCTAGATCCTTCCACTAAATCTAGGTAATTCATTTAGGAAATAGAATGTAAGATAGATAATCAATGTACCATACCTAAAAATGTATTTGATTTCCTTTCTCCTTAAATTCTCTAGAAGTTATTTTCTCATGACCTCAAAAAGGTCAAAATCTTTTCCTTCATTAACCATCTGGTATGTAGTATGAATGGTAGTACTAGTGGATGAACCTTCTCTATTTGTGAAGTATAATTTGTATGCAATTCCCATGGCCACATAACAAACACCTGGATCAACTATGTCATTCACAGTCAATGTTCTTTTATGAAACTTTTCTTAGTCAGTTTAGTGACCTTTTCATTCTTAACTGACTTCATCACTAGTATAGATCCAGTAGAACATAACCCAGTGACAACCTTGATTACTTCCTTGGTTACCCGATAAGGTTTGTCTAAATATATGAATTCATTATGAATTTTTCTTAATATGAATATGACCCACTTGTGTTCATCACATAAATAAGATTATTCTTTCCAAATTTGTAGGCATTTTACCCCCATGTTTTCATATTCAGGTTTATAGATAACCTCATCATCTAGAAGTTGATTTCTGACCTCTTCAAATTTCACATGATTAATTTCATCCATATTTGAGTGAACATAGATTCTACATCTTCTATATAAATTACATATGCAAGTATATAGGAAAATGCTCCTTTCATATCAGCCTCCCATACCTTAAAGGGCATTTTTTACATTTATGTCTAGGTTTCTTAAAAACATCGACTAGTTGCAGAGTCACCATCTCAATTTTTATGAATCTAGCAACTAGGGTTTTAAGAAGCAGTAGTTTTTAAAAATACCTCTTTGTGCAAGCTCTAAGATTTTAAGTTCAGCTCAATTCTTCTCAAATTTTCAAAATTCTTTGATAGACTTCTTCTTTGTTCAGCTCTAAAGGTGAATACTTGATCACAAATGAATTTTGATTGTCCAAAAATATATAAGTATCTTGCATTTGCCCTAAATTTTCATAATTAATGTTCCTTCATTTGGTAACCTATTATAGCATTGCCTTTTGAACTCATGGAGACTCAAGGATTCTTTTCAAACCTCTTCATTAAGTTATTCTTCTATGGACATTTGGGAAAATATATTATCTTGTCATATCAACATCTTCTCTAACTAGTTTCATTCGACTTAATTATGTGAGTGGATTTCACATGCAAATGCCACAACTTCTAGAAGGGGGATAGAAAGAATATATCCTGATTAGCTCCCCCTAACCCTATGTTTTATTTCAATTGGCAATAGATTCCTCTACACTAGGCAGAGACATACATTCCCCTGTCTTCTCATTAACTTGTTATGTGTTCCTTCTCCATATCTTTGCCATTTCCTTCTTCTGTTGAGTTACAATTTCCTCTGTTATCTTGTACTCAACCAATGGTTTCTCAGAATCACTTTTGTAGAATCTTTCTCTATGCCCAAGATTGTTTCATTTCTAGAAAACAACATTATATTTGGGAGTCATACCATTTCTCCTTAGCTTGGTTCTACACTCAGCAAGCTTATGATGAAACTTATTGCATGCATAACAATACCCATAAAAAAAGTGAGAGATCGTAGCATCATGTCTTGTAGGTACAAATGAGTTTTTCTTTATGTAGTCATTTCTTCTTGCCTTATTTATGTTGAGTAATGGTTTGTCATTGATGTCAAAAGTGTTTTGGGTGTTGATATTCTGATGTCATGGTGTTAATGCATGCCATGGTTTTAATGTATGCATGCTATTCCATTGTAGTTCATCATGGTTCATGGTGCAGGAGTTCACATGCTTCATGATAAAGGAGGTTTTCATGTTAGGTCATCATTATTGATCGAAATCACTATAGGTGTATTAATTTTGGTGCACCTTCATTATGTTCATGTTTATTCACTTGGCTACACTTGCTTGGAGAAGACACATTTATCATGTATAATTGCATACTGTAAGTCTTGGAGTCTTTGTTATTGTTAGTGTTTACTGACCCTTTGTACCCTATACTTCATCCAAGTTTTCCTAAACAAATCCTAAGTATCTTGTCTTAATTTTTACTATCCTTGAAGTCTCTAAGACCTCTACAGAGTCATCATGATTTTCCTTGATGAGTTTAGTGTGTTTAATTCTTCATTTTCCCTGATTAGGTTTTGCATTTTTTCTAGTTTTTAGGGACACAAACCCTAAAACACTCTTATGTTGTTCAAAGGCACAAATCCCTTCATAAATATGTGCACTTTATTTTCTTTTTATGAGTTGATCGATTATCATGGGTCAATGTTCACTTAACTGAACACTTAAGGGAGTCATTTTCATTGCCTGACTGGCCCCATCCACTAGGAGCTATCAGACCTGATGGTGAAGGGAACTTGTTTAAGTGGGAGTTTGAGATCCATGACCCTCATGAGGGTGCCAAATAGTATATCGATGGTGGTCATTTAAATTATTTTTAAATTATAATAGGCCACTGCAGGTGTTTAAAGTTGATGGACATATCTTATAATCATAGCCCTAACTACCTTATTCTAGTTTTCAAACTACCTCGAGGGCCAATAAAATTATTTTAAGGGTTTGTGTGAAGGTTGGGAGTTGGCTGGATGATGATTCAAGTGTGTTACAGTGAGACCTGATAAAATGGTAATAGTGCTCATATTTTGAGTATATATATTATAGGTTAAAAACTTTTTTGATTGAAGTAACTTTGTGGTCTTAGTGTGCATAAGGGTTTGCATAGAAGTTTTATTATTGAAGCAACTCTATGTGAATGATTCCAGTGTGCACAAGAGTTGAACATGTTTGTCTACAGAAGAATATTATAGAATTTTGGGATGATGTATTAAGTTTTTCATGTGTTGATTAAGGTGATTTTGGATGTGCATTTGAGAAGATGTTGAATTGTAGAGATCGATTTGGATAGTGCTTTGTAGAGAAACAAAGTGTCTGTCTATATTTTTCTTTTCATTCAAATCTGTGATATGATCTATTTTTTTAGTGAGACATCTCTTTTGTCAGTGAGACATTTTGATTTTCTAGTGAGGCAGCCCAATAAAATCTATGTTCATAGTGGTTTTCACCCTTCTAGGGTTTTCCACTCAAAATAGTGGTGTCATCTCTTTTCTTGATGTTGTGTCACATGGTGTTTGACTAGTTCATCTTTGATTATAATGTCATGTTCAGTTTTACTTTCTGTGGTGATTCACTCAATAGACAATGTCTATGATGATTGAAGTGTCCTAGATTTCTTTGCATTGTAAACAAGTGTGTTGATAAATAAAAAACATTGATTGATCATTACACAACTAATTCACTCCCCCTCCCCTCTGAGTGCTCATATAATCCAACAAGTTCTACAATCAATAGCCTTATGACCAAATTTATAGCAAGAATAATAGTAACCATAAAAGGATTAAGAGAACCTAGGATTGGTATCCTATTTAGAAGGAGGCCTCTTGAAATCTTCTTTTTCTCTTATGAAGTCATTATTTATCCCCTGCACCTCTTCTTCAAATTCTTTAGAACAGGGTTCTCCATTCTCACTTTCAAACATGATCTTTTCAATTCCAAATAAGTCTTCAGGTACATCTATCTTTGAACTCTGACCTTTCTTAAATCTAATGCCATCACTATTCTTAAGTGGTCTTTGACAACTAATTTTTTCATCAAGCATATAGGTACTTTTTTGATGTTTTAGAGCTCTATGTATTTGTGCCTTTACCTTTTCTAATTCTTTCTTTAGGGAGGAAACATATTCTTTGAGTTTGGAGCATTCAATTGATTTGTCATTCGACTTTATATTTAGACAATATGCAAGCTTCTTTCTTCAATTTAAACTTTCAACTTTGCAATTGCATCGTGTTGGTTCCCAAAATAATAGCAACCCTAAATACTAAAACATTCCCAAAACACCTAGGCCATGGATTGCCATCAAGGTGAAAGGAAGAGGTTTATGAACAAGTTAAGCAAAATTTTTGCCAACTACAGGAGTGGGTAGACTCCTCTAGACTTTGAACTTAGCTTAGACTCTGGAAGGATATTCTAAGCAGTATAATTGAATAGGTATTGAGTTCAAACCAAATAAACAAATAAAAATACTTGAGAACCAAACCCAACTCATCATCTTGACTCCAAAGACTGTCACTAATTCAAGAATGATTGGCTGTCACATAACACCTATATAGCTAATTCAGCTGTACAAATGTACATGCACATGATAGATGGTTTTTTTCCCTAAATTACAAGTGAAAGATTGGTTTTGTTTATAAAGAGTGTTTGATCCCTCTCCAATATGGATTGGTGCCTATTCTATTGAGCAATAGAGTCATAGAATGAAAGTAGGAAAGGAAAAACACACTAAAGGATCAACAGAACTAGGCATACATTTACATATATGACTTTTAGATAGATCTTCATGTAATGGACATAATTAATGATCGAAAAGAGAGCTGCAATGAATCATATGCAATAAAGAAATGTAAATGTCATAGCAAGGATCTAGAATATCTCTGGGCAGGCCAACACACAAACACATGAAGCAAAAATAGGAAAACATATATACAACAACACAACAAAAAATGACTACAACCAAAATTTTGGGACACAACAGGCTACCCCTCCAAGAAAATTAATGAAGCTACTTGCCTCTATCAAAGATAAGCCTACTGAAGGAGTTGATCTCCCTCAATCCTTTGCTGCACTGATCACCCAACATCAGCAACAAAAACATTTTCCATGCATGCACATACAAAATACAGACATTCATATCATCATGTTGAAGATGGAAAAAAAGTTTACTAGGGCAAGGTAGCGATAGATAATATGATTCACCTTCATGTTGACTCACATATAAGTACTCAACTTCAAGTCCCATGTCAACATGATGCATTTTTTGGCCTGCATAAATATCAACATGAAGGAAACTATCAAGTTGAAACTCATCTAGCCCATGTGTGGTCTCATACTAGGCTATGTCATAAGATTGTTCTATTTCTTGTGGCCCAGCTGCACTAACGCTAATGCCTTCTTCAATGACTAAATCAAAGGCATGATTCATATTTAGACTCGTACCTTACCATATAAATCTTAAATTTGAGGCACTTCAAGTGAAGAGTCACAATCTTCAATTTGCCTCTCTATTTTGGAGTCCTTGTTACACACTACTACGTAGAATTTGCTGCTAAGAAAATTAGAAATAATTTTCTCCTCATCACCCTACAACTCAAAAACTTGACCCACACTAGGACATTCAACCCAAATGTCACCAAGCCCAGCCAATGAGTCCAAAAATATGCTCTCAACATGATCCACATTAATCAGAGGTAACTACCCCAAACAAAGCTCTAGGAAATCATCTGCTACATGGTCTTCAAAGTAAGAAACAATTACCTCAAAATCACCTATAGCTATAGCATTTCCCTCATGATGTTTAGTTAAAGCATAACACACATCATCCTCATGCAAACAAATACCAATAACCTCATGGTCATCATCAGGGATAAATGAGGGTAACACACAAAACAAGAGACCAGTGTCTTGTCCAACCTCAACATCATTTTGTATACATCTGTCTTTTCCACTTGTTGTCCATAGGTAGCCGTGTCATACAACATATGACTCTCCACCTCCAAGCCAACAACTTAAATTCATTGAGCCCAATGTCATCTTCAAATAGAGGATTATCCATACACCAATGATAATCATAAATAGTGATATCTAACAGACTTGTCTGCTCCTCATTAAGGGCATTATCTCTTATACTTATCACTCCATCTCCATTTTCTTCATCAATATATGCATACTCTGTATAATCAACTATTTGAGTTGATTCATTCAATGCCTCACTTCCATACATACCTTCTAGGTGGTCTACAATACTACAATAGGTAGTAGGGTTGAAAATATCTTCACTAGATTGAAAGCCATCATTGATTTGTTCTTTTTCATCATCCACTAATGACTGATCTAATAGAATGTGGGTGTAGTCACTACCATTTTCATATGAATTGCTCTCATACACTGCACCAATACCTTCATCTACCCTACTGGAGACACAATCATCACTTGTATTGTGTCTGGATCATATGAAACGTCCATGTTCCTGCTATCTACAAGAACCTATTCATTATCAGTTACATCTGCATCTGAGGATATAGATTTTGCAACCATATCAAGCTTAACTTTATCAACATAATAAATGAGCACAAGCTTGTTACAAACCCACTAGATTGAAATCCTCCCATATAGAACTTGAGCTTATAGAATCATCATAAGCCCTCGAATACATATCAATACACACAGGGGGATTAGGTCTAAAATTTTCTAGGATGTGAGATTGAGCCATTGCAAATCTAAGGATGAGACCCATGCTAGACTCTCCTTCTTGACTTTTATTATTTTCTAGTTCTTCGACAAGAAAAATAGGGTCTAGACTAATTGTAAAGTCTTCAAAGGCAGCCACCAACTAATCCTAGGAAGAAAAATGTTGGTCAGGGAAACTAACCAACCACTTTTGTTCTATTCCACTTAGAGATCTTATTAAAAATATAATCCACATATCCTAATCTCCAAATTGAAATTTATCCATGAAGCTTGAAAATGCATCAATGTGTGCATTCACATTGAAATCCTCACACCCATTAAATAATGGCATTTGATTGTAAATCTTTTTGGGCATGACTTGCTACTTATAACTAACCCATGAGAGGTCCATTTGTCTATAAGTGTTTCCATTTGCAATAGGGGGAGGCTGAGGGAAATAATAATTGGGAACAACAAGAGGGGAATCAAACTATGGCATGGACTGATGCAGCCTGATTTGGCGTACTAATTATTTTTCTTGTTGTGGCAAAGACTTGAACAATTGCTTTTCATTTGTAATTTCATACTACAACATAAATGACTCATTCCTATTATACAAGGGCTCAAAAAATTCTACATTTGTAAAATTGGCAAGGCTATGATCAGAAAATGTATTACTAGGATGGTCAAAGGCCATTTAGTTCCTAGGGTCTTCAACATAAGAAGATGCAAAGAAAGAATCCTCCCTAGGGTATCTATATACATACCAACTGGTTGTGACCAACTACAAACCACTTGTGGATGACAAAGGAAAGAAAACAACATGTTCCATTACTAGTAAAGAAATCATGGTTAAGGTAGAAAGAAAAAACATTTACCTTAACCAGCTTCAACCTCCTTGAAATGTGCACACAACAGCAACACTTCATGTTCTTTTGATAGAAGATTTACCACCTCAATGAATGAGGAAATCCCTTAACGTGTGACTGATCTCCAAGGCTTCAAAACATATTATGTTTTGCTCACACTAGTAGAGTCTTCAAATATTTATAACCTAGTAATACATTGGTGCCATTCTATTAGTGTAAGTTGAAAGGATATCAACTTACCCACAGTACCAAACTACACAACTATAATGTGCAAACATGGGTCTTCAGAATAAATCAACCATTTGTTTCATTCCTCGACAATAGTGCCAGAATGTTGGCACAAGTTGATGGGCTAACAACTTACAACAACAAATTGCACCTGGTAATAGCTAGAAACTTCTTTAGTGACTATCTTGCAAAGGTCTTTCAAAATCCAAACTCAGATATTGTTTCCTAGAAACGGTGCCAAAATGTTGGCGTAAGTTGACAGGCTTCCAACTTACACACAACAAAAAATTACACCTAGCAATGGCTACAAACTTCTTCATTGACTATGTTACAAAGGTCATTCAAAATGTGAGCCAAGATATTACTGCCCTAGTGACTGTGTCAGAAATGTTAGTTCCCAAAATAATAGAAACCCTAAACTCTAAAACATTCCTAAAACACCTAGGCTAGGGATTGTCATTAAGGTGAAAGGAAGAGGTTTATAAACAACTTAAGGGGAATTATGGCCAACTACAAGGGTGGGTAGACTCCTCTAGACTTTGAGCTCAACATAGACTCTGGATGGATATTCCGAGGGTATACCTAAATAGGTATTGAGTTCAAACTAGATAAACAAGTAAAAATGCTAGACAAACAAACCCAACTCATCATCTTTACTCCAAAGACTGTCACTAAATCAAGAATGACTAGCTATCACATAACCCCTAAATAGTTGATTCAACTATGCAAATGTACATACACATGAAAAATGGTTTTTTTCCCTGAGTACCACAAGTGAATGATTTGTTTGATTTATAAAGAGTGTTTAATCCCTCTCCAATATGGACCGGTGCCTATTCTGTTGTGCAATAGAGTCATAGAATGCAAGGAGGAAAGGAAAGACACATTAAAGGATCAACATAACGAAGCATACATTTCCATATATGAATTTTAGATAGAGCTTCATACAATGGCCATACTTAATGATCCAAAAGAGAACTGTAATGATTCATATGCAACAAAGAAATGGAAAATATAAATCCTTGTATTAACTTAGATTTTTTCACACACCTCCAAACCTCTGGTACAATCATACAAGAAAATGTGGCAAGGGAAAATATACAACTATGATTATATATTTACCAAAATCAATACACACCCTTGTGGAGACATATCACTACAATCAAATATGCATTAGATATCCTTCCTACTCTATGATAAAAAAAATCTCTTCACTAACAAACCATATAGATCATGTGTTGACACTAAATAAACTCCTTAGGCTCTCCCAAACTAGACAATTGACTCAGAGACCAACCCTTTGAATGTCAAAATTTGATGCATATATAGTAACTCAACCCAGTGCAACAAAGGATATTGAAGAACCACGTCAACAAGCCATCGCTATAGCACATGATGTGGTGCATGACCTATGTCAAAAAAATCGATGGACTTCATGGGTACCCATGCCCTACAAACTGATCTTGCATCCTTCAGAGGACCTACAGAAAGTATGGATGCTGAAACACACCATCTCGATATTAAATTATATACATGTTCATTGATGGGAGACACTATTCCAGTGATCACCTGAAATATGTATTTCTAAAACCTTGGGTTTTCATGGAGGCCAAAAAGTATAAAGACACCTTTAAATAAGAGCTCGCTAATTGATGCAGAGGATAATGGAGATCAACACAACTTCAATGGGATTACTATTTCACTAGTTTCAAGACACATAAACCTACACCAAGGGCTCACATGTTATATGGCTTAAACCATTCAATCTCTTCAAAGAAAATGTGGTGGGGTCCATTGACACCTAGGACAACCTATCCAAACCATCCAAGGAGTTCTTACACCTACTCAAGCAACACTTCCTTTACAATGTTGTCCTAATCCTTGTAGCCCTACTTACAGGTCTGACAGAGGTTTTATTGCATTCCAGACACTTTCAAGACTAGATCAATGATGTTTAAGATACCCTTTAGGAATCCTAACAATATACTAAAAACTTTCCATGGGTTGTTTAAGAGCATATGTCACTTTCAATAGGACTGTCCTAGTGCCAAGAGCCTTAATTAGGCCTAAAATACAAAGCAAGTACCCCTAGTTTGGCTCACAAAATTCTCTAAACCACTTAGACACATCATTCATATGGTAAAACTAAGAATTTTATGGGTTTTTAGTCCTCACAGTCGACTGTGACAAAATTGGCCTATGTTGTTACCTTTAGAGAGCACATAACACATGGTTTTGCTAGGTTCTTCAATTAAACTCCACCAACTCCACTCCCTTGTTCATGAATCCTTCATAATACATTAAAAAAAACATAGAAATGTCCATTCCACTGATCTAGATGGGTTTACATCAGTGGAATGGGTGAAAATATCAAATTTGTTGTCAAAGCCCTAAGGTAGGGCTTATGAACCAAACTACAGAAAATCAATGAAATCTTTGCAATACAATCACTTCAAAAGCCCAAACCAACTTTAATTTACTCCTAACTCATACCTCTAACATCCTAGCCTCAAGAGATCTTATGACTGTGTCATACAGTGACAAAGTATAGTAGGAAACAACGTGCAAACTCAGAAAAGAATAGAAAACTAGATTCTTCGTTGGTTTTTCTCCTTTCAATCACTTCATTACATCAATGATCATGTTCAAGGTCTTTTGAAGACTGCCCTCGACCTTGACAACTAACTAGAGGTAGTTGGAATCGGTGGGAGGCCTCAAAACTACCCTACAACCACCTACTGCCGTGGTTTGTCAGCATTGACAACTAATTGTATGGGATCACATTGTGTTTACAACTATGTTATCCTTATTTGGGATGTTTAAACCTTTTACAAGATTTATAAGCCTTTGACAAGGCATTTAGACTCATCATCACCTCCTATAAGCCATGATTGGCCACCAAGACATAAGACTGTCCTATTGTGTTTACAACTATTGGTATGAAATGAACATGAACATGACATCAACTTGAATAGACCTTCAACCTTATTACAATGCATCAAGATAGTCTTCAAGACCTTATTGAACACATGACAAGAGAAGACTTGAATAGGCCTTATAGACCTAAGGGTGCCCCTGTACCACCAATAGTGTTTGTAAAGCTTTTATAACACTTCAAAATTTTAAAGCCTTTACACATTCACACTTTACAATTGATTTTACATTTCAATTTTTCCTTATCGACAAAAGTCATCTAGTAGGGACTCACCTCTTTTTGTACTTTCTCTTACCTCTATTGGCAATACTCACCTTTAACAAACTTGGCATTTTCCCTTTTTTGTCAAAAAATCTTCAATTTGCCAAACTCTATCTTTATCTCCTTTATCAGCAACTTTTGACATTCCAAAACTTTGACAATTTTTTAACTTTTATCAGCAAATCTCTAATTTTCCTAACTTTACCTTGTTTGGTCATTTTCCTACTTTATCAACAAATGTCAACATCTACGAACTTTTATATTTTTTCTTTTTATCAACCTTGTTGGCAAATTTATGTTTTTCCTAACCATAGCAACTTTCCCTTTATTGGCAAGATTTTCAAACCATCTCCTTTATTACCTTATTGGCAAATTATGAAAATCAGTAACTAATTTTCTAGTTTGTCCTTTTTCCTATTTGACAATATCTTCCTTACATACCACGACAACTTCCTTCTTCTTTCTTTATTGGTGAAGTCCTCCATCGACGAATCTTCAATTTTCAAAACCTGGAGAAAAGGACACCTTTTATATGTTGGAAACTTGTTGGTGTTGTCATTTATATCAACGTATAGTAGGTGGTTCACTTGATTTCCAAGTGCTTTTGAGAAAAATTGATAAAAAGGTGTGTAGTATGACATGGGTGTGGTCAGTGTTGTGCTCCACATTTCTTCCTAGTTGAAGATATGCTTGTACAGTTTGGAAGTGATGATCAAAGGTATTTAGAGGTGTTATAACTAGAGTCTCAAGTTCTAGATCATGAGGAAATAGAAGATGTGTTTGATAGAGTGTTTGTCTATGAAGAAGACTATCTGGGAGAAATGAGATTGATTTGTATTTCTCCACATTAACATCTCTTATCTTGTGGATCATGAAAAGCACTTATATTATCTATATCTACCTTCCATTGAAGTTTATAGTGTTGGGGTACTTTGCAATTATAGTTCTTGTGTTAATTTTTAGTAGCAATGTATCTTGATGTGAAAAATGAAGTCATTCTTTATTTCAGGTGGTTGCAGTAGTGTTGGAGAAGATTCTAATCATGGTGAATATTTTGGTAAGGTGTGTGAATTTTGTGGAGTGTCTCTCTCTTGTCCACATGATGTTTTTGGACATAGAGAAGCATGGATGTGGTCATTAGCTCAGGTTTAGCCAACCTAGCTTGCTAGCACCATTTACGGAGGTACATCATGGATTGTGGATGTGATGAGTAGCTTGGTGATATAGAATTGAGTCCTAGTTAATCCTTTACATGGTCCACTTTCACTTCTTTCCATTGCGGAAGTGTTTAGTGCCAACATAATTGGTGTTGCATGTTTGAGGTGCACATTAGGACCAACCGAATTGAGATATGTCTTGGTTGTAAATGGCATAAATGCAAGAAGAAGTTTAGTTGATCAAAGTAGAGAAAATAATGTAAATGAGAACCAAGGGTAGTGAGCTGTGTGAGAGCCTATATTCTTATGACTCCGTAATCCAGTGAATAGAAGGTGTCTATATTTCATTGTGTTTGAAGTTACTAGAGGTAATGAGCTAAAGGTTGCAGATGGAAATGAGTGGCAGTGGTGGATTTTTTCTGTTGTTTTGAGATAGTGAATCTCTCTATAACTATCTTCTTCTTTCTTCTCTCTTCTTGTTAGTGAGCCTTTCTCTTGGCACCAATCCTTTCTTTTGGGCAGTGAGCCTATTTGTTTTAGATGTTGCTATTCATATATATGTGAGCTAATGATCACCATGGTTTTTTCCATGTAAATCTAGTGTTCTTTTGTGTTTGAATGTGTTTGCATTGATACTTCATATGTTTACATTCTGCTAATGCATAATAAGAGGTTGATGGTAGAAATTGCTTTAAGGGTTTAAAGTTTTAATATACAACTGATTCACCCCACACTCAGTTGTCCTATGCATACTAACAATTGGTATTAGAGAAAGGTTCCCTAAAGAATCTTAATGACTTGGGGTAGATTTGGATGGAGCATAAGAAAGGTATGGAGGTTATAGTGTTTGATGGAACAAATTACACTTTTTGGAAGACCAGGATAGAAAGATTTCTTGTCTCACTATGATATGGCATATGGAAGTGTTATGTCATAAATTTTCCTCCTGCATGGAATGGTACAATTTATTATGAGTTTAGCTCCTCTCCTTTGGTGTTCTTTAACCTATTTATTTCTAGCCTTTCTAAACCCTAATTGACCTATGTCTAATTAAAGAAATATCACATTCTAAGATAATTGGTAACTAAACTTGAAAAAGAACTTTGTATTTTGGACATCCCTAACCTCTTTGACGTAGACCTGATCAAACAATTAGGGCTTGGACAAGGGCACCCACGCCCTTGTCTTGCCCTATTTATCAGGGTTTTAAATCTTGGCAGGATGTTAGTTCCCATCGTGCTCATTAGGATTCTAATTTCAAATTTTGTTTTTTCATTTGATGTTGACACATTAAATTCTAAGAATTTGAATTCTGGAGGTTAGATATTTAAATACATTTGAAAATCATTTTATCATGTACAATCTACATGCAAGGCTTTATGCCAAAATTCTGCAAAATTATCGTTCAAGATTAGTGAATTGTTGAAGCTCTTTGAAGTTATTTAACTTTGCTATCATGGAGATATTTATGGAGATTAGGAATCAAGATCTAGAGACTATCTTTCTCTTCCTAGGGTTTGTACAACCTTTTGTAAGATCAGGAGAAGTGTTGAAGCCCCCAACATGAGCTTGGGAATCCCCCATGAATATGATTGTCTCGCCTTCTTGTTCTACAAGTATTCATTGCTCTCATCTCGTTGAGGTGACATTGTGTTTGTTTCATTGAGTGAAGTAAAGTGTTGATCTTTCCTTGATGCTTGAGTCATCTAGGGTTTTGTATTTTCTACATACACATTTGTTAGATGAGTACACACATCTGTGAATCTTTCTCATTGGCTATTGTTGAGGTAGGAATACCAAAAATGGGGCTTGATGGAGGCAAGATGCTATATAGACACAACCATGTTTCTCTTCCTTTTGCATGTACAGGTTGCATACAGATAGATCTTGTGAAAAGGAGTGACAAGAAGACAGATATTGCAAACACAATCATCACAGGATTTCAAAATTTAGGATTGTGAGACTTTTGAGACACATTGACTCACATTGGCATCCTTTAGAATATTTTCTTCAATATCTGGGAATATTTGGAGATTACCTATTGCCTAGTATAGAAGATTCCAATAGTTGGAAACTTTCAAGAGACAGGGGCTAGTGCCCTAGTCCAATAAGGCTCCATTTTGTCGGTAAATATTCTCTGCACCTTTTACTCTACATTTTTGTGATTTGTTTGTTCATATATGTGTCTGAAAGGTGTATGTTATAGTATAGTTGTTTAATTAAGGTTTCACGCTTAGTGAACACAATAAGCTTGTAAAACTTGATTTAGAGATTGACCCAGTTATAATTAGCATAAAAATGGAACCTAGGAAATTAGTATCTTTACTCCAAGCTTATTTCTTACTTCCCTAATGTTTAGCAAGAGAAAGTGTGGGACTTGATTCAGTTGGTTGAACTATCATTATCTCGCATTTTCCACTAAACATTTTGGTGAACCCATACTCTAAAAGAGTTTGCATCCTTTTTAAACATTAGACCTAAATTAGTTTTCTATCCTAAATCACATTTAGATTTCAAACCCTCTTTTGTGAAGGTACAAACATTGAATATTGAGTGATTTCTATATCCTTTCATTAAAAGAGTTTAAAATTACAACTTTATGTTTTGCATAAGTGCTGTTGTATTTCATTTCCACAAAATTTATGCTATACCATTTTACATTTAAGTCTTTAGTTAATTAGAACATGTTATAATGTTGGGTTACTTTCTATAAGACTTTCATGTGTATGATGAGCCATTTAGTTGTGATGACTTCAATATGTTAGATGAAGCCCTCTAGGACTTTATCACAATTGAATATTCAACTATGGCTCCTAAATTATCATTGTTTCAAAGATTAGTAAATTTAATCTATGTTCCTAAACCTCAAGAAGAACCTATGAAGACAAAGATAGTGCTCAACCTGTGTACAGATTGGCTCAACCACAGTCTAAACCAGTGTACACTATTAGAGGTCTTCTACCTTCTTGTTGACCTTCTGATTAGATTTATAATTATGCTAAACAAATAACACAGTGAAATTCACAACCTAGTCATACTATAGTTGCTCATACATATAACACATGGAATAACAAACAAATCAAATAACAATTGACTATTCCATTTTCCTTGCTAGCTTCTCAACTGATGCTTCCTCAAGCACCTCATTTACCACATAAATCTGGTCAAGATTATGATCTTGTTGAGCAGCTTTGAGCTACTCTTGCAAAAATTTCTCTTTGGGAACTTACACAAACCTCACCTACATACCGTGGAATGCTCCAAGAAGCTTTACAAAAGGTGATTGTTCCACCTGCTATCAAGCCGAATGATGTAGCAGCTCTATTAGATTGTATGCACATGACAAAAATAGATATTCTATTTCAACTACATGATTTTCCATCTATTAAAGTTCAAAATTAGTACGATCCTTTGATTATATTCATTACAATAAACAAGGAATTGATTAAGTGAGTTATGAATGATAATGGATCAGCTCTTAATGTTTGTGGCATTTATTTGTTACATAAGATGAAAGTTGATAAGTATCTGTGGCTTTGATAATGTTGGAAGACAATCCATAGGCACTATAACTTTACCTATACAAGTTGGGCCTGTGACTTTATCTTCCCTGATTCATGTCATGTTTGCTTCTTTATAATACAACATGATTCTTGCAAAACCTTGGATTCATGCATTAGGGCCAGTACCTTCTACCCTTCATCATTTGATCAAGTTTATTTATAAAGATAAATTTCATACTATTGATGTTGACCCTGAACCAGATAATTGTTTACAAACTGAATTACAAAAGCAAGTTGGTCATTATAAGATTCATAGAGAATATTGCGCATAATTCTAAACAATTAAATGCATTCCTTGGTGATGATTGGGGTTCATTAGATTTTACTCCTACTTCTATAGTAGAGTATAAACCTAACACCACTAAGTCTTAAGAATGAAATGTTACATTGATCTCATCTAAAAATTCAAATCTAAAGCCCAAAGTGTCTTTGGTAACAAATAAAAATAATAATCTTACTTACACTATGGATTATGAGACTTATGAGGTTCCACCTTCTTCCCAAGAAATGGCCTCTCTTTATGGTCAAGGATTTCAGATCCTTTATAACAATTGTGACTATGTAGGTAATGGTTGTGGTATTAATCAACAAGGAATTCAAGTACCTATAGAATCTGCTTCATGACATTACTCAAGTGGCATTGGATATAATCCATTCAAGGAATCCAAATCCTGTAGATGACCTAATCCTAATGTGAATATGATATCAACACTTAATTTGATGTATCCTGAGATGAAAGACATGAGTTGTTCTCTAGGAAATATTCCTTTGGATATGTTTTCGATAGATGAAGTAATAATGGATTTCTTGGGAGCTTATGATGATCTTCCTCATTATCATCATAAGCATGGATTATCTTATCAATTAAATCAAGATGCATATTTTGGTAAATCCACTTGTTTCATAAATACTACTACAAAATTCAAAGAAGAAAGTAAAGAGCAACAATAGTCACCCAACCTCATAGAATCCAATACTTTACTTAATGGAAAAATAATTGAAGTTTCTATGGACAAGGATAACATTGAAAATGTTATCCCTATAGGTGATTGTTTTAAAACAAAAGAGAGAATATAGACTACGTTGTTACATGAATTTTGTGAATTGTTTGCTTGGGATTATTTAGATATATCCGGTATTAACCCATAGATTGTAACACACAATATTGTATTAAAACTGAATACTAAGACGTTTAAGTAGAAGATCTATAAGACGAATCCTAAGGTTGCATTACTCATAAAGGCTGAGATAGAAAAGCTCTTAGAAGTTGGTTTTATCCACTTGATCAATTCTTCACCTTAGATCTCAAATATCATCGCCATTGGTAAACATGAAGGTCATATTTAGATGTGTATCGATTTTAGAGATTTGTATCTCACTTCTTTGAAAGATGATTTTCCCCTTCCAAACATTAACATGATTGTTGATTCAATAGTTGTTCATGAATTACTTTCCTTCATGGATAGTTTTTTAGGATACATTCAATTTTTCATAACCCTCAAAATCAATATAAACAACTTTTATAACACCTTAGGGAACATTTTGTTGGGTGGTCATGCCATTTGGACTAAAGAATGCAGGAGAAACTTACCAATGTGCTATGATCCTTAGCTTTCATGATTATATGCATAGCATCTTCGAGGATTATGTTGATGATATCCCTGCGAAGTCTATATGTTGTCAGGATCATGTTAGAATCTTGTAATAGATCTTTGAATGAATTAAGAAATATAACATGCATTTAAATCCCCATAAATGCATTTTTAGTGTAGACAATGGAAAATTATTGGGATTTATATTCTCGAATCGTGGTATTGAAGTAGATATGAAGAAAATTAATGCTATTGTTAATATGGCATCTCTTAAGAACATATCTCAACTTTGTAGTTTGCAAGGGTAAATAAAATCCATCCACCTATTTGTTTCGCAACTTGTAGATAAGACTCACCCTTTTTCACAACTACTAAAGAAGGATTCAAAATTTTAATGGAATACTAATCATCAAAAGGATTTTGAAGATTTAAAGAATTATCTAGTTAATCTCCCTATTTTATAGCCTACTACTGCTAATAAACCTATTCTTTTTATACTTTGATAGCTAATAATGCTTTCATAGATTTATTAGCACAACATGATACTGAAGGAAAGGAACATGTTGCATATTACATTAGCCAAACCTTGCTTGATTAGGAAGTGTGATATACTATTATCGAGAAGAATTTCTTAGATCTAGTGTTCATGACTTAGAAGCTTAGACATTATCTATTAAAAGATAAAATACATGTGATGGTGAAATTTGACCTATTGAAACATCTTTTCGCTAAAACTAACTTGTTAGGTTGTCTTGCTAAATGGTTTATGTTGTTAACTAAATTTGATCTTAAATTTATTTCGTAGAAAGAAATTAAAGGACACGTGTTAACTGATCGTTTAGCTGAAGCACCTTCACCCTTCACTATACAAAACCAGGAGACATTCCTTGATGATCAAATTTTAAATATAGATAAGGATGACAAATGGGAATTATTTTTTGATGGATCAAGATGTTAGACTGGCTCTGGTGTAGGTGTTATATTAGTACTTCCTTCTAGTAAGTCGATACCTATGTCTTATTGCCTAAACTTCTCATGCACAAATAACATTGCCGAGTATGAATCTCTCATTACAGGACATCATGTTGCTTTGGCTCTAAACATAAAAAACATCACTATATATATGGTGATTCACAATTAATTGTACAACAAATAATTGGATCATATCAAGCTAAGCAAGACAAATTATCTCAGTATCTTGACATAAGGTTATCTTTGTTAAAACAATTCATATCATTTTCCATTGATACTATTCCAAGGAAATACAATCACATACAGATGCAATGGAAAGCGCAACTTCTCTTATATCCCCTATCAATTCACCTGACAAATATACCTTCATCATCCATAACCTTAAAACACTGGCACTAGAAGAGGTTTCAAATTTTGATACCAACCTCTATTGTAACATGATTTCTAATGAATTCTTCTTCCATATATTCTATTATTTATACAATGGAACCATCCCTAACACAATTTCTCTGAATACATGAGTTCACCTACACAAACCTACAACATGTTATATCATCCTCTCTAATGTCTTGTATAGATTAAGTTATAATAGTGTCCTTCTTTGATGTCTTAGTAACTCAGAGATCTCCCTAGCTTTAGAAGAAGCTCACTCTTATGCCCGTGGAGGTTGTTTTGGAGGAAAAACATTGGTACAAAAGTTATTGCATATGAGATTATTTGCAATGCATGGAAAAAGATTCCTTCGCATTTATCAATAAATGTCCTCAATGTCAACAACATAATTATTTAATCTAAGCACCTACCCAGGAACTACGTGCTCAAGTTTCACCTTGGCCATTTTCCATTTGGGGCTTGGGTCTAATTGGAAAATAATCTCCACCTTCTTCTCAAGGACACACCTTTATAATCACCGCTATTGATTACTTCATGAAGTGGGTTGAATTTGTTCCTCTACGATCCATGACTACTGAAGTAATTTGTCACTTTATATATGATAACATAATCTCGCAATTTGGTATACCTTCCTCCTTGGTTTCTAACAATGGCATGCCATTTAAAATTAAGGATGTGAAGAAATTACTTTACAAATATAATACCCAACATCACTTCTCTATGCCTTGCTATCCTCAATTGAAAGGCCAAGCAAAAGCTTTGAACAAATTTATTAGACAAATTTTACAAAGCATTGTTAATAAACAGCAAAAAGACTAGAATACTCAACTTTCTTATGCATTATGGGCTTATAGAACAAGTATTTGAATGGATACTAGAACAACACCATACAATCTTATCTATGGTGTTGATGTGATAATGCCTTTAGAGTTAGAAATTCCTTCACTGCGAGTTTCCCTAAGAGACATTGTTGATGATGATACAGAACGAGAAAAGAGATTACAAGAACTTGAGATGCTTGATGAACAACATATTAATGCTCTTGAGCATCTTAAGGCCCATCAAAAGAGTATCCATCAATGGTACAATGAGCACATTATGCATCATTCATTCAATTTTGGAGGTTTGGTATTATATGAGAATCAATGTAATGTAAATGTACCTCCTAGAGGAAAAGGAAAGTTCAGCCCTAACTAGCTCATACCATAAGTTGTTATTGAAGCCTTTGAATTAGGAGCATATAAACTAGTAGATGAACAAGGTACGCTTCTTAAAGAGCCTATTAATGTTTTGCATCTCAAGAAATTATATGCTTAAGATTATATGTTAGATGTTACTTTAGAAAGCAAACTTATTAGTTAGTTTAGCTTCAATTTTGACAAGATATGATTATTTTATCTTAATTCATTTAACATAGCATCTTTTTTCAATTAATCATTGTTGTATCTTAGACATGTGTTATTAAGATCACCTTTTGTATTAATAGAGTATAACATAGAATGTTGGTTATGTGTCAAGTTCATTAATCATTATTCTTTTTACTATATGTTCTATAAAGAATTGTTTAATATATCACATTAGCATTAATAAAATTTCCACATAAGAACTAACATTTATAAGTAGTTGCATTTTATATAAATCACATGTGATTGATTAAATAACATTAGAAGCAGTAATAGGAAAACATCATATATATAAACATCAGTTTGAATATACATCAGCGTCGATAATCCCGTACATCAAAAGAGGATGTCATAGTACATAAGATACATAACATAGATAAACCTCAGTCACCAGTCCCCTCAAGACCTAGTTCTATGCATGTGACAGAGGGTTGTCGATGTCTAGCTATGGACCGTGAATGAATCCTAGAGACACTTCATGACCGTAACCCCCTGAGCTCACCTCTGTGTCCTAGCACCTCACTGTGTGACTCTAGATACATTTGATGGTACTGGTTCCTCTCTACCTGAACTCTATCCCTATTTGATAATGTTCTATATTTGTCTAGAAATGCAATGTCTCACTTTGGCTAGGCCCTATCTCTCTCATCTCTCACCTGATGTAACTCAGGAAGTATGATCTCACAAATAATAGGATCTCTCTCAGGTAAAGGTACTACTATAGCTTGATCTTGTAGTATCTGGAGCTTAGCTTCTACATGCTCAGTTCTTTGGATAGCCTAATCTAAAGTAGACTCCATAGATAATCTATATCTCACGAATGACATGAATATTTCTACATGCCACCCTTCATATGGTTATGACAAATATGCCATTCGCACCTATTGCTCGGTTGCATCAGTAGGAATTATCTCTGCTATGATCACAAAATCACACCATGCATCTATCCCAACTACAAAAAATAAAATAAATATTAATATCTCATATAAATATCACACATAATCATCAAAATAAATACATCAATATAATAATAACTCAATTGGATCTCCATCTCGCTAGGATGGATCCTAGATCGCTGATGGTGTAATAAGCTTTGTAGATGACTCTATAGCTAGGGGCACATGACTACTAGTCTCCCCTCACTCATGCTAGCTTGATCTCCTAATACTTGTAGGGAATGGACTGGGAGCTCTTGAGTATGGTCTCGACTTGATCTCCTTGTCATCATCTATCTCCTGCTGAGCTCTCCATGCTCTCACTTTGAAGATGTACTATGATGGGATCTCCTCATCATTATCATCATCATCACCCTCATCCTCATCTAGATCATAATAACTAGCAAAGTCACTAACATCATCCTCTACGCTTGTGTCACTCATGTGACTAGCCCAAGGTAGAGGATCACTTTTAGGGTGATCGGGAGGAAAGATAGGAGCAGGTCATGCTATCTGCCACAAGGTCTAGTACGCTTGGGTAACAGTTACATTGTCTACATTAGATACTAGTTTTGCATTGTCTATACCATCATCATTAATCATTACTATATCTGCTAGTGTCAGTCCTTGGGTGCTATTTACCTTGACTATGTTGTGCTATGAGTAAGTGTAGCTCAGACGTATCATAGGGACATCCTATCTACATCTGAATTGTCATGCCACTCTATCAAAATAGAACCAAATGACTATGTGATCAAGGAGACCAGCCATCAGTTGATCCCTCTGCATCTTAGCTAACTATTGATGCTGACCTAGCCATGGTATGTAGTTGTGATATGGTCTCCACAAGATGTTTCTGGGCTATAGTCTATCAAATAAAACCCTCCAATATAGAAGATCACCATGTCTCTAGCATCTGATGAGAGGATAAGAAAGAACATGTTGATAAGTAAACATTGGCTTTATAGGGAAACCTAGAGCCCATGTACATCTAATATGCTCAAATGCGTAGACCTGTAGTAATGTGCAAACAATTAAGCTATGTGACTCATACTAAACATATCATAAAAAAAAAGAGGTGTGCAAGCATACTACACCTCCATGCATATACTATCCTCTACTCCATTTCTGTCATACTATAAACAAGGTCCCCATGAAGGTGAGTACCTTGTCTATCCTACACAACAGCTAATGTGATAGTAACCATCAATATCCATTAAACCAATGGGATGTCAATACATCCCTACTCTAACAATTGCAACTGAATATGCCCTCACTTTACTCGAGCTATAGTGCAACCTAATAATTACATCTAACTCTCTCAAATATACTCTGCTAAGAGACACTCTATGATCATCACTATCTCTCCACATACAGGCAGTTGCAGGTTCTGATAGACATCTTCTAGCATAACTCTTATCTCATTGGTGGGCAGATGGAATGTAGATGTGGATACATTTCACCTATCCATCCATGCCCTAAGCATGCTATAATGAAACCTCATTATGGGCATGATCAATACCCACCATAAACCCACTATCTATAAGTGACTCCTATCCCCATCGGTCATAGTGCTAATGTGATCTCAAAGCAGTGTCATTAGGCATCTGACTATATGCTCTCATGTATCAAGAATGTCTTATAGGTCAAGCATTTAGAAATGGCATCATTCTACATCATCAAATCATTACTAAGCATATACAACATCAATATGTGCCCTATACTTGGGCCCCTTGCCTTTTCTAGACTTGGGCACCCTAGGAGGACCTAGGCACCTCAAAAGGACTAGGGTGCCTAGATGACATACTAGTGCCTTGACTAGACTTGGGTACCCATGTTGGGAACCCTTGTCTGAAAGGGACTATGTCACACACAAAAATAAGAAATCAAAAGAAACTGGACAGAATGATGACAGAAGCAAAGATTAGGACCCTACCTTGAGCTTGAATCATCTCTCTGCCACTCAAGCCTAGAGAATCTCTAGTCTCAATGTCTAGTATAGATATTGGCTCGGCATGGCTGGTCTCTTCCTTCTTCTCTATCTCTCCTCTACACAACACGATAAGAATGAATGGTGAAAAAGTGAAAAAACCCTTTACATATAGTAAGTGAATGAGAATTCCTATCTTATCTAGGTGCAAAAGTAAACAATTTCATCATGTCTCATCACTCAATTAAGCAGAAACAAGGGGGGCATATATATCCCTTAATTTCTCCCCCCATCATGTCTTATCACTCAACCTCTTAGTGTTTATGACTGACATATTTGTGTGTTGGTTGCAGGCTGATTTAATTTTGATTCTAACAAGTGTTCCTTTACAGGTTGCAGTTCCTAATTTTGTGGTCTTGAAGGATTATAGACTGGGAGCTTCTTCCTCTTGTATGGAAAGACTTCAACTTTCTCTACAATATCCTTTTGGGTATCCCTTTCATGATTTACGTACTTACTTTCCTTTAGTTGCATATGCACATACTGTCATATGGCCACTAAAGTGTGGGCTAAATGTTATGTCAAAAATTGTCCTCATGCATGGAATGGTACAATTTCTTATGAGTTTAGCTCCTTTCCTTTGGTGAGCTTTAACCTATTTATTTATGGCCTTCTCAAACCCTTATTGACCTATGTATAACCAAAGAAATATCATATTCTGAGATAACTTGTGACTAAAACTAAAAAAGAACTTTGGATTTTGGACATCCCTAACCTCCTTGATGAAGACCTGATCAGAAAATTGGGGCCTTGAGAAGGGCATCCACACCCTTGTCCTACCCTATTTTTTGGGGTTTTGAATCTCGGCAAGGTGTTTGTTCCCATCATGCACCTTGAGATTCTAATGTCAAATTTCAATTTTTGGTGTGATACTGACATGTTATTCTAAGAATTGTAATTCCTAAGGTTAGATATTTAAAGACATTTGAAAATTATTTTATCATATACAATCTACATGCCATCTTTTATGCCAAAACTCTACCAAAATTACCATTCAAGATCAACCACTTGTTGAAGCTCTTTGAAGTTATTTCATTTTTCTATCATAGAGATATTCTGTGGAGATTAGGAATCAAGATCTAGAGACTATATTGTTCTACCTAAGGTTTGTACAACCTTTTTGTATGATCTGGAGAAGGATTGAAGCCTCCAACATGAGCTTGGGAATCCTCTGTGGATATGGCTTCCTTGCCTTCTTGTTCTACAAGCCTTCATTGCTCTCATTACTTTGAGGTGAAGTTGTGTTTGTTTCATTGAGTGAAGCAAAGTGTTGATCTTTCCTTGATGCTTAAGTCATCTATGGTTTTATATTTTCTCTATACATATTTGTTAGATGACTACACACATTTGTGAATCTTTATCATTGGCTATTAATCAGGTAGGAATACCAAAAATAGGGCTTGATTGAGGCAAGCTCCTATATAGACACAACCATCTTTCTCCTCCTTTTACATGTACAGGTTGCATACAAACATATCCGATAGAAAGGAGTGATAGGAAGATGGCTATTACGGACACAATCATCACACAATTTCAAAATTTAGGATTGTGAGACTTTAAGGACATAGGGAATCACATTGGCATCCTTCAGAGAATTTTCTTCAGGATTTGGGAACCTATGGAGATTACTTGTTTCTTAATATAGAAGATTCTGACAGTTGAAAACTTTTAGGACACAAGGACAAGTGTCCTTGTTCAACAAGGCTTCATTTTCTAGGTGCATATTCTCTATACCTTCTACTTTGCATTTCTATGATTTGTTCATCTATATATGTGTCTGAAAGCTATCTCTTATAGTATAGTTGTTGAATTAGGTTTTCATGTTTACTGAACATAAGATTTTTACTTAGTTACAATTAGTAGAAAAAGGGAACCTAGGAGATTAGTATCTTTACTTCAATCTTGTTTCTTACTTCGCTAATGTTTAGCAAGAGAAAGTGCGAGACTTGATTTGATTTGTTGAACTATCATTGTCCCTCATTTTCCACTAAACAGGAAGATAGTTGATAAAAAGTATACTATACCTCCTAATGGTCCAAAGGATGAAGATGATATTAAAGAATATGAGAACAATGGCAAGGCAAGGAGTGAATGTAATGAGCTACAAAACTACAAATGAGATCTGGAAGAAGTTGGAAAGTATATATGAAGGATATGACAAGGTGAAGCAAGCAAAGATGTAGAATTTGAAGTCCATATTTGAAACCCTAAAGATGTCAGAGAATGAAAATATTGCAAGCTACATGTAGAGAGTGGATGAAGTTGTCAACTACATCAATGGTCTTGGTGGAAAGTTGGAGGGAAGTGAAGTGGTAAAGAAGGTACTAAGAACTCTTCCAAAATCCTATAGTACTAAATTTTCTGCTATTGAAGAAACTCAAGATTTGGATAAGTATTCTATGGATCAAATGTTTGGTACTTTAACTACTTTTGAGATAAGAGAATTTGGTCAAGATGATACAAGAAAAGAAACTACTTTTAAGGCTAGAAAGACATAAAAGAATGTTGAATTAGATCTAGATGAATTTGATGAAGTGGAACAAAATTTTGTAAGTAGGTTGAAAAAGGGCTCTAGAAAATATGGAGGTAAGTTACCCTTCAAATGTTTTAACTGTGGAAAGATAGGTCATTATGCTTCAAAATGTCTAATCAAAATTTCAAATTACAAATACAAGGATAATAAAGGTAAATCATTCAAGATAGGTTACTATGTTAAATAAGATGATAGCATATATGATGATGAGTCTAACTATCTGGATGATGAAATTAATGAATGCATGTTCATGGCATTGAATGTTGGAATTAATTTTGAAAGGGGTATGAAGGAAATTCCTCCAAAAATAGAGCACAATATCAAAGGAGATTTGGTAACTTCTTTCCATGCAAGAGAAGAGGAGAACCACTAGTTAATTTACATTGGGTGTTCAAATCATATGATAGGTGATAAGAATAAGTTTGTGAAGATTCAAAAGTTTGATGGAGGTTTTGTTAAGTTTGGAGATGATGCATCTTCTAAGATCTATGGAAAAGGTTCAAAATTTTTTTATGGCAAGCACAATACAGATGATGTTCTTTATGTCAAGGGCCTCTAGAATAATCTTCTAAGTATAGGACAAATGTGTAACAGAGGATATAACCTTGTGTTTCAGGATGGTGGCTATGAAATCAAGAAAAAAAACTCCAAAACTTTGGTTGCTACAGGAACAAGGACAAAAGGAAATATATATCAGCTCAAAGGTGTTAATGTTATGTGTTTCATGACTCAAATTAATTAAAGTTGGCTAGGACAGAGAAGAATGTGTCACATCAATTTTGACAGTCAAGTGAGGATCAACTCTACTCAAGTTGTGAGGGATCTGCCAAGAATTACAAACCCTATCGAAGCAACTTGCAAGGAATGTCAGATTGGGAAGCAAATGAGGAATAATTTCAAGATCAAAGAGTATTCTACCACCAAACCTCTAGATTTTGTGTATATAGGTCTGTGTGGACCTACAATAGTAGGAAGATTTCAAGGTGACAGGTATTTCATGTTGTGGATTGATTATTACTCTAGAATGACTTCCAAGGTAATATTTCTCAAAGAAAATTAGAAGATCTATATAAGTTTAAAGCATTTAAGGTTATGGTTGAAAATGAAATTGATCTGAAAGTCAAGTGTAGGTCTGATAGAGGTAGTGAGTTCACCTCCAATGAGTTTAATTGCTTTTATTAAGATCACAAAATAAAGAGGCATTTTTTAGTCCGTAGGACTCCTTAGTAGAATGGAGTGGTGGAAAGAAAGAACAAGATTGTTCAAGAAATAGTAAGGACAATGTTGAAAGAAGAAAATTTACCAGATATCTACTAGAGAGAATCTATTCACACTATAGTCTACATACAAAATAGAGTCCAAGCAAGGGTCAACAATTCAAAGACTCCATATGAACTATGGTGTGGAAGAACTCCTCATGTAAAATAATTTAGATCATTTGGAAGTAAGTGCTACATTAGGAGAGATGAATAAAACTTGGGAAAGCTTGATACAAGATCAGATGAAGGAATCATCCTTGGATATTCTACAAAGAGCAAGGCTTACAGGTGCTACAACAAGAGGCTGAAGAAATTAGTGGAAAGTGCAAAATGTCAAAGTGGATGAAGAACCATATCAAAGTTCAGTGCTAATAGAAGGATATGAATCTGATGAGACCCCTTGTAGAGAAGAAGAAAGAGAAGAAAGTTGATGAAGAATATGCTCCAAAAGGGATTCCTAAGACCCCCAAGTATGAGTAGAAGAATCATTTTGAAGATCAGATCATTGGAGATAAGAAGAAAGTTGTTTTAACAAGAAGTATTGCTATGGTAGATGAATAGGTAAATTTGTGTTTATTGTCTAAAATAGAACCCAAAATAGTGACTAAAGCATGCAAAGATGAGCACTGGATCAAGGCTATGGAAGAAGAATTGATGCAAATTGAAAAGAATTAAACTTGGGAAGTTGTCCCAAGACTAGTAGATAAAAATGTGATAGGAACTAAATGGGTCTTTTGGAACAAATTGAATGAGAATGGAGAAGTAGTCAGAAATAAGGAAAGGCTTGTGTGTAAAGGCTGCTCACAAGTGGAAGGAATAGATTATGAGGAAACATTTTCTCCAATGGCAAGATTGGAGGCCCTTAGAATGTTCTTGGCCTTTACAACTCATAAGGACTTCAAAGTTTATCAGATGGATGTAAAATCTACATTCCTGAATGGAGAGTTAGAAGAAGAGATATACATTGAGAAACCAGAAAGCTTTCAGTTATGAGATAATCAAAATATGGTCGACAAATTGAAGAAGGCATTGTATGGACTCAAACAGGCTCCTAGAGCTTGGTATGCAAGGTTGGATAGGTACCTGCTACAATAAGGATTCAAAAAGGGCACTGCAAATAGTAATCTATACTTGAAATTTGAAGAAGATCAAATCTTGATTGTGGAAGTGTATGTTGATGATATAATCTTTAGAGGAAATGAAGGTATGTGCAAGAGATTTCCAAAAGAGATGCAAAAAGAAATTGAAATTTTGATGAGTGGGGAAATGAAAATCTTCCTTGGGTTATAAATCGGTCAATCAAGAAAAGGTATTTTCATTTCACTGTCAAAAGTATGCTAAGGAAATGTTGAAGAAGTTTGGAATGGAAGACTTGAAACTAGTATGTAGTCCCATGACTACAAGTTGTAAATCAAACAAAGATGATGAATCCCCTAAGGCTAATTAGAGCAAGTATAGATCAATGATTGGTGGATTGTTATACATGACTTCTACTAGATTGGATATCATGCATGTAGTTTATCTTGTGGCTAGATTTCAAGTTGATCCCAAAGAGTCACATGTTTTAGCAGTAAAGAGGATATTTAGATACTTGAAAGGCACTTTGGAGTTTGTCCTATTGTATCCCAAGGATACTAATTTCTCCTTGAGCGCATATACAGATGCAAATTGGGTAGGATGTATAGATGCTAGAAGAAGTACAAGTGGTGGTGCTTTCTTTCTAGGAATCAAACTTGTCTCATGGTTAAGTAAGAAGCAGGACTTAGTGTCATTATCTACTACAGAGGTAGAGTTCATTGCAGTAGCATCTTGTTGCACATAGGTGTTATGGATGAAGAAAACATTGAAGGATATCAAAGTGTCATTTGATGAGCATATTCCTATTTTATGTGATAATACAAGTGCTATCAACATCTTAAAGAATCTAGTAATTCATTCAAGGACAAAGCATATTTCAATCAGGTATCACTTCCTAAGAGAGAAGGTTGTAGAGAATGAGGTGAAATTGGAGTATGTGCCTACCAAGGATCAAGTTGCAAATATTTTTACAAAGGCTCTTCCTAAGGATACTTGTGAGTATGACTGGCAGAAGTTAGGGTTATTTCCCCTCCTTTTAACTAGATGCATAAGTGTGTACATTTGTTTGGGAAGCATTTAAGTATATATTATTGGTGTTGGACCGATGTGGAAGGCTATCTCTTAGGGCGAGTAGGTAGTGATAGTATTGTTTCGTGCAATCAGATGGAGCATATATTATGATCCTAAGGGGGAGAGTGCAGAAAAGTGAGAGTAGTGAAGATAGAGCAGGTAAGTTTGCTAGTGTTGTAGTTATTGCCCTTTTCTATTGATGTCAAAGGGGGAGAGAGTTAGATTGGCTGAAAAACCATAGTACAGTAATGTGTGTGAAGAGTAAGATTTTCTCCAGTTAGGGGGAGTACAACTGAGTTACTGATTGATTGCTTTAGGTCTTGATGGTTTTTTAAAGAGTTGGTGTTGCTATTAATGATAAAGTGGGAGATTGTTGGAAAATTGCTAGTGTTGTGATTGATGTCAACCTATAGTAGGTGGTTCACTTGGTTTCCAAGTGGTTTTGAGAAAATTTGATAAAAAGGTGTGCAGTGGGATAGAGGTGTGCTCTGTGTTGTGCTCCACATTTCTTCCTAGTTGAAGACATGCTTGAGCAGTTTCAAGGTTATGATCAAAGGTATTCAGAGGTGTTATATCAAGAGTGTTAGGTTATGGATCATGTAGAGGTAGAAGATGTGTTTGATAGAGAGTTTGACTGTGAAGAAGACTGTCTGGGAGAAATGATATTGCTCCACATTTCTTCATGTTAAGATCTCTTGTTTTCTAGATCTACAAAAGTGCTTATATTATCTATATCTACCCTCCCTTGAAGTTTCTAGTGTTGGGGTACTCTAAAAGTTTAGGTCTTGTGTTGATATTCAGTAGCAGTATATCCTAATGTGCAAAATGAAGACATTCCTTATTTCAAGTGGTTTCTGTAGTGTTACAGAAGATCATGATGATGGTGAATATTTTAGTAAGGTGTGTGAATGCTTTGGAGTGTCTCTCTCTAGTCTACATGATGTTTTTAGACTTGGTGTAGCATGGATGTGCTCATTATCTCAGGTTTGGTTGACCTAGCTTACTAGCAACATTTGCAAAAGGTATCTCATGGATTATGAATGTGATGAACAGCTTGGTGATACAAAATTGAGTCCTAGTTAACCCTTGACATGGTTCACTTTCACTTTATTCCACTACAGAAGTGTTTAGTGCCGACCTAATTGGTGTTGCATGTTTGAGGTGCACATGCTTCATTAGGACCAACCTAATTGAGATAGGTCTTGGTTGTAGATGGTATAAATGCATGATGATATTGAGTAGAGAAAAGTAGAGAAGATTATGTGAATGTGAATCAAGGGTAGTGAGTTGTGTACGAGCCTAAATGCTTCTGACTCTAGAATGCAGTGAGTAGAAGGTGTCAACATTTCAGTGTGCCTAAAGTTGTTGGAGGTAGTGAACCAAAGGTTGTGGATGGAAATGAGTGGTAGTGGTGGATTTCACCTATTGCTTTGAGATAGTGAATCTCTCTATAACAACCTTCCTTCTTCTCTCTTCTAAGCAGTGAGCCTTTCTCTTGGCAGTGAGTTTTTCTTTTGGACAATGAGCATATTTGTTTTTAGTGTTGCTATTCATATATATGTGAGCTAATCCTAATCATGGTTATTCCCTTCTTGGTTTTTCCACATAAATCTAGTGTTCTTATGTGTTTGAATGTGTTTTCATTGATACTCCATATGTTTACATTATGCTAATGCATAATAAGAGGTTGATGGTAGAAATTGTTCTAAGGGTTTAAAGTTTTAATATACAACTGATTCACCCCCCTCTCAGTTGTCATATGCATACTAACATTATTTCTTTATCATCAAATTTTCCTTTATCCAAACCTTTGAGTTTTCTCCCTTTGGTCCTATTTTCCTTATCAGCAAATCCTAAAATTCTTGAACCAAGCCTCCACCGCATCATTTTACGTTTATTAGTGAGTCTGTATTTTCTTGAACCAAGGGCCTTTTCTCATGCTTCTTCTTTATCAACAAATCACTACAATTCAAAACATTGACTTTGACCTTATCACCTTATTGGTGGAATAAGAAAACTTTAAACTTAGGAAAAGTTCATTCCTTAGCTAGTTTTTTGATAAGGGTACTTTATCTCTCTTGCCTTACACAAATCTTCAATCTCCATATTTACCTTATCGGTAAATTTACCCCATGCCAAACTAGCTTCCTTATCGGCAAATTCTAAAGTTTCAGAACCAATTTTGCCTTTATTTTCTCTATATTTTGCCTTATCGGCAAAAAGGCATATTTGTGAACTTTGCCTCTTTTCTCTACTATCAGAAAAACCCCTTGTCCGTGAACCTAGAGGTTCATAAACCTCCAAGTTCACCGCAAAGCTTTCCTTTGTCTTCAACTTCTTCCTTTCCTTATATTCATTCCACACCACAATAGGTTCCTTCATCATTGTTGGTGAACTTTGCCATCGGTGAATCTCTGAGTTCACTAACTCGAAACATTGCCGATAAAGTTGTTTTATCCTTCATCGTCTCCTTTATCTCTTTGCCACCAACTTTTCTCCCTTTTTTCCCTTTATCACCTTATCGTTGTATTAGAAAATTTGCAATACTTTGAACTAGTTCGCTAGTTCAAACTTTCAATGATTCACTAATAAGGCATGAGTTCCTTCCTTGGCCACATACAAAAATCTTTTTCCCTATCAAGGAAGTCACTCATTAGCTACTATAGTCACCTTGTCAGTGAATTGGCAACTCACTGAACTAGAAAAATTTTGAAGTTCAGGAAAAAGCCAATTTGTCGGCCAAAGCCAAAAATATGAATTTTTTTGAAAGGGAGAAACCACTTTTGACAAAGGCAAAAAACATAAAGACCAAACTTTGAACAAGGATAAATTCTTTGTTTTAAATAATTTTGAGATGGTTCAAAAGGCAAAGTTGATCTAGAATTCAATTCTCTATCTAATGATGACATTTTCTAGAAAATTTGCATAAGATTTTGTGGGTTTTATGGGATAAAATGAGAATTTTAGAATAAGTTTTTTGCAGGTGCCAACTCATTCTTTGATTTTATGAGCTTGATCTTATAGTCTTCATTTTCACTTCTTGTTGCGCCTAGATCTTCTAGGGAAGAAATGAGTTCTACTTCATAATCAACTACACAATCTTCAGCATTATAGGCTGTCATGTTTATATTATCTTCCAGAAGATTATTCCCAATAAATCTTACTTTTGTTCCCATGTGTTCCTCACCAAGATCTACCTTGATTGTTAGGTTGCATCTAAGAAACCTTGCTTTGATACCAATTGTTGAACACATAGAAGTACTAAGAGGGGGGTGAATCGGTACTAAATCAAATTACTTAATTTTTAGCTACTTTCAAACTTATGCGGTCAATCAAGACATGAGAAATACAAGAATGCAAAAGCACACAACCACAACACCAAATTTACATGAAAAAACTAAGAAGGTAAAAACCACATGGTGAGCAAGTTGCTTGGATCTACTATCAAAACCCAAACTCACAAATAAAATGTGATTACTTTATTAGTTATGGGCTACAACGCAAAGGAAGTTGCAACCCCCTAATCAGTTACATATTTGCAAAGCTTACCGCAATGTTCTTCATGCAATACAAAACATTTATCACTTTAACCTTAGCACTACAATTTGTCATCTTTATAACAACAATACTAATCTCCATAATATCAAAAATCTATCCAGGAATTCTTTTTTACCATTGAAGAGATCATCATATCTTTTGCAACTATATTATGTTACATGAACTAATCCTTAGCACATTTCATCATCATATCTACTTCTGTTGTAAATATATTAGCACAATATTGATTATTTCTTATCATTCACAACTCAAATTACTTTCAACAATTTTGAGTCTTCATATATATCCTCTACAGGCCTCAAGAATCTTTCTGCTTGGTTGGCCAAAATGAAATGTGTAGTGGCCATATTAATCAGCTCCCAAATGTGTGTGGTAAGTAAAATTCTAATTTGGTTCAAGAATAAGCCATAATCAGGTCCTATCTCAACTTGGCACACTCCACATTGTTGCACACACTAAACAATGGCATGTTCATCACATATATCAGGTTGGCATAGAAAACACTTACCCTTAACTCTAGAACAAAAGTGGTATTGGAGAAGACTAAATTATATCATGTGGATCACATTATGAATGTTATATGACTTGTAAAACATTTCTGAACATCTCTCTTACTAATCCAAGTAGTTTTATGCTAGCACAAATGCTTGAACATTGATTCTAGTATCCTTATCATACTCTGATAGCATAGTCTTGAAGTGAAACATCAAAGATCATACTTGTGGTGAACAAAACAAATTGAAACTTGAATTCAACATACCAACTAATCTAGTGTACCTTTCTTTCCATTGGCAAAACCAATTATCAATTAGCAGTGCTTTGTGTTAACATTAACTCTCTCCTTCTATTCACACTACTTAGTACAAAGGCAAGTCTTCATAGATCTGACTCAAGAAAATCATCTGTGGTACAAATTATTTCTTGAAACTTGAAACATAAATCCTAGTTACTCATATCTACCTATCCTCCAAGCCACAAATTCATATCTTTATCCGCGGAGAAGTGCAGAGCATTCTCTAGTTAGTTTGTGACTACACTTACCTTGTTCTATTATTGTCTTTGTTCTTGTATCTCTAAAACACTTTGAGTTAAACATTATGATCTCAATTTTAAAGCATAAGTTCTTGAATGCAATACCTAACTGATAGTTCAATTTGCAAGTCCATATCTTCAACTATTGTAGAATGCATTACATTCTTGTGAGCTTGTAACATCTACCCTGACTTGTACTATACTTAGACAAATTCCTTCAACATTTCCCAGCTTTATTCATCTAGTGGTAATCATTATATCATCACCAAGCAACACTAGTTCAACTTAACTCATCAATCATATCAAGAATTTGACTTATGTATTAACTTTAGTAGATAAGGTATGACTATGTATAGATGATAACGATCCATCTCCTTTACTTTGCAATTCTCTAATCAACATTTACTGTATGCTACTTTGAGTACATCAACATTTACACATCACTTTACTTGTCATTCTTATAATGCTTATTCTTCTATCCTTGTTGATCATCATAGTGATGTAATCCCTTTGGCATCATCTACAATCATTCTCACTGTAGCATTCCATGCCACTATGGACATCAATGACAAGCTATATATGCAACAAGTATACCCTCTACTATAGGTCAACATAACAAGAATAAGCTAAGATCCTGGGTGACTTAAGTAATGACATTGAACCCCTCTTTGTATCATTACAGTCTCAGGTCTATGACAACCTATCAAACTACTCAATAGATAGTCAAATGTGATTTCATGCTCATGAATAAATTTTGTATTCATTATTTCAATGATAATTTTTATACTCATCTCGATTGGCTATAATATTACCTTTTTGAAAGTATGGGATAATCTTAGCCAAAATATAAAATAGATTCAAGGCTATTCATAGCCAGGATTACACTTATGTAATCATATCAATATTATCTTATTACAAACTACCATAATGTTTTAATACTTTAAACAAATTGGTCTTGAGGAGAGGAAATAATAAGTTCACTTACACATAATGTAAGGATGAGTTCCTACTCATTGACCAAATAGCCTTACCAAATGAGTGAGTCCCACATAGCTCTCTACCTCATGATATTTTTAAGGATGTACCATTTATTCAACAAATAAAGAAAGATTAGTTAAATGTTATCAATCATTCAAGTATTCAAATGTAATTTTATTTTATTGGTGTCTTAGTACATAATTACTCATGCATTTATAAATTTCTACCTTACACAGGCATGCATGACAAAGCTGAGTTGTTGGCCTACTTACATGCACCACCAAGAGTGAAAAATACTACAGTTTATCAGTCATATTATCAATGTAAAGAGTGAAAAATACTTACATAAACTCTATCCCACGTTCTATACATTTAGTATATAACTTATTTAATCGACAACATCAGATTTAAATATGCATGGGTTTACATGATAGTAAGCTTATTCATTGATGTCAATGATGTATTAATGAATACATTCATTATGTGTTTGACGAATAAAATATTGATCTGATATGTCAAATTCCCAAGTTATCTTAACACATAGAGGTATTCTTAACCTCCTAATTTGTCAACATGGACAACAACATCGTCGACAAGACAATGACACCACATCACAAAGATAGTAGAAACATAAAAGTTGTTATATGGATCCTAATCAGACTTGGAGGTTAAATTTACCTCACTTTTAACAGCGTAGTTTTGCCCCAAATTATTTAATGACATCAAGGGGCAGCACCCCTTGTGGGGGTTTGGGGGTAGCGCCCCCAAGACAAGGTCAATGGGAAGTGCCCCTTGTGGGGTCCAGGGGAAAAACCCTATTTTTGTATTTTATAAAGGTGTTGGGAGTTATTTTTCTATTGATTGACATAAAAAAATGCTATTTTTGTAACTGACATAAGGCTTGATAAAAGCAACTAAGGGTTGGGGTTTTTGTTGACGTATTGTAGTATTTTGTAGTAGTATTGAGTTGCAAGGATTGTTGGTTTTAATTGGTTTTGATTTACTGGATAATAATATTGGACTGTCTATTGGTGGATGTAGCTTGAGTTTGGGTGAACCATGTTAAAACTTATCTCTTGTTGTTATTATTTTTGTGTATTTTCATTCCTCTATTTAATCTTTATTAGCATTTAATTGATATCTTCTACCAGCTAACCCTAACAAGTGGTATAAGAGTAGGTTGTGTTTGATTATCATCTATAGGAAGGTCTCACAAATGAGTGGGAGTCTCATGGTTCAGTGGGAGCAATGGCGGACGAGGGTAAATTGCACGTAGATAAATTCAATGGGTAGAACTATCAATTATGGAAGATATAGATGAATGATTATCTCTATCGGAAGGATTTATGGAGGCCATTAGAAGGAATAGCTAAGAAATTAGCAATAATGATTGATGAGGATTAGGAACTTCTAAACAGAAAACCACTAGGAACCATTCGGTTGTGCCTAGCACCATCTGTGGCATTCAATATAACAAAAGTGAAGACGAGTGAAATAATGAAATCTTTGGCTAAATTGTATGAAAAACTAATGTAGAGCAAGGGATGACTACTGAACCTTCACAAATGTGAGTGATTGATCCTTCTTGAGGTGGACAGCAAACTTACACAACATGCAATCTAAAACCTTCATTTATGAGCCTAAATTGGTTTGGGTATGTGAGATGATTGTAAAACCTTGAGGAGGGCATGAGACATGTTTATTTAACCTAGGGAAACTTATTAACTCACCAAGTGACTTAGCAAGCTATCCTACCCAACTTTTCTTCACAAACTGCTTATTTTCCTTATAGCCCTAGAAATGAGGTTTTGAGGGCATAACTCCCAAACATCCCAAACAACTTACCAAACTATTTATCTTTTTAGATATCCATTAAGGACATCCATAACATAATTGACATGCAAGGTACCTTGTTTTGGAAACAAATGCCTTGAAAAAGGACTGTACATGCTATTCCAAGGGGCAATTAGCCTTGTTTTACAAAGGAAGTACCCCACCAATGTTGTCCAGAACTTGCTAACCAATTATAGGAGTTAGAATGGGTTGCAAATAGAAGAATTCAATAGGTTTTTGACCTCCTTGGGCATTTTAAATCACTTAACCAACTCAATCTCACTCTAGCTAACTTAAATGGCTTAATACATGGTGATATCAAGCCAAACCTTCATCAAATCTTGCCTTAGTCTGCTCCCTGCACCTACACACAAAACCCATTGTAAAACATCCCTAACTAATCCTAATGCATCCATTTTGGGGCCTAAACATAATTATTTGGGTTAAAACCCCATCGTTCTCCTTAAACCCTACCAAACTCTCTTCAAAATAGTAAAACTTGGTCAACAAATTGTTCTCTCTCCTCCTACAATGTCAAAGAACCTAACTTGATTTAAATGGAATTTAATACATGTATCTAGAATATCCAAAACATGAGATCCCTTGAAATGATTGTACAGGAGAGTACCACACACAAGAGCAGCGGATTACATAGGAAAAAGCAACAAAAACAGTCTTGAAACTCATTTTCTCTTCTTCAAAATTCAATATCCCTCCTTTCCCAAGCTCAAAGGAATAAATACAATGTAAAATAAACTCTTTCACCTCATTCAAGATTCTCCCATAATCCAAAAAGGCAAAAAGATCACTAATCTTAGCCTTATCACTATTTTTCTAAACATAGCACATGCTATCTTGGAGCTCCACTATTAGTTTAACTTCTAAAATAGAGAGAGTGGTCTTCTAAAATAGAGAGAGTGGTCTAACTCAAACCTTATTACAAAAATAAACACATACATGACCCCACCTAGGCTCATAATGAGCATAAAATCCAAAATTGAAGGCTCTTAGTGAGCATACAGGTCAAAATTACAAAATTAACTATGGTGGTCTTTGTACCATACAACTGGGGGAAAAATGTCAATCTCCTGATGAAATGAGATCTTGGATAGAGGCTCCATGCTGCTTGATGTATTCTTCTTTCATCCATGTAGCATCTTCAATTGGCAAACCATGCCACTTCACTAAATGTTCATTGTAGACTTTGTTTCTTGTCCCCTTAACCTCTCTTGTGTCCAAGATATTTTCAAGATTCACTGGCTGACTAGGTGGGAAATCCCTTATCCAATCCTCAACAGAAACCTCCTCTACTTCTTCATCTATAACATTAGATCCTTTGAAAGGATACAGGTCTGCAACATTGAAAATGGGGAAGATAGCAACTCTAGGAGGGAGTTCTATCTCATAAGCATTCTGACCAAACTTGTGGATCACCTTGCAGGGTCCTATCTTCTTCATCATCAGTTTTGTATATCTGCCCTTAGGAAGTCTCTCCTTCCTCAAATGATCCAGCACCATGTCATCTATCTTGTATTAGACATCTCTTCTTCTTATATCAGCCTTCTCCTTGTACTTGGTAATACTCTTTTCAAGTGTTTCTCTTACTTGCTGATGTATATCCCTCATGGCTGTGGCAAAATCTTCTCCTTGTACACTCATATTGTCTACTCCTCTTAGGTCTCTTAGCTCATAAATGCCTCTTGGATTCATACCATACACCACTTCAAAATGTGTTCTTCCAATGCTCCTATTAACAGAGTCATTGTAGGCATATTCGGCTTGGGGTAGCAAGAGATCCCATGACTGATTATGCTCCTTTGTTAGACATCTCAATACGTTTCCCAAGGACCTATTGACAACCTCAGTTTACCCATCTGTTTGGGGATGGGAGGAAGAACTGAAGGTTAGAATTGTTCCCAGGTTCTTCCATATGGTTCTCCAAAAGTGACCAATGAACTTGGAATCTCTATCAGACACTATTGTCAAAGGCAATCCATGGATTCTTACAATTTCTTTGAAGAATAAACTAGCAATGTGAGAGGCATCATTAGTGGAATTACAAGCAATGAAATATGCCATCTTACTCAATCTATCAACAACAACAAAAATGTTGTCATAACCTCTTTGTGTCTTGGGCAGACCTAGAACAAAGTCCATGTTGATTGACTCCCATGGCTGATAGGGGATTGGTAAAGGTTCATATAAAACTATATTAGAACTTGATCCTTTAGCTCTCTGACATATCACACAACTCTCCACAAACTTCTTCACATTATTATGCATCTTAGGCCAATGGTAAAACCTCTTGACCTGCTCCAAAGTCTTGCCATGACCAAAATGACCACTCATGCTGCCATAGTGTTTTTCTCCAATCAGATTTGCTCTCATGGAGCATCTTGGCACACACAACTAAGCTCTCTTGAATATTAAAACATCTTATACTACAAAATTAGAAAATACATTGTGAAAAACATATTAGGACTGATTGCAAACAACAAAAACATCACTGAAATCTTCATCATTCTCATACACACCTTTAAGTGCATCAATACCTACACTCTGTAACTTGATCTCCTACACCATCATGGACCTTCTACTCAGTGCATCAAAAACTTTGTTTTCTTGTCCTTTCTTGTGTTTGATGGTGAATGTGTAGGCCTGCATATACTCCATCCACTTCATTTGTCTGTGACTCAACTTATCTTGGCTATTCAAGAAACTCAGAGCATGATTGTCAGTGAAGACAATAAACTCCTTAGGAAATAGATAGTGCCTCCACTTCTTGAGTGACTGTACCATAGCATAGAGTTCAAGGTCAGAGGAAGAGTACTTCCTCTTTGCTTCATTAAGTTTTTCACTGAAGAATGCAACTGATCTCCCATCTTGGCTTAGGACTGCACCTATGGAATATCCACTTGCATCACATTTAATTGTGAACACCTTGCTAAAATCAGGGAGTGCAAGAATAGGTTGTTGAGCCACCCCTGTCTCTAGGTATTTAAAGCTCTTCTTAGCTTCCTCAATCCATTAAAACTTCCTCTTCTTATCTCCTCTGATAGTATCAAGAATAGGAGAACAAATATGAATGAAATTTTTGATAAACTTTCTATAAAATGTGGCCAAACCATGGAAACTTCTTACCTCTACTACTTTTCTAGGAGTTGGCCAGCTGAGTATGGATTCTACCTTGGATGGATCCATCTTTAGTGTGCCCTTGAAGATCACAAACCCAAGATAAACAAGCTCCTCTTTCATGAATTCACACTTCTTGAGGTTGGTCATCAGTTTCTCCTCATTCGATCTCTTCAACACCATGTCTAAGTGCCGCAAGTGTTCTTCTTTGGTTCTATTGTACACAAGAATGTCATCTAGATAGACTACCACAAACTTGCCTATGAAATGCTTGAGAACTTCATTCATAAGTCTCATGAATGTGCTTGGGGAATTTGATAACCCAAATGGCATTACCAGCCACTCATAAAGACCTTCATTAGTCTTGAATGTTGTCTTCCATTCATCACCCTCTCTTATTCTTATCTGGTGGTAACCACTCTTTAAATATATCTTTGAAAAGTAACATGCCTTAGCCAAACTATCCATTAGATCTTCTAACTGGGGTATGGGAAATCTATACCTAATTGCTATCTTGTTGATGGCTATGGAATCAGTTGAAAGTCTCCATTCTCCACCCTTCTTAGGTGCTAGGACAATTGGAATAGCACAGGGGCTTAAACTCTCCTTGATCAACCCTTTGTCTAATAGCTCTTGGATCTAATTTTGGACCTCTTCATTTTGCTATGGTGTCATCTTGTATGCTACCTTGTTTGGCAAACTTGCACCAAGGATGAGATTAATATGATGTCTCACATCTCTAATAGGAGGCAATGGACTTGGTAGGTCTTTCACCACTATGTCATCATATTTGTCCAATAGGATCTGCACCTCTTCTGGTATCTTTTCTCCCTCTGTTTATACCTTGGCTGATATAGGCTTGCCAATGATGGCATATCCAACCTCTTCTTCTTTTAGTGTCTTCAAAAAATCCTTCTCTTTTACCATCATCATGCTTGGTCCTTCATGGTTTGCTGCACCATCTTCTTTTAGTGGAGTAAGTTGGTATGACACTCCATCCTTCACAATCATGTAGGTATTTTCCTCTCCATCATGCTTGGTCTTCCTGTCAAATTGCCATGGCCTGCCTAGGAGCAGATATAGCATACATCCATGGGGATGATATCACACAGGATCTTGTCCTTGTAGGAACCAATGTTGAACTCCACCCAAGCTTTCTCATTCACAAGTACTTGCTGACCCTTATTGAGCCTTGATACCTTGTAGGGTGTAGAGTGAGGAATCCTCTTGATCTTCAACTTGTCTACCATTTCTAGAGACACAAGATTGCCAGTAGAACCTAAATCAATAATCACCTTACATATCTTCCCTTGTACTTTGCAAGTTGTCCTAAATAAAGCCTTCCTTGGTTGTTGGTACTGTCAGTAATGTCCTTCTTATCATCAAGGATTCTCCTCCTTCTAGGGTTGCATGTACAAAAGATGAGTTCACACTCTCTTGGTCCTCCTCTTGTACTATTTGGATTCTTCTATCACTTCCATATGAACTTGATGCTTGTTTGTCTGGGCACTTGAATGCAGGATGTCCAACTTGGTTACAGTTGTAGCATTTGTCTGTGAAGGTGCTTGACCCTCTACCTTGGCCTCCAAACCTACCTCTACTATTTGATCTTCTCCCTCTAAAGCTACCTCTTTCACTTGAATCCCCTTTTGGCTCTTGATTCTCTTTGTTATTGTTATTTGTTTCTCCTTGCTACTTTTGTCATCTTCCACCAAAACTTCCTCTTCCTCTAAAGTTCCTTCATCTACCCTTTCCATTTTGTTCTTGTTTCCTTTTGTTTTTCTCCTCAGCTCTTACTACCAATTGGGAGCATTCTTCCACATTCCCGGGTGTAGTAAGACTTAGTTCATCTTGGATATTGAACCTAAGCCCATTCATGTATCTAGAAATCTTTTCAACTTCATCGTCATTATGGCTAGTTCTCATACTGAGCTTATGAAACTCCTCTGTGTAGGCCATTACATCTATCTCTTTCTATTTCAAGTTATGCAACCTTCTAAAGGTTTGAATGGCATAATCTTTTGGAAGGAATTGACCCTTCACCTTGGACACCATCCGGTCCCATGAACTAATTTTGGCTTTTCCTTTTCTTATTCTCTCCGACTGAACATAGTTCCACCATGTTAGTGCTACTCCCTTCAACTTGGTCTTTGCTAGTTTGACTTTCTTCTCTTCAGGCATCTCTTTGTACTCAAACTAGTTATCTAAGGAGTCAATCTAGTCTAGTACCTCCTCACTGTTCATCTTCCCTTCATACATGGGCAACTCCATCTTGACATCAGTGCTTTCTCTTTTCACTATTTGCAACATCTTCATAAACCTTTTGTCATCTAGATCCATCTCTATCTCATTGGATCCCTCTTGAAGGTCTACATTTTCACCCTCATACTCTTGGTCACTGTCTTCCTCAATGACCCCACCTCCTCTCAGGTTTGCTTCAATGGCTACAGGTTTAGTTAGGACTCCATCTTTAGATTCGCTCATCAATCTCACTTCTCTAGTGAGGACTAGACTATTCTTAGGAGGCATCTTATACTCCTTCTTCTTGACACTTTCCAAATCAGAACTTGTGATCTGATACCACTTGATGCAGAGTAGGGGATGACTAATGAACCTTCACAAACATGAGTGTTTGATCCTTCTTGAGGTGGACAACAAACTTGCACAACATGAGATCTAAAACCTTAATTTATGAGCCTAAATTGGTTTGAGTATGTGAGATGATTGTCAAACTCATCAAACTCACCAAGTGACCTAGCAGGCTATCCTACCCAATGTTTCTTCACAAACTACCTATTTTCCTTGTAGCGCTAGAAATGAGGTTCTGAGGGCATAACTCCCAAACTTCCCAAACAACTTACCAAAATATTTAGCTTTTTAGATACCCATTAAGGCCCTATATGACATACTTGACATGTAGGGTACCTTGTTTTAGAAAAAATGCCTTGAAAAAGGACTGTACCTGCTATTCCAAGGGACAATTAGCCCTATTTTACAAAGGAAGTACCCCACCAATGTTGTCTAGAACTTCCTAACTAGTTCTAGGACCTAGAATTGGTTGCAAATAGAAGGATTCAATAGGTTTTGGACCTCCTTGGGCATTTCAAATCACTTAACCAACTCAATCTCACTCTAGCTAACTCAAATTGCTTAATACATGGTGATATCAAGACAAATCTTCATCAAATCTTGCCTTAGACTGCTCCCCTCCACCTATACACAAAACCTATTGTAAAAAATCCTTAAATAATCCTAATGTATCCATTTTGGGGCCCAAAAATAGTGATTTGGGTTAGAACCCCATCGTTCTCCTTAAACCCTACCAAACCCTCTTCAAAACAACAAAACTGGGACAACGAATTGTTCTCTTTGCTCCTAGAATATCAAAGCACCTAACTTGATATAAATGGAAGGTAATACATGCACCTACAACATATAAAACATGAGAGCCCTTGAAATGATTGTACGGGTGAGTACCACACACAAGAACAGTGGATTACGTAGGGAAAAGTAACAAAAATAGTCTTCAATATTATTTTCTCTTCTTCAAACTTCAATATCCCTCCTTTCCTAAGCTCAAAGGGATAAATACAATGTAAAATCAACTCTTCCACCTCGTACAAGATTCTCCCAAGATCTAAAAAGGTAAAAAGATCATTAATCTTAGCCTTATCACTATTTTTCTAAACATAGAACATGCTATCTTGGAGCTCCACTACTAGTTTAACTTCTAAAATAGAGAGAGTGGTCTTCTAAAATAGAGAGAGTGGTCTGACTCGAACCTTATTACAAAAAAAAACACATACATGATCCCACCTAGGCTCATAATGAGCATAAAATCTAGAATTGAAGGCTCCTAGTGAGCATATAAGTCAAAATTACAAAATTAACTATGGTTGTCTCTGCACCAAAAATCGTCAGCCTCAGATAAGATATTTCTCATGAAGTGTTTGTTTAATCTGAAAATGATTGAAGGTGGATCTGTGACAGATCATTTAAATGAGTTTAATATGATTACCATTCATTTAACTTCTGTAAAAGTGAAATTTGATGAATAGGTGAGGGCTCTCTTGGTTTTATGTTCTCTGCGAAAAAGCTAGAATAGCTTGGTAATGGCAATAACTCTGTCTCTAGTTCAAACACTTTGAAATTTGATGATGTTGTTGGTGTTATCCTTAGCGAGGAAATGCGATGGAAAAGATCAGGGGGGTCCACATCAGGTAGTGTTTTGAATGCAGAAAGTAGGGGCAGATCAAAGGAGAGAGGAAAATATTCTAGAGGTCATGGGAAGTCATGAGGAAAATCAAAGGACAAGAGGTCACAATCTAGAGGACAGAAGGATTGCTGGTACTGTTTGAAACTAGGTCATTTGAAGAAAGATTACTAGTCTCGGAAGAATAAAGAATGAGACAAATAGGAAGGCAATAAGGAGGCAAATGTGGTAAGTAATAAATCTGAAGATGATGCTTTGATTCTTTCCCTAGATAATGCTGATGATTCATGGGTTTTTGATTCAGGGGCATCATTTAATGCTACGCCCCATAGAAGTTATTTTCTTGATTGTGTCCAAGGGGATTTTACGCTTGTTTATTTGGGAGATAACGAACCCTGTCAGATTATTGGAAAGGGAAGAATCAAGATTAAGTTGCATCCTGGGAATCATTGCTACTAAAAGAGGGAAGGCATGTTCCAAGGCTAAGTAGGAATTTGTTGGGTGAATATTTTGTCGTTAACTCGCTAACGGCAAAATGGGTATATCAGCCACAGCTATGACGAGACAAAGTCTCTTCTCTCAGCAAGGGGAGGTTCCCTCTAATTACTTAACTTTTGCAAATCAAACAACTTATAAAATTTATGTACACTAAAAACTATGTTTGTGATGGTTCCATCTCATCTCATTCTCTTTTTTCAGAATAGATGTTTATATTTCAAACTCTTGATATAAGACTTGTAAATTATCACAAAATCACAAAAACTCAAAGTTTTATGTTACCTCACTTACTACATATAAATGGAACTCTTTGAAGTAGAATGCAGCCCAAAGTCTTCACTCCTCTTCAAGATGATAAAAGTAAATTGAATATAACAACTTGCAGCACAAAGTCTCCAAACTATTGTATTCTCACAAACATAAACATATAACCCACAACCGTTTTGATAACACAAAGTTTATCAGAATCAAATTAAGAGCGCTCTTCAATCACTTGAAACAAACTCCACACTTCAATTATTATCAAATAAGATTATGATAGAAAGACATAAGAACAATACTATCACAACACAAGTAATCCCAAGACAAAGATTGGAATTGAACTTGCTTTCTTGTATTGACAAATATTTGAATATTGATTTTAACAAAAAGCACAAAGTCTTGATTTGCTTCTCAATTCGCCAGAGTTTTCTTGCAATAGATAAAAGATAGATATTTACAAAAAAAAGGCCCCCTTTATTTATAGGGAAAGGCCTTGAGAAAATTTAGGAAAAAACTAACTACTTTGACTTATTCAAAAATAGGAGTCCTTATTGACTTGGGACTTCCTATATTTTTACATGTAAATGCATATTAAAAATGTACATGTAAAAATGTCCAAAATTATTTTGAAAGTACATATGAAAATCAGAAAATAAACTAAGGGAAAAACAACTACTTCAATTTGTGTCACCACTTTTTCTCATGTGGTGATCATACATAGTGACGGCCGCTTGCATTTCAATGCTATCTGGGTTGAATGCGTTCTTGAAGATCATCCTGGCCCTCACTATGGCATCCCTCACTGTAGTGATTGATTTGGCATGATTAGTTAACCTAGTTTTCAGATTGTCCAAGGTTAACTGGTTGTCTAAAATGTTGTCCACAGAAGTTATTGAAAATGCTTTATCTTCAAATTCTTTCTGGAGCATGTCTTCAAATTCTTGAACCATTTCTTCTGCAGAAAGAAATTGGTTATCCTGTGACACCAACTTACAAGGTAACTCCTCCAACTTATGCGAAAGATTAACATCATTTTCTTCACTGATTTTCTTTGTAGCTTCAAGATCCTTGATCAAATTTCTTAGCATATTGCTTCTGTACATCAGAGCTTCCTTTGTTTCTATATATGAATCCCTGTTGGAAATAGCGCCAATGGATATTAAGGTACTTATTTTTAGCTTCCTCATTTCCACCCATTTACCATGAGTATCCTCCGTGCGCTCAATATCTTGAGAGATAGCATCAATGAGATCATTAAGTTCTGCCCTTACTTTCCTCATTTTATCCGTCTTTTCAAATACATCCATGAGCAAAGAAATTCCTTGCGCTCGCATCCTGTCTAAGTACTCTTCAAGTATTTTTCCTCTGAGGTGAGTGTTTTTTGCTTTCAGAATGATGGGGTCTTCTACAGAAACGGCCTCTGGAGTAATTGCTTCCAAGTTCAAAGTGATCTTTCTTACCACTGCAGTCAGCTGTTCTACCTTTGCCTTGTAATAATCTTTCATTTCTTTTTCCCTATCGAACTTCTGGATCAGGATGTCCATGGCTAACTGCATATCATTTTTAGCGCTTTCATGGGTGATTTTACCCAATTCAACCCTAGAAATAGAATAGTCATTCATATCAAAATTTTCAACAGTTGCATCCTGTGGAGGTTTTGCTATCTCCAGAAATTTATGTCCCTTATCTTCAAGTACCCTGGAAAGAATCTTCGGTTTCTTCGAGGCCTTAGGCTTTGCAGGTACCAACTTAGTGAAATCAAAATCATCTGGAGAGATGACTTGCTTTTTCCTCTTTGGCGTGTAAGCTGATAACCAAGGTGGAAGCAGAGAAGTACCTACATTGGGATCCATTCCTACTGCTGGTGTTCCTAGAACTGTGCTTGTACTAGTAGTAGAAACAATAGGCGGGGTGTTAGTAAAAACCGTACCTGTTACATTTGCACTTGAAACTTGCTCAGTATTCATCACAAAATGATCAAACATGGACATATCTCCAATATCAAAAGATGAGAAGACAAACTAGGAATTGACTCAGAAGAACGGAGAACATTTTCAAAAGTGCTTTGGGGATTGTCAAAAATTATTTTAGGAGGAGAAGGGGATTCAGAGGAAGGAATGTTAATAGGGGAAATAGACATAGGGGCTGGGACAGGTGTATTTTCCTGTGGAGACAAAGCCTCTTCATCTTGTTGATCTGAACTCCTGTCTTCAACATCCATCTCTTCTATAACTGGCTCTTCAGTCGCTGGCTCCTCAACTTCCATATTTTTCGTTTCAGGTTCTTCCTCAACAGCTTTTGCTTTCTTCGTTACAAATATGATTTTAGGCTTGTGTGTTTTAGAGGATGATGGAACATCACTCTTGTTCTTCATTCTGTTTTCTGCCTTTTTACCAGTTTGCTCTTGAATTTCAATTTCTGAACCAGTGAGGAATTCTTTCAGCATAATTCCTTTATCCGCCAGCCAGTTATTGGTGTTGGCCAATATAGGCTCAAATCTCTTCCTTAGTGAAGTTGACTCCTTTTGGGACCATGGGATTGGAGGGAGAGGAGTACTAGCTATCTGTTCTGCATCGTACCTGGCATCAACCAATTCCCCATCATCCACAAGATCTTCTAGAATATCAGCAAGTCCCAGATATTCAATTTGTTCTAGAGACAGCCTACTATAGTCCAGTTTCTTGATATCTTCCTCTGTTCTCAAGTCTATCCAGACATCTTCCACCATGGGTTCATGAAACTGAGTTTTCCTCCTGATTTTATCCTTTACGCCCCGGTAGTCAAATTTTGGTCTCCTCTTGAATTGCTTCATGGTGACCAACTGCATTTCTGTCTCCATAGCCCTTGCCTTTGCGGCAGTCAACACTGAATATCTACCAATTTCCACTGGAAATCTGAAACCAGGCTTCTTGAGTTCCATCTGTTTGTTATGCACGACAATCATTTTTCTGCACAACTCCATCAAGATCAGTTTATCTGAAGGAAACCTAGGAAGCATATAAGGGTAGCCTTGGAAAAAGCCAACCCTCAAGTATGAGAAAGATGGAAATTGCAAAAACATACAACTAAAGTTATTAACCACTGTCCATGCCTCGTCTAAAATTCTTCTCTGCTCTAGTTGGGGATCAAAAAGACACAAGAATATAGCAAAGAACGCATCATTCACCCTCCTGAAATGGTGAATTGAACCTTTCAATGTCAGCTGAGAATAATATTGGTATACTGGGACTACTCTCCTATCCCCTTCTGATGATAATCCCAGAAAAATCCTCATGGAGGCTACAATGTATACCAGATAGGAAGTCATGAAGAACTTGGAGGTAGTGGATACCTTTGTCAGTTGGTCATGCAAAGCATTACTGATTTGTTCTCCCCAGAAAATAACTTGCTTGCCCTGGAGTATGACCTTAATGAAAGGATACATCCATTCACGAAACTGTGAAGAGGAGGACAAACCTCTTATCTTGCTGAGGAGGGTAATCAAGTCACCAACTTCTTCTACAAAATCACTTTGAGGAAAACTACGTGGCCAGCTTGACAAACTTGACCTTGCAGTCTTCAACCATTTGTTGTTGATCACTTTCTTCACTTTTTCTGGATTCTTGTCATATTCCTTCTGAGCTTCAACAAAGTCAAGCTTCAATACCTCTATCGCAGGAGGACACATGAACACCTTGTCAATGAACTTAGGATCCAACCTGATTATCACATTACCACTGGCATCCACCACGGCTCTAATATCTTTGTTATAGAAATGGGCACACTGAAGAACAAATTCTGTATTGTGAGCCACCACTGGGAAGGATGATACCAGATGAATATTACTCTCCACTATCTTCTTCATCATAGCACTGGGGTTGCTTGACTTGGTTCTCTCTACAAACTCAGCCATATCAACATGGCCAATCTTTGTATCTCTAATGTCCTCAACATTAGAATGGACTGAGGTGATTGGGAAAACACCTTGATATTTGTACTTCATTGCTTTTGATTTCTTTGGGGACAAGTCAGTCATTTTGATGAATTTTCATTAAGAAGAAATTTGATGTTGAATGAAGCTCTGCAGAAGAAACTACAACAAAAGTCATGATCATGCAATTAGGGAAAATATGGGCAATCTGGAAAAATTGCATGTTGATGATCACGACTATGGGAATGCACTTGAAAAAGGGCTATAGTGCGAGCTGGCCAAAAATCAGAGGAGAAGCGGGCTCGGGAAATCAAAATTGGAAATTTTCTAGAGTTGGAAAAATTTGGGACATTTTTGCATGGGTGGCAAAATTTGCCGCTCTTGCATATGAGGGTTTTGTATTATTTGCATTGGCGGCAAATTTTGCCGCCACTGCATGTTGATAAAGACCAGAAATTGGTATAAGCGGTAGATTTTGCCAACAATGCAGGTAGCAAGTTATGAATTTGGTAGTCTTTCGTGTTAGGGCGGCAAAATTTGCTGTCTATGCACGATATAATATTCCATACACCGGCGGCAAATTTTGCCGACAATGCGCATGAGTTTTTTGTTTGATCGTCGATGACCTATCCGGGCGGTAAAAAATGCTAACTTTGCTTAGTAGAAGTTGCAAGGATTTCAGTGTTTGATCCAGGATTTTGGCTGACAGTGCACAAAGGTAAGAACTGATCTTCACAGTGTTCAATCGGTGAAAATGGCTGACACTGCTTACTAGTATATGGCAAAAGGTTTTTAGGGTTTTAAGAGGTGAAACTGCCAACTTACCTAGGGCACAACTAGTCGAGGTTTTGGGGAAGGACTCGATAGAAAAAAGACATGAAAACTTCAACGTTTTCGTTTTGACCCATTATGCAGACAAAACACTCCTCTCAGAGCAAAATTCTGATCATTCTAACAAGAGATGGAAAACTTTAATAAGAAAACAATAAAGAAAATTACTTACCTGTAGCGCCGGTGACAAACCCTAATCGTGAGGATGAATTTGAAATTTGATTGAATATCAAATGGCGCGATCAAGTGATGCGAGGGGTCCAGAGAGAGCTAGGAGGAATGAACATAAAAATAAAAATAACAAACCAAAAGATGTATTTAAAACTCAAAAACAAGTTTTAATGAGTGGCACGAGTGGCCATTAATGGCACTTGGCGTCCAGGATTTCAAAAAAATCTTGTTTGAGTGGGAATTCTGGCTGATAGTGCATATATTGAAAAGAAGTAATGGTGGCATAATTTGCCGACCATGCACATAAAGAAGAAAAACATGTAAAGATGGCAAAAATCACCGACTTCACATGTTGAACAAAAAAAATGCATGTAGTGGCAGCAAAATTTGCTGCCTCTACATACAAAATGAAAAGCATACGTAAAAGCGGCAAAAAACACCGCTATTGTATATGTAAGAAAAACAAGTTAAAAAGAGATATGCAGGGGCGGCAATTTTTGCCGCTCTTGCATATCAAGACTTCAAATTTTACTAACTCTTAAAAATGACTTAAATTAACATTTTAACCAATTTACAACTTGAACGATCCTCACGCATATCGAGAAACCTATTCAAAGGGATGTCATAAACCAGTCTAGAATGTCAAATGACTTCGCGCGAGATCAAGAGAATCTTGTCTTGGTCCACAAGCTTAGAGTGTAGAATCACGAAACGGATAAGTTTCGTGGGGGTTGTCTACAAAAGCAAGCGTAGCTGATTTTGAGAACAACAGCTAGCTCTAACTGGGGAACTTCCTTCAATCAAACTTTGAAACGATTGAGGGGAGTAGAGTCCAGTCTCTAAGTGCCTTCATCCATGCCATTAGGCTATAGAGTCAGGCTAAAAAAAGAAAAAGACACAAAAGACTAAATGAAAACACAAGAATAAAACACAAAACTATACAAAAGTACAATCTTTAACTTATCTGAAACTTCAGAGATTGAAGTGCTTCAGATGTTGTCCACTGTGAGGCAATGAGAATGGTGTCCCATCCTGATACTCCAGCAAGAAACTATTTTCACCACAGAACTGATGAATGGTGAATGGACCTCTCCACAAGGAATCAAATTTTTCGTGCATCCCTTTTGGTTCTCTCCTCTTGTCCCACAACAAGACTTGATCTCCAACCTGAAACTCACGAGCCTTTGTCTTCTTGTCGAAGAGTTTCTTTACTTGATTTTGGTGCTCAGTAATACGGTCCACCACCATAGTGCGCTGCTCCTCAAGTTCTGTCAAATACATGATACTTTTATCAATAGAACTATCAAAAGTTCTATCTTCCAATGCCTTTACCAACTTCAATGCTGGCAATTCCAAGGTAATTGGTATCTCTGCATTCAGACCATATAGAAGCTGAAATGGTGACATGCCTATCACCCTTTTGGGGGTAATTCTATCTGCCCATAAAGCATCAAACAATGCCTTATGCCAAGTTCTCTGATTCTCATCTACCAGTTTCCTGATGATAGTGACCAAATTCTTATTACTTGATTCTGCTTGACCATTCCCTTGTGGATAATAGTCTGAAGAATGGGAAATAGTGATCCCATGCTCGTAGCAAAACTCAGTAATCTCATGAGAGGAAAAACAAGTAGCATTGTCTACTATAATCTTGTTTGGAACTCCAAACCTGGAAATAATGTTATTCTTAAGAAAATTGCATACCACCTCTGAAGTAGCATGCTTGACTGGAATAGCTTCCACCCATTTGGTAAAATAGTCTGTCGCAGTGAGAACATAGCTATGTCCTGCACTTGATGATGGATTCACTGCGCCAATGATGTCAATACCCCATTGCTGAAAAGGCTCCTCAATCACCACTGGTTTTAGAGGTAAGGCTGCCAATTTTGGTTTCCCAACAAACTATTGGCATAACTCACACCTGCGTACCCAATTGTACGCATCTTGGAACAGTGTGGGCCAATAGTATTGAGCTCGTAGAATTTTGTGAGCTATTACAGGTGCTAAAAAATGTCCTCCACAAGCCAAATTGTGGAAAGACTCCAAAAGTCTACCTTGTTGCGCTTTATCCACGCAACGGAGAAATACACCGTCAAGACTTCTCTTGTACAAACCATTGTCCCAAAGGACATAGTTAGCAGCTTTTAACTTGACAGTTCTCTTTTCCTTATAAGACAAGTGAGAAGGGCACTCACCATAGGTAAGGAAATGAGTGATATTGGAATACCACTCGTCAGTTGTAGTAACAAAAAGAACAGTTGGCGTGTCCACAACTTCTTCTTCTTCATCCCCTGTCTCTTTTGGAACATTATCTGCGATCAATTGACACAAACCTTTACCATGCACAAGCTTGGTAGGCTTGATATCCAGATCAAATTCTTGAATCTTAGCGATCCAATTACCTCTCTTTGTTCCAAACTCCTGTTGAGTTAGGATGGATTTGACTATTGTATCAGGCACCATGACAACAGTGTGTGAGTTTAGAATATAGAACCTGAAATGCTTAACCGCTTTGACTATGGCATAGGCATGCTTCTCCATATTCGAATACTTTAATTCATGAGCTTTGAGAGGACAGCTCATAAATGATATGGGGGATTCAACGCCTTCTTCATTCTGCTAAACCAGAATAGCTGAAAGTGTGTGTTCTGAAGCGTAGCTATAGACTACGAAATCCTTAGTGTAGTCGGGACAAACCAGAACTAGGGCATGAGCAATAGCTCTCTTGATATCCTCAAATGCTTCCTTACCTTCCGCAATCCAACGGAAAGTGGCCTTACCCTTCATCATATTAACAATGTGATGGGTTTTTTCTACAAACTCAGGAATGAACCTTCACAGAAAATTCACCTTTCCAAAAAAAGAGTGAACAACAGTCTTACTTGCTGGCAGAGTGAGACTTTGAATAGATTTAACTCTCTCCAGGTCAATCTTAGTACCTTCTTGGGATACAATGTGTCCGAGAAGCTTGCCTTCCGTCACCCCAAAAACTGACTTCTTGGGATTGAGGGAAATACCATTTTGCCGACAGCGTTCCAGCACTTGTCGCAAATGATGCGCATGATCATGACGGTTTTTGAAGAAAACAGTCAAGTCATCGAGATATACCACAATGAACTTACCCATCTCATCTCTGAAAGCAAGATCCATCGCTCTCTGAAATGTTGTGCCAGCATTGATCAGACCAAAAGGCATTCTGCGATATGCAAATGTGCCCCATGGTGTGGTGAAGGTAGTTTTGAACTGATCAGCTTCATTTACCTCCACTTGGTTATACCCCGAAAAACCATCTAACATAGATAGCATTTCTGAACCTGTCACTGTTTGCAACACTTGGTCCATGATGGGCAAAGGGTAGTTATCTTTCAAGGAAGACTGGTTGGGATTCCTGAAATCAACATAGATACGGATTTCTCCGTTCTTCTTCCTTACAGGTACTATGTTTGCAATCCATGTGGAATGATGAATTGGAAAAATTATCCTTGCATTTAGCATCTTCTGAATTTCAGAAAGAATTGTACCTGATATATTTGGATTGTATTGCCTCTGCTTCTATTTGTGAGGCAACGATCCAGCCTTGAGGGAAATTTTGTGTCAAACCTCCTTAGGCCTGAAAGACTTCAGGTCATCATAGGAGTAAGCCAAAACATCAATATAATGGTGGAGGAGGGTAATGAATTTGAATCTTTCATCAGCAGTGCAACATTTTCCAATGTTGACCATCTTAGGATCCGCTTCCGAACCCAAATTGACCTGCTCAAATTCCATAAAGGAACCTGAATCCTGTTGTTGTTGTTGCTTGATATACTTGTCATGTTTATCAAAGAGTTTCTCAAGGGAAACCAAACCTTTTGGGATTTTATTTCCTTTCAATTGTAGAAATTCTTCACCGGTTTGTGAATCTACCTCAGAAACATATTCCCGCGGTGGTGATTCACTTCCTTCAAAGTAAAGCTCATCAAAACTATCCATCTTTTCTAGGAAAGCAATGATCTGATTATCACCATTGAACACCTGCCAATGGTCAGCGTTATCAGGTACACTTGGTCAGAAGACCAGCTCAATAGTGTACTTGTTTCCTTTGAAATCTTTGTGAGGCACCATGAGAGTGGCGGAAATAGCCAATGAATCTACATGATCATTGAACTCTCTTGGCACTGCTGAAATATAGAAAGCATCGAAATCTTCAATGCAATCCCATACACGATTGTGATAGTGTCTCAGTCTTTCATTTTTTGTTTGGTACAAATTTCTTACTTGACAAACCACCAATTCAGCGTCCCCTTGAGCATGAAGGATTTTAACACCTCTGGCATGCGCTGCTTCCAATTTGAGCAACAAGGACTCGTATTTGGTGGTGTTATTGGTATTATCAAATTGTAGCTTGTATGAAAAAGGTAAAATATCACCTTGTGGCGATATCAAGACCACTCCGGCTCCAGAACCGGTAGAAGAATAGCTGCCATCAAATTCTAAAATCCAGACTCCATCAGAATTTGATTTCTTGGACTTTCTTTGGTCAGAAGATTCCTCTTCGTCAGTGAGGATAGAATCTAGTATTGCTATACCCTCACCTGAACTTTCATCTGAAAACTCTTCTAAGTCTCCATCTAACATATCAGAGCTCTCATCCGATGTACCCTCATCTGATGAATCGGAACAATCTTCAGTAGATAGAAAATAGTTACCCATTCCCGAGGACTCAAACAAAATTTGAGCTTTGGGGTTTGATGTTTGAGTAACAATGTATTTTGCCTCCTTCTCAGGAAGTAGCTTCTGCATGACACCTTTAACAAGTATCCTAGCTTCAGACAAATCCATGTTCAATTCTCCACCCACATCCTTGCAGAAATTACGTCCAAGAAGAATGCCGTATGAAGCTGGAACATCAGCTACCAAGACTGTCATCTTGATTCTCTTATATGGGAAAGCTGCAAACGCAAATTGGGCATCTTTTATTTGACCCAAAAGTGGAACTTGCTTATTCTCCATAGAGAAACACCTCCCAAAAGTTTTGGTTAAGGTGAGGCCAAGGGCATCTGCTGCCTTAGCAGGCATAACATTGTCTGAGGCTCCAGAATCTATTACGCAATTGCTCAATTTATGACCATTTACTAATAGGGAAACATAGAAAGGTTCAATTTTTCCAGAGGCTTCAGGGGGAGTAGTAACAAGATTGTTTTGGGTAGGTTTACTTTTGGAGGAGTCATGAGTAGCTTTGGGAAACTCTTGTCCTGCAGGGACGGCCTTATTTTTGACATATTTGGCTAATCTATCAAATTGTTCAGGATTAGCCTATAAATATTCAACTTCAGACATTTGTATCTTAGTTCTCCTAGCATGGTCTATTATATCAAACTGCTGAAAAGAATTAGATATGGAGGAAGAAAAACCATCATTTTGATTTTTGGTAGAGATAGCACTAGTCTGAGGAATAGAGGTGGAAGGTACAAATTCATTAGAAGCACTTACTTGTTTATTGACCACTGGGTCTTTTGACTGAAAAGGTAGTGGAGTCCCCCGTTTAGCGATTGAAATCACCGATTGAGATTCTTCTCTCGCCTTCCCTTTATTAGCTTGAAGAGCTGACTGATTTTGAGACCTAGTGAAAACAACATATGCTCCTTCACACACTTCTCCTTTTTCAGCTTTGTCCTGATAGTTCAGAAAGCTGATGGTAGAGTCGCCAGCTAACTCTTCTTCTCCTTCTATGAAGAGATTAGCACCATTTTCATATTCCAACTCAGGTTGGAAAGAAAGTTCATTTTCAGCTTCATAGTAGCCAATAGCAGAGTTGACCGGCGCTGCTTCAATGGCAAGCTTCCCCTGTGTAGGAGGAAGACAGTTTTGTTGTCCTTGATTCCTAGCAGCATTGCCTTGATATGAATTATTTGGAAATGTCCTCCTTGGTATATCTCAGTAAGAAGGAGACGTAGATATACCTTGGGACATTTGTCTCTTTAGAGCTAGCAATTCATTTGCTAGCTTTTGCACCATGGGATCCGTGGTGCTTGTGGAAGTGTTCACAGTAAAAGAGGAGCTTTTATTTCTATTAGTATCCCTTCTTATCTTACCCGCAAGGATAAGATCATCTTCTACTTCAGTTGCCAGAATCTCAGCCGTAGCAAGATCAGTAGGAGCAGCTCGCCTCAATAGGAAACTCACCTCCGGAAGCTGTGTATTGATAAAGAAACATTTGAGGTTCTCCACTGTGGGCTCAGCAGTGGTGGGAATCCTGTTTCTCAATTTGTTGAACTTAGCGATGAAATATCGCATTGGTTCGTGAGGTTCCTTTTTCATCTGTGTCAGCTGTGCCAACAATGCATGAGCATCTTCCACAGGTTTAAACCTGGCTTTGAACTTGGTTTTGAGAGTAGCCCAGCTCGTTATGGTCTGAGCTTGGAGGTGGTAAAACCAGTCTGCGGTAGAGCCTTGTAGTGTTTCTACAAAGAGTCGCACAGCCACGTCTTCGTGCTCGACACCTATCACACCACAGGCTATATAGAAAGCCGCAATGTGCTCATCAGGATGAACTTTCCCATCACCATAGAATTTGGGGAAATTCTTTCTTGAACTACGAGGTAGTTCATGCAATGGTGGGGTCAAATTTAGAGGACCAAAGGTATTACCCCAAGGGCCTTAGGCTGCCATGACGTGCTGATTGAAAGGTGGTATAACGAACCTTGGTGGAGTATGAACAGCCAAAACTCTGTTAGCACTGGCAATAGAAACTTCCCCTGGTATTGGAGACCTGGTGTTTGTAGGGGGAAAACTCTTGGTGCGCTGAAGACGAGGTCGTGGAGTTAAGAATCCAAAATTATTCTGCTACATCAATTCAAATGCAGGATCAATAATACCCTGAGCCCTCTTACTTCTGGTGTACCGAGAATCTGCCAGACTATATTATGCTCAACACAATTTTGCAAGAAAATGGAAAAGAACTGAAAATGCTTCAACTTGAAGCGTGAGGCTTCAAGTTGCGCATTCCTTCCCTAGTAGAGTCACCAAAAAACTGTTGGGTGAATATTTTGTCGTTAACTCGCTAACGGCAAAATGGGTATATCAGCCACAGCTATGATGAGACAAAGTCTCTCCTCTCAGCAAGGGAGGTTCCCTCTAATTACTTAACTTTTGAAAATCAAACAACTTATAAAATTTATGTACACTAAAAACTATGTTTGTGGTGGTTCCATCTCATCTCATTCTCTTTTTTCAGAATAGATGTTTATATTTCAAACTCTTGATATAAGACTTGTAAATTATCACAAAATCACAAAAACTCAAAGTTTTCTGTTACCTCACTTACTACTTATAAATAGAACTCTTTGAAGTAGAATGCAGCCCAAAGTCTTCACTCCTCTTCAAGATGATAAAAGTAAATCGAATATAACAACTTGCAGCACAAAGTCTTCAAACTATTGTATTCTCACAAACATGAACATATAACCCACAACTGATTTGATAACACGAAGTTTATCAGAATCAAATTAAGAGCGCTCTTCAATCACTTGAAACAAACTCCACACTTCAATTATTATCAAATAAGATTATGATAGCAAGACATCAGAACAATACTATCACAACACAAATAATCCCAAGACAAAGATTGGAATTGAACTTGCTTTCTTGTATTGACAAATATTTGAATATTGATTTTCACAAAAAGCACAAAGTCTTGATTTGCTTCTCAATTCGCCAGAGCTTTCTTGCAAAAGATAAAAGATAGATATTTACAAAAAAAAGGCCCCTTTTATTTATAGGGAAAGGCCTTGAGAAAATTTAGGAAAAAACTAACTACTTTGACTTATTCAAAAATAGGAGTCCTTATTGACTTGGGACTTCCTATATTTTTACATGTAATTGCATATTAAAAATGTACATGTAAAAATGTCCAAAATTGTTTTGAAAGTACATATGAAAATTAGAAAATAAACTAAGGGAAAAACAACTGCTTCAATTTGTGTCACCACTTTTTCTCATGTGGTGATCATACATAGTGAAGGCCGCTTGCATTTCAATGCAATCTGGGTTGAATGCGTTCTTGAAGATCATCTTGGCCCACACTATGGCATCCCTCACTGTAGTGATTGATTTGGCATGCTTAGTTAACCTGGTTTTCAGATTGTCCAAGGTTAACTGGTTGTCTAAAATGTTGTCCACAGAAGTTATTGAAAATGCTTTATCTTCAAATTCTTTCTGGAACATGTCTTCAAATTCTTGAACCATTTCTTCTGCAGAAAGAAATTGGTTATCCTGTGACACCAACTTACAAGGTAACTCCTCCAACTTATGCAAAAGATTAACATCATTTTCTTCACTGATTTCCTTTGCAGCTTCAAGATCCTTGATCAAATTTCTTAGCATATTGCTCCTGTACATCAGAGCTTCCTTTGTTTCTGTATATGAATCCCTATTGGAAATAGCGCCAATGGATATTAGGGTACTTATTTTTAGCTTCCTCATTTCCACCCATTTATCATGAGTATCCTCTGTGTGCTCAATATCTTGAGAGATAGCATCAATGAGATCATTAAGTTCCACCCTTACTTTCCTTATTTTATCCGTCTTTTCAAATACATCCGTGAGCAAAGAAATTCCTTGCGCTCGCATCCTGTCTAAGTACTCTTCAAGTACTTTTCCTCTGAGGTGAGTCTTTTCTACTTTCAGAATGATGGGGTCTTCAACAGAAACGGCCTCTGGAGTAACTGCTTCTGAGTTCAAAGTGATTTTTCTTACCACTGTAGTCAGCTGTTCTACCTTTGCCTTGTAATAATCTTTCATTTCTTTTTCCCTGTCGAACTTCTAGATCAGGATGTCCATGGCTAACTGCATATCATTTTTAGCACTTTCATGGGTGATTTTGCCCAATTCAACCCTAGAAATAGAATAGTCATTCATATCAAAATTTTCAATAGTTGCATCCTGTGGAGGTTTTGCTATCTCCAGAAATTTATGTCCCTTATCTTCAAGTACCCTGGAAAGAATCTTTGGTTTCTTCGGGGCCTTAGGCTTTGCAGGTACCAACTTAGTGAAATCAAAATCATCTGGAGAGATGACTTGCTTTTTCCTCTTTGGCGTGTAAGCTGATAACCAAGGTGGAAGCAGAGAAGTACCTACATTGGGATCCATTCCTACTGCTGGTGTTCCCGGAATTGTGCTTGTACTGGTAGTAGAAATAATAGGCGGGGTGTTAGTAAAAACCACACCTATTACATTTGCACTTGAAACTTGCTCAGTATTCATCACAAAATGATCAAACATGGACGTATCCCCAATATCAAAAGACGAAGAAGACAAACTAGGAATTGACTCAGAAGAACGGAGAACATTTTCAAAAGTGCTTTGGGGATTATCAAAAATTATTTTAGGAGGAGAAGGGGATTCAGAGGAAGGAATGTTAATAGAGGAAACAAACATAGGGGCTGCGACAGGTGTATTTTCCTGTGGAGGCAAAGCCTCTTCATCTTGTTGATCTGAACTCCTGTCTTCAACATCCATCTCTTCTGTAGCTGGCTCTTCAGTCGCTGGCTCCTCAACTTCCATATTTTTCATTTCAGGTTCTTCCTCAACAGCTTTTGCTTTCTTTGTTACAAATCTGATTTTAGGCTTGTGTGTTTTAGAGGATGATGGAACATCACTCTTGTTCTTCATTTTGTTTTCCGCCTTTTTACCAGTCTGCTCTTGAATTTCAGTTTCTGAACCAGTGAGGAATTCTTTTAGTGTAATTCCTTTATCCGCTAGCCAGTTATTGGTGTTGGCCAATATAGGCTCAAATCTCGTCCTTAGTGAAGTCAACTCCTTTTGGGACCATGGGATTGGAGGGAGAGGAGTACTAGCTATCTGTTCTGCATTGTACCTAGCATCAACCAATTCCCCATCATCCACAAGATCTTCTAGAATATCAGCAAGTCCTAGATATTCAATTTGTTCTAGAGACAACCTACTATAGTCCAGTTTCCTGATATCTTCCTCTGTTCTCAAGTCTATCCAGACATCTTCCACCATGGGTTCATGAAACTAAGTTTTCCTCCTGATTTTATCCTTTACACCCCGGTAGTCAAATTTTGGTATCCTCTTGAATTGCTTCATGGTGACCAACTGCATTTCTGTCTCCATAGCCCTTGCCTTTGCGGCAGTCAACACTGAATATCTGCTGATTTCCACTGGAAATCTGAAACTAGGCTTCTTGAGTTCCATCTGTTTGTTATGCACGACAATCATTTGTCTGCACAACTCCATCAAGACCAGTTTATCTGAAGGAAACCTAGGAAGCATATAAGGGTAGCCTTGGAAAAAGCCAACCCTCAAGTATGAGAAAGATGGAAATTGCAAAAACATACAACCAAAGTTATTAACCACTGTCCATGCCTCGTCTGAAATTCTTCTCTGCTCCAGTTGGGGATCAAAAAGACACAAGAATACAGCAAAGAACGCATCATTCACCCTCTTGAAATGGTGAATTGAACCTTTCAATGTCAGCTGAGAATAATATTGGTATACTGGGACTACTCTCCTATCCCCTTCTGATGATAATCCCAGAAAAATGCTCATGGAGGCTGCAATGTATACCAGATAGGAAGTCATGAAGAACTTGAATGTAGTGGATACCTTCGTCAGTTGGTCATGCAAAGTGTTACTGATTTGGTCTCCCCAGAAAATAACTTGCTTTCCCTAGAGTATGACCTTAATGAAAGGATACATCCATTCATGAAACTATGAAGAGGAGGACAAACCTCTTATCCTGCTGAGGAGGGTAATCAAGTCACCAACTTCTTCTACAAAATCACTTTGAGGAAAACTGCGTGGCCACCTTGACAAACTTGACCTTGCAGTCTTCAACCATTTGTTGTTGATCACTTTCTTCGCTTTTTCTAGATTCTTGCCATATTCCTTCTAAGCTTCAACAAAGTCAAGCTTCAATACCTCTGTCGCAGGAGGAAACATGAACACCTTGTCAATGAACTCAGGATCCAACTTGATTATCACATTACCATTGGTGTCCACCATGGCTCTAATATCTTTGTTATAGAAATGGGCACACTGAAGAACAAATTCTGTATTGTGAGCCGCCACTGGGAAGGATGATACCAAATGAATATTACTCTCCACTATCTTCTTCATCATAGCACTGGGGTTGCTTGACTTGGTTCTCTCTACAAACTCAGCCATATCAACATGGCCAATCTTTGTATCTCTAATGTCCTCAACATTAGAATGGACTGAGGTGATTGGGAAAACACCTTGATATTTGTACTTCATTGCTTTTGACTTCTTCAGGGACAAGTCAGTCATTTGGATGAACTTTCACTGAGAAGAAATTTGATGTTGAATGAAGCTCCGCAGAAGAAACTGCAACAAAAGTCATGATCATGCAATTAGGGAAAATACGGGCAATCTGGGAAAATTGCATGTTGATGATCACGACTATGGGAATGCGCTTGAAAAAGGGCTATAGTGCAAGCTGGCCAAAAACCAGAGGAGAAGCAGGCTCAGGAAATCAAAATTGGAAATTTTCCAGAGTTGGAAAAATTTTGGGACATTTTTGCATGGGCGGCAAAATTTGCCGCTCTTGCATATGAGGGTTTTGCATTATTTGCATTGGCGGCAAATTTTGCCGCCACTACATGTTGATAAAGACCAGGAATTGGTATAAGCGGCAGATTTTGCCGACAATGCAGGTAGCAAGTTATGAATTTGGTAGTCTTTCATGTTAGGGCGGCAAAATTTGCCGTCTATGCACGATATAATATTCCATACACCGGCGGCAAATTTTGCCGACAATGTGCATGAGTTTTTTGTTTGATTGTCGATGACCTATCCGGGCGGTAAAAAATGCCAACTTTGCTTAGTAGAAGTTGCAAGGATTTCAGTGTTTGATCGAGGATTTTGGCCGATAGTGCACAAAGGTAAGAACTGATCTTCGCAGTCTTCAATCGGTGAAAATGGCCGACACTGCTTACTGGTATATGGCAAAAGGTTTTTAGGGTTTTAAGCGGTAAACTGCCAACTTACCTAGGGCACAACTGGTCGGGGTTTTGGGGAAGGACTCGACAGAAAAAAGACATGAAAACTTCAACGTTTTCATTTTGACCCATTACGCAGACAAAACACTCCTCTCAGAGCAAAATTCCGATCATTCTAACAAGAGATGGAAAACTTTAATAAGAAAACAATAAAGAAAATTAGTTACCCATAGCGCCGGTGACAAACCCTAATCGTGAGGATGAATTTGAAATTTGATTGAATATCAAACGGTGCAATCAAGTGATGCGAGGGGTCCGGAGAGAGCTAGGAGCAATGAACATAAAAATAAAAATAACAAACCAAAGATGTATTTAAAACTCAAAAACAAGTTTTAATGAGTGGCACGAGTGGCCATTAATGGCACTCGGCGTCTAGGATTTCAAAAAAATCTTGTTTGAGTGGGAATTCCAGCCGACAGTGCATATATTAAAAAGAAGTAATGGCAGCATAATTTGCTGACCATGCACATAAAGAAGAAAAACATGTAAAGACAGAAAAAATCACCGACTTCACATGTTGAACAAAACAAACGCATGTAGTGGCGGCAAAATTTGCCGCCTCTACATGCAAAATGAAAAGCATATGTAAGAGCGGCAAAAAACACCGCTATTGCATATGTAAGAAAAACAAGTTCAAAAGAGATATGCAGGGGCGGCAATTTTTGCTGCTCTTGCATATCAGGACTTCAAATTTTACTACCTCTTAAAAATGACTTAAATTAACATTTTAACCAATTTACAACTTGAACGATCTTCATGCATATCGAGAAACCTATTCAAAGGGATGTCATAAACCAGTCTATAATGTCAAATGACTTTGCGTGAGATCAAGAGAATCTTGTCTCGGTCCACAAGCTTAGAGTGTAGATTCATGAAACGGACAAGTTTCGTGGGGGTTGTCTACAAAAATGAGCGTAGTTGATTTTGAGAACAACAAAATTTAATTTCAATAGGGTAGCTAGATGATGAAGCTTGCATAGTTACTTTCAGTGATAAAACATGGAAGGTTACAAGAGGTACCTTAATAGTAGCAAAAGGTGTGAAAATAGGAACCTTATATCTTTGCACAGGTCATACTATTCCTTCTAGTTTAGTTGTTGTAGAGAAAAACCAAACAGGTTTAGGAACAGTTGCTATGGGTTCACAGGAAGAGACTAAAACACTTGTTGTAGGTTATGAGACAACACTATGGCATAACAAACTTGGACATATGAGTGAAAAGGGTATGAAGTTAATTCATTCTAAGAAAGTTTTACCAAGTCTTAAATGTATTAATATGGATTTATGTGAAAGTTGTGTGTATGGAAAAAAAGAGAGAGTCATTTTTCTCAAGGATGGTGTTAGGGTAAAATGCGGATTAATCAACTTAACAATAATAAACCCAAACATCAATAGAATAATGAAACTAAGAAAGATTGAATGAAATAGAGCAATGAATAACACAATGCAAACCTTCCCTGAATCAAAGCTTCTATTGTTCACCTATTAAAATCGTCCTTGCTGATATGAAGTAGTCCCTTAGTGAGTGCACTCCTTTTGCTGTGTTGTAGGATGTCAGTAGTAAATGGCTGTGATAATGAATATGCCAAGAAGATGAGCTTTGAAGCAACAATGGTGATATCAAGAAAATAGTATTAGGGTGCCAAAGGCACGCTGGTGAATTTCTGCAGAGTAACAATATGAATAGCCTAGATCATTAGAATGGAAGAATGAGAATCAACGGTTGAGAAGAAGTGTGATGATCAATGGTTGAGAATGGTTGAGGAATGTGCAACTAGTAGAAATATGACAAGTATCTCACCTCCATCGTGAAAGAGGGGATTTGACAACATTGATTGGAGAGTTAACTCCTTTAACTAATCAGTTAACAAACTTGATTAGTCAGTTGAAAGAATGGATTATGGAATTGACTAAATTGATTGAGGAATTAACTCAATTGACTATTTAGTTAACACTTTTGATTGATTAGTTAAGTAACTTTGATTAGAGAAGAAATAGGACATGTAGGTGAGGGATAATTAGGTAATTAAATATTTAATATATTTAATTACATGTGCAACAGGGTGAGGTGGACAAGGTGAGGTGGATTTGGTGAGGTGGATTTTTGAAATTAGAACTTAGGATAGGGGGATTTAGATTAATTAAATAATTTAGGATTATTTAATTATGTGAGACATTAGAAGAATTTAGGGAATTTAATTAAATAAATTGATTTTATTTAATTATGGAATAGTGAAATGATTAAATAAATTTAGAATGTTTATTTAATTGATAGAAAAATGGAATAAATATTTAGAATATTTATTTAGAATGAATCATGTCATTTTTAGGCATATACATTTTGCCCCTCTTTGATGCAATGCGGTTTATAGCATTGCTTCAAAGAAATCGATAGTCTACTAGTGATACATGTCCCAGTTTGCCCCTGGTACAAGTTTAATGACGATAGGATGCCCCCTCGAGAGATTGGACGGGAAAAGGGTGGAAGACGTGAGATGGACAATCTCACGAAGATGAAGGGGTGCAAGTTAAGTTTGAAGAAAAGGGACACATTGCAGGGAAATGGGAAGAAAACTAGAGGAAGAACGGGCGTGAGAAGTAGTCACAGTCATCACCTAGCCAGATGTAGGGTTTGTAGGCTATAAATAGGAGCTGGGTCCACAAGATAATTCATTTGTACACTTGGTTGGTCCGGATTTGATTTGGAGAGCTTAGAGCAAAATTTGAGCAGCATGGCAGCTAGAGCAGCAAATATTCCACACGAGGAGCATCGATTCGAGCGAGTCTGTCGATTCAGGCGGCCAGTAGAGGCAGGACCCCCGGTATGTGTTTCAAAATTTTTTTCCTAGGGTCAAATTAGGGTGTCATAAATGCTAGGAAAAAATAGGGTGAACAAATGCGCTGAACTGCAGAACAGCACATATACTGCGTGAAGCGGTGCATTTGTCATTCTGCGGTGCATATGCTTATTTTGACGACGCATACGTTAAAGTTGTGCATGCATTAAATTTAGCGGTGCATAGATGATTCCACAGCGCATACGTCAAATGTAGCTGCGCATACACTAAAGCTGTGCATACGTGGTTTTTAGTGGTGCATCCATGATTTGGCAGTGCATATGTCGAATGCAACGGCGCATATACTAGAAGCGGTGCATCTGTCAAAAAATGGTGCTTTTACCACCTGTAGTGGCACATTTGCTTTAAATAGCAAATTACTTAGAAAAATTGACTTGATGAGCACCCTGTTTGATGTGTCAATCGATGAGCTATCTCTAAGATTGCAAGAATCTAGTCAAGAGATGTAGTGTGTTGTTTTGATCAATGTGAAATGCTAAGTTTAGTTGATAGAGTTCAGTAGATATGTTGAGTATGGTATTTGCGGCCTTAGATTGACACTTGGGTTTGCATGCTTGTAGGAGATATGAGACACCTTGCAGTTGAGGGAGACATTCCCCATGCCCCTATTGCAGAGATATATGCTCATGGAGATGGACAGAGAGGCACTTGGTGCTATGGGTTTGGACTACGTATGCTTCATGCTCGAGGTGCAGGCAAACTACGGATTACTAACTACTGCTGTGGAGAGATTCCATAGTGAGGATGGGACCTTCCACTTTCCTACGGGAGAGATGACTATGACCTTAGAGGATGTACACAGGATACTGCATTTGCCCATTCAGGGTGAGCTAGTGGAGTATGATGCGCAGCGAGATGTGGGATTCACCGAGTGCAGGAGAGTATTCGATGATCTAGAGTTGGTTGGATAGGTCACCTCCTGGCATGACATTTATGATGGCTATGACTACTTCCCTAGGATTGTGGCAGGATTGATCAGAGGCATTGTATGCCCCGACAGGAGATCGCACTATTTCCCCATTGGATAGGGCAGGATCATGGAGCGGATGGTGATAGAGGGCACCCGGTATGCTTGGGGCGTCTGCGTACTGGCGCATCTATATCATGATATGCATCAGGTAGTGTACCATCGTAGCACAAGTCTATCAGCAGGGGTACTACTATTATAGTTTTGGCTGTGGGAGCACATAGCGGTGACTAGGCTAATATGTGTGTTTGCGAGACAGCGAGGGGAGCCATACAGTTATGGCTTTGTAGGGGTGATTTCCCAGCACAGGCTGGGGAAGTTGGAGTACTGGAGACACACTCTGGATGGTGTAGATGTGGTCATCTAGCGACCATATCTAGATTGTGATCCATGGGATGATGAGGGAGATGAGCTGCCATATTGCTTTCAGACGAGGTGGCTGATAGGCCAAACACAACATATACTGGAGAGGCAGATGGTAGGCCAAGTACTGAGACAGTTTGGCAGGAGACAGGGCATGCCACAGGGGCAAGCACTATTTGCACAGACTCACGCAGAGAGGGTTAGATGGGGGCCGATGGCGTCATATGAGGAGGCCCTGGCAGAGTTCTGACAAACTTAATATGTGGCTTGGGACATGAGGATAGAGATAGCTGATGCCGGATTACACAGGACTATGAGGATTGGATTACTGCACATCCTTGTCCGAGATACTCATGGTTGGGTATGTTGGTGCTACGTATTGACGAGGCAGATTTAGAGGAGGAGGGTTAGGTTGGCTAGGTGCAGAGGAGAGGTAGAGGAGGATGGGGTTGAGGAGGACGGGGTGGTGGCTGAGATGGTGGAGATGATGGGGGAGGAGGGGGAGGAGGTGGAGGAGGTGGAGAGAGACCGAGACAGTGGAGGAGAGTAGGGGAGGGGCCACCTCATGCCCAGAAGGTAGCACAGCCATAGGTACCACAGCAGGCACCAGAGGCGCAGATGCCACCACCTCAGCAGGTGGCACAGCAGCAAGTGCCCCAACCATAGGGGCTAGGATAGGCAGAGGCATCACAGGGGCCAGTGCAGGTAGATGTGTATGAGCAAGCCATAGCCAGCCTGAGGGGATAGGTGAGAGAGCTGCGGGCACAGCTTAGGAGGGCAGACAGTCGACAAGAGACAGATGCATCGGTGATTGTAGGGCTGACCCGCGAGAGGGATATGGCAGATGCACGGGTACGGGTTATCCATGTAGAGCAGGATACTACAGTGGTAGCTCTGGGGACAGATGCAGCCAGCACCTTTTTGGTTGGGTAGGTATAGCAGGCATAGGCATAGTTAGGCCAGTCACAGACGCAGCTAGCACAGGTGCAGGTAGAGCTTGCTAGAGCACAGGCACATGTTCAGTATTACCGGGGTCTATATCATGGGGTAGTGCCAGCGAGCCAGAGGGCCTCGAGTTTTAGGAGTCATTCTGGGGCTTCCCAAAGAGTAGGTCCATGTCGGTCAGAGGCTTCCATGATGGGTCCCCAGCAGTCAGGGGTTGGTAGCGATGGTCCACAACAGCAGTGGTAGACTTGTATCAGACTTTGCACTTTTTGAGACACGTATCACCATCCTTTTGGATGTATACCTGTATATGACATTGATTCAGAGACAGAGATTATGATATTGTACATTTGGACCTCTTCTTATGATTTGTATATATGATGATGTAGCCTTATGATTCGTACTATATGTTCATGGAACTATGATGATTCATTTCTATTGTATGATGCGATGCATGTGCAGACTTAGATGTTCTATCTGATGTTATATGAGATGCTTTTGATATGATGCTATGTGATGCCTATATGATCTAATGCCTATGTGATATGAGTGTTTGATCTAATATGTTTCGAATGTATGCAAATGCAACATGGTCTCTATATGATAATGTAGCTTTTTTATGTGATGTACTTAGCTATGTTTTTGATTTCTTTGCTGTTTGATACGATATGATGATGATATATGGATGAATTGATGCATTTTATTATGTATGCGATTGATTTAATCATGTTCATGACTATCTCAAATGTGATATGATATGCACCTATATGCTTTATTTTTGTGATGTCCAAATGTACTCTATCGACACAAGGATGACAGGATGATGGATAGAAGAATTGACATGATTTAGAAATACTTAGAAGCTTCATTTGATATTGTTACTCTACATAGTTCGAGTACTATTTATTGTATGGGATATGGATGCATGGATGTGTATATGGATATAGGATGGATGCTTTGCTTTTGGAGTACTTTATTTCATCATTGGGCAATTTATTTTTGGTACTTTTTCTGAAATGTTGTAAGTTAATACAAGAATCTAGGTATAATTGAACCGAGATGACATGAGTACTGCTTACATGGATTTTGATTTAGCAAGTTGATACAAGCATCTAGTCAAAATTGAATCTAGATGACCTGAGTACTTCTTGTGTTTCAACAAACAAGGATTGCCTTTGTTCATGTTAAACCTTTGATGTCCTCAATGATCTTTTGCCGATCATGTCCTTAGACAAGGTGTCACATTACTAAAGTGTAATCCACATATAGCAAACAAAGAAAATGATCATGCCCCCATCATAGCATCTCTAGCTTTTGGCATCCTGGAGTAGCCTAGAAAGACATGATAACAAAAATCAAGACTCTATAGCTTAACCATGATTCTAATCCACAAAACATTCTTGTATTTAGATGTGTTTATCTCTTGTTGTAATTTGAGTAAAATCATTTAGAAGGCCTTGGGTATTTCGCTTTGCGTTTGAATAGGCTAAACTGCACAGAGTCTAGATGCTTGCTTGGAGCGTGGGTTCATCTTGCACCTACTTGCTTGGTGAGAAGATTTAACAATCCTTATTGGCGAGATGGACCCTAAGGGACTAACCTACTGCCTCAGGAGTGCATTGCTAAATGGCCTTGCCTACATGACGACGCAGAGGTAACGTAGTTCGGGGTAAACCCTAACGGACCTAAGACCTAGGTGAGATAAAGTGGAGACGGACTCAGCTGGATAGAAGGATGAGATATGGAATGGATGGGACTGTGGAAGCCTCGGGGGCGCATTTGAGAAATGGCCTTGTCTACATGACAATGCAGAGGCAATGTAGTTCATGGATCTGGACCATGGACACTGACAAGGGATACTATGCTAGGCTCACACTGAGGAGACGGTATGGGACAAAACCTTGGTTGACAAGGCCACAAAGAGGGAGAGTATCAAGCCATGATAGGTAACTGTCAGGTGTTTATTACGGGACAAATATGGGCCGAATGGAAAATGAGTGCAAGAGGAATGGACTCAAGGTGATTGGATTCCCAAAGATGGGGAAGGCGGTTTATCACAAGTAATGCCTGCTTACCAGGTTTTCATCACTTGCTTTTATTTGCATGAGAAGCTAGAAAGTAAACATGACGCCTATTTGCCAAGTTTTCATCATGATAACTATCCTAGGCGCCTGTTTGCCAGGTTTTCACCAAAGGACAATTTTTTTGTACTTTTATGATTTTCTAATTTTTTTTGTATTTTTATATATTTTTTTGATTTTTTGATTTTTATGCCCTGCCTTGGATTGGAATTCTCCTAGGTATAGAATTTGCGGAGGTGCATGCTATTGATCGGGTCATCGAATAACTCACCCTCTGACGTTGCCAACTAATATGCCCCCGAACTGTAAGCAGCCACAATCACATAGGGCCCAAGCCAGTTAGGTTCAAACTTGCCTTTCTTTTCTCTGTCTTGTTGATTGCGAGGATTCTCTTTGAGAACAAGGTCCCCAACCTTAAATATTCTTGGGCGAACTTTGTGGTTATAGCTCCTTGACATCATCTGTTGATAAGCTTTGAGATGATCAAAGGCTTTTTGTCACCTTTCTTCCAGTAACTCTAGTTCTTGCAACCTGGAGACCCTATATTCTTCATCTGATATGAGACCTTTTAGTGACACCCTGAGGGATGGTAATTTGACTTCAATGGGGAGGATGGCTTCTAAACCATAGACAAGGGCATAGGGTGTGGCACATGTGGGAGTGTGTATGCTGGTTCTATAGGCCCACAGAGCGGGATTGAGTTGGACATGCCAATCATGGCCAGCATCGTTGACTGTCTTCTTGAGAATTTTCAAGATGGTCTTGTTAGATGCTTCAGCTTGACCATTACCTTGGGGGTAGTATGGAGTGGAGAAATGATGTTGGATTTTGAAATGCTCACAGAGTTCTTGGACATCTTGGTTTTTGAATGGTCTTCTGTTGTCCATGATAATGGATGAAGGAATGCCATATCTGCAGATAATGTAATTTAGGATGAATGAGGAAATTTGCTTACTTGTGACGGTGGTGAGGGGAACGACTTCTATCCACTTTATGAAATACTCAGTGGCAGTTATGATGAATTTGTGGCCGTTGGAAGAGGGTGGATGGATCTTTTCCACAAGGTCAAGTCCCCACTGGCAAAAGGGCTAGGGTGTCATTAAAAGTCTCAACTCTTGAGCTGGTACATGTATCAGGTTCCCGTGTATTTGGCACTGTTTGCACCTTTTGATAAATTGATATGAATCCATTTCCATGTTTGGCTAGTAGTAACCCAAACACATGAATTTCTTGGCTAAGGAAGGACTGCTAGAGTGTGTTTTGCAGATCCCCTCATGTATGTCTTGCAAAGTAGTTATGGATTCTTCTCATTCTAAACAATGGAGCAAAGTACCATCGAGACCACGTCAGTATAGGGTATCGGTTATGATGGTGTAGCGAGAGGTTTGTCGAATAAAAGTTTGTCTCTGGTTAGAAGAGAGGTCAGGTGGGAGAATGTTGTCCTTGAGGTAAGTGTAAGTCTTACTGTACCAAGGTGAATCAAATCTGACTAGAAGGTAGATGGAATGGGTCTCAAGAAGATCATAAGCTAGTTGCCAGATAGTTTCCACTAAGAACTCATACCGTGACTCATTTTCAGGTATTTCTAGAAGAGAGGCAATGGTTGCCATTGCATCTGCTGCCTTATTCTCAATCCTGGGTATTTGCTCAAAGGAGATGGTCCCAAAGTGCTCTTTGAAGTCGTCGACCATCCGTTTGTATGAGATGAGCTTTTCATCTTTGGTTTGATACTCATTGTTGACCTAATTGATTATAAGTTGAGAATCACCATAGACATGTAGTTCTTAGATTTTCCACTCAGTTGCCATCTTGAGACCAATTACCAAGGCTTCATATTCTGCTATGTTGTTGGTGCATGGAAATAACAAACGGTAAGACTTCAGAATTGTGTCACCTTGAGGAGTTATAAATAGGATGCCTACCCCCGATACATGGTTTTTGTAAGACCCGTCGAAGTAGAGCTTCCAAGAAGATGTTGATATAGTGAATAAGGACTCATCAGGAAACTCAAACTACATTGGTGAGGTGTCTTGTAATGGTGCATCTGCTAGTTGATCAGCTATGATTTGTCCCTTGATGGCTTTTCTATCTACATATTCAATGTCGTACTCATTGAGAAGCATTACCCATTTTGCTAGGCGACCTATGAGAGCAGCTTTGCTAAGGAGATACTTGAATGGATCTATTTTTGCAATGAGTTTAACTAGATGTGCAAGCATGTAATGTCATAGTTTTTGTGAAGTAGAAACTACCGCAAGGCATGATCTTTCGATCTGTGAGTATTGCAACTCATAGCCCACTAAGGTTCGGCTAATGTAGTAGATGACCCTTTCTTTGTTCTCATAATCTTGTTGTGCTAAAAGAGCCCCAAGAGCAGTAGGTGTAGCAGATATGTGGAGAATTAGCTATTTTCCTTGGATAGGAGGCATGAGGATGGGTGGATTCATAAGGTATTCTTTTAGTTTGTTGAATGCTTCTTCACACCGCTCATCCCATCTAAATTGAATGTTCTTGTCCATGAGATGACTGAATGGTTGGCACTTGTCTGCTAGTTGTGATATGAATCTGCGGATTGCTTGTAGCTTGCCCTGTAGTGATCTCAATTGAGTTAGAGTCTTGGGTGGTGGCATGTCCATTATAGCTTTGACTTTGGTAGGGTCCACCTCTATGCCGTTTGCAGACACTATGAAGTCAAGCAGCTTGCCTGAAGTGACTCTGAACACACATTTCTTTGGATTCAGCTTGACTTGGAATTGTTCCAATCTTTGAAATACTTTTTCTAATACATCCAGGTGTGAGTCCCTTGTGAGGGATTTTACTAAGATATCGTCGACATAGTCCTCCATTGTTACATGCATCATGTCATGGAATATAGTTGTAATAGCTCGTTGATATGTGGCACCTGCATTTTTTAACCCGAATGGCATGACATTCCAGCAAAAAGTACCCCATGGGCAAGTAAAAGTTGTCTTGTGTTGGTCCTCTGGTGTTATTTTGATCTAATTATACCCTAAGAATCCATCCATGAGAGATAACATGGTATGGCCTGCAGTTAGATCAACTATGATATCGATATTTGGCAATGGAAAATCATACTTGCGGCATGCTTTGTTTAGGTCTCAAAAATCATTGCATAGTCTGACTTGGCCATCTAGTTTGGACACTGGCACAATGTTGGATACCCATTCTAGATAATCTATAGCTCTGATGAACCCTACATCCAACAATTTCTTGAGTTCTTCTTTGACCAAAAGTGCTATGTGAGGATGCATCTTTCTAAGCTTCTGCTTTACTGGTTTTTCTCCTAGATCTAATGGAAGATGATGTAGAATTAGGTTTGGATCTAGACCTGGCATGTCTGCATACAACCAAGCGCAGCTGCCTCTCTTTTTCTTAAAGAACGGTACAAACCTAGTTTTCTCTGGTGGGGTAAGAGATTTAGCAAAGTGGATAACCTTGGGCTATTCTTCTGTTCCAATATTCACCGGCTCTGTCAGTTCTACAACAATCTATGACCTTTCCTAGTACATATCACTGGAGAGAGTGTTAAGCCTTCCATCGTCAGGTGCCATAGTTGGGTTTTCACCTTCGGATGCGTCCTTTCTTTTTATTGTTTTGGATCTGACACTACCGCAAGGTGTTTTTCACCGTCAGATCCAGTTTTGACTTTGATATTTTTGTGACTGGAAGGCTTGGTACCTTCCCCAAAGTAAGCCACAGTATTCAATTCAATAGAAAAACTAGCTTTATGATCTCCCTTGGGTAAGTGGTCCCTAAGTTCCATATAATCAATGTAAGCATCATCGTTTTGGAACATATCTAGTTGGGGAGTTCCTCACAGATCCCAATCAATAAGCTCAGGGTGTATGAGGGGGAGGGAGTCGGATGATAGACCTGATTCTTTGATAGTGTGAATGGAAATGTTAGTAGCATTGGTAGGGATGGTGCTCGGGATGGTACTTTCCTCCAAGTTGTTTATTGCGATGGAATTTAAACTTTCCTAGAAAGCCATAATCTCAGGGATGGGCAAATCAGACTCCAGTGGTCTGTTCCATTGTGTTTGTCCTTCATGGTAGGGGCTAAAAGTTTGGACGGCATCGACCTCTTTGTTGTCATAGGAATGCTTTGTTAGCTCATCCCACTCATATTCATTAGAATCTGTGTCGCTGTCCTCCTGGAGTGTTTGGATCATTTCTACAAGACAAGCATTTTCTTTAGCCTTGCCCTTGCCTTTGTATCCTAGGCCACTTGTGTTTCTAGCTAATGAGGATGAAGGTTGATTAGGTTCAATGATTCCTTCTTTTCTGAGGCCAATGGGTACTTGTCCTTTGTACCCCATCCTGTACAGAATAGTCTCACCTCGCCAGTAGAGTTCTGTTGGGAGTCTAGGCGGATCTTGCATTATGTTCTCTTCTTCAGAATAAAGCCATTGTAGGAGATCTCTCTCCTCTATTTCATCAAATAAGGTCCCCCATTTTACAAAGGGAGTTGTGGGAGCTATGGGAGGAGCAGATGGCTTTGGAAAATGTTTGGGTTGGCCAAAAGATCGAGGAGACAAAGGCATCTTGGCTAGATTGAGGCTATGCTCAATGGAGTATTCCCCCACTCCACTTTTTTTATGGTAATTTTCTGCTCTTTAGGCCTTGATGAGGAGGCTTTAGGGGTATGATCATGCTCTGGGATAGGGGATATATATGCTCTATTATTTGGGATTATGCATTCAGGTTTTGCAAGGAAAGAGTTGCAATGCTGATAGGGGTCAGGGTCACCTTGAATGGTGACTTGCTTGCCATTGTGCGGGAACTTTATGCATTGGTGATAAGTAGAGGGAACAGCCTTCATGGCATGAATCCAAGGTCTCCCTAGAAGAATATTATAAGTGAGCTCCCTATCTAGGACTTGACACACCACATCTTTTATTACTGGTCCCACTTGAATAGGTAGGACAACTATTCCCTTTGTGGTTCTTTCTTCCTCATCATATGCTTTGATGGTAATTTTCCTCCTTGGATCAACTGCCTGTTCGGAGAACCCCAATGCAAGGACTAGCTTTAATGTGCAAATATTTAAACTGGCACCCCCATCAATGAGGACCCACTTTATGTAGTGATTGTGGATGTAGGCGACGATATGTAGAGGGGTGTTATGGGGTTGAGATACAGAGAGGTCATCTTGCTCGGTAAATGATATGGTGTTGGAGGAGGTCAGATTACCTACCATGGTCTGAAACTTCTCTTGGGCCAAATTAGTGGGGACAGTGGTTTCCACTAAGGCTTTTACGAGGATCTCCTTATGGGATGGGGATAGATGCAACAACTCCAAGATAGAAATGTGGGTCAGAGTTTTCTGTAATTGGTCTATGACATTATACTGGCAAAAGTTAGATGGAGAGGGTGACGACCTTGGAGGGGTCATATTGAGCATGACTTTACCACTGTGAGTAATGATACTACAACCAGTTCTGTTAGGTCCTAATTGTTGGTTGGACATGATGACATTGACTTGAGGGACATGTTCAGAAATGCAATTTATGGTATAGTCAAATCGCACACTTGCATAGTTGGCATTATTGTTCTCACTGTTCTGATTTCGCCTGTTGCGATTGTTGTTATTGCCATTGTTGTTGTTGTTGTTGTTGTTGTTGTTGTTGTTGTATGGCCTGTTGGTGTTATTATTGTTGTTGCCATGGTTGTTATTATTGTTGTACAACCTATCATGATTTAGAAGCAGATCCCTGCAGGCCACATGTGTCTCATTGGAGGTATGTTGTTGTGCTCCTTCCTGGTTTCGATCAAGTACATCTTGTATGACATTTTTGAGGCAAATGCAATTATTGGTTGTATGCCCCTTCCTCGATGATATTCACAATAGTCTGTGTCCTTCCAGTAGGGAGGTCTGACTATAGGCTCATAATCACTTGTTGGCGGTAGAGAGATTTCATTGTTAGCCAACAAATTCCTTAGTGTAGACTCTTGAGACTCACCCAATGGCGTGAAATTTCTCCTTGGATTTGAACTGAACCATGGTCATGGCTCCTGAGAGAATGGTTTGTTGGGTGTACCATTGTTTGTTTGTCCTTTAAGAGTGAATATGGGTTGTTGCTTGGGAGCTGCCGCCTTGGCATCCACTACCCCATTGTTGACCACATTCTTATTCTTGGTCCAAAACTTTGATTTATCTGTTGTGTAATTGGATGTAGGTGTGTCCTTGTATATCTTGATTGCAAATTTGGTGATCATAGCCTTTTCAATGAACAATCCCATTTCAATGACTTTTGAAAATGATGTAGGGCATTGTATCTGTATTTGATAGCTAAGATCAGCATTTAGGTTATGGACAAACATCTCCAGTAGCTGCTTCTCAGGCATATCGTAAGAACACTTACTAGCTAGCTATCTCCATCGTTGTAAGAAGGTGGTGAATGACTCACCACTCTTTTGTTTGGTGTTGCATAGATCTAGCATAGATACCTCGTGTTCAATGTTGTAAGAGAAGTGCGTGATAAATTTGTTGACAAGTTCATCGAAAGTTTTGATTCCTGGTGGGAGACGTGAGAACCACTCCATAGCTTGACCACCTAAAGATCTTGTGAATAGTCTCACCAAGTAGGTCTCGTTGTGAGCTACTTCTAAACATGCTGCATTGAATTCCCTAATATAATCTCTAGGGTCCCCATTCCCTTTGTACTTGTCAAACTTTGGAACTTCGAACTGATAGGGGAATGGTTTCATGACCAATTTTTTGTCAAAGGGGTACGGTGCTATATCTTCCAAGGAGTAGTTTGTTGCAAGTATGAGGTGAACCGGTGTTGTCATTGATACCAACATACTCATATTGCATTGACAAGAAGGATTGGATGAGCTATGTGCTGAGGATATTGAGAAAATTAGTCTCAATCAGGAACAGTGAAGAACAGTGATGAGAAAAAGGCAAAAGTACTCATTAGGTTGAGATTCAGAGGATGCGGATTAAAGGGTTTGTAGATATAAGTCCTGAGATGATCCAATTAAGATTTCAGAGGTCCGCATGAAGATGTGAAGAAGTTGTGATCGATCAAGTAGAACCAGTTCCGGGAGATGCTCCAGAGTGACAGTGTTACAAAAAGGTTTGGTGAGATCTAGAAGTGCATTGTCCTATTCTACGGATTGGAAATAGTGTTTGGGATGTCCTTGTGATGTGTCATGTCAATTGGTATGTGGTTTGGAGGTCCGAAAGCACATCTTGCGGTATAAGAGTGGCGATAGACTTTGTTCTTGAAGTTCTGGATGAGGAAGAGAAGAGATTCCAGTGAGCAGAGGAAGTGCAGATGTACCTGGTCATTCAGGCAAGCCTGTGAAGGTTCTTGGATCATGTTGAGGTTATGTTGTTGGTCCGCATTGGTGGTAGAGCCCAGAATTGAAGATATTCTTCCGGATGAAGTTCTTTTTCAGACTAGCTGACTGGATGAGTTGTTCATCCTGCAAATGTTCTTATGATGGCCAACCTTATGTGTTATTCATCTTGCGAATGTTTTTATGATTGATAACTGACTTAGATGATTGTTCCTAAGTTGATGTCTTGTATAAATAAAGGTTTGTGAGCTCATTTCGGTGAGTGTTGTAGAGCGGATGAGTGTGGTATATCGAAAGAGCGAAAGGCAGAGTAGAAGTGTTTCAGGCTTAAATGGAACTGATCCAAACATGGTAAAGATGTCATTCTCCAGTTCAAGGGTGTGTTACTTATGATCTTGTAGATAGTGTGTCTCTTGTAGGTAGTGTGCCTCCTTGTGAGCAGTGTGCTCGGGCAGGGAGCCCTAATTGGCATGTGCCAGTCATTTTTCTTATTCTTCTAATAGAGAATAATCCTTCAGTTAATCACCCTGTGGTTTTTCCCTTAATTGGGTTTTCCACATCAAAAATCTTGGTGTCTAATGTGTTGATGTTTGTCTGCTCTGGTGTGGCTTTCTATTTTTATGAATGGTTAGTTGATATGTTGTTAACTAACAAGAAGAAAAAAGTGTTTAAAGTAGAAGCAAGGTTTTTGTACAACTGATTCACCCCCCCTCTCAATTGTGTGCCCTAGATCTAACAATTGGTATCAGAGCTAAGTTCCTCTGAAAGGAGCTTAACTGCTTGAGGAGATCTAGGATGTCGTCATACAAGAAGGATAGTCCAAAGTTTGATGGAACCAACTTCACTCTCTGGAAAGGTCGCATGAAATGTCACTTGGAATGTATGGGAAAAGCATACTTGACCATGGTCTCAAAACCATATGTACATCCACAAGGTGGTCTGACAACTCTAAATGAAATCACAGATGTTGAAAACAATTTGCAGACCAAAGAAGCTCTTCTAAGCACATTGAATGACTCAGAGCTCTCAAATGTCATTGACCTACCAACTGCATATGAGATCTAGGTTAAACTAGAACTTCTGCATGAAGGAGATGAGTTTGTTAAGAGTGCAAGGTTGCAAAGTCTGAAAGGGAAATTTGAAAGATTGAAGATGAGAGATGATGAAAATATCACTACCTTTATGCCAAGGGTAAATGAGCTGGTGTGTGGAATCAGAAATGCTGGTGGAGTTTTGGATGAAAATGAAATTGTCTGCAAAATTCTCAGATCCCTTCCTACTGCCTACAAGATCAAGGTTGCTGCCATTGATGAATTTAGAGCCCATACAACTGTCACAAGAGAGCAATTGGCTGGCAAATTGGCTACATTTGAAATGACTGAATTTGGAGATGATCACCCCAAGACTGAATCTGCATTCAAGGCCAGTGCCTATGTGAAAGGCAAACAAAGATTTGATCTAGGAGAAAATTCTTCAAGGAAAGTTTCATGGTATGATCAAGCAAGGAAAGACATGGAACAGGAAGAAGCAGAAACAGCTTAACTTGAAGCCCTCATTGCAAAGAGACTGCCAAGAGGATCCAGTAAGTATGAAGGAAAACTACCCTTTAAGTGCTTCAACTGCAATAAGATTGGTCATTTTGCTTCAAGATGTCCGGAAAGATCTGCAAGGTCAAATGCTAATAGACAAAGGTTTCAAAAGAACTGCTATTATGTTCATGAAGAAGATGATAATGAAGGAGTAACAGATGATGAATCAGAAATGGGAAGCAAATCCGGAAATGAATGGGTGTTTATTGCCATCAAGGAAGAAGATTCAATATCCTCTGAATCTGTCAATCATAAGGTTGTAAAAAGAGCTTTGGCTGCCCAGGTTGAAGAAAAGGATGATTTGGTTATTGACAGTGGTTGTTCTCACCATATGACAGGTGACAAGAACAAGTTCTTAGATTTGGAAAGGTATGAAGGAGGAATGGTAAAATTTGGTGATAATTTTGCTGGCAGAATCAGAAGTAGAGGAACTATTTCTTTTGATGGAAAGAGCAAAACTGGTAATGTACTTTATGTTGAAGGATTGAAACACAATCTTCTCAGTGTTGGTCAGTTGGTGGACAAAGGCTATGATCTCTGGTTCAAGAATGGAAGATGCAGGATCTTTGAAAGCTCCGGAACTGAGATTGCATCCGGTACCCAAACAAAAGGTAATATCTTCCATCTAGTTGGTTCTAATAAAAGTTGTCTGTTTGTTCAAATTGATCAGAGTTGGTTATGGCATAGAAGGATGTGTCATGTGAATTTTGATGACATCATCAAGATAAGCAATACTCAGGCTGTAAGAGATCTTCCTAAATTGGTGAAACCTACAAATAGTTTGTGCAAAGAATGTCAACTAGGTAAACAAAGCAGAGTCTCTTTCAAAAGAAAGGATCAGTCCACTACCGGATTACTGGAATTAGTCCATATTGATCTATGTGGTGTAACAAGAATTAAGAGTATGTAAGGTGATAGATATTTCATGTTACTGATTGATGATCATTCCCGGATGATGTGGGTTACCTTCCTAAAATAGAAATCAGAAGCCCTTGAGAAGTTCAAAATCTTCAAAGATATGGTAGAGAATCAAACTGGATTGAAACTGAAGTGTCTGAGGTCTGATAGAGGTGGTGAATTCACATCCGGTGAATTTATAGACTTTTGTGAGAAGCATGGCATAAGGAGACAGTTGTCTACCCCTAGGACTCCAGAATGGAGTTGTTTAGAGAAAGAACCAGACCATCCAAGAAGCATCTAGGAGAATGATGATGGAAGCAAATGTTCCCCAGATGTTTTGGAGAGAAGCTGTCAGCACTGCAGTCTACACTCTTAATCGAGTTCAAATCAGAAGCAATACCGATAAGACTCCTTATGAACTTTGGTTTGGTGTAACTCCTACTGTGAGATATTTTAGAGTATTTGGTAGCAAGTGTTATATCAAAAGAGATGAAGATCTAGGAAAGTTTGATGCTAGAAGTGATGAAGGAATTTTCTTGTGTTACTCCACTCAAAGCAAAACATACTGGTGTTATAATTAGAGATTGAGAAAGATGATAGAAAGTACAAATGTGAAGGTTGATGGAGGAATTGAGAAGCCCTCAAGATTCTACGAATGTGATGAAGATGATCAGAATGATTCTCTGGTGTAAGGAGCTCAATCCTCCTCTGAAATTTAGATACAGACTGATCTGGTAAATCAAGAAGAAGAGGTTTGTCTGAATGAGCCTGGTCAAGAAACAGTAGTGCAAGAAACTCCCAAAGTTCCAAGGTATGTAACTCTAAATCATTCTAAAGATCAGATCATAGGTGACAAAAACAAAGGGGTACAAACAAGGAGAAGAATTGCTCAAGATTGAAATGAATGTTGTCTGATTTCAAAGATTGAACCTAAGACAATTAATGAAAATGAATGTTGTCTGATTTCAAAGATTGAACCTAAGACAATTAATGAAGCTTGCAATGATGAAAACTGGACCAAAGCAATGGAGGAAGAGTTGATGCAAATTAAGAAAAATCATACTTGGGATCTTGTTCCCAGACCTAGAAACAAGAATGTGATTGGAACCAAATGGGTCTTCCAGAACAAATTAAATGAAGTTGGTGAAGTGATCAGAAACAAAGCTAGATTGGTCTGCAAAGGCTACTCTCAAATAGAAGGAATTGATTTTGAAGAAACCTTTGCTCCGGTGGCAAGAATTGAAGTAGTCAGATTATTTCTTGCATTTGCTTCTTTCAAAGACTTAAAGGTATATCAGATGGATGTCAAGTTTGCCTTCCTAAATGGTGATTTGGAAGAAGAAGTTGACATTGAACAACTGGATGGATTTCAACTGTTTGATCATGATGATATGGCCTGCAAGTTGAAGAAAGCACTGTATGGTTTAAAGCAAGCCCCAAGAGCATGGTATGAAAGGTTGGATAAGCATCTTGTGCAGATTGGATTCAACAAAGGTATTGCTGACAGTAACTTATATTTCAAAATTGATCATGAAAATATTTTGATTGTTGAAGTGTTTGTGGATGATATCATTTTTGGAGGAAGAGATAGTATGTGTAAAACTTTTGCAAATCAGATGAAAAGTGAGTTTGAAATGTCTATGCTTGGTGAAATGAATTTCTTCTTGGGTCTGCAAATTACTCAAACAAAGAAAGGGATCTTCATTTCTCAGACCAAATATGTGAAAGAATTGTTGAGAAAATTTGGGATGGAAGATTAAAAGCCAATGAATACTCCCATGGCAACCAAATGCAAGTTGAGCAAAGTTGATGACTCTCCTAAGGCAGATCAGACAAAGTATAGATCAATGATTGGTGGATTGTTGTATCTCACTCAGACTAGACTAGATATAAGGCAGGTTGTTGGTCTTGTGGCAAGATTTCAGGCTGATCCTAGAGAATCTCATGTTATGGCAATCTAGAGGATTTTTAGATATCTAAAAGGGACAGTTGAGTATGGTTTGTGGTATCCTAGAGATCATGATTTCTCTTTTCATGCATATACAGATGTAGATTGGGCAGGAGATGTGGATGACTGGAAGAGCACCAGTGGTGGAGCATTCTTTTTGGGAAAAAGATTGGTTTCTTGGCTAAGCAAGAAATAAGATGCAATATCTCTGTCTACAACTGAAGCAAAATACATAGCAGCAGTAGGTAGTTGCACTCAAATCTTATGGATGAAGCAGATGCTAAAAGACATTAAAGTAGAATATGAGGAGCCTATCACAATTTTCTGTGATAATTCAAGTGCAATAAATATTTCTAAGAATTCGGTGTTGCATTCTAAGACCAAACACATATCTATCAAGTTTCACTTTCTGAGAGAACAAGTGAACAAGGATGAAGTCAGATTGGAGTATGTATCCTCCAAGGATCAGAATGTAGATATATTTCCTAAACCTCTTCCCAAGGACTCTTTTGAGTATATCAGGGAGAAGTTAGGGGTCATGGCCCCTCCAGAGATGAACTAGGATGCACTGATGTGCATCAATCTGGTGGATATCACAGTCATATCTTGTGATCTAGATTGATGATGGGGAGCTACTACTAAGGGAGAAGCTGGTATGATTATAATGTGTTTGAATTGCAAGTATGAGCCCTTTGCCATTGATGTCAAAGGGGGAGAGAAGACATGCGAAAAACAAGTGGTTGATGATCAAAGGGGGAGCAGTAAAGGAAGAGAAGACATGTGAAGAGTTGTTGATAGGGGGAGCTGTAATAGAAAGGAGTTCTTGTCTTAATGGTTTTTCACATCTTATGTTGCCATCAATGACAAAGGGGGAGATTGTTGCAAGTATGAGGTGAACCGGTGTTGTCATTGATGTCAACATACTCATATTGCATTGACAAGAAGGATTGGATGAGCTATGTGCTGAGGATATTGAGAAAATTAGTCTCAATCAGGAACAGTGAAGAACAGTGATGAGAAGAAGGCAAAAGTACTCATTAGGTTGAGATTCAGAGGATGCGGATTAAAGGGTTTGTAGATATAAGTCCTGAGATGATCCAATTAAGATTTCAGAGGTCTGCATGAAGATGTGAAGAAGTTGTGATCGATCAAGTAGAACCAGTTCCGAGAGATGCTCCAGAGTGACAGTGTTACAAAAAGGTTTGGTGAGATCTAGAAGTGCATTGTCCTATTCTGCAGATTGGAAATAGTGTTTGGAATGTCCTTGTGATGTGTCATGTCAATTGGTATGTGGTTTGGAGGTCCGGAAGCACATCTTACGGTATAAGAGTGGCGATAGACTTTGTTCTTGAAGTTCTGGATGAGGAAAAGAAGAGATTCCAGTGAGCAGAGGAAGTGTAGATGTACCTGGTCATTCAGGCAAGCCTGTGAAGGTTCTTGGATCATGTTGAGGTTATGTTGTTGGTCCACATTAGTGGTAGAGCCCGGAATTGAAGATATTCTTCTGGATGAAGTTCTTTTTCAGACTAGCTGACCGGATGAGTTGTTCATCCTGCGAATGTTCTTGTGATGGTCGACAAGATGTGTTATTCATCTTGCGAATGTTTTTATGATTGATTGCCGACTTAGATGATTGTTCCTAAGTTGATGTCTTGTATAAATAAAGGTTTGTGAGCTCATTTCGGTGAGTGTTGTGGAGTGGATGAGTGTGGTATAATGAAAGAGCAAAAGGCAGAGTAGAAGTGTTTTGGGCTTAAGTCGAACTAATCCAGACATGGTAAAGATGTCATTCTCCAATTCAAGGGTGTGTTACTTATGATCTTGTAGATAGTGTGTCTCTTGTAGGCAGTGTGCCTCCTTCTGAGCAGTGTGCTCGGGCAGTGAGCCCTAATTGGCATGTACCAGTCATTTTTCTTATTCTTCTAATAGAGAATAATCCTTCAGTTAATCACCCCGTGGTTTTTCCCTTAACTGGGTTTTCCATGTCAAAAATCTTGGTGTCTAATGTGTTGATGTTTATCTACTCCAGTGTTTATGCTTTCTGCTTTTATGAATGGTTAATTGATATGCTGTTAACTAACAAGAAGAAACAAGTGTTTAAAGTAGAAGCAATATTTTTGTACAACTAATTCACCCCCCCTCTCAGTTGTGTGCCCTAGATCTAACATAGTTCTTGGTACTTGTACCTATCTTAAGGTCTGATATTTGTTGTGTGAGGCTCTCAAGTTGTTTTCTCATTTCTTCTGTAGGAGCATTTTGATCTATGGGTCTCTTTCCTCTATCATTTGCACTTGGGTCTATAGTATTCCTTTCTCTTTCATTTGCATGTGGGTCTGTGTCATTCTTTCCCCTTTCATGATCATTGTCTATATTTTCCATGATTGAGCTTATATCAAAGTCTGTGGGGAGTTTAATTTTGAGACTAGCAAGGTGATAGAAATACTTATGGGGGTCTTCATGGAGTGCCTTCTCTATTAGGCATTGGAATTTCTGATTTTGGATGTTTTCCTGATAATCTTTGTAAGAGATATCTTCGTCACTATCGTGAGGTGTGACGATGCAGTTGGAGGAGCTAGCCATTTCAAGTTGCTTCTTGTACTAAGATCTGGTAAGGACCATATAAGGTGACATGGGATGGAGTGGACTAGGATTAGAAATTTTGGCCAGGTGCCGACTGAGACTATTGTGAATAGGATATCTAGAACAAGACTTGGACAAAGGACTTTCTCACTCAATGACTTCAAGTAAGATGGTTGACACAAGACGGTAGCCACTAGTAAGGGTAGTCGATACCTGTCTTACTATGTATGGACTAGTCATGCAACAAGACTACTAGTAGAGTTCTGTGACCTACTAGGCTCACATGAATCCACAAAGGATACAAAAAAGGGACCTATGTCGAACTGATATCGAATAAACTAACTTTGGGACAAGGAGGACTGTGAAAGAAGGTGAATGGTATGATTGACAGAAGAACGATACTTGGGTGAAATGGATGAAGACTGACCACAAGGTTGAACTTGATCTTTGAATGTGAAGCTAGGCTAAAAAGGGCACTCCAAACAAGTAGAATTATTTCCTTAAAAATAGTGCAAGTACTCACTATCGTGGATGCACCGAAACATATGCGCAGCAGAAATGAACATGTGCACAGGAAGTCAACACAAATGCACCACACTGGTAAAGTATGGATGCGCAGCAATAGTCAACAAATGCACAGCAACTCTAAATAGATGCACCGCTAGTCGACACAAATGCGGAGGAATATAAAATGGATGCACAGCTCTGACTTTTTCTCAACATTTTTTGCAAAATTTTGAAATTTTCTATTGTTTTTGGTATTTTTCATTGGAAACAAGCTCCTTGATCTGATTTTATGAATTAACAGCAAGAAAACACAGCAAGCACAAAGAATATTTTATAGTTTTTTACTTTTTTAGTGGTTTTTCTGACTCTATTTTGGACTAATAGGAACTGTTGGTGCCTGCATGAGCAGTCAGTTTTCAAGCATATAAACATGCAGGCACCTTCCCAAAAAATCCAAAAAAGTTCTAAGTCTTTGGGCCTCCTCAGCATATTTTAACATCAGCATCATATTTTCTTTGGAGGAGGTCATCATCATCATGTTTCCAGACATCACCCTGATGTTGCCTACGAGGGTCATCATATTTCTGTCAGCATGATCTTTCGCTGGGGTGATATTCTAACATCGGGTGATCTTACTTAAGATCATCCTGATGATGTTGCTGCAAAGTCCTAAGTATGATCCGATCTTCATTGGGGTCATCATATTTGAACATCAGGTGATCTTAGTCAAGATCATCCTGATGTTGTTTTATCACTTCATGTTCGTTGTTTTATCACCTTGATGATGCTGACGTCATTCTTATGTCAGGGTGATATCCATTTTTCTACCTGTCTGCATCATGATATTTTCGAAGGGAGATATTCGCCTGTCAGCTTCATGCATTGTCCAATGGGGGTGATCATTTCAAATATCAGTCACATATTCATATATCACCCCGATCTTATAGTGGAGCTACAGTGCAGCATGATATGTGTGCATCAGGATGATATTTCCAAATATCCGGTTATCTTCCGAATATCATCCTAATGCCGATGTATGGTGACTTCATCAAGGTCCGGGGGGGTCATATTTCTAATACTGATCATCTTGTGGAGATCCCCCGATATTTGCAAACATGATGATGACATCATCAGGATTTTGAAGGCATCAGCGAGACCATGGGCATCGGCAAAGGAGTTTTGTGCTGGCCCGATGGTCTATCTCTAGCCGATGGAGGAGCAGTGTGTAACTGGCAAAGTAGGCATCGGTGTAACATTTGAGATCAGCAAGGGAGATTTTGGTTGCTCCGATGGTGTAGGTCACACTGACGGAGGTGGTAATCAGTATGACAGTGTGTGTCGGCAGGAGGAATTTCATGTTGGCCGACGGTGTTGGTCTGGCCGATGGCGAACATGCTGTCAGGGAGACATTTGCTATCGATGAAGGTTTGAAGGGCTGGCCCGATGGTCTATCTCTGGCCAATGAGGGGGTGTGCTATGTAGGAGTCGGTGTGACAAATGAGGTCGGCAGGAGATTTTTGGAGTGAACCGATGGTTTGTGTCACGGCGATGGGTTTTGACGAAAGGCATGTGTGTCAAGCGCAGCAAAAGCGCTCGACACTTAGTTTGCATGCGGCTATGTTTATAAAGCACTAGTGTGTTCTCCTCACCATGCATGTGGGACTATTCTTTTTCCACAATTTGAACATGCGATGTGTTTTGGCGGGAAACTTCTGTTCGACTGTTGCGACGATTTTCAAGCGGCCGCGGGTGGTTGAGACCCTTAATGGCGACAGTGCAGGGATGTGGACAATGGTACACATGGTCAGGTCGCCCAATTTTTGATTGAAGACTTCCAGATAGTGGCGTGTGGCTCGAGGTTCCTCTGTCTATTGCTGTAATAAATTTTGAGCGCCATTCCTTGGAAGGACTGTATCTGGCAGATTTTGTAATAGCCATGTAATTATTTGCTGTAGTACACTTTCTGGCTGATATAAGCAGGAAGTGTTACTCATTTCTAGGTTGTTGAAAACTGGACATTTTGGCTCTGTAATAAGATACAACTGGTTTTGGTTGCTCTATGCAGAAAACTTGTGAGTTTATGTATCTCCTGTTGTACGATTTTGCATGAATCCACTGATTTCATGGTTAATCTTATATGAATAATGCTATGTTTGCATGTGTTATGCTGATTCTATCTCCAGTGTTGCATGTATCTTTCTTCTGAGTCCAGGTATTCAAGGAATGTCTGAGATTCTAGAACATAGAATTCCTGTGTTGAATGTTTAATCTTTTAACTTCTGCTCAAGGGGTAGATTAAATTATTTTTAGATTGAATATTGGGAAGGGTATACTGCAATAGGGATGCCATAAGTATCGACAGCTTAACATTCTGTATTGGGAGATACCTGTAAGGCAGGTATCATGTGTATCCCCCTGAAATCTAGTTTTAGCTATTCATGCTGATCATTCACAGGTGTATGTCTACCGACTCCAAGCCCTGGATAGGCACTAATCTAGCTCTGTGTTGAGGTTATACACCAGGTCCAGGTTTGCATCCAAACACCATTTCAAACCATCTCATCCTTCCACCTGTTAGTTGTAGGATTAGAAGTAGGAACCCTTGCATGCTCTCATACCTAACCAGACATATATGTCCAAGAACGTTGCCCACCTTGTGATCTATCATACAGATCTTGGTCCATACATGAGAGTATTCTGCCTGTTGTTGTCAAGTTAAATCCTTCTGTCATTGAGCTAGTCAAGGTTATACTTTTATCAAGTAGGGAAACCCCCCTTGGTGCGGCAGAACCAGAAATGAAGGGGAGGAGCTCACGCAACCTCCTGTATTCAGTTGGCTGAATCTGCCTATGCATTAGAACTGGCAAACCCTAATGCTGATTCAGAAGAAAAACCAACAGGAACAAAAGTAAGCACAAAGATCCTAGGCTAGAAATGGATTACAAGGGTTTTTGGCCATTAGAACAAGAGGTGTTTAATTCAGGCAATTGTTCAAGTGGTTACACATGTGGCAGCACTACTCTCCGTTATAGAGTCTCCCAGCCTCAAAGGGTTGCGCCTTAGAGGGTTTTGGGGGAGGTTGGCCGTCGGTGTAACATAGCAACACTTGTTACAGGAGGTTTTCACTTCAAGCACTTTTATTTTAAGTGGATTGGTAGGGCTTGGCTTCTAGCCTATTTCCACTCAGGGTCGTTCCCACTTGGACAAGCATGCATCCAAGGGCAGGCCCCTCCTAAAGGTTAAACAAATGCAATAACAAGTCTAGCACTTTGATCACCCAGTAAAGGGGAGAGCATAAGCCTATTGTCATTCGTCAAGCACAGAAGACACTGATTAATCCAACCTAGTTAAAAGTAAAAAAAAATAAATGGGCTAATCTACTTGGGCAAGCACAAAACTTTGAAGTGATTTTAGCAAGATAGCATTGGTTCAGTTTTTATCCCAAAAAGCAATGATGAGTTTAGTTTTAATCCACATAGCACGAATAGTTAACTTTGAAATTTTGCACAATCGATATAGCAGTGGTTCAATTTTAACCTAGAAATCAATGGTGAGTTTAGTTTTAATCCACGTAGCATAAATAGTTAACTTTGAAATTTTGGTCAATCGATATAGTAGTGGTTCAATTTTTTAACCCAGAAATCAATGATGAATTTAGTTTTAATACCAGATAGCAATAACTTAGAAAAGATAGCAATGTTGCAATGTAAGACAACAATGGTCTAGTTACTTCTTTCCTAATTAAAGCTATATGAGGGTTTGAATGAATATCAGTTTTACTATCCCTTTAGAAAGTGAAGTGTGAACTATCAAAATGGAACTATATGCAACTAAACCCAAACCTATCCTACAAAACAGCTCCAGAGAACACCTGCGAAGATGTTAGCATTAGCAAACCTTCTTAGAAAAGCACTAAAAACATTGCCCACTATAGAAGTGTAGCTTCAGTGACTAAATGCGCAGAAATAGTCAATAGAAGCGCAGCAAGAACAAATGCACCGTAACAGTGTGCAAAGTGTAGTATTAAGGAACAGATGCACCGTATAAACAAATGCACCGTAACAGTGAGCAAAAGCGCAGCCAAAAAGATTAGAAGCGCAGGAATAATATATGCAGCTCAGAAATGGGTATATGCACCGTAACAGTGTTTAAATGTGCCGTAGGATTATATGCACCAGAACAAAGGATAGAAGCACCGTGGAAATGTTCAAATGTGCTGAATTAGCCTGTACGTGACCTGTATGGAACCTGTCTTCAAAAAAGCTCAGATTTTGATGAGATAAAGGGGCAAGGGCCCCATGGTGGGTGCCAAAAATGTTAGGGTAAAATGCAGATTAATCAACTTAACGATAATAAATCCAAACATCAATAGAATAATGAAACTAAGAAAGATTGAATGAAATAGAGCAATGAATAACACAATGCAAACCTTCCCTGAATCAAAGCTTCTATCGTTTGCCTATTAAAATCGTCCTTCCTGATATGAAGTAGGCCATCAGTGAGTGCACTTCTTTTGCTATGTTGTAGGATGTCGGTAGTAAATGGCTGTGATAATGAATATGCCAAGAAGATGAGCTTCGAAGCAACAATGGTGATCTCAAGCAAATAGTATTGGGGTGCCAAAGGTGTGCTGGTGAATTTCTACAAAGTAACAATATGAATAGCCTGGATCATTAGAATGGAAGAATGAGGTTCCATTAATAGACTCAGAATAATGAGAATGAATGGTTGAGAAGAAGTGTGATGATCAATGGTTGAAAATGGTTGAGGAATGTGCAACCAGTAGAAATATGACAAGTGTCTCATCTCCATCATGAAAGAGGGGATTTGACAACATTGATTGGAGAGTTAACTCCTTTAACTGATCAATTAACAAACTTGATTAGTCAGTTGGAAGAATGGATTATGGAATTGACTGAATTGATTGAGGAATTAACTCAATTGACTAGTTAGTGAACACTTTTGATTGATTAGTTAACTAACTTTGATTAGAGAAGAAATAGGACATGTGGGTGAGGGATAATTAGGTAATTAAATATTTAAAATATTTAATTACATGTGCAACAGGGTGAGGTGGAAAGGTGAGGTGGATTTTTGAAATTAGAACTTAGGATAGGAGGATTTAGATTGATTAAATAATTTAGGATTATTTAATTATGTGAGACATTAGAAGAATTTAGGGAATTTAATTAAATTAATTAATTTTATTTAATTATGGAATAGTGAACCGATTAAATAAATTTAGAATATTTATTTAATTGATAGAAGAATGGAATAAATATTTAGAATATTTATTTAGAATGAATCATGTCATTTTTAGGCGTATACAGATGGTAACCAAAAGAAAGATGAAAAGTTGGAGCTTGTGTATACAAATGTATGGGGACCGACTCAAGTATCTTTTCTTGGTGGCTCTCGGTATTATGTTACATTCATTGATGATGCAACTAGGAAGGTTTGGATTTATTTCCTCAGGCAGAAATATGATGTATTTGAAACATTTAAGAAATGGAGAAGTTTCGTTGAGAATGAGACATGTAAAAGATTAAAATGTCTCTAATCTAATAATGGTGGTGAGTATTGCAGTAGATAATTTGAGGATTATTATTCTTTTAATGGAATTCATAGGTAAAAAATGGTTCCATGGACTCCACAAGAAAATAGAGTGGTTGAGCGCATGAATAGGACAATAATGGAGCGTGCAAGGACCATGAGATTAAATGTTAGGCTGCCTTTAAACATGTGGGTAGAGGCTATCAATACCATTATATATTTAATTAATAGAGGTCCTTCAGTTCCTTTGGGCTGTGGTATTCTAGAGGAAGCATGGACACGTAAGAAGGTGAGTTATTCTTTTCTCAAAGCCTTTAGATGTGAAGCATTTGCACATGTAGATTATGAAAATAGAACCAAGCTAGATGTAAAATCAAAAAAGTTTACTTTCATTAGATATGGCATTGATCAATTTGGTTATAATCTTTGGGATTTCAAAAATCAAAAAATTGTGAGGAGGGATGTTATACTCAATGAGAAGGTGTTGTACAAAGATCAGTTCCAATAGCATGAGAAGAAAGAAAAGGATTATGTGGTGCTGGATGATACTCTAAATAGTGATGTTCCAGTGGTTCCTCATACTCTGCAATAGCAAAAAGAAATACTACAAACTCCAGTGAATGTTAGATATTCAACAAGGCTAAGTAGATGTCCTAAAAGGTTTTCTCCCTCTTTGTATTCTATTTTGTTAATAGATGTTGGTGAACCGGAAGGGTATGATGAAGCTATGTAGGTGGATACAAAGGTTTAGTGGGAGCTTGCAATGAAAGAAGAAATGGACTCCTTGCTGAAAAATCAAACCTTAGAATTATGTAAGTTGCTTGAAGGTAAAAAGACTTTACCAAACAAATGGGTTTATAGGCTAAAAGAGGAAGCTAGAGGTAAGAACAAATTTAAAGCCAGGTTAGTTGTAAAAGGATTTGCAAAGAAAAAGGGCATTGATTTTGATGAGATTTTTTCTCCGGTTGTTAAGATGACTTCTATTCATACTGTTTTAAGTATTGTGGCTACGAAAGATTTGCATTTGGAACAACTAGATGCAAAAACTGCCTTTCTCCATGGTGATTTGGAGGAGGAGATATATATGGAACAACCCCAAGGATTTGAGGTTACAGGTAAGGAGAAATTGGTGTGCAGATTGAAGAAGAGTCTATATGTCTTGAAACAAGCACCTTGGCAATGGTATTTGAAATTTCATAGTTTTATGGCTAAGCAAGGGTATAGTCAGTGTAATTCTAACCATTGTGTTTATTTTAAGAGGTTGGGTAATGACAGATATTTTATTTTATGTTTATATGTTGATGACATGCTTGTATCAGGGTCTAACATGGGTCACATAAGTGAGTTAAAACAATAGTTAGCAAAATCATTTGCTATGAAGGATTTGGGGGCAGCAAAATAAGTCCTTGGTATGAAAATTTGCGGAGATAGGAAGAAAAAAAAATTGACTCTATCTTAGGCTGATTATGTTGAAAAGGTGTTGTAGAGATTCTATATGGAGAATGCAAAAGCTGTCAGCACACCTTTGCCTAGTAATTTAAAATTGACTAAGGAGATGTGTCCAAAGACAGAAGAGGAGGAAGAAAAAATGTCCAAGGTACCATATGCTTCAGTTGTAGGAAGTTTATTGTATGCCATGGTATGCAAGAGACCAGATATTGCACATGCTATAGGAGTCGTAAGCAAGTATATGAGTAATCCTAAATTAGAGCATTGGAATGTGGTAAAATTGATTCTCAGATATTTGAGAGGTACATCCAATAAACGCTTATGTTTTGGGGACTCTAATACTGATTTGGTAGGTTATGTAGACTTAAATTTTCCAGGGGATATTGATACTAGGCAGAGTACTATCAGTTATGTCTTTACTGTAGGTGGGAGAATGGTGAGTTCGATCTCATGGTTGCAAAAGGTGGTTGCTTTATCCACCACAGAGGTAGAGTATGTAGCTACAACAGAGGCAAGCAAGAAGATGATATGGCTACAATCTTTCATGGAAGAATTGGGTAAACAATAGGCTAATAATTATTTGTTTATGGATAGCTAGAGTGCCATACATCTTGGACAGAATTTTACCTTGCATTCAAAGACCAAACACATATGGTTGAGGTATCACTTCATTTGATCGGTGTTGGATGATGGATAGTTACAGCTGGAAAAGATACATATAGATGAAAATCTAGCGGATATGTTTACAAAGGTAGTGAAAAGGGAGAATTTGAGCTCCTCTTCAACTTCAGTTGGTCTTCAAGACTAAAAACAACAAAAACATAACAATAGAGTCTAGGGTGCTTATTTCCAGTGGGAGCTATAGGGTCAGTGGTGTTACGATTAGTCTCCAAGTGGTAGATGATATGGTGTGGAGTTTGATCAGTCTCCAAGTGGGAGATTGTTGTTATATGGAGCCTAATCAGACTCAGAGGTTAAATTTACCCCATTTTTATTGGTGCAGTTTCCCCCCAAATTATTTAACAAGTTCAAGGGGTAGCGCCACTTGTGGGGGTTTGGGGAAGCACCCCTTTGCATGGTCCAGGGGTTAAAGGGTTTTTTATTATTTTAATAAAGGCGTTGGGAGTTATTTTTCTATTGGCCAACATAAAAAAAACCCTATTTTTGTAATTGACATAAGGCTTGATAAAAGCATCAAAGGGTTAGGGTTCCGTTGATGTATTGTAGCAGTTTGCAATGGTATTGAGTTATAGGGATTGTTGGTTGTAATTGGTTTTGATTTACTAGATAATAATATTGGACTCTCTATTGGTGGATGTAGCCCAAGTTTGCATGAACTATGTGTTAAAACTTGTATCTCACTGTTATTATTTCTATGTATTTTCATCCCTCTGTTTAATCTTTATTTTCATTTAATTGATATCTTCTATCGGCTAACCCTAGCAAAAGCATCACAATTATGACTAACGAATAAAGATTAAGACTTACTCTAGTTCTAACAAAACCTCTAATGTGAATGTGTGCATGTGTTTTCTGAGGTCACAATGATCATTGTATTCATGTTATCTATCACCCTGGAACTGGTGATACTCACCCTCCTCATCCGAGAGGGGAAAACATTACCCATACATCCACCTTAGTTGCACAATTGTAGTTATTCCATTACATCATTTAACCATATGCATAATGTAACATCCCTACTAAAATATTAGATAAACTTAAACATAATTAAGCAAATATTCACACTCTTTTTTATATATAAATAAAGAGAAATATCCATAATCAATATTTTACATTTGCAATATCCAAGTACAATATACATATTTCAAAACAAGGTCACTTTGCATGTGACTAAAAAATTGCACATATAACAACTTGTCATTTTCTTACGACTTAAAATTTTATCAATATCATTTACAGAATAAGAAATGTATTCTTGTTCATAAGTCTTCGGTAGTCAATTATAGGAGAGAGAGAGAGAGAGAGCATCACCCTAGTGCTTTTCTTCTAACCACAAACTGGTGGTACCCCACTCACCTTCATTTCTGGAAGTGTCCCTTCACTTCACGAGGGCAATAGATAATGAGAATCAATTGATTCCATATGCCATCTGAGAGCTAGTTATGTGTCCTAGCTAATGACAAATAGGTTTACAACTCTAGTCTAGCTGTAGGTATGTATGACCCATTCTGATTGTTCCACTAGTTGGAATAATGTGAACTGACAATGCAAGCAATGACTATTGCATTACTTTAGCCAAAATTTGATATATATAAATAGTCATATGTTCACTCACTCTTTTCTCGACTTGGAGACAACATTCTTATTAATCATTTATTTTCTTTATACATAACAACTCTCTTGGTCTTGCTTATACCACATTAGTCATAATGACATATATAGTCTTATCTACAAGTCATTATTGACAAGTCTAGGGTGAGAGCTTAGATAAATAGTGTAAAGATATATTGAGTCCCTCTATGAAAACTTCCAATCATGGGTCTATGACATCTTGTCATCTACTCAATGACTTTCTCACCTAATCCCATGCTCATCCAAAGACATCTACACATACAAGGTTGACTTTTAAGACATATAGGTTATCAAATAAAGACACTATCTATTTGAATAAATATTCAACTCATAATTTGATAATAATAAGCTATAAATGTGTAATCATACAAATTAAATACTTTTGTTTATGTACATCAAAGAGAGAATTCAAAATATCATGATAGTCTAAACCTTGACTTTTTGTTGGCATAAAGAGTGTTTCTCAAGCCATTCTTGTGGCTATACTTGGCATAAAATAGGTAAAATAATAAATCTAATGTCATGTTTTCCTTCACTATGACTTTGTCTTTTATACTATCTTTTTCAGCTTTCAAAACCCACTATCAATACTCTTAATCCACTACAAGTTAAAGAATTATACTTTACAAAAGACCTTCTCTTAGGTTCTTCAATAATTTGTTGCTGACCCTTTTTAGGTTACTAAACCTAAACTTGGTTTTCAATAAATGGTCGATCTCTTCCAAGACTTGACTTACACTTTCACCATCAGCCTCTATGTTGTAACACATTGGGCCTAAGTATAAAACATAGTTAACCTAAATATATTAACTCAGTTGACTTGAAAATAATATTAGAGTTGACCTCTATATGTTATGACAGTCAACCCCAATATACCATTATAATTGGCCTTATTAAACCATTACAATCAGCCTTATTATACCATTACAGTTAGCCTTATTATGCCATTACAATCAGCCTTATTATGGTATTATAGTTGACCTGAATATATTGACACATTTAGCCTAACATAATGAACAAATAGTTAGACTTATATAGTCGACTATTACAACAATATTCGGCCATCAGACTTAATCACCCAACCTTATTATATATCATAACTCTTGGCCATATAACATACTCAGTTAGCCATCAAACATAGCACTTGGCCATATAACATACTCAGTCGGCTATTAAACATAGCACTTGGCCATATACCATACTCAGTCAACCATTAAACATAGCACTTGGCCATTATATACTCAACCAATCATTAATCAACTATTTTGATCACACAGTCCTATGACTATTACTATCATTCTAGTATATTTTTTATAATCAATAAGGAATATGCTATGGAATTATAGAGATATACAACTCTCTTATCCTGAGACATTGTTCTCATAAACATTCTCTTAAGATATTTATATCAATACAGAGAATAAACACATCTTTTGAGTAATTCATCTCTATCTCTAACGAGATACGATACTTATCCATATAGGTGTAATACTCAGTTGAGGACAAACAACAATAGAGTCTCTACATAAAACTACTTGCAATTTCAACAGACGTAAAGAAATGTCAAAATATACATATCATGACTTTCAGTGGTATAGTGATGAACATAGCAATTCTATGCTACAAGAAGCACATTGTCAAAGTTTTATTGTCTTCTACGTTCCTCTTCCTACTCTCTTTCCTTCAAGGCTTTCCAAAGTATTCTCTCTTCCTTCTCCAAAACATACTCCATTCCTTTTTTTAAAGCCATCCCTCCATATTATGGGTGCATCATTAAAGCACCACTATGCACCTCTCTCCATATCTTGTGGCTCTCTCTTCATGCAAAAAATAGTGGAGAGTGTGGAGAGTATGGAGCTGCTACTACTCCCATTCTCAAGCATCTAGGTAGTTCACTCAAAAGAAGTAGGAGACTTTTACCATACCTAACATAATTATTGACTATAACAATAATAATAATAATAATGACTTTCTAGATAGAAATATCATACTTATGTAATAGATATCAATATTACATACTTTTGAACACTAAATGTGTTCATCTAAAGTATAATTATCGATGGACAATTATCACAAGTTGACTAGGATCTTGACAACAAAATTTAAACATGTTTAGTCGATTTATACACATCAACTTGTCATCAAAAGGCATAAACCAATTTTATATCATACAATGAAAAGGATTTAATCTTCGTCTTAACAATGACATAATTTGGCAAGAGAAAACATAATCTATCTACTAAGTATATGTGTGAGTTTCTAGATGGCATAAGGATCATTGCATTCATGTGATCTAGTATCATCTCCATGGTGATACTCTCTCTCCTCATATCAGAGGGAAAAATAACACTATCCCTACATCCACCTTAGTTTCATGATGGTAGTCACTCCATTACATCATATTAACCACATGTTCAATAATGGTTTCTTAAACAATAAATTATTGCATATAAATTAATATAAAATAAATGCATTTCCCATCATTACTATAGTCATAATATTTTCTCTGACTATCTGTCTCCTTGAAAATAATGAAAATAAATATATCAATTTAAAAATAGGGTGTGACATATCTCCCCCCTTAAAGATCATCATCCTTGATGATTATGTCCAACCAAAAAATAAACACTTCAAAACATGTTCTTATACATCATGCTATATAATCTAGGATGTGGAAATTTTTTATAGATATCAAATTGTAATCCTCCTAGGTAGCATTTTCTTCTGAATACTGGTCCCACTAGACCTTGCACTGGGTAACCTCTCTGTTATGCAGGTGGATCTTGTGTACCTCATACACTTTGTGAGGCTTGATCATGACCACTGGGTCCCATACCTAAAGAACATTCCAATCAAGTATATGATTAGATCCTAATATATATTTCTTCAAATATGACACATGGAAAATATTATACATTCTTGTAAGGGCTGTGGTAGAGCTATCTTGTAAGAAACTAAATTAACCACTTGTAGGACTTCAAAAGGTCCAACATATCTAGGTACTAGTTTGGAAGAATTTACAAACTTAATTGGGCTCTTGTGTGGCTTAACTCTCAAGAGAACTTTATCTCCTATTGAAAATTATTGAGGTATTCACTCAGCATCCGCATAACTTTTCTGTCTATCATTTACTTCTGCTAATCTTTTCCTGATCAACTTTAATTGCTCTTCCATTTTTGAAAGTGTTTTTGGCCCAAGGAAAATCCTATCCTCTAGCTTATCCCATCTTATAGGAGTTCAACACTTCTTTCCATACAATGCTTCAAATGGAGCCATCTTAATTGAAGAATGATAAGAGTTATTATATGCAAATTCAACTAGTAGAAGATACTCTTCCCACTTATACTAGTGATCCACGCAATATGTCCTCAACAAATCCCAATATTTGATTTACTCTCTCAGTTTGTCCATCTATTTTTGGATGATAGGCTGAGCTTCTATTTAGTTATGTTTCCAAAGAAAAGAATACATTTTTCCACAACCTTGAAGTTATTCAAGCATCTTTATCCAAAATTATCTTTTTTGGAATTCCATGCAACTTGAAAATTTTTTGCATGAACTTCTTGGCCAAGATGGGTGCTCCATCTATAAGATTACCAGATATAAATTAAGCTATCTTAGTAAGTTTATCCACTACTACAAGAATATCATCATGCTTATAGCGGGACATAGGTAATCCTTGGACAAAATCCATACTAATAATCTGCCATTTCTATTCAGGGATGTCACGAGCATACAAAATTTGTCACAAGTGTTGGTGTTTTATCTTAGTTCTCACTGACACTCTAGGCATTCTTTCACAAATCTTGTAGCATCATTTTTCATTCCCTTCAAAAAACATAAGGCTTTCACATCAGCTAAAAATTTTGTCAATCCAGGGTGACCTGAATATGGTGTAAAATATGCTTCTTTCCACACAATTCTTCTTAAATCTACTTGATTCAAAACATATATTTTGTTATTGAATCTTAAACACCCATTAAGTTCAAAATAAATTCATCATACCTTGTATCTTAAGTATTTTATGTTAGAGCTCTCAAAATTTACTCATAATATTTATCACCAGTTAAATTTCTTAATATCTGAGCTCTCGAGTCAGAGTGCACTTATGCTATTACTAGTATGTGCCTTTTTCAACTCAAGACATCATCCACTCTATTTTCCTTACCTTTAATGTAATTAACTTTAAAATCATAATCAAAGATGAGTTCTAACCATCATCTTTGCCAGGCATTAAGGTTAGGTTGTGTGGAGATGTACTCCAAATCTTGATTACCAGATTTCAATTCATATTGCTTCCCCAACAAATAATGCCTCCATACTTAGAGAGCATGCATAGTTGCTACTAATTCCAAATCATGAGGGCCATAATTCTTCTTGTAAGGTTACAACTTCTTGGACTCATAGGATACAACTTGGACTTTTTGCATTAGCACTCCTCCTAACCCTTCTCCTGAAGCATTAGTCACAACAACAAAACAACCCTTTGGGTCTAGCACTTTAAGAATTGGTGCTGAAGTCAAATTTCTTTTAAGAATATTAAAAGCTTCTTCATACTTATCTGACCATTCAAATCTCTTTCCTTTTCTTTTAAAGGAAGTGATAGGATGGGAAATTCTAGAAGATTTCAAAATGAACTTCCTATAATGCCTTGCTAATCCCATAAAACTATGCACTTCATGCACATTTTTAGGATTAAGCCATTCTAAAATAGTGTTTATCTTTGATGGATCTACAACAATTCCTTTAGCTGATATTATATGACCCAAGTATTGCACCTCTTTTGGAAGAACATACATTTGGATAACTTTCCATAAAGTTTATGTTCCCTAAATCATTGGAAAACTATCCACAAGTGTTGATGATGTTCCTCCTTATTATGAGAGTAGATTAAAATATCATCTAAAAACCCCAGAACACTTTTTCTAGACAGTCTCAAAAAACATTGTTCATTAAATTCACAAATGTTGTTGGAGCATTGGTCAAACCAAAAGGTAAGACTATGAACTCATAATGCCCATACCTTGTTCAAAAGGTTGTCTTGAGAATATCTTCTTCCTTAAATATTAAATAGTGATATCATGATTTAAGGTCAATTTTGGAAAATACAGTGGCATCACACATTTGATAAAAAAAGATCATTTATGCATGGTAGAGGATGTTGATAACTGAGAGGGGGGGTGAATCAATTATCTTAATTATTTCAGCTTTCTAAACTTTCTTAATAATTAATGCAGCATTAATTCAAATAAGAAAACATAACCATGAAATGGAAATACACATGACACAATAATTTTGACATGGAAACCCTGTTAAGGGAGAAAACCATGGGGTGATTAACCCAAGATTGTATTCTCTATTAGAAGAATAGAAATACAAAATGGCACTTGTCAATTAGGGCTCACTGCCCGAGCACACTACTCACAAGAGGCTCACTGCCTATAAGAGACTCACTATCTACAAGTTGTAAGAAGAATAACAAGATCCTTGAACTAATGAGAAGCATCCACATATGCTGGAGTTCAGTTTCAGTTAGGCTCAGTAAACTGATCTACTGCACTTCATCCTTCCTCTTCTTTTCTGTTACTGTCCTTTCACATATCGGACCTTCCTTACTACTTTCACTCTACTCTTCTACTTTTCTTCACACTTCACATAACACAACACACACCTTCTCATCGAAATCCATCTGGTATATATATTCACATAAAGGATTTCATCCTCCTTCTAGTCGGCATCCAGAATAGTCAATATTTCCCAAACTCTAGTCTATCGGCTGAATCCTTGCTTACCAAGTGATGCGGATCAAAAAGAAACTTATAGAAGTCATCTAACAAGTCAGTCAATCATGAATGATACCTTAGGAATCTTTATCACCATCAACATCTCATCCAGAATAACTTCTGATGCACTGCCTATTAGTTCTTCCTATGTCTATTCTACCAAACCGGACCCCAATACTTGAATGCTTATATCTCTTTACTCTTTCATCACCGGAGGCTCAATTCCTGGAATCTATCAATCAAGGTACTCCTCTTGACTTCCCCAACTCCACACTTTCCAAAGATACTTCCTCTGAGAGATCCGGACCTGACTGTCAGACCTTGCCACATACTCTATTCTTGCTTACCAGACCACAACACTCTTCAATCTGACTTCCGGTATAGGCACACCATGTCCTGCGGATGTGTGGGATGAACTTTGTTTCTATCAATGACAACAATCATGAAGCTACAATGTGTCTCTTGCCAACAATCTCCCCATTTGGCATTGATGGCAACACTTAGAGAAAAATGACTAAGTGTTATACTATACTTCCCCTTGGTTGATGCTCTCTTCTAATGTACACTTTACCGAAGCTCCACCTTAGCTAGATTCCACATTTTTCATTGTTCCTCACTCCCCCTTTGACATCAATGGCAAAGGGTAGGGTCCGCACACCAAAATTGCCCAAAAGCTCAACTATTCTTAGCCGCATAAGTATATAAATAGGTTATAATTACATATATTGTAGTATGTCTACAAAAGTTGTCTTCAACTATACAACTTTTGTCACCTAGCTCTGCTTCATCCTATCCCAAATTGAGATGTGACCACTCAATAGGAATGCAAAAGCTTATGCCCTCTTGAGATCTGTCAGATCACTAGTCTGGGCTGTGGTCTGGGCATCTGTTAGGGCCTCATGCATGGCCTCTAATTTGGGGATAATCATCCCTCTAAGCTCACCCATTCTGCTTAATATGTTCTTCCTCTCCTTCTCAAGCTTCTTAATCACATTCATGATTACAATAGTTTGACATTCCTGATTTACTATAGAAGAGGAGAGAGGATCACAATTTTGAGATAAACTTGTCAGTTTATCCTCTTGCTCTTTTACTTTCTTCTTAATATCCTTGGTCACTTTAGGCCAGGATAGACAAAATTTGTAGATATTTCTGCCATCTTTAAGAACATTTTCTAAGCTCTTTATTCCAATATCCATAACTCTCCTATCATTTGTTATTAGGCCTTGTAACTCTAAGAATCTCTTAACTAAAAATTCTTTCTGGACCTGCTCAGCTAATTTCTCTAGAGATTCAAAATGTGTACTAACACTATTTACTAGAGCTTTGAGATTACCAAATGAATAGGCTGAGGGATCTTTTTGAAAAGATGGCATGATCTTCTCCAATACATTGGATGCCATTTCTATGAGCTTACAGTCTTCCATGTGAGACTTCAGAAGTTTTTCTTTTGCCTTTGCTGAAATAAAGGATGCTAGCTTCATGGTTTGAACCAGGGAGAGGGAGTCAAAATTGAATGGTCCTTGAAGAAGTTCCGGTTCTTCAAATTCCATCATCTCCTTGGTTAGGAATTCTTCAACTACTTCTACTGTGTCTCTTGCCGGTGACAGGGTTTTCTCCCCTTCTGCATTCTTACCACTATCATCTTTGGCCTTCTCTGTTGGAGTTTTCTTTGCTTCTGTAGCCTTACTACTGTCATCTTCTTTTTCTTTCTCCACTACTTCTTGACTGATCTTCTCTTCTACTCTTTCTTTTTCTTTGGATTCGGAGTCTGCAGGGGAAACCAGAGGAAATAAGTTTTCTTGTTCATGGACCTCCTCTTTTGGAGCAGACGAATCTAAGTCCTTACCTTTTTCTTCACCTGTCTCCTTTACCTCTTCTACCACTGTCTCAGTAGATTTGTCTTTGTCATCCATGGCAGATGGTTCATCACTTATGTCCTCTACAATTGGAATGTTGAATCTTTTGTATGCATTTCAGAGGATCTCTTCTGTCTCTTTTGCTATTTTGTCAATTTTGCTGAGCATAAGCTGATTCATTCTAGCTTTGCTCTAGAACTCATCCTTGCAATCTTTGAAGATCATATCCATTTGCTTCGGAGTGATTGAAGGAAAGAGTTGAATGGCTATCTATTCCCGAATCTCAAGATCCTTTACCCTAGCATTATTCTTTCTTATCTCTAATTCCTTTTCTAGGCTTTTGGGAATGAGAGATATGATTTCAATAAAAGCCTTATTATATATGTTCAAATACTTGATTGTGGCTTCCTCCAGAATCTTTTTATCTGCATCATTGTATGCATCGTAGAATTCTGTTATTGGTTGTAGGTTCCCATACATAGTGACTTCTTTAACTACATCATCTAAGGATAGAGTGGGCCTTTCAACGAATTCTTCTGCCATCTCTTCCTTGTCTTCATCGGTAGAGGGTTCACCAGATACTTTCTTCTTTTTCCTAATTTTCCTTACCTTCTCATCTGATTCTGTCTCTTCTTCATCCTTTTGTCTTGTGTAAGACCTTGTTGCCTTTTTTTTGGTTCTCTTCTCTCCTTTTCTGGATGATTTTACTTCCGGTTTTGATGCCTTTGAGCTCTTTGTAGTGGTGGGTGCAGAGGTCTTAGAGGATCTGATCTGGGAGGGGACTTCCACCAGAGTACCTTCTTTTTCTACTTTTTCTTTTTCTTTCTCTGCCCTTTCTGTCTTCTCTCTATTTGCATCAAGTGCTTCTTTTGAAATTCCATGCATCTTGGCAAACACTTCTACTTCCTTCCTCACTTTTCTTTTTATTTCTAGTTGTCTTAACTCCACATAGATCTTCACACTTAATTCTTCAAAGGTTCCAAACCTTTCTGCCTTGGGATCCTTGGACTGACTTAGCATGTGCTGAACATGCAGCTCCACAATTTTCTCATCCACTTCATACCCCATAGGCATGATCCACATTGTTCTTGGTTCCACTGCCTCCATTAGGCACTGATCAGTTTCTACCATAAAGGATATTGTATCTTTATATTTTTCAACTAAAGATTGGGGGATTCTCTCTCTTGCTTGCATCATGCTCTAAAAATTCTTGAAATAGCCCCAGAGAGCTATATTATGTGCCTTGGCATCACCAAGCCCATGTATATAATCTCTGATTTGAATGGCTACTGGTCTATCATTCTGCCATACCCAGCCACTGGATCCGGGAAGCTCATTCATGTAATAAAAGAATAGGTAGAGTATCAAACCACTGTATTTGAAAGAATTCTTCTTATCCTTCTTTATCTTCTATAGATTCTCCAAGAGTTGGTTCAGAAGGAGCTCACAAAGATCATAGTCTACATTCTTCCTCAACATTTCATAAGTAGTATATACAGCAGTTTTGAATACTAAATTCTCCCTACTAGAATAATATATCTTATATCTAATTATCATTGAAGAAAACTTGATATCCGAATCTGTGATATCCTCAATTGTCATTGCCCTTTTATCAAATTTTGATTTGGTAGCTTCACTTACAATTTGGTTTTTGATAGATTTGAGAATAGGCATCTCACTGGTTGAGTGTAATTTGGTTACAACCCTAATGGCATCCTTAGTGATCTTAAATGACCTGTTCAACCACATGAAGTTGTCATGCATTCTGCTTAAGATATACCGGACCCATTCATCTTCCAAAAAATAGGGGAAATGAATGCATTATGCAAAATGTTTGTCCCAAATAGCTTTATACTGAGTTTTGAGTTCGAGTGAGTCATCTATCAAATGCTTGTGATAGATATCGACCAGCTTAGATTCCCCAAATTCTTCAATACTCACATGAATATATGCCCTAACATCTTCTATATATAGAACCCCATGTAGAATGCTTGAAAAGGTGCCTAGGGGATCAACTTCTAGAGATTTATATGGATGCTTCTTAAATTTAGGGTGTGGCCTATCAGAAATCTTCACCACATTCAGAGTAGCCATTTTCAAAAGATTTACAGAGAGGTGTTCAGCAACAAAAAATACCTTTTACGCTTCTAGGGTTCGCTAAATGAGCCGGATTAATTTGCTGGATGAATCGAATTCAATGGTTGATCTTTGAGAGTTTGAGACAATTTATTGCAGAGCTCCTTTTCTTTTCTTCTTGAGTGCAAATGTGCAAATGATGAATGAATGAACTCTTTTATTTTTAGGAAAGCCCTAATTTCATACTACAATAAATGTGTGACCTAAGTCATTCCGGTTGCCTTGTTTATCTTATTCTGAGACAGATCTTTTTTGGATCACTAAGATACACTTAGAGTCATTCTTGGAGATTAGTGATAATCTATCTTCCTTTCCATAAATCATTTGATCTATTCACAGATCAAGATTCCATAGCTTGAATCATGTCAGATTTAACTGTGAAAAACCCACTTCTCACTGGATGATTGATGAACCGGATTAGTCTTCAACTTGTTTAAAACTTCTTGTGAATCTTTCATCCCTTAACCAAAGCTTATTTAGATGTCCCTTTGTGAACCCTTTCATCCACAACTCTCCTTGTGCCAGTTTCGGCACCAATAAACTGGCTAGGGGAAAATATTTTTTCTTTCTGTCTCCCCTTGAGCCAGAGATCACCTTTTAATTTCTAGAAGGAATATCAGCACCAGATTTTGGTGTAGATCCATCTCCTACATTTTCTATACTTCTCTTCACCCAAATCTTGTTCATCTCACTTTTAACTTCATCTGCATTCACTTTTCCTTTTCCCTTGTCTTGATTCTGATTATGATGTGCTAGACCTCTTTTGTCCTGATTCTTGCTTCTACAGAATTTGGCAATATGACCGGATCTATTGTAATTGTGGCAAACAACATTTCTTTGCATATTTGATTGATGTCCTCTTGATCTACATTGATTAGCCATATGACCCATTCTATTGCATGCAAAGCATCTACCATTGAATGAATTGTTCATTTGCATATTTCTGCATTCGTGAGATTTGTGACCATACCTTTTGCAGTTAAAACATTGTCCAGAGAAGGATGTGTTAGTCTAATTCATTCTCCTTCTGCATTGATTAGCTTTGTGACCAAAGTTATTCCAGTTGTGGTAGTATCCATTGAAGGATGGATATCTTTGAGAATTAGGTTGCCTTAACAGAGGCCTTCTAGGCCTATTTCCTTGAATTTTCTAGTCCAAACTTCTTCTGACCAGATCCAGAGCTTTCTCCTTTCTCATATCCCAAACCACACTTGTCATCTACCCTCTTTTGGCTTTTAAGAAGAACTTCAAGTTGAGCAAAACTTATCTTGAATTTCTCTTTATATTCGTTTGTTGTTTGAAGATCCCTTTTAAGAGAGACAATTTGATCCTCAAGTTTTTCTTCATTATCTTTAGCATCTTCAAGATTAGATTCAAGATGTTTGATTATTCTATCCATCTTGTGGTAGTCTTCCGATTTCTCCTTGAGAGATTGTCTTAGATCATCTTCATTTTTTCTTTTCTCTTCAATTTCTTGGGTAAACTTCATAACTCCTGATTCCATTTCATGTCTTACCATAATGATCTCTTTTGATAACTTTTCACATAACTTGTTTTTCTCCTTCAGATCTCCAATTGTATCATTGGCTTCACCTTGACTTGCCAGTTGCTGAAGTAGCTTCTTTTTCTTTTTCATAGAGAGACTCAGTTTCTCTTTTAATTCATTTATGAAATCATTAGCCTGTTTGAGTCTTTCCTTCAATTCATTGACTTTAGAATTTGATTGCTTAAGATCATCTAGGGTAGACTTAAGTTGCTACCTCATACCATACACATCCATTTGAATTCCCAGATCTTCCTCAAGCTGTTAGGCTCTGTTGGGAGGAACTCGGCTCTGATACCAATTGTTGATAACTAAGAGGGGGGGTGAATCAATTATCTTAATTATTTCATCTTTTTGAACTTTCTTAATAATTAATGCAGCATCAATTCAAATAAGAAAACATAACCATGAAATGGAAATACCCATGACACAATACTTTTGACATGGAAACCCTATTAAGGGAGAAAACCACGAGGTGATTAACCCAAGATTGTATTCTCTATTAGAAGAACAGAAATATAAAATGGCACTTGCCAATTAGGGCTCACTGCCCAAGCACACTACTCACAAGAGGCTCACTGCCTACAAGAGACTCACTGTATACAAGTTGTAAGAAGAATAACAAGATCCTTGAACTGATGAGAAGCATCTACATATGCTAGAGTTTAGTTCTGGTTAGGCTTAGTAAACTGATTTGCTACACTTCATCCTTCCTCTTCTTTTGTGTTGATGTCCATTCACATACCCAACCTTCCTTACTACTTTCACTCTACTCTTCAGCTTTTCTTCACACTTTAAACAACACAACACACACCTTCTCATTGAAATCCATCTGGTATATATATCCACACAAAGGATTTCATCCTCCTTCTAGTCGGCATCCAGAATAGTCAATATTTCCCAAACTCTAGTCTATCGGCTGAATCCTTGCTTACCAAGTGATGCAGATCAAAAAGAAACTTATAGAAATCATCTAACAAGTCGGCCAATAATGAATGATACCTTAGGAATCTTTATCACCATCAACATCTCATCTGGAATAACTTCTGATGCTCTTCCTGTCAGTTCTTCCTATGTCTGTTCTACCAAACTAGACCCCAATACTTGAATGCTTATATCTCTTTACTCTTTCATCACCGGAGGCTCAATTCCTAGAATCTATTAGTCAAGGTACTCCTCTTGACTTCCCCAAGTCTTCACTTTCCAAATATACTTCCTTTGAGAGATCTAGACTTGACTGTCGAACCTTGCCACATACTCTATTCTTGCTTACCGGACCACAACACTCTTCAATCTGAGTTCCGGTATAGGCACACCATGTCCTGCGGATGTGTGGGATGAACTTTGTTGCCATCAATGACAACAATCATGAAGCTACAATGTGTCTCTTGCCAACAAAGGATACGTGTTCTTAATTGTTTCTTTATTAAGCATATGATAATCTATACATAGACACACAGTGCCATCTTCTTAACAAAGATCATTAGCGTACCCCAAGGTGATACACTAGGTCTAATCAACCCTTTCTGCAACAATTCTTGGAGTTGAGCTTTTAACTCCATCAACCCAGTAGTAGTAGTCATTAGATAAGGTGCTTTGGACACTAGTTTAGAATCACAAATAATATCTATTGCAAAATCAAAAAACTCTTTTCAAGGGCAGACTTAGAAGGTCTTTTGAAAACACATCCTAAAAATATTGAAGAAAAGGGTACTCTTCAAAAGTAGTTTCCTTTAATTCCTTCTCCTCTTCATCTTTCACCTCATCTATTTTCACTACAAACATATGGAATCCTTTTCATTTTTCTCTTTTTAATTGCATCACAAATTTTTTTGTAATTTCATTTCTCTCTTAAAACCTTGGATGATGATAACATTTGCATAATTGTCAATGCATTCTACTATTTTAGAAAGACAATCAATGGTTTCCCTATGTAGAGATAGCTATTTCCTCCCTAAGATGAAATCATAAGATCCTAGAGGTGCTACATATAGGTTGACTTCCCAGGAAAAAGTAGGTAAGTTTAATCTAGCTTCAAACAAGCATTACTCTACCCAAGCTCTTGACTAGTTTGCAAACTCTACTATCCATGAATTACCCATGAACCTAGCTTTCCTAGATATTTTGCCAAGTATTCTAGGGTTCACAAAATTTTCAATTGCTCCTATATCTATATGAATAGAAATTGGGGTTCCAAAAAAGGTACCTATGGTTTCAATAGGAGTAACCTAATACAAATCTTGATGACTATCAAGAGCGGCATGAATACTTTGCTAAAAAGTCATTTGCTATGAAGGTAAAGTTTTTCTTCCATAAGAATTCCCTTAACTCTTCATTGAGCACTAGTTAGCATAATGATCTCCTCCAGATGTAAAACACCCTCCAGGAGGATCTCTCTTTCTTGAAGATTGGTTTGTATTATCATCATTCCTTTTAGTATTAGAATCCTTGTTTCCATCCATGGATTCATTTCTATTAAATCTAGAACATTCACCACAGTTCCTTTCTCTAGATTCTTGATTCTTGTTTATCTTTTTAAATGATGTCAAAGAAAGCCTCTAGTTAAATTTTCTTTGAGATCTTTCTTGATACACAGAGATAGATTTGAGCTTCTGCTCTTTCTTGATGGCTTTCTCAAAAACTTGATCCATGGTTGTGAGTCCATGAACATCTACTTCACCAATTTGAGCAATCAAACCCATGATAAACGTTCTTATTCTAAATCTCTCATCCTTCTAATATTGTGCCACATACTTCAATAACTTGGTAAATTTTTCCTAGTATTCAGTGACAGTCATATCTCATTGATCTAGATTTTGAAAATTTGTTATTGTTTGGTCAAAATAAAGTTGGGGCAACCACCTTTTTTTGAATATGACCACAAATTGATCCCAAGTTAGGCTCAAGGAAATCAATCCTATTTCCATTTTCTTGTTCATCAACAATGTGGATGCTTCTCCAACTAATTGGTATGCTCCCAATACAAAATTGGTGATCTTAGAATAGTTTCTTATCTCAAAATATTTTTCCATCTCTATCAGCCAAGCCTCGGATGCATCTCTACTCACTGTTCCATCAAACATAGGAGGTATAATTTTCTTCATATCTCAGGCTAACTCACCGTAAGATGAGTTTTTGCCTCATTATAAATTTTTGAGTCTTGATTAATTACCCTAGGTTCATCATGAAAACTAGATTCTTCTCTTCCTTTAGAGTGATGTTCTTCATTTGTTTTCCCCCCTCTAACTTCATGTTCGAAGGCTTCCAATCTTCCTTTTGTTTCATTTAAAACTGACCAAATTTGATCTAATTTTTCCATGGAGTTATTCTTAGGATCTAGGCCATCTGGGTTCCCTCCTAGTTGGTTTTCAGAGTGTTCCATAACAATACCACACCTAATAATTGCATATAAATTTATCAAAACATGTAACTTTTTTATACACTATCATAAAAGTACAAGTTCATAAGTACAAAAGCTCAGATATTCATCAGACAAACATTTTATTACGCAAAAAGATAAAACTTTACTTTATTCACTTTCTAGATCTCTATATCCTTATTCAAATACAAAACTTATCTGTAAAAGGAAATGTCTACATATGACTTTTTGATAGAGACAATTCCTCTTGTTCCTCCTCTCCGTTAGAACCGAGTAACACAAACTTAGTAGGTGGATGTACTTGTGAGTACTCCTTCAAGACCTCTAGACTCATAATAGGTGCATCCTGTCCACACCCAAAAGGCATGTCATGATGTGTGGATGGTTTACTAATCTTAACAATAGTAGGGGTTGACAATCTTTCTACCTCCTCAAGTCATTTCCTCCCTTCAAGGAGGATACATTTGAGTGCATTAGTTAGCATTTCAAAATCAGTGAGCCAAGCTTCCTTTGCAAAATTCTTTGTTTCTTCAGTATTTCATTCAGGAGATGGCTCTTTCTTAATAGTGATCTTAGGAATTTCACTAAGTTTTGTTTTCTTGGCTCACTTTCTTTTCCTTCTATTTCCTGTCATTATTGCACAAGAACAAATGTTTTAACATTAGCGTATCTTTCCAATCTTGCTAAACCTCACAATGATCTCCAAGGTCCAAGTGTGAACCTTGTAGCTCTAATACGATGTGTATAAACTTAAACATAATAAAGCAAATATTCACTTTTTTAGTATAAATAAAGAGAAATGTCCACAATCAATATATTACATTTGAAATATCCAAGTACTTGATATATATATTTCAAAAGAAGGTCACTTCACATCTAAGTAACAAGTTGCACATATAAAAATTGGTCACTTTCTTATGACTTACAATTTTATCAACATCATTTACAAACTAAGTAATGTATTTTTGTTTATAAGTACTTGAAAGTAAACTACAAGAGAGAGAAAGAGCATAACTAATGCAAGAGCATTCAGAAGATTTCAAATCAATTGGGATAGTTAACATTAAGTTGCAGAGTGCTAGGGAGAGCAACATTGGAGATTACTACATTTTACTGCATTATCACATTAGATCTTGTAGAGCTGGATTTAGTTTCCATAACATGTCATCTACATCATATCCAAAATTTGGATCATTTAGGTTTGTTTCTAGAGAGATATTGCTATCAAAAGGTTACCTTTTTTCTTAGAGTAGAGCAGTCAGTGTCCAGTTGAAGCCTAATGGACATGCAAATCAATTTCATGACTTGCAGAGCCTAATGGAACATCATGCAAGGTAATTTATGACCTATCCAACCTTCATGGAGAACCACACCGAGTTTTATGCATTTGTGGAGCAATACCCTATGTGTTTAGGTCCAACCTATTTGCTTCTACACGTTTCATGAGATAGTTAACTTTTGGCCTACTTTATAATGTTCTAAAGGCTTGCGGAGGATATAAATGCAAGATAGAAGATTGTTTCAAAGTAGTGACAATGTGAAAATAAAGGAAGAAAGAAGATTCAAATTGTTTCGATCCAGAGGAGTAGTAGAACATAGCAGAAAGCAAAGTAGTGAACAGAAGAAGATAGAGAGAAATAATTTAAAAGAAGTGAGAAGACATAAAGTTGTGTTGTCTACGAATCTTTTGTAAACCTAAGCTATGGACTTGGATCTGAAAATCCCTCAAGGCATATGTGATGAGATTTGACATTCTAATATAATTAGAAGTGATCTTTGAAGGTTCAATTTTTCCCTTTGATAGTTTTCCCAACATATATCTTGTGTCAAGTATTAATGAACATATATTATCTTTCTATGGTTATATGAATGTTGTTGTTACATCTTCGTTAAGATCGTGGTGTTAGTTATTTAAGGTTGCAAGGTTGGACAGTTCCTCATCGGACCCTCCTACCTTGATTGCATTAATCACCCTGGAGCTTTTCCTCCAACCACAAACTGGTGGTCCCCTGCACATCTTCCTTTCTAGAAGTGGCCCTTCCCTTCATGAGAGTAATAACTAATGAGAATCAAATGATTCCATATTCTATCAAAGAACTAGTGATGTTTCCTAGCCAATGACAATTAGGTTTACAACTCTAGTCTAGCTCTAGCTATGTATGACCCATTCTGATTGTTTAGCTATCTGATATATATCATGAACCCACAATGCAAGTAGTGACTTTTTCATATATAAAAATAGTCCTATGTTAACTCACTCTTTTCTCGACTTGGAGAAAGCATTCTTATTAATCATTTATTTTCTTTATACATAACAACTCTCTTGGTCTTGCTTATACCACATTAGTCATAATGACATATATATACCCTTATCTACTAGTCATTCTTGTCAAGTCTAGAATGAGAGCTTAGATAACTAGTGTAAACATATATTGAGTCCCTCTATGAATCCTTGCAATCATGGGTCTATAACATCCTATAATCTACTCAATGACTTGTTCACACCTAATCCCTTGCTCATCGAAAGTCATTTACACATACAAGGTTGACTTTTAAGCCATATAGGTTATCAAATAAAGAATCTATCTATATTAACAAATATTTTACTCATAATATATCAACAATAAGCTATAAATGTGTAATCATACAAATTAAATACTTCTTTTTATGTACATCAAAGAGAGAATTTCAAATATCATGATAGTTTAAATCTTGACTTTTCATTGGCATAAATGGTGTTTTTCAAGACATTCTTGTGGCTATATACTTGGCCTAAAATAGGTAAAAGAATAAATCTAATGTCAAGTGTTCCTACACTATGACTTGGACTTTTATACTAGCTTTTTAAGCTTTCAAAAACCCACTCTCAATACTCTTAATCTACCACAAGTAAGAGAAGTATACATTACAGATGACCTTCTCTTAGGTTCTTCAATATTTTTTTGCTAACCCTTTTTAGGTTATTAAAACTAAACCTGGTTTTCAATAAATAGTCAGTCTCTTCTAAGACTTGACCTATATTTTCACCATAGGCCTCTATGTTATAACACATTCAGCCTTTAAGTATAAACCATAGTCAACTTAAATATATTAAATCAGTCGACTTTGAAATAATATCAGAGTCGACCTCTTTATGTTATGATGAATGGCCCCAATATGCCATTACAATCAACCTTATTAAACCATTATGGTCAGCCTTATTATACCATTATAGTCAGCCTTATTATACCATTACAGTCAACCTTACTATGGTATTATAGTCAGCCTAAATATATTGACACATTTGACCTAACATAATGAACAAATAGTTAGACTTATATAGTCAACCATTACACCAGTATTTGGCCATCAGACTTAATCAATCAACTTTATTATATATAATAATGCTTGTCCATATAACATACTCAGTCATCCATTAAACATAGCACTTGGCCATATTACCTACTTAGTCGGCCATAAAACATAGCACTTGGCCATATAACACACTCAGTTGGTCGTTAATCAACTGGTTTGATCACACAGGCCTATGACTATTATTATAATTCTAATATATTTTTGATAATCAATAAAGAATATGCTACAGTATAATAAAGATATACAACTCTCTCATCCTGAATTATCGTTCTCATAAACATTCTCTTAAGATATTTATATCAATATAGAGAATAAAGACATCTTCTGAGTTATCCATCTCTATCTCTAACGAGATACAATACTTATTCATAAAAATGTAATCCTTAGTTGAGGACAAAAACATAGAGTCTCTACATAAAACTACTTGCAATTTCAATGAATGTAAAGCAATATCAAAATATAAATATCATCACTTTTGGTGGTATAATGATGAACTTACCTATTATATGCTATAAGCAGCCTGTTGTTAAAGTTTTACTACATCCTACATTCTTCTTCCTACTCTCTTTCCTTTTAGGCTTTCCAAAGTATTCTCTTTTCCTTCTCCAAATATATTCCACTCCTTTTCTTAAAGTTGGTCTCTCCATATTATGGGTGCATCATTAAAGCACCACTATGCACCTCTCTCCATATTTTGTGGCTCTCTCTTCATCTAGAAAATAGTGAAGAGTGTGGAGAGTATGGAGGTACTACTCCTTCTCCCACTCCTAAGCATCTAGGGAGTTCACTCTAAAGAAAAAAGGAGACTTTACCATAACTAACATAATTATTCACTATAACAATAATATTAATAATAATAATAATAATGACTTTGTAGATAGACATAACATACTTATCTAATAGATATCGTTATTATGTACTTTCAAACACTAAATGTGTTCATCTGAAGCACAATTATCGATGGAGAATTATCATAAGTTGACTAAGATCTTGACAACAAAATTTAAACATGTTTAGTCAATTTACACACATCGACTTGTCTTCCAATGGCATACACTAGGTTTCTATTAGATGATGAAAATAATTTAACCCTTGTCTTAACAATGACATAGTTTGGTAAGAGAAAACATAATCTCTCTACTAAGTATATGTGTGTGAGTTTCCAGAGGGCATAAGGATCATTACATTCACATGATCTAGCATCCTCTCTGTTGGGACCCAAAATAACTACTACCTAAAACTCTAAACATTCCTAAATCACCTAGGCAAGGGATTGTCATCAAGGTGATAGGAAGAGGTTTATCAACAAGTTGAAGGGGATTTTTGCCAACTAACAGTAGTGGGTACACTCCTCTACACTTTGAGCTCAGCTTAGACTCTGGAGGGATATTCCAAAGGGGTATACCTAAATAGGTATTAAGTTCAAACTAGATGAACAACTAAAAACAAATGAACAACCAAACCTAACTCTTTATCTTGACTTGAAAAGCTATCACTAAGTCAAGAAAGATTAGCTGTCAAAAAACTCATATATATAGCTGATTCAACTATGTGAATGTACATGCACTGGAAATATGGTTTTTCCCCTAAACCATAGATGAAAGATTTGTTTGATTTTAAAGAGTGATTGATCCCTCTCTAATATGGATCGATGCCTACTCCACTGGGTAACAAAGTCATACAATGCAAGGAGGAAAGAAAGTATTTAGAATAGGATAAAAAAAATAGACATATGTTCACATATATGAATTTAGGTAGATCTTCATGTAATGGACATACTTAATAATCCAAAAGAAAACTATAATGGTTCATACATAAAAAAAAGAATGGCAAATACAAAGCACTTGGATGATGTTACACATTTCCAAATATTTGTTAAAATCATACCAGCAAATGTGGCAAGGGAAAATATACAACTATGATTATATAGACATACCATTACATTCAAATCTTCATTACACAGCCTTCCTACACTATGTTGAATACATCCCTTGACTAAAAAACTAGACAGAATGTGTTTTGGTGCTAAAGAAAATCCTTAGGCACTCTCAAACCAGACAATTGGCTCAGCAACAAACATTGAATGCATCTAAAAATTATGCACATACAACAATATGTTCCTATGCAACTTATAGACATTGGAAAATTTAGTCAACAAGAAATTGCTGCAATAAATGTGGCACATGACCTCTATTAGAAGAATCGGTGGATTTTTGGGTGGCCATGCCTTGTAAATTGATTCTGTTTCATTGAGGTACTATAGAAGAAATTGGATACTAAAACACTACACCCATCACCAAATTTGAGTACCACACATTTACAACATCCACTATATCAACCACCACCAAAGTACCTATGATGACTACAACAAACTCACACCATACATTTGACTTTTATTTTGATTTTGCCTTATTGGCAAATTTATCCTAGCATGAAAAAAAAAAATTCCCAGTGTGAACTTGCCTCCCATTTCTGCCTTGTCGGTGAATATTTATTTTAGTAAACTACTTCCCCTTTCTTCCTCTTTTCATGCTTTAGTCAACGATACTGGACACTTGTGAAATAGGTGAGCATAGCCCTTGTTGAAATGAGGGCAAGTAACTGAGATGGGGGGGTGAATTATTTGTCTCAAAACTCTATCTTTTGCTGCACTTAATCCTCTTTAGAACTTATCAATAGATCAATGATACAACCATGAAAGTATAAATCAACAACACATGAGAAGAAACACACATAACACAAAGATTTTTATGTGGAAACCCAGTTAAGGGAAAACCACAGTGGGGGTTAACCCACAAGATTTATTCTATGTTAAAAGAATAAAAATGGGAAGGCACTTACCTTTGGGCGCACTACCCAGAGCTCACTGCTCACAAAGACTCATTGTCTACAAAGATATATAAATGGTTATCACGAAAAGGATGAACTGAGAAGCAACATCTTCACTATGCCAAGATTTAGTTCCATTGAAGCTCTCAGCACCTCTACTCTACTCTTATTTTCTTCTTCACTACCTTTGCATCATCATCTTCTTCCTCTTCTACTCCTTCTCTTTGCTCTACTTTTTCTTAGAATATTATCATTTTCTCTCAAGGACTTGTTCTCCATGACTCAATCTACAAGTATTTATACACTGCATCAACCTTGGAATGAATCAACAAGTTCGGCATTACATTCTTCAACTATTGGAACAATCTCCAAAGTCAGCATTACAAACATTTACAAAAATAATTGACTCAATGCAAAATAATACATGCAAATCACTACATTATCGGCCAAACATAACTAGGACTCAAATCAACACGCCACGCTGCATATAACTTCTCTTTGATCATCCACAACTCATATGAAACATCCAGTTGACCAAGACTGATAAGAACAGCAACACCCAAGGAGAAATCTTCAACTATGAGTTTGATCTTCAATCTGAACTACCAACACAATAGGCATAAGATCTAGAGACCACCACAAGCATAACAAAATCAACAAGAACAACCGTACCACCTCAAATTACCAGAATCACTTGCATTTTCATACCCAAACTTAAGAACACCAACTATCATGATTGTCACACTAGAAAGATTGCTTGCAAACCTCCATACCATGAACCACTTGAGTTGAGGATACATATCAACATCCCAAACATACCTCTAAAACTCTAGACCATAAAATTCTAATGCGGAGTAATCCAAACCAAATTCCTGTCACTCTATTACCTCTGAACAACAACAAAACCTAGTTCTACTCAGATGACCATGACATTACCAATTCTTCATGTGGACCTCTCAAATCTTAACTGGAGGAACTTTAGACAATCCTCTATAAACCCTTTAGTCCACAGACTCTAATCTTCATTTCACTAGAAATGTGGAGCAATCTACTTCACTAAACTGCACTGTCTTCACTATTTTTGACAAAGAGATATGTAACTTATTCTTTCAGGAGAGGCTAAATTTCTCAATATCCTCAACATACCAGTCTTCTAAATAGGTAATAGAATAGGATACAATTGACACCAATGACAACAAGGATATGTTGGCATCAATGACAACACCAATTAGGCACATATTTGCAACAATCTTCCCCTTTGTCATTGATGGCAACATATGATGTGAAAAACTGATTCAACCTTCAAGACAAGGACTTCTCCCCCTTTCTCTTATCACACCTACAACCAGTTTCTTCACAGTTCCCCCTTTCACTGGCAACTACTTACTTCCAAGTTTTTCACGTGAATTCTCTCCCCCTTTGACATCAATGGAAAAGGGCACATATTTGTAGTCATCTTTTCCCTTTTTAACAAACTAAACTCCAAAATTATCATACTAACTACTCCCCCTTAGTAGCATCCTATTAACATCAATTTGGATCACAAGAGATGACTATGAGTTCCACCAGACTGATGCACACTAGTGCACCTCAGTTCTAAATAGGAGGGGTAATAACCCTTAGAATCTCCCTGAGATATTCAAAAGAATCCTTATGTAGAGGCTTAGTGAAGATATCTACAATCTGATTCTTTGAAGAGACAAACTCCAATCTAACTTCATTTTCATTTACCTTCTCTCTCAAAAAGTGAAACTTGATGGATATGTTCTTTGTCTTTGAATGCAACATCAGATTCTTTGAGATGTTTGTTTCACTTGAATTATCACAGAAAATTGTAATAGGGTCTTCAAACACAATTTTGATATCCTTCAACATTTGCTTCATCCACAGAACTTGAGTACAATTACTTGTTATTGCTATGTGCTCTTCCTCTGCAGTAGATAGAGCTATTGCCTCTCGTTTTTTGCTCAACTAAGAAACGAATCTCTTTCCTAAGAAAAATACACCACCACTAGCACTTTCCTATCATCCACATCTCCTACCTAGTCAGCATTTGTATATGCATGAAGAGTGAAATCATCATCCTTAGGATACCATAAGCCATAATCAGTTTCCCCTTAAGATATCTAAAAATTATTTTGACTGCTACAAAATGAGATTCTATAGGATCAGCTTGAAATCTAGCAACAAGGCCAACTATATTCATAATATCAGGTCTGGTTTGAGTCATATAAAGTAGTCCTCCAATCATTGATCTATACCTTTTCTAATCTTCCTTAGAGGAGTAATCATCTTTACTCAACTGACATCCAATTACCATAGGGGTACTCACTAGTTTTGAATCCTCCATTCCAAACTTTTTAACTAACTCCTTCACATACTTAGACTGAGATATAAAGATGCCTTTATCTGACTGAATGATTTGTAGACCTAAGAAGAAATTCATTTCACCAAACATAGACATCTCAAATCCACTTTGCATCTAATCAGAAAAATTCTTACACATGCTCTCATTCCCACCAAAGATGATATCATCAATAAATACCTCAACAATCAAAATGTGTTCATGATCAATTTTGAAATAAAGATTACTGTCAATTGTGCCTTTGCTAAAACCTAGCTTTAGTAGATACTTATCTAATCTTGCATACCAGGTTCTTGGGGCTTGTTTAAGTCCATACAATGCTTTCCTCAATCTACAAACCATATCTTCCTCATTAGACAACCGGAATCCTTATAGTTGCTCAATGTAGACTTCTTCTTCCAACTCTCCATTTAGGAATGCTGACTTGACATCCATTTGGTAAACTTTGAAATCTTTGTAAGTAGCAAAGGCAAGAAATAATCTAACCACTTCTATTCTCTCCACTGGAGCAAAAGTCCCTTCAAAGTCAATTCCCTCAACCTGAGAATATCCTTTTCACACCAATCTTGCTTTGTTTCTCACAACTTCACCATCTTGATTCAATTTATTCTAGATGACCCATTTAGTTCCAATTACATTCTTATCTTTAGGTCTAGGAACAAGATCCCAAGTATGATTCTTTTCAATTTGCATTAACTCTCCTTCCATTGCTTTTACCCAATTTTCATCATTACATGCTTCATTTACTAATTTTGGTTCAAATTTTGAAATCAAACAATACTTCATTTGTTCTTCTACAGTTTTTCTTCTACTTTGAACACCTTTATTTTTGTTTCCTATTATCTGATCTTCAGAATAATTCAACCTTACATACCTGGGGGTTTTGGGATTTTATTGAATTTCTAATTCTTGAACTTGTTCCTCATCATCTGCACTAGCTTCTTGAGTTATTAAACTTTTTAGAGTAGTTTGAATCTGAGTTTGAACTTGCTTTCCATTATTTGGACTTTCATCATTTGATTCATATCCACAGATCCTAGAAGGTACCTCCTTGCTTTCATCAACCTTGACATTAGCACTTTCAACAATCTTCTTCAATCTTTTGTTAATGCACCGGTATGCCTTGCTTTGATTAGAATAACCCATAAATATTGCTTCATCACATCTTGGATCAAACTTGCCTAAATATTCATCTCTCTAGATATAGCATTTACTACCAAAAACTCTGAAATATTTTACTGTAGGAGCATGACCAAACCATAGTTCATAAGGTGTTTTACCAGTATTACCTTTGATATGTACCCGATTAAGAGTGTAGACAAAAATAATCACAACCTCTCTCCAATAGGCATATGGAACATTTGCCTCCATCATCATTGTTTAAGAAGCCTCTTGAATAGTCTAGTTCTTCCTTTTCACAACTTCATTATGTTTGTTGGTTCCCAAAAATGTAGGTTGCTAACCCTAAGAGGATGCCAGACTCTATGTTTGGATTTGCAACATTTTTGGACTAATTGACAGAGCTATCAGCTCCCTACACTTCAGGTCCTACAAACCTAGGCAGGTATACCTTCGTAACTAAAGCAGACTTAACACTATATGACTTGATTGGATTAGTAAATCTATCACAATGGCATAAAATGTAATAGATGCAAGCTTCTAAACTACTACTCCTAATACTAAGATCTGAGATGTAATTATTTGAATGAGATTTTATGGAATTCTAAAATGGAATTGGTATGACTAGTGCCTATTTCTATTGGGCTAATGGAGTCAAAGTGTATATGATATACGATTTACTTACTGGTTACAATTCTGATTGTTTGGCACTTGTGTTTGTTTATACCTTGTATAAACGTGCAAGAATGTGATTGACAGACTCTACTTAGTGATCCACTCGAATCTTCCCTGATTACTGTGACTTATTAAAAGGATTTTAATCCTTCCTTGAAGGAACCAATCAACAGAATCACATAATGACAGCAAATGTGTATTGACAAATGGAGTTGATGCTCAATCTGAATAACAAGACAATATTGAGTTGGAGACAGTATGGCAATCTTGTCAATTATGAGGTTGCTCTTACCTATCCAAATGTTACTTCCAAGTTACTGTAATCAATCAAAAGGATTTTATATCTTTGATGGAAACCAATTAATTTGATTACATGAAAACAACAAGTGTGTCTCAATGAAACTGAAATATCAACTTGGAAACTCAGGTTCAAATAACAGAGAAATAACAATGTGGATACAGCTAAATAATTGCTCAGCTGAACAAACAATAGACACCAGTATTAAATCACTAATTTATGCATTTTCTCCATTATACAATTTCAAAAGATTTTACAATGTACAACATAATATTTTATTTTGGCAATTGGTCAATCCATCCAGTTATCTAACTACTGTTTTTCCTAATCTACTGATGTCTTCTAATCTACGATTTGTTTCTCCCTTATATATCTTGTAAACTTAGGGTTACGACCCTTTACATTCTGATGCATCCTTTGGTACGGCCCTTCATTAAATTATTTTTTCGACAAAATAAAATATTTAATCAGTTTCCATTGGCAAATTAAATATTCTAATTAAACTTCAAACTTAAGTTTTACTCGTATATGTGTTTACCACATTTGATCACCCATTTTTAACTCCTTTAGTAAAATATTTCACATTGCATTTACTTTGTGTGCTTTCACCTTGGTTTTGCCAAAATATTCATTTGGGTAAAATATTACCCCGCTCTCTCTTCCTCGGTGAAAATACTTTACTGCAAATTATTTTTTAGGTTTGCAAATGTCTGTTTGATGTCTCCTTAACCCCCAAAAAAATATTTTACCTCTTGAAAAAATTCTCAATTGATACAATAATTTTTTTTTTATTTTTGTTCTATCATGATCTTAGTTTATTATTCACTTGCACGCACCACTGTAATGTTTATTTTTCTTTGACAAAATGTTTTCCTCTTACAAGCTCCAGTATATTCTTTTGAAAAAGTATCCATCGATGTAATATAAGAATTTGGTGTGAGTTAAAATTTTCCCTCTGATTGTGCATGTTTCCCCGATGAACTTTTTCATCCTTTCCTCTATCGGTGTAACACCTCAATTGTCTTCCTGATACTATGTTGAATCATATCGAAGCGGGCGCAACCATCGGCATGACTTCTTTCATCGCCGAGTGATTTAAATTTCCTTCCGATATAGTGAGTGTTACCAATATAACTATCGGTGAGAGTCTCACCGACATGTGTGACAATAAGTGTAATCAGGGTGATCAATACTATCGGGATAACACATTTATGTTTCCCCGAGCTTCATCGTCTTCCCAATAATCTTCTATACTCCAGATCAGAAAGACCTTCTTATCATTTTACCAATATAGTTATTTGTGAGACTTCTTATCAATGTGTGTAATGCTCATGTCTATTGGAATGAGATATACCATTGGGGTAATCTTTTTTAAGTCACCTGACAATGTTTATCTCCCCGATGGCCACTTAGTATCTTTCATCAGAGAGAATTTGCCAAAGTGTCACCGACACTTTTATCGCTGTGACCTGTGAGTCGGTAAGACATATATATTTCATTCTGACCTGTTTAGGTATGCCGATGGATATGTATATCAGTGTGACTCATACCGAAAGCACCTTTTTTTGTTTCGCCAAGACACCGGAGTATCAGAGACCTATTAAATGTTTATTCTGACACTCATGTCCTACCGATGCTTATTATCTCCTTCGATTCCATAGGATGCTTCGGTGAGAGTTTCACTAAAATACTCCATCAGTATGATCTACACTGTCGAGGGGTTTTGTGAAGCATTCACCGATAGTAATATCTCTTACCGATCGGCGTGACTTGGTAACTCTCCTTCTGACGAAATTCATCGGCATCACTTAGTTCATCGGTAACCTTTGAGATTTTCTTCCCGATGATCAATCTTACGCCAATACTTACTTCCTTTTGTGTATTTCTCGGAGCTCCATTGGTGAGAGGTATAAGATCGGTATAAATTAAATTATCTTCACTGATAACAATGATCCCGTCGATATGTTATCTTTGCCCTCTTTCAGTGGTAACAATTAACTTGATATCCCATGTGTTATCTCCACCATTATGTCCATTGAAATAGGTCTATTTAGTCTTGGAATGATGTTCTATAGCACTTTATCTTGGTCTTTTACTGGTGCAGCAATCAAACTTTTTTATGATGGGAGCATAAAATTTTGACTAAAATTGGAACCAAATTTCAGTCCCAACAGTGGCTCTTTCTAGGGATGTATGCCCTTTGTGGGCATAGAAAGATCCTAGATATCTGGGGAGCAGACCAGTGCCTTATCCATTGAGCAATAGAGTCCAAACGTCACCTTTTGCCCTAAAATGATATGGTTTTAAAAACCCACACCGTAAAAGAAAAAGATATATTTTCCTCTGTCAAAAATCTAATTCTCATCACACTATTGTAAAACCAATCTGTCAACATTTTTAAAGATTATCTGATTGAGTGTTTTCATATCGTTGATCAACCTTTTATGCCCAATATTGCTGGTGTTTTCTTCATCATCATGCATCTGGAAGTCAGGTATAATCTGAGCAATCTCACCTCCATGTGATACATCTTTGCTACATGAAGAGGATCCCTCTGTAATGTAACTTTTTTTATTATTCTTCTTACTGTCATGCATTATGAATTGACCTCCTAGATGATTTGAAAACTGGGAGTGCACATCGTTCTCTTCATCATTATCACAATAATCAACCATGTTCATTTCATGATATGACTTTTCTTCATTTATGGATTCATCATCAGTGTTATCAGCATACTCATTTTCCTGACTATCTGAGAACATTTCATCCTCTTGATAACATGGATTTGAGAACATTTGAAATTCATTTTCTGGCATACCTTGGCAAAATGTCATCTAATCTTCTTCTATCTTTTCATCATACAATGGGTTTGAAAATTTTTGAAAATTATTTTCAGATATGTACACTTCCTCCTCATTGTGAATTTGCCCTATTTGTTGAGAACAATCATCCTCTTTCTCCTCAAACTATTGATTTAGGTATTGTGATGGGTGGGCTGGGACAAGAGGAAAATCCATATTCTGAAGATTACTCTTATTTTTAGGTATATGTTGTGGCTCCAAGTCTTGCGCAAAATTTTGATAATTGCAATCATGATCCTAGGTGAAGAATTGATCTTTTAAAAATTCTTCTCTATTTAAATCTGAAATATCATCATGAAAATTTTCTCTTGCATATGTCTTATTTACTGAGTGCATTGGTTGATCAGATTCTTCATATTCATCTTCATAATAGTCGCTGTAGCGGCTAAGGAATAGTCTTTTGAGATCTTCCCATGAAGAGATACTTTGCATAGGTAAGTCTATAAATCAATCCCTTGCGTCATCCCTCAAAGACCTTGAAAAACACCTCATAATGACATCTTTTGGAAAAATCTGAAATTCCAAAATGAAATCCCAGAATCATTGTATATGATAATGAGCTAATTCACACCCTTCTCCATAAAATTTAGGGAGATGCTTTAGTATTTCTGTCAGCTTGCAGGGATAAGGATTTGGGTAGCCTAGGATATTATTGCAGTTAAATGGTTTATCGATGTCTGAGATAAAGTTTTGAGGGCCATATGAGTTTTGGTAGATGATTGATCTTTGGTCAGGGAATACGAGATAAGCATTTACTTGGTATGAGGCTTGCAGTAAATAATCATTTTGTTGTACATGGTATGCACTATATCTATTGCCTAAATGATGGAACACTTGTGAGTTCAAAGGATCATTATAACCATTCTCATTAGTTGTTGGTATATGTTGTAATGAACTTGAAGCTTGTTTGGCTTTTAATAGTTGTATTTCTTGAATCAGCTATTTTTTTTCCTTTAACAACTCCAATAGTTCCCCTTCTTCCAACATATTCATTTTGACTGTAGATGGTGCTGTTTACAAGTTGTATTTATATTCTTCATTGAATTCCTTTTCAGAGTTGCCACCTCCTATCAAAAGAGGAATGATTTCATCTTTCTGGGTTCTTGCCAATAGAGTCTACCAATTTATATTTGGATTTTGTGCAGAGTCGCCACCTCTATTTAGAGGATTAATCAATCTTCTGGGTTTTTTTTTCTTCCACCAGCAGAGTTATGCCTTTTAATTCTCTGACTCTAAAATGATCTTTGACCAGAATTCAGGATTGATTCCCCAGCAAAGTCGCCATTTTGTTGGTTCCCAAAAATGTAGGTTGCTAACCCTAAGAGGATGCTAGACTCTATGTTTGGATTTGCAACATTTATGGACAAATTGACAGAGCTATCAGCTCCCTACGCTTTAGGTCCTAAAAACCTACCTGTGGGTATACCTTTGTAACTAAAGCAGACTTAACACTATATGACTTGATTAGATTAGTAAATCTATCACAATGGCATAAAATGTAATAGATGCAAGCTTCTAAACTAGTACTCCTAATACTAAGATCTGAGATGTAATTGTTTGAATGAGATTTTATGGAATTCTAAAATGGAATTGGTATGACCAGTGCCTATTTCTATTGGGCTAATGGAGTCAAAGTGTATATGATATACGATTTACTTACTAGTTACAATTCTGATTGTTTGGCACTTGTGTTTGTTTATACCTTGTATAAACGTGCAAGAATGTGACTGATAGACTCTACTTAGTGATCCACTTGAATCTTCCCAGATTACTGTGACTTATTAAAATAATTTTAATCCTTCCTTGAAGGAACCAATCAACAGAATCACACAATGACAACAAATGTGTATTGACAAATGGAGTTGATGCTCAATTTGAATAACAAGACAATATCGAGTTGGAGATAGTATGGGAATCTTGTCAATTATTGGGCTACTCTTACCTATCCAAATGTTACTTCCAAGTTACTGTAATCAATCAAAAGGATTTTATATCTTTGATGGAAACCAATTAATTTGATTACATGAAAACAGCAAGTGTGTCTCGATGAAACTAAAATATCAACTTGGAAACTCAGGTTCAAATAACAGAGAAATAACAATGTGGAGATAGCTAAATAATTGCTCAGCTCAACAAACAATATACACCAGTATTAAATCACTAATTTATGCATTTTCTCCATTATACAATTTCAAAAGATTTTACAATGTACAACATAATATTTTATTTTGGCAACTGGTCAATCCATCCAATTATCTAGCTATTGTTTTTCCTAATCTACTGATGTCTTCTAATCTATGATTTGTATCTCCCTTATATATCTTCTAAACTTAGGGTTACGACCCTTTACATTCTGGTGCATCCTTTGGTATGGCCCTTCATTAAATTGTTTTTCGGCAAAATAAAATATTTAATCAGTTGCCATTGGCAAATTAAATATTTTAATTAAACTTCAAACTCAATTTTTACTCATATATATGTTTACCACATTTTATCACCCATTTTTAACTCCTCTAGTAAAATATTTCACATTGCATTTACTTTGTGTGCTTTCACCTTGGTTTTGCCAAAATATTCATTTGGCTAACATATTACCCCGCTTTCTCTTCCTCGGTGAAAATACTTTACTACAAATTATTCTTTAGGTTTGCAAATGTCTGTTTGACGTCTCCTTAACCCCCAAAAAAATATTTTACCTCTTGAAAAAATTCTCAATTGATACGATCAAAAAATGTTTATTTTTGTTCTATTATGATCTTAGTTTATTATTCACTCACACGCACCACTTTAATGTTTATTTTTCTTTTACAAAATGTTTTCCTCTTACAAGCTCCAGTATATTCTTTTGAAAAAGGTATCCATCGATGTAATATAAGAATTCGGTGTGAGTTAAAATTTTCCCTCCGATTGTGCATGTTTCCCCGATGACCTTTTTCATCCTTTCCTCTATTGGTGTAACCCCTCAATTGTCTTCCTGATACTATGTTGAATCATATTGAAGCAGGCGCAACCATCGGTATGACTTCTTTCATCGCCGAGTAATTTAAATTTCCTTCCGATATAGTGAGTGTTACCGCTATAACTATCGGTGAGAGTCTCACCAAAGTGTGTGACAATAAGTGTAATCGAGGTGATCAATACTATCGAGATAACACATTTATGTTTCCCCAAGCTTCATCGTCTTCCTGATAATCTTCTATACTCTGGATCGGAAAGACCTTCTTATCGTTTTAACAATATAGTTGTTTGTGAGACTTCTTATCAATGTGTGTAATCCTCATGTCTATCGAAATGAGATATACCATCGGGGTAATCTTTTTTAAGTCACCCGACAATGTTTATCTCCCCGATGGCCACTTAGTATCTTTCATCAGAGAGAATTTGCCGAAGTGTCACCAACACTTTTATCGCTGTGACCTGTGAGCTGGTAAGACATATATATTTCATTCTAACCTATTTAGGTATGCTGATGGATATGTATATCGGTGTGACTCATACCAAAAGCACCTTTTGTTGTTTTGCCAAGACACCAGAGTATTAGAGACCTATTAAATGTTTATTCTGATGCTCATGTTCTACCGATGCTTATTATCTCCTTCGATTCCATAGGATGCTTCATTGAGATTTTTTCCAAAATACTCCATCGGTATGATCTACACTGTCGGGGGGTTTTGTAAAGCAGTCACCGATAGTAATATCTCTTACTGATCGGCGTGACTTGGTAACTCTCCTTCTGAAGAAATTCATTAGTATCACTTAGTTCATCAGTAACCTTTGAGATTTTCTTCCCGATGATCAATCTTATGCCGATACTTACTTCCTTTTGTGTATCTCTTGAAGCTCTGTCAATGAGAGGTATAAGATCGGTATAAATTAAATTATCTTTGCTGATAACAATGATCCTGCCGATATGTTATCTTTGCCCTCTTTCACTGGTAACAATTAACTTGATATCCCATGTGTTATCTCCACCATTATGTCCATTGAAATAGGACTATTTAGTCTTGGAATGATGTTCTATAGCACTTTATCTTGGTCTTTTACTGGTGCAGCATTCAAACTTTTTATGATGGGAGCATAAAATTTTGACTAAAATTGGAACCAAATTTTAGTCCCAACAATGTTGAGGAGTCCTAGGAACAGATAATTGTCTTCTTATTCCATGCTTTTTATAGAATGCATTAAACTCACCGGAGGTGAATTCTCCACCTCTATCAAATCTTGGACACTTTATCTTCATTCTAATCCCATTTTCCACCATAGCCTTGAACACTTTGAATTTGTCAAGAGCCTCTAATTTCTCTCTTAAGAAAGTCACCCACATCATCTGAGAGTAATTGATAACATAAAATATCTATCTCCTTCCAAACTCCTAACTTTGGCAGGACCACACAAATCAATGTGCACAAGTTCGAACAATCCAATTGAATTTTGTTCTTTACTCTTGAATGTAGTTCTTCTTCTTTTACCCAAGTGACATTCCTTACACATGCTATTAACAGATTTCATAAGCTTTGGAAGATCTCTTACAGCCTGTGTAGTTCTTATCTTGACAATGTTATCAAAGTTTACATGACACATTCTCCTATGCCATAACCAACTTTGATCAATCTAAGCAATCAAGCAACTTTTACCAGTACCACATAAATGGAAGATATTACCTCTAGTTTGTTGGCAAGAGACACTGTGTGGCTTCATGAGTGTTGTCATTGATGGCAACAGAATCCATCCCACACATCTGCATGACATGGTATGTCTGTACTGGAAGTCAGATTGAAGAGTATTTTGGTCTGGTGAGCAAGAATAGAGCATGTAGCAAGGTCCAACAATCAGGTCCGGATCTCTTAGATGCAGTATCTCAGTAAAGTGCGGACTTGGGGAAGTCAAGAGGAGTACCATGACTGATACATTACTGAGATTGAGTCTCTAATGATTAAAGAGTGAAAAGATATGAACACCTAAGTGTTGGGTTCATGTTTGGCAGAGAAGACTGAGGAAGAATTGACCGGTAGAGCATCAGACCTTAATCCGGATGAGATATTGATGGTGATCAAGTTTCTTGAGGGATCATTCATGATTGGCCAACATGATTGATGACTTCTATAAGTATCTCTTTGATACGCATCACTTTGTAAGAAAGGATTCAGCTGATAGACCATAGCTTGGGAAAATATTGATTATTCCAGATGCTGACTAGAAAGATGTTGAAATCCTTAGTGCAGATATATATACTAGATGGATTTCGATGAGAAGGTGTGTGTGGTATGTTGTGAGGTGCAAAGAAAGGAAGAGATAGGTGTGGAAGTTATAATACAAGTCTGGTATGGGATAGAACAACAACACTAAAGCAGTAGAAGAATGAAATGCAGTAGATTAGTTTATTGAGCCTAACCAGAACTCAACCTTAGCATATGTGGATGCCTCTGATCAGTTCAAACACTTGGTTACTTTCTTTATACCTTGTAGATAGTGAGTCTCTTGTAGGCAGTGAGCCTCTTGTGAGCAGTGTGCTCGAGCAGTGAACCCTAATTGGCAAGTGCCATTTGTACCTCTTATTCTTTCTAATAGAGAATACAATCTCGAGTTAGTCACCCCGTGGTTTTTCCCTTAACAAGGTTTTCCATGTCAAAAATATTGTGTTATGTGTGTCGAGTTTATTTTTGCTTCCATGTTTATGTATGCTTATATATTTTGATATTGCACTAATTGTTAAAGAAGAAAAGAAAGTCAAATAATTAAGATAACTAATTCACCCCCCCTCTCAGTTATCAACAATTTGTATTAGAGCCAAGTTCTTCCTACCATAGCCTAATAGTTTGAGAAAGATCTAGGAATCTCAATGGATATGTATGGTATGAGGGAACAACTTTAGTCTTCCCTAGATGATCTTGAGCAATCTCATTGTAAAGTTAATAACCTGAGGGAAAGACTCAAACAAGCTAATGATTTCATAAATGAACTCAAAGAAAAACTAAGTATCTCAATGAAGAAAAGAACGGAACTTCTTCAACAATTAGTAAGTCAAAGTGAAGCCAATGATACTAATGAAGATCTGAATGAGAAAACCAAGTTATGTGAGAAGTTATCAAAATAGGTCATTATGGTAAGACATGAAATGGAATTAGGAGTTAAAAAATTCACCCAAGAAATTCAAGAGAAAAGAAAAAGTGAAGATAATCTAAAACAATCTCTCAAGGAGAAGTTAGAAGACTGCGACAAAATGGATAGAATAATCAGGCATCTAGAATCTAATCTTGAAGATGCTAGAGACAATGAAGAACAACTTGAGAATCAGATAGACACTCTTAAAAGGGATCTTCAAACAACAAAGGAATACAAAGAGAAATTCAAGATAAGCTCTGCTCAACTCAAAGTTCTTGTTGAAATCCAAAAGAGGGTAGATGACAAGCAAGCCTTGGGGTATGAGAAAGGGGAAAGCTCCAGATCCGGTTAGAAGATCTCTGGATCAGGAAATCCAAGAAACATGGCTAGAAAACCTCCGATAAGGCAACCAAATGCTCAAAGATGTCCATCCTGCAATGGATACTGCCACAATTGCAATAACTTTGGTTATAAAGCAAATCAATGTAGAAGAAGAATGAATTAGACTAATTCATCCTTCTCCGGACAGTGTTTTAACTACAAAAGGTATGGTCACAGATCTCATGAATGTAGAAATATACAAATAAACAATTCATTCAATGGTAGATGCTTTGCATGCAATAGAATGGGACATATGGCTAATCAATGCAGATCTAGAGGATATCAATCAAATATGCAAAGAAATGTTATTTGCTACAACTGCAATAGATCTAGTCATATTGCCAAATTCTACAGAAATAAGAATCAGGATAAAAGGGGTCTGGTGCACCATAATCAAAATTAAGATAAAGGAAAAGGAAAAGTGAATGTGGATGAAGTTCAAAGGGAGATGAACAAGATTTGGATAAAGAGAAGTATAGAAAATGGTGGGGATTGATCCAGACCAGAATTTGGTGCTAATATTCCTTCCAAAAACTAAATAGATGAGCTCTAGCTCAGGGGGAGTCAAAAAGGAAAACAAATTCCCCCAGCCATTCAATTGGTGCCTGAAATTGGCACATGGAAAGTTGCGGATTAAAGGGTTCTTATAGAAACACCTAAATAAGCCTTGGTAAAGATTTGGAAGATCCGCAAGAAGTTTTGAAGAGGTTAATCATCTGAGATTGATTAGGTTTAACAGTCATCTAGTAAGAGCAGGATTTTCACAGTTAGATCCGGTATGATTCAAAATTGAGGTATCTTGATCTATGGATAAATGGAATGATTGGAGAAAGGTCGATAGATTGTCAATATTCACTGAGAATGACTCTAAGTGCATCTCATTGATCTGGTAATATCTCTTAGGACAAGGAGAACAAGGCAACCGAAATAACTTAAGTTGTGCATTTATTGCAAAATGGAATTAGGGTTTGTATAGAATTAAAAGGGTTCTTTGGTTCATCATTTGCACATTTGCATTCGAGAAGAAGAGAGAAGGAGCTCTGTAACAAAATTGTCTCAAACCTCTCAAAGATCACACGCAGAAGTTGATTCTTCAGGCAATCTGATCTGGTTCATATCGTGAACTGTAGAAGCATAAAAGGTATTTTCTGCTCATGAATATCTCTCTCTGAATCTTTGAAAGATGGCTACTTTGAATGTTGTAAAGATCACTGATAGGTTGTACCCTAAATTCAAAAAACATCCCTATAAATCCCTAGAAGTTGATCCCCTAGCCGCATTTTCTAGCATTCCGCATGGAGTTCTACATGTAGAAGATGTTAGGGTTTACATACACGCAAACATTGAAGAATTTGCAGAATCCAAGTTGATGGATATCTACCACAAGGAACTGATAGATGAATCATTTGAACTCAAACCTTAGAACAAGGCCATTCGGGATAAGCATTTTGGACATTGCATTCATTTCCCCTGTTTTGCTGAATATGATTGGGTCCGGTATATTTTGAACAGAATGCATGACAACTTTATGTGGTTGATGAGGCCATTCAAGATAACCAAGGATGCAATTAGGGCGGTAACTAGATTAAACTCATCTAATGTGTTGCCTACTCTCAAATTAGTCAAAAATCAAACTGTAAGTCAGGCTACCGGATCAAAATTTGATAAGAGAGCAATGACTATAGAAGATATCACTAATCCAGATATCAAGTTTGCATCTACGATAATTGGATATAAGATATATCACTCCAGTAGGGAGAATTCTATATCCGAAACTGCAATCTATGTTGCTTATCAGATGTTAAGGGAGAATGCAGATTATGATCTTTGTGAGCTTCTTCTAAGCCAACTGTTGGAAAACCTACAAAAGATCAAGAAGGACAAGAAGAACTCATTCAAGTATGGTGGGCTACTACTGTGTTTATTTTTTTACTTTATGAATGAGCTACCCGAATCCAGTGGTTGGGTATGGTAAAATGACAGACTGGTTGTCATTCAAATAAGAGATTACATGCATGGGCTTGGTGATGCCAAGGCTCAAAATATAGCTCTCTGGGGATACTTCAAGAACTTTCAAAGTATGATACAAGCAAGAGAAAGAATCCCCTAATCATTGGTTGAGAAGTACAAGGATACAGTGTGCTTTATGGTAGACACTGATCAATGTCTAATGGAGGCAATAGAGCCAAGGATAGTTTAGATTATGCTAATGGGGTATGAGGTGGATGAAAAAAATTTGGAACTGCATGTCCAACACCTACTAAGTCAGCCCAAGGACCCTAAGGCAGAAAGGTTTGGAACCTTCCAACAGTTGAGTGTAAAAGTTCATGTTGAACTAAGATAGCCTGAGATCAAGAGAAAAGTGAGAAGGGAAGTAGAAGAATTCACCAAGAGGTATGGAATATCAAAGGAGGTAGTTGATGCCAACAGAGAGAAGATGGAAAGGGCAGAGAAAGAAAGGCAAGAAACAGAAAAAGAAAGTACTTCGATGCAAGCTCCCTCCCAGACCAAATCCTCCAAAAGCTCTACAGCTGCCACCTCTACAAGCCAAAAATCATCAAAATTGGAAGCCCATACATTCGAAAAGGGAGAGAAGAGAACAAAGAAAAAGGAAACAAAGTCCTATACAAGTTAGAAGGATGATGAAGAGATAGAATCTGATAAGGAGATCAAGAAAATAAATAAGAAGAAGACAACATCTGGTGAACCCTCTACCACTCATAACAAGGAAGAAGAGACAAAAGAATTCGTTGAAAGGCCTACTTTCTGCATTGATGATGTCATCAAATTAGTTACTATGGATGGGAATCTGCAACCAATGACTAAATTTTATGATGAATATAATGAAGCTGACTAGAAGATGTTGGAAGATACCACAATCAGGTATCTGAATATCTATAACAAAGCATTCATTGAAATCATATCTCTAATTCCTAAAATCCTAGAGAAGGAATTGAAATGAGAAAGAATAATGCCAAGGAAAAGGATATGGAGATCCAGGAATAGATAGCCATTCAGCTCTATCCTTCCATCACTCCTAAGCAAATGAACATGATCTTCGAAGATTGCAAGGATGAGTTTTGGAGCAAAGCTAGGGTGAACCAGCTTATGCTTGGAGAAACTGACAAAGTGACAAAAGAAACAGAAGATATCCTACGGAATGCTTTTAAAAGATTCAATATTCCTATTATAGAGGACTTAGGTGATGAACCTTCTGTCATGGATGATGAAGGACTAAGCACATCAAAGGAAGATCCTACAGAGAAAACTATAGAAGAATCAAAGGAGATAGGTGAGGAGAAGACCAAGGACTTGGATTCCTTTGTTCCAGAAGAGGAAGTCCGTGAAGAAGTAAATATCTCTCATCCAGATTCCCCAGTAGACACTGGATCTAAAGGAGAAGAAAAGATAGAGGAGAAAATCAGTCAAGAAGAAGAGGTAAAGGGAAGAGAAGAAGATCAAATAGAGAAGACCCCTAGAGACAGTTCTGAGACTGCAGAAGGAAAGAAGAATCTGTCTCCGGCAAGAGACTCTGTAGAAACTGTTAAAGATTTCTTGACCAAAGAAATGATGGAGATTGATGAACCAGAGCTACTTCAAGGACCATTCAATTTTGATTCTCTCTCCCAGTTCAGACAATGAAGATAGCATCCTTTGGCCAAGTAAAGGCAAAAGAAAAACTTTTGAAGTCTCACATGGAAGACTGTGAGTTGATAGAGATTGCATCCAGTGTGTTGGAGAAGATCATGCCATCCTTCCATAAGGATCTTTTGGCTTCTTCATCTGGTAATCTAAAATCTCTTGTTAATTCTATTAGCACATATTTTGATTCTTTGGAAAAAGCAGTAGAAGAGAATGTCCAGAAAGAATTTTTGGATAAGAGACTCTCCGAGATACAAGGACTTATAACAAATGATAGGAGAAATTTGGACATTGGGATAAAGAGCTTAGAAAATACTCCTAAAGATGGCAGAGATATATATATAATTTTGTTTATCTTGGTCTAAAGTGACAATGGATATTGAGAAGAAAGTGAAAGAACAAGAGGGTAAACTGTCAAATTTATCATAGAATTTTGTTCCTCTCACCACATCTATAATAAACCAAGAATGTTAGACTATTGCCATTCTAAATGAACTAAAGAAACTTGAAAAGGAAAGGAAGAATATAATAAGTAGGATGGGTGAACTTAGAGGGATAATTATCCCCAAGTTAGAGGACATGCATGATGCCCTAACTGATGCTCAGACCACAGCCCGGACCAGTGATCTGACAGATCTAAAGAGGGCAGAAGCTTTTACATTCCTGTTGAGTGGTCACATCTCAAATTTGGATAGGATGAAGTAGAGTTGGGCAACAGAATTTATCCAATTGAAGACAACTTTTGCAGATATACTTCAGTATATGTAAGTATAACATGTATATATATTTGTGCAGCCAAGTATAGATTGTTTTTGGGAAATTTTGGTGTGCGGAGCCTACCCTTTGCCATTGATGTCAAAGGGGGAGTGAGGAGCAGTGAAAAATGTGGAATCTAGCTAAGGGGGAGCTTTGAAAAGTGTACATAAGAATAGAGCATCAGCCAAGGGGCAGTATGCTATAACACTTAGTCATTTTTCACCAAGTTTTGCCATCAATGCCAAAGGGGGAGATTGTTGGCAAGAGACACCATGTGGCTTCATGAGTGTTGTCATTGATGGTAATAGAGTCCATCTCACACATCCGCAGGACATGGTATGTCTATACCGAAAGTCAGATTGAAGAGTATTTTGGTCCGGTGAGCAAGAACAGAGCATGTAGCAAGGTTCAACAATCAGGTCCGGATCTCTCAGAGGAAGTATCTCAGTAAAGTGTAGACTTGGGGAAGTCAAGAGGAGTACCATGACTGATACATTACAGAGATTGAGCCTCCAGTGATGAAAGAGTGAAAAGATATGAACACCTAAGTGTTGGGTTCCTGTTTGACAGAGAAGACTGAGGAAGAACTGACTGACAGAGCATCAGACCTTAATCCAGATGAGATATTGATGGTGATCAAGTTTCTTGAGGGATCATTCATGATTGGCCAACATGATTGATGACTTCTATAAGTATCTCTTTGATATGCATCACTTTGTAAGCAAGGATTTAGCCGACAGACCATAGTTTGGGAAAATATTGAGTATTCCAGATGCCAACTAGAAAGATGTTGAAATCCTTTTTGCATATATATATATATATATATATATACTAGATGGATTTTGATGAGAAGGTGTGTGTAGTATGTTGTGAGGTGCGAAGAAAGGCAGAGATAGGTGTGGAAGTTATAATACAAGTCCGGTATGTGACAGAACAACAACACTAAAGGAGTAGAAGAATGAAATGTAGTAGATCAATTTATTGAGCCTAACCAAAACTAAACCTCAGCATATGTGGATGCCTCTGATCAGTTCAAACACTTAGTTACTTTCTTTAAAACCTTGTAGATAGTGAGTCTCTTGTAGGCAGTGAGCCTCTTGTGAGCAGTGTGCTCAGGTAGTGAGCCCTAATTGGCAACTGCCATTTTGTACCTCTTATTCTTCTAACAGATAATATAATATTGGGTTAGTCACCCCGTGGTTTTTCCCTTAACAAGGTTTTCCATGTCAAAAATATTATGTTATGCATGTTGAGTTTATTTCTACTTCCATGGTTATGTATGCTTATATATTTTGATATTGCACTAATTCTTAAAGAAGAAAAGAAAGTCAAATAATTAAGATAATTGATTCACGCCCCCTCTCAGTTATCAACATAGTCTATGTACCAAATGCAATCTCAATTTTAGAGCTTTCTAAAATTTTGCATTTTCCATCCTTAAACCAGAGATCATACCCTTTGTTAACCAACTGTCCAACACTGAGAAGATTATGTTTCAACCCTTCCACATATAAAACATCATTAGTGTTATTCTTATCATCAAAAGAGATGGATCATTTCCCATGAATTCTACCAGCTAAGTTGTCTCCAAACTTCACAATTCCACTATCATATCTTTCCAAACATACAAACTTACTTTTATCACTGGTCATATGATGAGAGCATCCACTGTTAATCACCCATTCATCCTTTTCTTCAACCTGAGCAGGTAAGGCCTTTTCCACATTTATATAGCTAGAAGATTTAGTAGTCACTGGATCTTCTTCCTTGATAGCAATGAACACCCAGTCATTTCCAGAGGTACTTCCTTTATCAAATTCATTATTTATGACTCCTTCATCAGGAACTTCTTGGACATAGTAACATTTCTTCTAAGCTGTAGTTCTGTTAGTGTTTGACTTTGAAACCCTCTCTAGACATCTTGAAGCAAAATGACCTATCTTATTGCAAGCAAAACATTTTAAAGGCAACTTACCTTCATACTTACCGAATCCTCTTGGTAATCTTTTGGCAATAAGGGCTTCAAGTTGTTCAAGCTCATATTCATCTTCTTCAAGTTCCTTCTTAGCCTTTTCATATTTGGTTAATCTTCTTGAAGAGCTTTCACCTAGATCAAATCTTTGCTTTCTAAAAACATTGGCGTTAAATGCAGATTCTAATTTAGGAATAGAATCACCAAATTCACTCATTTCAAATGCTGAAATTTTGCCAACCAACTAATCTCTTGTAACTATTGTGACAGTCCTGATCTCTTGAATAGCAATAACTTTGTGTTTATATGAATCAGGTAAGGATCTAGGCATATTTACAACAGTCTCTGATTCTTCCAATTGTCCACCAGCACACCTGATACCACACATAAGTTCATTCACCTTCTACGTGTGGGAAGTGATGTTTACATCTTCACTCATCCTTAAACTTTCGTATCTACCTCATAGACTATGTAATTTAGCACATTTGACATATGCATCACCTTCATACATATTTTCCAATTTCTTCCAGATTTCATGACCAGTTTTTAGTTCCAAAACATTTGTCATTTCTCTATTAGTTAGGGCACTCAACAAAGCTTCCTTAGCCTGAATATTATTTTAGGTATCTCTTATTTGATCTGTAGTTGCAGGAACATTATTTGGAGGCTTATACTCATTCTTTGTTATCAACCAATACTGATTACCCATGCATTACAAATGACACTCCATCTGACTTTTCCAAAGGGAGTAATTTGTTCCATCAAATCTTGGATTGTCCTTTTTGTGTGTCGACATCCTGGATCTCCTCAAGCAATCAAGCTTCTTTTAGAGGAACTGGATCTGATACCAATTGTTGAAATGATGGTAGACAACTGAGAGGGGGGGTGAATCATTTGTCTCAAAACTCTATCTTTTGCTGCACTTAATCCTCTTTAGAACTTATCAGCAGATCAATGATATAACCATGAAAGTATAAATCAACAACATAGGAGGAGAAACATAATCAACACACATAACACCAAGATTTTTACGTGGAAACCCGATTAAGGGAAAACCATGGTGGAGGTTAACCCACAAGATTTATTCTCTGTTAAAAGAATACAAATGGGAAGGCACTTGCCTTTGGGCAGACTACCCAGAGCTCACTACTCACAGAGACTCATTATCTACAAAGATATATAAATGGTTATCTCAAAAAGGATGAACTGAGAAGCAACATCTTCACTATGCTAGGATTCAGTTCCATTAAAGCTCTCAACACCTCTTCTCTGCTCTTATTTTCTTCTTTGCTACCTTCGTATAATCACCTTCTTCCTCTTTTGCTCTTCCTTCTCTCTACTCTACCTTTTCTTAGAATTTTATCACTTTTGCTCAAGGACTTGTTCTCCACGACTCAATCTACAAGTATTTATATGCTAAATCAATCTTGGAATGAATCATCAAGGTCGGCATTACATTTATCAACTATTGGAACAATCTCCAAAGTCGGCATTACAAACATTTACAGAAATACTTAACTCAATGTAAAATAATACATGCGGATCACTAAACTATTGGCCAAACATAATTGGGACTTAAATCAACATGCCATGCTTCATATAACTTCTCTTCGATCATCTGCAACTCATATGAAAGATTCAGTTGGCCAAGACTGGTAAGAACAGCAACACCCAAGGAGAAATCTTCAACTATGAGTTTGATCTTCAATGCGGACCACCAACATAATAGGCACACGATTCGAAGACCACCACAAGCACAATGAAATCAACAAGAACAACTGCACCACCTCAAATTGTCAGAATCACTTGTATCTTCATACTAGAACTTAAGAACACCAATTGTCATGACAGTCACACTAGAAAGATTGCTTGCAAACCTCCAAAGCACGAACCACTCAAGTTGAGGATACACACCAACATCCCAAACATATCTCTAGATCTGTAGACCATAAAATTCCAATGTAGAGCAATCTAGACCAAATTCTTGTCACTCTGTTACCTCTGAACAATAGCAAAACTTAGTTCTACTCAAATGGCCATAACATTATCAATTCTTCATGCAAACCTCTCAAATCTTAACTGGGGCAACTTTAGACAATCCTCTACAAACACTTTAGTCCGCAGACCCTGATACTCATTTCACTGGAAATGTAGAGCAATCAACTTCACTAAACTACACTGTCTTCACTATTTTTGATAAAGAGATATGTAACTTACTTGATTCTTTCGAAGATGCTAATTTTCTCAATATCCTCAACATGCTAGTCTTCTAAATAGGTAATAGAATAGGATACAGTTGACACCAATGACAACAAGGATATGTTGACATCAATGACAAAATTGATTAGGCACATATTTGCAACAACCCTTTATTGTCAAATCTTCATTTTACCAAAATTATCCTTTTCGGCTCCATCAACCCATTAGTCAAAAAAAGGTTTCATTTTAGAACTATGCCATTTTGCCCTCTATCCACAAATCTTTGATTTGTAAAACTCTATCTCTATTTCCTTTGTCAGAAAATTACATCATTTTCTAACTGTGACAACTTTTTCTTTTCATCGTCAAATTTCCAATTTGCCAAACATTTCCTTCTTTCCTCATTGGTCAGGAAATGCCACCTTTTCTAAACCTCTCCTTTACCATACATTTGACCCTCTATCAGAAACTTTTCCCATTCATGAACCATGCAACATTTCTATCATTTTCATCTTCTTTATTTTCCTTATCAACAAATATCAACTTTCTCAAAATTGGGAGGATTTTTCCTTAATCAAATAATCATTCATTTGCCAAACTCTTCAACTAGTTCATCCCTTAGCCAATTCCATGACTGATCCCCATGTTCCCCTTTTCGTTAATTGCCTTAGCCATAATTTGCTTTTATTTATATTCCTTATCAGTAAATATGACCTTTTACAAACTTTTTTTCCACATACTTGGCCCCTTTGTTGGCGAATTCATATTTTTACTAAACTAGTCAGCTCCTTTCTTTTCCATCTTCATCACTATTAGAAATTTTGCCCTATCGGCAAACTATGAGAAAATTAAACTTTTCCTAGCTTCAAGTTTTTCATGGTTTCCCAACAATGTCCTTTTTTTTCCGTTCTTCCTTTTAATTTTCCTTGTCGGCAAATACTCTTTACCGTAAACCTTTGACTTTCCTTGCATCTATGACTTGCCAACATTTTCCATGAGCCTCGCCCTTCTGTCTGGAGCATCTTTCCCCCTTCTATCAGCAAAATTCCATATCAATGAACTTGTTGGTTTAAAACCCAACACTTTCACCAGTAAAAACCCATGGCTCCTTTGTTTCATTAGAAGCATCCCTGCCTTAGAAAATTTGATACATTGCGGCATCTTTTACGTTGGTGATGTTTGCCTCGGCAAATTGTCAAGTTCACGAACTCGACTCGTCACCGATAAAGGTGCTTTTAACTTCCATTTGCCGATGCTGAACATTTCTCCGAGCTTCCTTCACTTTATAGTTGTTGTAGAACCTTTTTAATCAGTGAATAGACAAAACTTTGAACTTGTGAACAAGTTTGCATGTTCAAAATTTTGCCAGTTTCCTGATAAAGGGTAAAAATGAAGGAACTTTTTAAGGGAAAAAAAATAACAAGGGGAGGACTTTACTTAGAATATTTTGGGGATAAAAAATCCATATAACTTGTCTCAGATTGGATCTAAATGGTGGGTTTTGAAATTCAAAGGTAAAGTGGGAAAAAATGATGGACTTTGTGGGTTTTTTGGGGCTAAATGAAGCATTTTGGGAACTGGTAATTTTGGGCTTGAACACTCTCCATGGTGATACTCTCTCTCCTCATATCAAAGGGAAAAACAACATTATTCTTGCATCCACCTTAGTTTCATGACGGTAGTGAGTCCATTACATCATTTTAACCACATGTTCAATAGTGACATCATAAACAATTATTTCTTGCATATATATTAATATAAAATAAATGCACTCCCCATCATTACCATAATCATAATATTTTCTCTGACTAACTATCTGTCTCCTCAAAAATAATGAAAATAAATACATTACTTTAAAAATGGGGTGTGACACAATAATAATGTCACATATTCATTGCATATAAAAGATATAAATAAAATGCATTTTATAATCTAACACAACTTTACTTTAATCATAATAATTTCACTGACTAACTATCTGTTTGCCTGAAATAAAATTATAAGCATGTTTTCTTTAGAACAGGGTGTGGCAATTTATCTCACATGCATGAGATGGTAGCAATTGCCTTTAGCAAAACTCTTTATATTGCAATGACTTTCCAAATGGAAAGCATCTTGGATATTTGTAATTAGAGTGTATGCTCTATTTGGAGGTTTCCCCATTAAAGTGGAACTACAAAGATAATAAAACAATTCTATTTCTCTGAATTCTACATATTTTTGTGTGTTCAATTTATTTTATCTTGCATGTTCATTGTACAAGTGGTATCAAAACTCTTTCCAAGGCCATTTCTACAAGTAGTTTTACCAATTTAGGGTCATTCATAGTTATCCACCATATGTTCTCACCTTGAACCCTAGAGGGATCTTGATGATTGGAAAGTGGCTACAACTGCAGTCACACTAAATCTATTACCTAACTTTTTGCCAAAAAAATTTCCCTTGCAAGTAGTTTATTTTTTCTTTTAGGTTAGAAACCCTATGTAGAGAGTTTTAAAATATCCTCATAAGAGTTCTTGTTCTTGGTGTTGCTAGTATTGAAACATTCTCCTATTTTTTTGTAAAATCATGGAATCGATGGACTTCTATTTTTATCTTCCCATGTTTGCCTCGATTGTCATGCATTCATCTTTTCACATTCATTCCCTTCTCCATAAAATTTTTCATCTTATCCACTTTGGCCCTCATTGCATTTCATGTTTTATCATTTGGTTTCTTTTCTTCTTCTATGTTTTATTCGGATTATGCTTTCACAATGCCTTCTATCCTCCCATGGTCTATGGTCCATGTTGTTTTTGTTTTCTTGAGCATTGTGAATCAATTTGAGCGATTTTAATGGATTTCAAGATCTTATGTTTTGCTTGATAGGTACTTCAAATATGCGAGCTTTCATGTTTAATGTTTAGTCTCTATTTATATGCATCTCCTTACTAGATTCTTGTCCATGGATTGCACCTAGGTTTTACTTTTATTCTATTAGTTGGCACCCATGTGTATGGTTCAAAGTGTGTATGTTTGTTCTTCACAAGCCTCATATTTCACCTCTTGACTCCTACATTTAACATGATCCATCTCGCAATATAAGGATGGTCATCACTTACATCATGTTCAATTGTCATCATGCATGCCATCATGCATCATCTCATGGAACATCACCTAGTACAAAACCCGATTAAACTTAGTGACCCTTATTGCTTTTATAATTTCATGTCTATGCACCATTTGGAGCTTAGGGGATTACAATTTAAATTTAGACATGATATAATTTTAGATTAAAATTTCCTAATTGTCTAAAATATTAAATTAATAAAGAATCATTTTTAATTTGTTTTAATTTGTCGATGATATAGCAATGTTCTCCACCTTGCAAAAAATGACACACATTCTATGTCACAAGAGTCCTTTGTGTTCCATTCAGCTTTGGCCAACTCTTCCAAACGAAACATGATTATCAGTTAAAAAAAAAAACAAAGACAACACACCATCCAAGGATGGACCCTCATGAAAAAGGAAAAAGAAAGAATGCACATATGAAGATAAAATAAGTATTCTCAAAAGGAAAAATATCAATGTACTCAAAATTGAAATTATTGTATTAAAAGTGGGGACATAAGCGAAAAAAAAAAACTATCTATAAGAGTGACAAAGTAGCACCACATAATAGCATTAAAACAAAAACGATGAAGATAAGTGAACGGGCGTGTGATTTAAGGACAAAAAGGTTGTCACCTAACAAGCTCTGTGGCAGCCAGTGCTGCCATTTGCAGTTCAACGTTTCTGATATTTGAGTTGGCCGTTCTTGGCCGTTCTACGAATTGCATGATCTCTGTACTGTTTTCAATATGTGCAAGAAAGCCTGTGGAAGAAGTTCGTTCCTTCCATGTGTTTATTTCACATCAAAGCTCTTAATTTAATTAACTTCGAAGATTTTACTCCTTTGGAATGAATGAATGAATGAATGGATGGATGGATGGACGGTTAAGCAGTATGGATCAACCGATATCAACAATGCAGCTTATTACAAAAGTCTCTAATGGGCCCGCTGTCAAAACAACGCGTTCTTACTGACCTCTTTTTCCTTCAGAATCCTTGATCTTCTACTGTAAATTTTATTCAAATAAATTACAATTTTTTTTATTCTTTCTTTTTCCAAGAGATTAACCAAAGAAGCCAGTAAGATAAGATACTGAACAAAAGACCCCAAAAAGGAAAAAGAAAAAAAAAGAAAAAAAAAAAAACCCTAGAAAAGTGCATGTCACATGGGCGCATGCGGTAAGTTGAAAATTAATTTGAAATTTGGAAGCACATGCAAATAACGTCCAGCACTAGAATCATCAAGTCCAAAATCAAGGGGATACAAAATTTTTTCCTTGACAGGTGGCCGGCACTTTAGAAAAAAACACCGACACTTAGTCTCCTGTACTAATGAGTTTCACGTGACATATGACCCACATAAACAAGACAGAATTCCCTAAGAGGCTCAATAATTGGTGTGTTGGTGTAGCCGGCGATGCACTCCAAAATGGATTGAATTTACACCTACGGAAAGGTTAATACTATGAGAATCTATTTATACAAAGACTTTGATTGAAGTATTCCCAAAAAAAACGAAGATACGCAGGAAATAGTAATAATTAAATATGTACTGGAGAGAGTTAATACTATGAGAATCTATTTTTTTAAAGAAGACGTGAAGATTGTAAAAACAGGGAAGTTAATCAGAATTTAAAACCACTGTCAATTAAATAATAAGAATGTTAATAATTATTTTTTAAATATTTGTATGAAATATTCAAATTTTAAATGTAAAAATTATAACATATAATTGATTCATAATATAATTAATAATAACCAGTTAAGTTATTCTATTACAATAATAGTATCTACGAAAGACAAGTACTAATACTATTTAAAATTACTTTTATTTTATCAAAATTAAAATTGCGAATTCTTTGGATTGAGCAAGGAAAGGAGTCGACAAATAAATGCAAAGAAACTACATGGGAGTTTTATGTTTATCCTCTCAATTGCAACTCTCCTTGTTTGTGTTTGCTGCATCTCCTCCATCCCCTGCACATTACATGGCTCCTGCTCCATCTCCTGCACCTCCTGAGCGCCTTGACGACTGGGATTGGGAATATTTCTTCACAAGTGTTGCTGATTGGTTAACTTTAGCATGCTATGGTTGGTTTAGTCTTCTAATAGGGTTGGATATATGGCGGGCAATTAGAAAACTGGCGACTTGGCTCCCAGGTAAGGCGTTTCATCTCACCGGTGTAACAGTGCAGATAATTGTTTGGTGTACCAGTGTAAGTCGTATTACCAATGAATGTAAGAAAGATGTAGATGCGTTGGAGTTGGTTTTCTTTCATCCGATAGTAGTTAGTGGAAAAGTTGCTATGTGTGTTTTTATAGGCTACTTTCTGCCTGGAATGGCTGCTTCATCTCCTGCACTTGATATGGCAACTGTTCCATCTCCATCTCCTGCACTTTATATGGCACCTGCTCCATCTCCTGTACTTTATATTGCGACTCCTCCATCTCCTGTACTTTATAAGGCACCTGGTCTATCAACATATGTTGCACTAGATGTGACACCTGCTTCATCTCCATCTCCTCCACCATCACCTCTATTTCCATCTCCTGCACCACCACCTCCATCTCCTGCTTCATCTCCATCTCGATCTCCTCCACCATCACCTCCATCTCCTGCTTCATCTCCATCTCCATCTCCTCCACCATCACCTCTATTTCCTGCTTCATCTCTATCTCCATCTCCTGCACCACCACCTCCATCTCCTGCTTCATCTCCATCTCCATCTCCTCCACCATCACCTCCATCTCCTGCTTCATCTCCATCTCCATCTCCTCCACCATCACCTCTATTTCCTGCTTCATCTCTATCTCCATCTCCTGCACCACCACCTCCATCTCCTGCTTCATCTCCATCTCCATCTCCTCCACCATCACCTCCATCTCCTGCTTCATCTCCATCTCCATCTCCTCCACCATCACCTCCATCTCCTGCTTCATCTCCATCTCCATCTCCTCCACCATCACCTCCATCTCCTGCTTCATCTCTATCTCCATCTCCTGCTCCATCACATGCATGTTACATTGCACCTCCTAACCTCCTTGAAGACTGGGATTGGGACTATTTCTACTCAAGTGTTGCTGATTGGTTAACTTTAGCATGCTATGGTTGGTTTAGTCTTCTAATAGGGTTGGATACATGGCGGGCAATTAGAAAACGGGCGACTTGGCTCCCAGGTAAGGCGTTTCATCTCACCGGTGTAACAGTGCAGATAATTGTTTGGTGGACCAGTGTAACTCATATTACCAATAAATGTAAGAAAGATGTACATCTGGATGATTTGGTTGTCTTTCATCAGATAGTCTTTAGTGGAAGAGTTGCTCTGTGTGTTTTTATTGGCTACTTGCTGCCTGGAATGGCTGCTCCAAGTGTGACAACTTTTCTGATGTTAGCAATAAGTACATGCACCCAAATTGCTTCTGAACTGCTCCTTTTTCAAAGGCAAGGTGATTTTGTTGATGAGGAATATAGACCTTTCACAACCTGGATGAAAATTACAAATTCGATTTTATTCATATGTATTACAGTCCTTGGTTTAATATTAGTTTGCACGGTTTTAGCGAGTAAAACCGTTCATGGCCTTCTGAGGCAAAGAATTTCTGCAATTTTCTCCATCGCTAAAGAGGATGAGCTTCAAATTTCTTGGAAGGATGAAGTCCTTAGGGCATGGCTGGTTGCTCGTGTTTGCCAGGGTGATTATGTAATATCCAGGTCAGTTTTCAGTTCAGCAGTTGGGATAGTGGTCACAGTTTGTGTCATAACCTCCCTCTTGTCAAACACATTTCGTAACCTATTTTTTTATAAACCTTACCATGCTATAGATTATGGTATATTTTCTCTACTCTTCAGTTTCATCATCGTAGGATGGATTGTCATTTGCTGGAGATGGTTGGCTGCCCAATCGTATTTTCGTTTGCATGGACACAGTTGGAGGAGGTGTCTTTGCCTAGAGGATTTCTGGACAAGCAACACAGTTGAGTTGATTCACATGTGTGACTTAAAAAGAGACCGACAACAATTCCAAGATGATAAAAGGCCAACCTCAACGATGCCCTGGTTGAGCAAGTTGCAGAGATTGCGCAGAAAGATATTTACCAAAGTAATGTTGCTGAAGTTGGTATATTTGGGGTTGCAGAAGTTGGTATATTTGGGGTGGATGCTTCAGATAAGTGTGGTTTTTATCAGCAAGCTGTGTGGTCTTCTATCACAGGTTATTATAGGTAAATTTCTGTATTGGTTTCGTAAACAGATGAAGAAGGAACATCCAATTGCATCACCCGAAAATTATCTAAATATTTTAGAGCTTATATGTATGCCGGGAGAAGATCCCTCTGATTTGTGGGAAGCAAATCAAATGTCTTTTAATAAAGTCAAACATCTAATGCAGAAAGGTTTTGAGAACGGCAGCTCAAGTGAGGAAATCAAATCATTTCTTCATTCATATTGTCTGCAATGGGCAGAGAATGGGCCACAGTTTCTAGATAGGTTTAAAGAAGCAGCAATTCCGTCAGTTTTGAAGCATTTCCCAAGTGTAGAAAAACACTGTGTGAAGATTACAGCAGTGTCGCTCATCACTATCCTCATTCGACTACACAAGGCCAAGTCAGATCGTTTGAGGATAGTTCTGGAAACTTGTCGTGAAGTATGGGACTTGTTGAGTTTCTCAGATGAGTGTGATATAGATTTTCAGACCAATGAAATAAGCCACTTTGATGATCTCAAAAAAGACAAGGATCCAGTTTGCATGGCTGCACAAAGCGAGTTCTACAAGCTACAAATGAAGTTCGACAAACTTCCTCCAGCCTGTGATGATTTTGTTAAAGATGTTAAAGAGGCACGTGAAATGCTAGAGATTCTAGAAAAGGAATGTGAGGGCTTGCTCAACAAAGAAAATCTACTAGGAGTCAAGGAGAAGGTTGCTGCAAATTTAAGTGATTCCAAGGACTGGATGGAAATATCACCAATCTACACTCGGTACAAACTATGCAGACTAATGTTGGGTAGAGATATTGAAGATTTTGTGAAAATTGAAGATTTTGTGGCATGGACAGAGGATTCCTTGAAAAATGTTATTGCTTGCTGTGTGTCAAGGCTGCCAGATATGATTGTTAAACAAAGTTGGAAATGGGCACAAGAGTTTGAGGAAGATAAGTTATGGGAAACAATTCATCTGGCAGGTAAATGCAAAAGAATGATGGAGACGTGGGGCCTCAAACCAAAACTGACAATGAATACCAAAGCAGTCATTCCTTGCTGATCTTTAGTTGACTTTTTAATCTTTAGTTATGCTTTAAATTTGAGTGGTTTTCTTTCTTCAGAACATATTAAAATAGGTGGCAAATGTAGTAGTTTTTATCCACGAGATTACCTTCTTAAGTCTATTTTCATGTATCGTCATATTCATATAAAGCATGACAAATATATTGTGCATTAAGATGCATATTGTCACTATAGTTTAGTATTTAAGGAGAAACAAAATATGGTAGTTAAATGTTTTCAGAAATATTGTAGTCCGTGTGGGGAAGCATAGATAGAACAACAGATGAAACATCAGATTGCCTCTCTCTTAATTCTTGTTTAATTAATATGCTTCAAGATTTTATTTTTCTTTATTGATAAGATTTAAGTTGTATAGACTTTTGTCTATAGATTAAATGTTTTTCTTAAAAAAAAAAGATTTTGTTATAAAATTGAAATTGTATAAAGTTTCACATTTTTATATATGGTATATATTATAATTTTTTTCCTTTAAATTAATTTTCCTATAATTTATTGTTTTATAATAAGTTTATAATTTTATAGATTTGGTATTTTATGTATGGATATCTTGTTAGAATCTGAAAAGATTAATAACCCAGAAAATTAGTGCAAAGAATAGATATTAAAACTATGAATGCAAATGATACGAAATCAAAATAGCAACACAGAGTTAGTCTCCAAGAGAGTAATGCAAATGCTAGAAGCAAAATAGCATTAAGAGGATGCAAAAGCAAAAGATGCAAAATACAAGCCAGGTAGCATGCTTATATAGACTAGGAAGAGAGAGGAGGTGGCAACACCGACCAATGAGGAGCAACCATCTATCGGACTAAAGATAGCAAAGTATCTTCCCAAGATAGCTAATGGATGCTCACATGTAGGAAGGTGACACCTCGCAACTACTCACCTAATAAGACATGCTTTATTAACCTAAGCGAGATTAATAGAAGTGTAGGAAAAACCTAGGAATATAGGAAAAATAAATAACCCATCTAGGAAATAAAAACCTACACTAACACCCCCCCATAAGTGAAGCTTAGGTGGATGTAGAAATGGGTCCCGGCAAATCAAGCCTGATGAGGTACCCATGTACATAAAAGTCCCCCCCAAAGAGAGAGAGAAGAGACCCCCCCAAAAGTAGAGAGAGTCAAGACTCCGAGTGAGAGGAAGAAGCCCCCCCAGAAGATGAAGCATCCCGCACCCCCAGCAAAGCTCGCAAATGAAGGAACTTGCTCTCAGTGAAGGGTTTGGTAAAGATATCAGCAACCTGCTCGGAAGTCGGACAGTAGCGAAGGTCGATGACGTGGCTATGGATGAGCTCCCGGATGTAGTGCATGTGGACCTCTATGTGTTTGGTCCGCTGATGATGGACCAGATTCCGTGAGATCTGAATGGCACTCTGGTTGTCACAAAATATGACTGATGGCCGTCTGATCTGGATACCAAACTCAGTGAGAAGATTCTGAAGCCAAATGGCCTCAGTAGAGGCATTCACAGCCCCTCGATACTCGGCCTCAGTAGAAGATAGAGCAATAGCAGATTGCTTCTTGCTTGACCAACAAACAGGACCTGAACCAAGTGAGAAGCTGTAACCTGAAGTAGACTTGCGATCCTGAGAATCGTCCGCCCAATCAGAATCTGTGTAGCCCACCAAGTCAAGCTCAATACCCGCTGCATAGTGAATCCCAAGACTTTGAGAACCCTGAATGTAGTGAAGGATCCGCTTGGCTGCTTTCCAGTGCAGCTCATGAGGCTCCTGCATGAATCGAGAGACCATGCCTATAGCATATGAAATGTCAGGTCTCGTATGAGTCAGATAAATGAGACTCCCAACAAGCTGTCGGTACAAAGTGCCATCAACAAGTGGAGAAGAACACTGAGCCTCAAGTTTGACTCCAGAAAGAAAGGGAGTCGGAGCAGGCTTACAGTCAGCCATATGAAACCTCGAGAGCAAATCTAGAGCATACTTGGACTATGTGATGGTGATCCCGGAAGAAGACTGGTAGATCTCAATCCTGAGAAAGTAATGCAACAAGCCCAAGTCAGTCATCAAAAACCTGTCATGAAGGGCAGTTTTGACAGCCCCCAATGGTGGATGAAGAACTCCCTGTGATCAGCAAGTCATCAACATACAGAACTAGAAATAGGAGTGAATCATCCTACTGCAGAATGTAGACATTAGGATCAGAATGGCACCGAGTGAACCCAACTGATAGAAGAAAGGAATCCATCTTGGCATACCAGGCCCGAGGAGCCTGTTTGAGGCCATAGAGAGACTTCCGAAGAAGGCACACAAGTGAAGAATCCTGAAGGAACCCCTATGGCTGCTCCATGTAGATCTCCTCCTGAAGGTCACCGTGAAGAAAAGCACTCTTCACATCCATCTGGTGTACTTCCCAACGATTAGCTGCAGCAATGGCAAGAACAAGTCGGATGGAATTCATTCGGGCAACTGGCGCAAAAGTCTCAGAGTAGTCAATCCCAGGAACCTGGGAGAATCTTTTGGCGACCAAGCGAGCCTTATACTTGTCAACTGACCCATCTGCTGCAAATTTTGTTTGATAGATCCACTTACATCGAACAAGTTTTCTTCCCTTAGGAAAAGGGACAAGATCCCAAGTGTGGTTCCTCATCAAGGAACTATACTCCTCCTGCATAGCTGTATCCCACTCAGGAATACCAGAAGCCTCATGAAAAGACTGTGGATCTGAGGCAGTAGCAATGAAGACATGTGGAACATCCTGGTGTTGATAACTGAGAGGGGGGGGGGTGAATCAGTTATCCTAATTAATTCCCTTATTGATCTTTCCTTTTAAATGAAGCAGCATAAAATCAAACACAAAACATTAACCATGAAATAAGAAACACATGACACAGTATTTTTGACGTGGAAACCCTGTTAAGGGAGAAAACCACGGGGTGATTAACCCAAGAATTATTCTCTGTTAGAAGAATAGGAAGTTACAAAAAAATGGCACTTGCCAATTAGGGCTCACTGCCCGAGCACACTGCTCACAAGAGGCTCACTGCCTACAAGAAGACACACTGTCTTACAAAGTGATAAGAATCACAGTCTTGAACTGATTGGAAGCATCTGCATATGCTGGAGTTCAGTTCCGGTTAGGTTCAGTACACTGATCTGCTGCACTTCATCTTTCCTCTGTTCTTTAGTCTGCTATCCTTTCACATACCGGATCTTTCTTGCTACTTCTGCTCTGCTTTGGACTTGTTCGCATATCCCTTCACACATTTTTCACCCCTTTACAACTAAATCCATCCTCTATATATATCCGCACAAGTAATTTCATCACTTTTCTAGTCGGCATCCGGAACAGTCTAGTTTCTTACAAACTTAGTTCTGTCGGCTGAATCCTTGCTCACCAAGCAATGCAGATCAAGCATATACTTGTAGATATCATCAATTATGTCGGCCAAACATGATTCATGCCTCCGCAACCTTTATCATCATCTGTAACACATCCGGAAAGTAGTCTGATACTCTGTCAGTCAGTTCTTCCTCTGTTTTCACTGTCTCTCAGGAATCCGGTACTCAACTATTCATATCTTTTTCCTTGTCCAACTCCGGAGGCTAAATCCTTGGAATATACCACTCAAGATAGTCCTCTTGACTTCCCCAGATCCGCACTGCACCAAGACACTTCCTCTGAGAGATCCGGACCAATCTGTCGGACCTTGCCACATGCTCTGTTCTTGTTCACCGGACCACAACAATCTTCAATCTGACTTCCGGTAGAGACATATCATGACTTGCGGATATGTGGGATGACCTTTGTTGCCATCAATGACAACAACCATGAATCCATATAGTGTCTCTTGCCAACAATCTCCCCCTTTGGCATTGATGGCAACACTTAGTGAAAAATGACTAAGTGTTTACACTATGCTCCCCCTTTGCTGATGCTCTGTCTTTATATACAATTTCTGGAACTCCCCCTGAGTTGGATTCCTCATTTTTCACTGCTCCTCACTCCCCCTTTGACATCAATGGCAAAGGGTAGGGTCCGCACACCAAAATTTTCAAAAATTTTCTATATATAGCCGCATATTTACATACTCACATATACTGCAGAATGTCTGCAAAGGATGTGTGCAATTGAACCATTTCAGTAGCCCAACTTAGCTTCATTCTGTCCAAAATTGAAATGTGACCACTCAACAAAAATGCAAAAGCTTCTGCCCGCCTGAGATCTGTCGGATCTTTTGTTTGGGCGGTGGTCTGGGCATCACTGATGGCCTCATGCATAGTTTCCAACTTAGGGACTATAATCCTTCTAAGTTCTCCCATCCGGTTGGTAATGTTCTTCCTCTCCTTCTCAAGATTCTTTATTTCATTCAAGACTGCAATAGTCTGACATTCTTGATTTATTATAGAGGAAGAGAGAGGATCAAAACTTTGAGATAAGCTTTGAAGCTTGTCCTGTTCCTCTTTTATTTTCTTGTCAATTGCAGCTGTTGCCTTTGACCAAGATATACAAAATTTGTAGATGTCACCGCCATCCTTAAGAGCATTCTCTAAGCTCTTTATTCCAATGCTTACAATCTTCCTATCCTTAGAGATTAATTCTAATATTTCAGAAAATCTCTTATCCAAAAATTCCTTCCGGACCTTTTCTTCAGCTGATTTTTCTAGAGAATTAAAATGTGTATCAATACTGCTGACTAAGGTTTTTAGATTACCGGAAGTGGAGGCTGTCGGATCTATCTGGATTGATGGCATGATCTTTACAAGTACTCCGGAAGCAGCCTCTATCAACTCACAGTCTTCCATATGAGACTTCAGAAGCTTTTCATTTGCCTTGGCATTTGCAAATGAAGCTATCTTCATTGTTTGTACCGGAGAGAGAGAGTCAAAATCAAATGGACCTTTTAGAAGCTCCGGTTCATCAATCTCTAGAGTTTCTTTGCTCAAAAATTGTTGAACAGTTTGTGCAGTGTCTCTTGCCGGAGACAGATGTTTCTTTTCTTCTGCAGTCTTAGAACTGTCAACCTCTTTGTCTGTCACCACTGCTTCCTTCTCCTGCAATTGCTCTTCTTCTTTGGATCCGGAGACTGTAGGGGAAACCGGAGGAGAGATGCTTGCTTGTTCATGGGCCACTTCTTCTGGAGCAGAGGGTCCCAAGTCCTCACTTGTCTGTTCAGGGCTCACTTCTTCCGGAACAGAAGATTCCAAATCAGCAGCTGTTTCTGCACCTAAGTCCTCTACAACAGGAAGATTGAACCTTTTGAAGGCCTTCCGGAGGATCTCTTCTGTCTCTTGTGCCACTTTGTCAGTCTCACCAAGCATGAGCTGATTCATCCTGGCTTTACTTCTGAACTCATCTTTGCAGTCCTTGAAGATCATGTTCATTGTCTTGGGATCAATTTGAGGATATAGCTGAATAGCTATCTGCTCCCGGATCTCAAGATCTTTGGCATGAGCATTATTCTTTCTTACTTCCATTTCCTTCTCTAGGCTTTTAGGAATGAGAGATATGATCTCAATGAAAGCCTTATTGTATGTGTTCAGATATTTAACTGTGGCTTCCTGCAGAGTCTTTTGGTCTGCCTCACTGAAGTCATCATAGGATTCAGTCATTGGTTGAAGGTTTCCATCCACCGTGACCGACTTGATTATGCTCTCTAGTGACAGAGTGGGCTTTTCAACAGTTACCTCTGCCATTTCATCCTTGTCTTGGCCTGTGGAGGGCTTACCGGATCCTTTCTTCTTCTGTTTCTTTACTTCTCTTACTCCCTCATCTGATTCTGTTTCCTCTTCATCCTTTTGGCTTTCATAAGCCCTTGATGCTTTTGTCTTGGATCTTTTACCGGATGCCTGGACTTCCGGTTTTGAGCTTTTGGTTGTGGAAGGTGCAGATCTCTTTGATGATCTGGTCCGGGTGGGAGCTTCAACCGGAGCACTTTCTTTGCTTTTCTCTTCTTCCTCAGCCTTTCTCCTCTTTTCCCGGCTGGCATCAAGTGCCTCTTTTGAGATGCCTAGGCCTTGAGCAATGTGCTCTACCTCTTTTCTCACTTTTCTCTTAATCTCAGGTTCCCTGAGTTCTACATGTATTTTCACACTCAGCTCCTCAAAGGTTCCAAACCTTTCTGCCTTAGGATCTTTGGGCTGACTTAGCATGTGTTGAACATGCAGCTCCACTATTTGTTCATCCACTTCATACCCCATGGGCATGATCCAGACAGTCCTTGGCTCCACTGCCTCCATTAGGCACTGATCAGTGTCAACCATAAAGCACACTGAGTCCTTGTATTTCTCAATGAGAGACTGGGGAATTCTCTCTCTTGCTTGCATCATGCTCTGAAAGTTTTTGAAGTATCCCCATAGAGCTGTATTTCTCGCTTTTGCATCCCCAAGTCCATGCAAATAGTCTCTTATCTGGACTGCAACAGGTTTGTCATTCTGCCATACCCATCCACTTGTTCCGGGTAGCTCATTCATGAAGTAAAAGAATAGACATACAATGAGAGTACCATACTTAAAGGAGTTCTTCTTGTCTTTCTTGATTTTCTGTACATTTTCCATTAATTGGCTTAGTAGTAGTTCACAAAGATCATATTCTGCATTCTTTCTTAGCATTTCATAGGCTGTGTATATTGCAGTTCCGGATACAGAATTCTCCCTGCTGGAGTGATAGATCTTGTATCCTATTATCATTGATGCATATTTGATATCCGGATCTGAAATATCTTCAATGGTCATTGCCCTCTTATCATATTTTGATCCGGTGGCCTCAGTTACAACGTTGTTCTTGACAGATTTGAGGATAGGTACCCCTCCGGAAGAGTATAGACCAGTTACTGCTCTAATTGCTTCTTTTGTGATCTTACAGGGTCTATCTAGCCAAAGGAAGTTGTCATGCATCCTGCTCAGTACATACCGGACCCATTCATCTTCTTCAAAGCTAGGGAAATGAATAAATTGCTCAAATTGTTTCTTCTGGATACCCTTATACTCTGGTTTGAGCTCAAAAGTATTGTCTATCAGTTGCTTGTGATAGAGGTCTCTTAATTTGAATTCCCCAAATTCCTCAATGTTTGCGTGTATGTAAACCCTAATATCTTCAGTATGTAAAACTCTGTGGGGAACACTAGAGAAGGCTCCTAGTGGATCTACCTCCAATGATTTGTAGGGATGTTTCTTGAATGAGGGGCGAGGTCTATCAGAGATCTTAACTATGTTTGGAGTAGCCATTCTTCAAAGATTTGCAGTGAGGCAATGAAAAACGAAGAATACCTTATGCGCCTTCGGTTTGCACTGAGTGGTTGGATTGATTTCTTTATGCAATAGCTTCGGCAGGAGATCCTTGGTGTGCTTGATGAACCTTGTTGCAGAGCTCCACTATTCGCTTCTTCTCAAGTGTAGAATGAGCAGATAACTTTTGAGAAATCCCTTATATTGCTCCGCAAACCCTAATATCTATCTGCAATAAATGCTTCACCTGCATTATTCCGGTTTGCCATGTCTGGACAGCTTGGAGTATCCCGGATTAGTCCTGATCACTGAATATCATCCGGATCTTCAAATCATGAATAAATCTAGGTAACATATTACAAGAACATCCCAAACACTCTGTCCAATCCGCAAGACAAGATCGTGCACTTCCGGATCTCTCCGGACCTTTTTGTAATCCTTTATCATACCGGAGCACCTCCCTGAGCAGGACTTATTTGATCGATCACAGCTTCTTCATAACTCCATGCGGACCTCTGAAAACTTGACTGAAGTATCTCAAGACTCATATCTACAAACCCTTTGATCCGCATCTTGTGCCACAACCGGCACCACTTGTTTGGCTGGGGGAACAAGATTTTCTTTGAGTCTCCCCCTGAGCCTGAGCTCACTTTTTAATTTCCGGAAGAAATATCAGCACCAGAGTCTGGTGCGGATCCAACCTCTACATTCTCTGAACTTTTCTTCACCCAAATCTTGCTCATCTGATTCCTAACCTCATCCGCATTCATCTTTTGTTTACCCTTGTCTTGATTCTGATTATACACCGGACCTCTTTTGTCCTGGTTCTTGTTTCTGCAGACTTTAGCATTATGACCGGACCTATTGCAGATTTGACAAATAACATTTCTTTGCATATTTGACTGATATCCCCTTGATCTGCATTGATTAGCCATATGACCTACTCTATTGCATGTAAAGCATCTACCTTTGAATGATTTGTTTACTTGCATAATTCTGCATTCATGGGATTTGTGTCCATACCTTTTGCAGTTGAAGCACTGTCCGTAGAAGGATGAATTAATCTGATTCATTCTCATTCTGCACTGATTAGCTTTGTGACCAAAATGGTTGCAGCTGTGGCAGTATCCATTGAAGGATGGATATTTATGAGCATTTGGCTGTCTTACCGGAGGTCTTCTAGGCCTGCTCCTTGGATTTTCTGATCCAAGATTCCTCTGACCGGATCCGGAGCTTTCTCCTTTCTCATATCCCAAACCATACTTGTCATCAGTCCTCTTTTGACTTCCAAGAAGAACTTCAAGTTGAGCAGAACTTATCTTGAATTTCTCTTTATATTCATTTGCTGTTTGAAGGTCTCTTTTGAGAGAGGTAATTTGATCCTCAAGTTTTTCTTCATTATCTTTGGCATTTTCAAGATCAGATTCAAGATGTCTGATAATCCTGTCCATCTGGTGGCATTCTTCTGATTTTTCCTTAAGAGATTGTCTTAGATTGTCTTCAGCCTTTCTTTTTTCTTCAATCTCTTGAGTGAACTTTATAGTTCCTGATTCCATTTCATGTCTTAACATAATGACTTCTTTTGATAACTTTTCACATAACTTGGTTTGCTCAGTCAATTCTTCATTTGTATTGCTTTCTTCACTTTGTCTTGCCAACTGTTGGAGCAGCTCCTTTCTCTTTTTCATAGAGAGACTTAATTTGTCTTTTAATTCCCTCATGAATTCATCAGCCTGTTTGAGTCTTTCTTTTAATTCACTGACTTCAGAATTTGACTGTTCAAGATCCTCAAGGGCAGTCTTGAGTTGCTCCCTTAAACCATATGCATCCATTTGAAATCCCAGATCTTCCTCAAGCTGTTAGGCTCTATTAGGAGGAACTTAGCTCTGATACCAATTGTTGATAACTGAGAGGGGGGGGGTGAATCAGTTATCCTAATTAATTCCCTTATTGATCTTTCCTTTTAAATGAAGCAGCATAAAATCAAACACAAAACATTAACCATGAAATAAGAAACACATGACACAGTATTTTTGACGTGGAAACCCTATTAAGGGAGAAAACCACGGGGTGATTAACCCAAGAATTATTCTCTGTTAGAAGAATAGGAAGTTACAAAAAAATGGCACTTGCCAATTAGGGCTCACTGCCCAAGCACACTGCTCACAAGAGGCTCACTGCCTACAAGAAGACACACTGTCTTACAAAGTGATAAGAATCACAGTCTTGAACTGATTGGAAGCATCTGCATATGCTGGAGTTCAGTTCCGGTTAGGTTCAGTACACTGATCTGCTGCACTTCATCTTTCCTCTGTTCTTTAGTCTGCTATCCTTTCACATACCGGATCTTTCTTGCTACTTCTGCTCTGCTCTGGACTTGTTCGCATATCCCTTCACACATTTTTCACCCCTTTACAACTAAATCCATCCTCTATATATATCCGCACAAGTAATTTCATCACTTTTCTAGTCGGCATCCGGAACAGTCTAGTTTCTTACAAACTTAGTTCTGTCGGCTGAATCCTTGCTCACCAAGCAATGCGGATCAAGCATATACTTGTAGATATCATCAATTATGTCGGCCAAACATGATTCATGCCTCCGCAACCTTTATCATCATCTGTAACACATCCGGAAAGTAGTCTGATACTCTGTCAGTCAGTTCTTCCTCTGTTTTCACTGTCTCTCAGGAATCCGGTACTCAACTATTCATATCTTTTTCCTTGTCCAACTCCGGAGGCTAAATCCTTGGAATATACCACTCAAGATAGTCCTCTTGACTTCCCCAGATCCGCACTGCACCAAGACACTTCCTCTGAGAGATCCGGACCAATCTGTCGGACCTTGCCACATGCTCTGTTCTTGTTCACCGGACCACAACAATCTTCAATCTGACTTCCGGTAGAGACATATCATGACTTGCGGATATGTGGGATGACCTTTGTTGCCATCAATGACAACAACCATGAATCCATATAGTGTCTCTTGCCAACACCTGGAACTGTGAACGAGTTCGCTTGGTGTCTGATGGATCCCCAACCCAATCACCTGCAGACTGCAAGGTCTGTCTAGCCCAAAGTGGATCGGAAGATGGAGAATCTGGAGGAGAATCATCAACCTCTGAATGATGACTAGGAGAGGAAGGAGGTGAGTCCTCTGAATCGCTCTCTGCATCAGAAGTGGAGGTAGAAGACTGCTCAGGTGAATCTGACTCATCAGAAGATCTGTCATGTATCCCAAGTGACTCCAATGTCAAAGTAGAGGGAGTTGGAGAAGTGATAGAAAGTGAGCTCGAAGAGCCCTCCTCAAACTGAACACTCCTTTCAATGAACAACTCATGTGTAGTAGGGTGGAGCAACCGATAACCCTTCACACCATCAGGATAACCTACAAATATGCAAGGTTTGCTCTGCGGATCTAATGCCTTGCGTTTCTCTGTAGGAATGTGGGACCATGCAGAAGAACCAAAAACTCGAAAGTGCTTAACTGATGGTTTCTGACCGCTCCAAGCTTCAAAAGGAGTGACTCCCTTCAAGGCTCGGTGAGGAACACGGTTCTGGATATAACAAGCACAGTTAATGGCCTCTGCCCAATACTGTGGTGCAAGAGATCTGGAGTGAATCATGCAGTTCGCCATTTCCTTCAAGGACCTATTCTTCCGTTCTGCAACACCGTTCTGCTGAGGATTGTATGGAATTGAATGCTGCAAATCAATCCCCTCTAAAGTGCAAAACCTCTCAAATCGATGGTTGACATACTCACCACCATTGTCAGTGCGCAAAACTTTGATGGCTTTCCCGGATTGCTTCTCTACAAAAGTCTTGAAGTCCTGAAAATGATCAAATACCTCTGACTTCTATTTGAGAAAGTACACCCAAGTATTTCGAGAAAAGTCATCAATGAATGTGAGGACATATCTAGCCCTGCTGAAGGAAGGATGGTGAAATGGACCAGCCAAATCACTGTGAACTAACTCCAGTATCTGTGAAGCTCTCCATGCCTTACCTTTGTCAAACTTTTCCTTAGGATGCTTACCAAGAATGCAACCTTGGCAAACACCACCTGAAAACTGAACTGAAGGCAACCCTGTGACCATGCTCTGCTGGTTAAGCTGCTGCAAGTAGCGGAAGTTAAGATGGCCAAACCGCTCATACCATAATCTACTCACATCATTAGAATGAGTGAGCAAAACAGTCGAAGGAGGATCAGGAACAAAGTGAGAAAACAGATAGAGCCGTGACTGATGATCTACTCTCCCAACTGCCACTGTAGAATCACTGTGCAACTCACGAATCTCCACTGAATCAGGAGTGAACTCAACCCGCTTGTCTGAACCTGTGTGAGTGATCTGATATACTGATAGGAGATTAGTTGATAATGAGGGCACACAAAGAACATCATGGAATGTGCCATCCCCCACATCAACAGACCCTCTCCCACACACCTCAACAGGAGTGTTATCACCCATCAAAATAGAAGGCATAGTACACGGCTCCAAGGATGCAAGTTCTTCCTTAGATGAAGCCATGTGGTGCGAAGCACCTGAATCAAGAACCCAAGTGGATGGTGAAGAAGCAACTGCAACAAGGGCCTTGCCCTTTCCTTTCCCCTTGCTGTTTTCTTTCGCCTTATTAGACCCCTCATTAGAACTCTGTTTGATAGACTCAGGAACACTGATATTATTCTTCTCAAGAATGTGTGTCAAGTGATCAATTTGTTTCTTCAAACATTTATGTTCATCATGACTGGGTCTTTTACAATAGGCACATTGGACCCTCTCTTTCTTAGGCTTGTCGCCCTTGGAATATTGGGTCTCATTAGTTGCTTTTGAAGCAACCGTTATCTGATCCTTCTTCTCCTTGCTATTCTTTTGTTTCTTATCCTTACTATTGTTGTTACAACTTTGTCCTTTCTGTTCTTTTGTGCCTTGGTTGGCAGCCAAGGCATGTGACTTAGAGGAATTAAGAGTGCCCATCTGGATTAGCTTGTCCTATTCCCGAGTGAGATTGACAGCAAAATCATCTAAAGATGGCATGGTGAATTGAGTACCAAGTAGAAACAAACACAGAATATTCTGAACTTAGCTTAGAGAGAATACTAAGAATCAGTTGTTCATCTTTCTTTTCAATTCCACATTGTTTTAACTGCAGCCTTAGTGATTTCAATTTGGTGAAGAAATCCTGGATTGTGTTGAAATTGCCTAGACTTAAACTAATTAGTTCATTTTCCAACATATGACCCCTCATTGAATCTTGTGTGCCAAATAGTGCTTCTAGCTTTGTCCAGATTTTATTTGGTGTATTCAAAGACTCAATGTGAAAGAGCAAATCAGGAGAAACAGACAAACACAATGTTCCATATGCCTCATCACATTTGTTAAACCACTTAGGCTTATCTTCATCTTTAGCAGGTTCAGTTTCAAGTCCCATAGTTATCCTATTTAATCTAGTTTTCCTTAAGTGAATTGTCATGCATGATTTCCACTCAAAGTAATTGTATGGAGTTAGGATGGGTAGATTTGCTTGATCCATGATGAAGAAATGCAGAGAAGAAGTGCTGAAAAGAAGAGAACCCAACCAAGACAACCCCCCCTTTTCACTCAATCAAAGAACCCCCCCAAGAAAATATGATTTGGCACTTTATATTAGTGTGTTTACAACTACCACTAGCAATAAATACTAAGTGGTCTTGATTTTAATGCATTACAAAACCCTCATGAAGAGCATATGCTGAAAATACAACTTTGGCATAATATCCAGAGAAATAAGTAGTACCACTGCAATCTACTCAAAAAATCATGCACTTTCAAAAAAAGAATCGCCTCGATACGAGGTCGTATGTGAAAGTTATGATCCTCCGAAGTTTCCAAAACGAGAACCGTGCAATGTCATGACTGAGAATTTGTAATTTCTAAAAAATATTGGCATCAAAATCAAAAAATGACTGCACTAGTGCATAGAGCACGAAAAAATAGCCAAAATCAAAAAAAAATTCGTGGGAAAAGGAGTCCGTATGAGCAAGAACGGAGCATTTGAAAACTGTCTTCAAAACTGCAGCTGCCAACGGAGAGGGGTCTTGCTGTAGCTTTCTGAGCGCGTTTCTGAAAAATATAAAGACTGCATGTAAAAACAGAAAGATACCCAGATGGTTTTTCTATGCTGCGAACAAAACCCAGAAGGTGTTTTTCTTGCACATGCACAGAAAATGTTACTCCAGTGTAAATGGAACGCCTTTAGCTATAAAAAAAATGACCCCAACAACCAAAAAATGACATGCAAATGCTGAATCAGATGCTAGAACCTGCAATATTGATTCAAAAGATTAAATATGCAAGCTGGTTGTCAGATTTAAGCTTAAAAACCCCAGTTCCGCAACTGTGTATGACGATCTCTGATTTCGGTGAAGCGAAAGCCAAATCTGACTTTCTCAAGCCTCCTGGACGCGTTGGAACAGCCAGAAATGTTACCAGTATAACCAGAAATGCTGCAATCACCCAGATTTCATAAAACACATGTGCAACCCCAGAGATTAAAAAAAGTTTCCGTCAAACTTTTCTGATTCTCAAGATCATCCGAAGATGCAAGAGAAGAGCATACTGGGTTTTTCAAAAACCTGCAATAAGATTTATTAGCCCCCCCCGAATCTCTCAAATATAGAAACTAAAATCTACTCTTGCACATAGAATAGCTCTGATACCATGTTAGAATCTGAAAAGATTAATAACCCAGAAAACTAGTGCAAAGAATAGATATTAAAACTATGAATGCAAATGATACGAAATCAAAATAGCAACACAGAGTTAGTCTCCAAGAGAGTAATGCAAATGCTAGAAGCAAAATAGCATTAAGAGGATGCAAAAGCAAAAGATGCAAAATACAAGCTAGGTAGCATGCTTATATAGACTAGGAAGAGAGAGGAGGTGGCAACACCGACCAATGAGGAGCAACCATCTATCGGACTAAAGATAGCAAAGTATCTTCCCAAGATAGCTAATGGATGCTCACATGTAGGAAGGTGACACCTCGCAACTACTCACCTAATAAGACATGCTTTATTAACCTAAGCGAGATTAATAGAAGTGTAGGAAAAACCTAGGAATATAGGAAAAATAAATAACCCATCTAGGAAATAAAAACCTACACTAACATATCTTATTTTAGATAAAATGTTTCCTTTCAATTTTTTTTGAATTAAGATTTTAAAGATTTTATTTTCAATAAGATTGAAATAGTATGAATTTCTAACTTTTGTAATGAAATATTTTAGAGATGAAGTGTTTTCTCTTTGTTTTTCTTAAATTAGTTCTTTTTACAACACTAAAGTTAAATATGAAATTTTCCAATGTAATAGTTTTTTATGCATGCATATATATTAAACTAGTGAATTTAGTCTTTTAAATGTGGATATGTATAAGACATGTCATGTTATCAAATTAAATTATTTATAAAAAAATATAATTTATATACTAAATTAAGTATACAATAATATTTGTACTTTTTGTAAATGTAAATAATGCTTCTGGATTTGATCGTGTTAATGTTTTTTTCTCTAACATTTCGGATCACTCTTGTTCTCTTTCTCCTGATGATGGATCATGGAGTGTGATCCAAAATGTTGAGAGAAAAAAACATTAACATGGTCAAATCTAGAAGCATTATTTACATTTACAATTATGGATTGTGGAAATTTAATGACTACCATTCATTCTTTTCTTGATTAACTTATATACAATGTTAACTATTTATTAGATAGTTCTAAAAAATCCATAATACTATAGCTTGACTAAACATGTTCTTGATGAAGATTTATAAGGTTCTTAAACTCTATTGTAAATAAACTTTTAGAACTCATTTGGTATGTGCTTGCAATTGTCAAATTGAAATTAGAGTTTATGATTTTCATATATACTTGCTGGGAAAAGACTCATTCAATTTATGGGAAGCCAATACAATCTCTTTTAGTAAATAAAGGCTTTGAAGGAAGAATGGTTGTGACCAAGCTTGGAATTTGGTGGTCTATGGGTTATTTTTTGCTTTTAGGATGCAATCTCTTTTAATAAATTAAGGCTTCAATGGGGAAAGTTTCTTACTCCTAAGAAAGGTAGGATAAATGATAGAATCAATTTAATTTTTTATCTACATTCTTTCTAATGGGACTCAAATACTAAATATGCTTAAAAAGAAGTAATGTCTTCAATTTTGATGAATTTCCCAAATGTACAAATAAAGTCTGTAAAGCTTATAATAGTGTTACTCATCAATATTTTTATTTGACTATACACTAAAATCAAATTGTTTAAGGAAAGTTATGAAAGCTTTCCATGAAGTATGTGATTTGTTGAATTTCACAGAGGATTATGACATTAATCTACAAGTTAATGGTATGAACCTCCTTGATGATCTCAATAGAGATGATGGTCAAGTTTGCATGGTGGTGGATGCAAAGTTGAATAGGTTACAAATTCAATACAAACAAAATTCTTATGTCTAACGAATCTATTATAAATATTGAAGTGATGCATAGAAATCTACAGGACCTATTGTAGAAGTGTGAGGTATTTCTCAAAAGAGAAAATCTACCAGGGTGACTATGAAGAGAAGGTTTCGAGAGATTTAAGTGAATCTATGGACTAGATAAAAATAAAACCTAGCTGCAACCTCTACAAACTCTCTAAACTAATATTTGGATGAAGATATCAAAGATTTTGTGGTGTGGACAAAGTATTTGTGTGAAATATTATTCTTGTTGTGTGTGAAGGCTACCATATATGATTGTAATGTTAGAAATGGGCACAAGAGTTTGACAAAGATAAGCTATGGGAAACAATTCATTTCATAGGAAAATACAAATAAATGATGGAATCATGGGGGCTCAAACTAGAATAGTCATTAAATAACACAAAGCAATGGAGAATCTCATTGTTCTTTGTACAATATGTGCTAATTTTCTTGATTTATGTGCTAATTTTCTTGAGAAAATCAAGTATCTCCTTTTTGAAGTCATAATGTTACCAAAACGCTTTGATTTTGTTCATTTAAGTGTGTCCCTTTTAGGATTTAAGATGTAATTCATAATATTCATTACCTTTGTAAAAAATGTATTTGAAAAACTTTTATTTTCCCATATAGACCCGTGTACATATTGTTTTAGGTTTAGCTCACTATGTTTATATTAGCTCTAATTTTGCTTTACTATTACAAGGAGATACTATAATTAATTATCTGAACATGCACACTTTACATTATTTTTAAGTTAACCCATGATAATTAATTGCTTTACTCTACTTTATACTACATAGAGGGGTTTAAGACATTAATTTAAGACAAAATATTAATTTTTTTTTAAATATATATTTTATGTTTAAATTATATTTTTAATTGTCTTAAATTAAGACAATAAAAAATATTTTTTCTAAAAACATTACAATTTAGGGTTTTGCATCTGTTTTATTGAGGGTGAGAGTTTTGCATCTCCGTTTCTTTTGTGAGTTCATTTGGTTGTTCAGGGAGGACCAGAGTCAGGGTTTCTTCATTATGGCCGAACAGGTATGGAATCGTTAAAGGTTTGTTTTTATAGTATCTCCTTGCAGATGCCATAGATTTTTTGTTTAGGTTAGATGACGGCATCTTGTATTCATAGAATGAGAAAGCTTTTTTGAAGCAACCGAAGGTGTTCCTCTAATAATAGCTTAGCGTTTTTTATTCCTTTTCGTTCAGCTCCTTTTTTCGGATCTGCACATTAACATTTTGAAAAATAAAAAATCATGTTTCAAATCGTGTAAGTGCAGTTCAAAGAAGTCTGGGAAAGCGAAACGGCCAGGACAGGGAGGAAACAGGTTTTGGAAGAATATAGGTCTCGGTTTCAAGACACCCAAAGAAGATGTTCAAGGTATTTTTTACAGTTCCTGCTTTCAACATTATTATGTTCGAAATATTAATCCTCCGTCAGTATCCAATTAATGCTGACTGCCCTGCGTCAGACTCTAGCACCGTTGGCCTGCCAGAAGTTATTGTGGTAGGTAAATTTGAAATGGTTGAGCGCCCTTTTGCTGGGCATGTAGAAGAGACAAAAGAGAGGGAAAATGCAAGGAGCAGAGAGGACAGTAGAGAATGTTAGAGAACATCCTGCAGCAGCAGAAGAATGATACCAGAGGAATTAGAATGTTCCAACAGTGAATAGTGGAAGGAGAATAGTAGAGGATAGAAGTTTGCAGCAGCAACAGTAAGGCAGCTACGGAGTTCGCACATGCAGCTCCGGATATACAGTGTGCAGCTCCAGTGATTGGGGCAGAGTCAGAAAACAGAGCAGCATCTCTATATTGTAATGTGAATGAAGTTTTGAATGTATTCTAGTTGAAGGAAATATATATATGAAATATATTGCTGTCTCTTATGTGTTTGGTTTTCTGTGTTTGCATTTGTTTATACTGTTCATTATTGCTGTAGCATTGCATCTAAACAAGAAGCATTCTGCCCATCCCCTATTTTTCTGCCAACAAGTGGTATCAGAGCCCTATTTTTCTAGGCAGTCAAGTTTGTGTGGGTATTCAATAAGCCCTAGTTTGTCTAGGCATTCATGGCAGGTGGGGACAGCAAAGGATGGTAGCAGCCACCGAGTTTTGATGGGCAGAACTATGATATTTGGTCTAAGAAAATGAAGACCATTCTGGTTGCGAATGACCTATGGGAGCTGGTCACTAATGGGTTCACCGACATCATAGACCCAACAGCCTATGCAGCCCTTACGAATGCTCAAAAAAATCAGTTGAAGGAAACTAGGATTAAAGATGCAAAAGCCCTCAGTCTAGTTGAGGCAGCCTTGACAAAGGCTATTTTCCCCCACATTGCAGCAGCAAACTACTCTAAACAGGCTTGGGAGATATTGCAGAATAGCTACAAGGGAACTGACAAAGTGAGGTCAGTCAAGCTCCAGCTATTTAGAAGAGATTTTGAGATGCTACAGATGAAAGAGAGTGAGTCTATTTCAGACTTTCACAATAGGGTTTCTACCATGCTGAATCAGCTAAGGATAAATGGAGAAACCATGGATGAACAAAAGATTGTTGAGAAAATCCTAAGGTGTTTACCTTCCAGATTTGACCCTATAGTCATAACCATTAAAGAGACAAAGGATCTGTCCAAGATGACAGTGGATGAGTTGATGGGCTCTCTACAAAGCCATGAACAGCGGTTGAATAGATCCGCTCCTTCCCTTGAGCAAGCCTTCAAGGCTCAGACTAATGCAAGAGGTCGGGGAAGAGGAAGAAACAACAGAGGTAAAGGTCAAAGAGGTAGAGAGAGAAGCAACTCCGGCAGAGGAGTTTCTAACAGCCAAGAAGAGGCAAGCAGCTCATAGCCAAGCTATCAAGGAATGAAGAAGAACAACATTTCGAATCAAAGGTATGACAAAAGTAATATTCAATGCTATTACTGTCATAAATTCAGCCATTATGCTAGTGAGTGTAGAAAGAAATAGCAAGACCATGGAGGCCAAAATGCTAATGTAGCAAATGACAATCGGGTTGAAAATGAGAAACAATCCAAGGTATTTATAGTGTTCAACCTTGCTGAGAAGAGCAGCCCTGAAGTCTGGTATTTGGACAACGGGTGTAGCAACCACATGAGTGATAATGAAAACTTGTTTGCCTCCATTGACAGAAATGTCAAATCTGAAATCATGATGGGGAACAGCCAAAAGGTTCCTGTCATAGGAAGAGGCATCATAACAGTCCTCAGCAAGCAAGGTGAGAAAATGCAAATCCATGATGTCTATTATGCCCCTGGCATAAAGCATAACCTATTAAGCATTGGACAGATGGTCCAAAATGGTTATAGAATCCTGATGGAAAACGGAGAGTGCACTATATTTGATAGAGGAGGCAGCAAGGTCATTGCAATAGTGTAGATGATGAGAAATAGAATGTTTCCCCTGTCACTGATTCTGGCACCATCTCCGGCACTATCTCTAGCGCAGTTTCCTACACTATCTCCGGTGCTCACAGCAGTGGGACAGCAAACAGTGTTCAAGACAATCATCAAAGACCCATCCAAATTGTGGCATTTGAGGTATGGGCACTTAAGCTTTTCTGGTTTGAGTTTACTGTCTAGGAAAGGCATGGTTAGAGGGCTACCGAACATTATAGAGCCTGATGGCAAATGTGAAGCCTGCATTTTAGGAAAGCAGCATAGACAACCCTTTCAATCAGGGTATTCTAGAAGGGCAAGAGCACCATTGGAGTTGGTGCATTCAGATTTATGTGGCCCTATGAAGACCCCCACATTAGGTGGGAATGTATATTTCATGACCTTCATTGATGATTACAGTAGAAAAATATGGATCTATTTTTTGAAAAATAAATCAGAGGCCTTTGAGAAGTTTAAGGAGTTTAAGGCATCGGCTGAAAAGCAAAGCGGCCGACATATCAAGGCCCTAAGAACAAATAGAGGAGGAGAGTATGTCTCCAAACAATTTCTAAATTTCTGCAAGTATGAAGGCATTCATAAACAGTTCACAACAAGGTATACTCCACAGCAAAATGGAGTTGCTGAAAGGAAAAATAGAATCATCACAGAGATGGCAGCAAGCATGTTGAAGGAAAAGGGACTGTCAAATGATTATTGGGGTGAAGCTGTACCAACAACAGTGTACCTATTAAATAGGTGTCGTACAAAGGCCATTCATGATAGGATTCCACAAGAGGCGTGGACAAACAGCAAATGGACTATTGAGCACCTAAGAATTTTCAGGTGTGTGGCCTATGCATTCGTGCCTAAAGAGAAGTGGTAGAAATTTGATGATAAAGGTGAGAAATGTATCTTCATGGGCTATAGTGAAGAATCTCAAGCCTACAGATTGTTTAATCCCATCACCAAAAAACTTGTGATCAGCAGAGACGTTGAATTCATTAAGAATGAAGCATGGGATGGAATGGTGGACAGCACCACGGGTATTTCAGTCACAATACCCCTTGAAGATGAAGAAGCTCCGGAGCACAGCAACTCCGGAGGAGCTACGGAGAGCAGCAGCTCGGGGAGAAACTACCATAGAGCTCTAGAAAACAGTAGCTCCAGAGGTAGACAGCAGTATTGCAGCTTCGGAGATCAGCAGCGCCGGAGGTCTACAACTCCGGATAATAGCAGCTCTGGAGGGCGTTATAACTGTAGCTCCAGAGGTCACAGCAGCAACTCTAGAGGTCATCACAACAGTAGCTCCGGAGGTCACAGCAGCAGCTCTGGAGGAAATTCAGACCTCACACTCGCATCGTTGATTCCACGAAGGACAAAGAGTGTGAAGGAGATTTATGATAGCACAAGGTATGCTGATGATGATGAAGATTTGAATTTTGCATTATTCACTTCTACTGATCCAATCCATTTTGAAGAAGCTGTGAATGAAGAGAAATGGTGTGAGGCCATGGATGAAGAATTACATGCCATTGTGAGGAATGACACATGGCAGCTAACTGATTTACCCAAGGGTAAACAAGTCATTGGAGTTAAGTGGGTCTATAAGACCAAGTCTACTGCTGAAGGAAAAGTAGAAAGACATAAGGCAAGGCTAGTTGTCAAAGGGTACAAACAACAGCCTGGAAGAGATTATGATAAGACCTATGCACCAGTTGCAAGGCTGGAAACAGTTCGGGCAGTCATTGCAATTGCAGCCCAACACAAGTGGAAGGTGTTTTAGATGGATGTAAAGTCAGCCTTCTTGAACGGAGTGCTGAAAGAGGAAGTGTATGTGGAGCAGCCACCTGGCTATGAAGTCCCAGGGCAAGAGGATAAAATATATAGGCTCTGGAAAGCCCTCTATGGGCTGAAACAAGCACCTAGGGCATGGTACAGCAGGATTGACTCATACTTGTTGAGCAATGGCTTTAACAAAAGCAGCAGTGAGCCCACTCTCTACATCAAAGTAGCTGAAGGTAAAATTTTGATTGCTGTTTTATATGTAGATGATCTAATTTTTACTAGAAATAGTGATCTTTTCATTGCTAATTTCAAAGAGGCAATGAAGAATGAATTTGAGATGACAGACTTGGGTCTGCTAAAGTATTTCCTTGGTATTGAGGTCAAGCAAACAGAGCATGGCATATTTATTTCACAAACTAACTATGCCAAATAGATTGTGAAAAGGTTTAAAATAGAGAATAGTAAACCTGCCCCTACACCTACAGCCACAAGTCTGAAGTTGAGTAAAGAGGATAGCAGCAGGGAAGTAAACCCAACCCTTTATAAAAGCATGGTTGGAAGCCTCATGTACTTGACAACAACTAGGCCTGATTTGATGTATGTTGTAAGCCTGATTTCTAGGTTCATGGAGAAGCCTAAGGACACACATTGGCAAGTAGGAAAGAGGATCCTGAGGTATGTCAATGGCACAACAGGTTATGGCATTTTGTATGATGTTTTTGATGAATTTAAGCTGGCTGGTTTCATGGACAGTGATTGGGCAGGAAATGTAGATGACCGGAAGAGCACATCCGGCTATGTATTTCACATGGGTTCAGGCATGATATCATGGGCATCCAAGAAGCAGCCCATTGTTTCTCTCTCTACAGCAGAAGCTGAGTATATTGCAGCAAATGCAGCAGCTTGTCAGGCTATTTGGCTGAGAAGAATCCTTGCAGACTTGTATGAGCAGCAAGAAGATGGTACAACCATTCATTGTGACAATGTTTCATCAATAGCTCTGACAAAGAATCTAGTCTTCCATGGACGAAGCAAACACATTGAGATCCGTTATCACTTCATTAGGGAGTTGGTAGAATGAGGAGAGATTGAGTTGCAGTATTGCAGATCCGAGCAGCAGCTCGTTGACATTTTTACAAAGGCATTGCCAAAAGATTCTTTTGAACGCCTAAGAGATAGGCTCGGCATTGTGGACAGCTTTAGAGGTGCGCAGCCCCTGAAAGAAGATAGCTCCAAACATTCAGATCCGGAAAGACAGTAGGAGAGCTCTAGAGATTCAACTCTGGAATGTATGTGTAGCTCCGGAGATGCTCTGGAGATGCAGAAAATGATCTTTGGAGTTGTAGAGAGTCAGCTCCGGAGATGCTTCGGAGACGCTGAAAAGGGAAGTCAGCTCCAGAGATGCAGACAGGGAGCTCCGGAGATGCAGAGGGCAGCTCTGGAGATGATGCAGCATAGCAGAAAGAACTCCAGAGATCTGCTCCGGAAAGACAAAGGAAAGTGTATATCTCTGGAGATCAATTCCGGAATGAAAATTGCTGTTTGATGTCTGACTTCAGATTAAGGGGGAGTGTTGGAAATATTAATCCTCTATCAGTATCCAATTAATACTAACTACCCCCGCATCAGACTCCAACACCGTTGGCCTGCCAGAAGTTATTGTGGTAGGTAAATTTGAAATGGTTGAGCGCTCTTTTTGCTGGGCATGTAGAAGAGAAAAAAGAGAGGGAAAATGCAAGGAGCAGAGAGGACAGTAGAGAATGTTAGAGAACATCCTGCAGCAGCAAAAGAATGATACCAGAGGAATTAGAAGGTTCCAACAGTGAATAGTGGAAGGAGACCAGCAGAGGATAGAAGTTTGCAGCAGCAATAGTAAGGCAGCTACGGAGTTCGCACAGGCAGCTCCGGATATATAGTGTGTAGCTTCAGTGATTGGGGTAGAGTCAGAAAACAGAGCAGCATCTCTGTATTGTAATGTGAATGAAGTTTTGAATGTATTCTAGTTGAAAGAAATATATATATATATATATATATATATATGAAATATATTGCTGTCTCTTCTATGTTTGGTTTTCTATGTTTGCATTTGTTTATGTTGTTCATCATTGCTGTAGCATTGCATCTAAAAAAGAAGCATTCTGCCCATACCCTGTTTTTCTGCCAACATATTAGTTACTTCAAGCATCAAACTCAAATTTCTTCACTTGTTTTTGACCTCTATCAATAAAGTAGTTTTAAATTTCTATCTTGATGAGCATGGTCTATGGCACCTGATATTTCTATAGCTTGCGTTGAAAGGCATTTTCTTCATTGGTAAATCTTGCGCTGTTGTTAAGGTTATTTATTCTTATCATATTCTTAAAATTTCTAATAATGGGTTACGCTCAACAGTACTAGTAATTCATGTGGTTATAGGTTTCCATGGTTGCTATAGATGAATTTGACCTTGGGTTACACTGTTATGGGTGCCCCTATTATTATTTATAATCACACCCTAACCTCTCTTAAATGTGTTATAGGTTTGGATTTTTTTAAAAACTTTCTCTGCCCATTTTGCATTTCGTGATTGGAAGCATATTAAACCCCATATATTTTATTCCCAGAAAGAGGCTAAGATTTTTCTGTCCAATAAAAAACGGGTGGAGAAAAAATTTGGTTTGGTTTCTAAGGTTCGCCAAAATGTTTTGGGATCTATTTAAAGGGACACGTGGAGTTGCAGAGGGTTGGGTGGCGTTCACAGAGCAGTTGACGTGCCTTGTCTATGCTTCCACATTTTGCATACATGCGTATTAGGGCCACCTCACAAAAAAATGCCCATAGAAGTATAGTTTCCTTTCTTTTTTCAAGGTCAATGGCAAGAGCATTCGCAACAGACAGGCTATTTGAATTATCAGATAATTTTACTTTTAACCCTGCTCTGCCAGGAGGCTCATATTTGGTATTTGGACCTTCAAATCGCCTTGGATCGCCCTAACAGAGTTGATATCAACGATTAGATCCACCTTGCAGCTCAAAAACAAGTGGAACAAATGGCTCTGCAACTCTATTATAAAATTTTAAAGACTTGTAAGAGGCTTAACGGTTCTTCCATGGTGGAGCTTGGGGACTTTATTTTTAAGTGTGAAAGACTCACTGCCCTAAATCAGAGATTCATCAATCTTCCCAAGATACTCACTGATTTTGGGGTTTTCCAATCCCTGAGAATATTTTATTGCTACAATAATCTGAATATGGATGATGCCATGTTTGAAGCATTCATGGACTTGTGCCCACATTTTCAGAATTTTCCTTCTACCCTCGTCATTCAATCGAACTTTACTTCAAATTCTCGTAACCAGCTTTCTGCCTATGGTATTTTCTTTGTTAGGGGGCAGGGAGGATTTTATCCGCAACTTTTTTTTTTAGTTATACATTCCATTGTTGGTATCAACAGCTTGCTCTGATCTTTCAATGAATTCATGAATCTTGAAGGTAGATGTCAACATTATGGAACAAAAATTAGAGTACATGTTGAAGTGAAATGCAGAGTGGGATGAGGGAGCTACCATAGTGGATGGTGGATTGCAAATATTTATTAATAGATTTGGCTTAAACCATGAGGCGTCTCTTGTGTAAAATTGATCAATGTTTATGGTTTTGAATTGTTTATGAAGCGTGGATTGACAAGGTTGACTAAGAAGTCAGTCTGTCTGAAGGCATCACGTTGAAGTGTAGTTTGTTCTTTTGTTGTAAAAAGCTTTGGAATCAAGATTTTTTAACAAAAAATGAAATTGAGTGTAACCTAAATAAATCGTTGTAAGTCTAAGATAATTAGTTATTTCAAGTACTTGAGTTCACTAATGCTCATTTCAAATAGATTGATCATTTGGAAAATTGAAAGCAATGGTTCACAGGGATCGCCTCTTCTTCGGTGCTGTTATATTTTATTGCTTAAGCACCTTTGCTGGTTTGGCACCTTTCCTGTGGTAAGAGCAAGTCTGTGAACCAGCCTCATACACGAGCAAACTCAATCCAAATTTGAATCTTGTCAATTGAGTGATACTGAAACAATTGATTCCACTTTCTGTTGACTTCATATGTGCTATTGGCCACAAAATGTCACAAGGCTAGAAATGACGTAATTCTGAAGTAGAATAGTTAGCCACTGAAAGAATACACAATTAAACTGAATTGCAAGAGGAAGTTGCTGTGAAAAAATGCATGGTTTACTGAAACAACTGATTCTACTCTCCATTGACTTCATATGTGCTGTTGGTCACAAAATGTGTCACAAGGTAGGAAGCATTAAGTAGAACAGTTAGCCATTGACAGAAAACACAGGTACACTGAATTGCAAGAGGAAGTTGCTACTAAAAATGCCTAGTTTACTGCCCAAATCATATATAATAGGTATATGGGGGTGCAAGCATTAGGTAAAAGTTGAAATATATAATTGGGTGAACCAAATCACACAACATGGTTAGGCATAGCCAAATTCAGGTTCAACAGTAATTAGGTGAACCTTACTAACTACTTAGGGAGTTACGATGGTTCAGATTATTAGTTGCAATTTAGCCATTCTCATTGCTAAGATTATGTGATGGTCATCATGTTCAATTAATGCAACTAGTTATCACGATTTTAATTTGCAGTCATGACTTAAATGATGTGCCATTTGTCCATGATGTTTCAATAGCTAGCACTCTTTGACTCAATGAGACTGCAGTTATCAAAAACTAGAACAAGGTAATGTTTGAAAAGAGGATCACCTTTCTAATCTCGTGATTGAATATATACTGTATACGATGAGTTAAGGTAATTCTCTCGTTGGAAATATCTAGATTTATATGACCATAGACTATATTTGCTATTTTAATATGCCGTACACAACACTTCCTTATCTAACTCATATTAATTCTTTTATATAATTATTTTCTTGAATACTTAAAAGCTAAAACTGTTGGAGAATAAACTGGAAACTAAGCAGTGATGATAGTTCCCAATAACAGCAATAAATGATTTAAATAGAACAGAGATCCCAATAGATTTCACTCCAATGGCAGAATACCAAACATTAACACAGTTTACCAGTAGATCTGAAAGCACTTTTAAACAATAAACACACATATATATAGCGCTTCAACAGAGTGGTGGAATACACAAGATTAGAATCTTTGCCTTTCAGAATCTTTAACTTCAAAGAATTTAATAAAGACTACTCTTTTCTATTTCATGTCAGGCATAGCTTCTTAATTGTTTACTTTCAAAAATTTCAAATCATTTTAAAACTCTACATAGCTTACACATTATAATATTTAGATTCCCTTATATACTCCTGAACATGATTTTACCTACTAGAATGTATTTCTTAAGGATTGTTTTAAATATCTATTCATAGACTACAAAATTGCCATACACTACCATAAAAGGAGCAATAATAGAAAGGAATTTGTTTATGACAATGAATTTCATATTTACTGTCAAATTATACTATATACAAATTCCATCTTTCTAGCTATAAAACAGATGACCATTCCTGCCCCTTTATGATCCCAGAGCTAACATTTAATTTTTGCACTTCTTAAGTATTGAACATTTTTTGTAGGGCTATGCTTTGTGCCAGTTATTCAGTACTCATGTTTGACATTCAATTATAACTTATGGCACATATTAAGAAAGACTAAGAGAGTGTCAATCCATCATGAAAAGTAGCTTGCCGGTCAGGAGTGGCTTTCAAACTTCAACCTGACTATTTAGCTATTTCTATGCTTCATAAAAATAATCAAAGTTATTATTTTTGTCTAGTTGTTAAGAGTCAAGAAATTCAATAAATTTAATCATTGTGTTTAACTAGTCTGAAATTACTGAAACAATAAATTCATTAAGATTCCTTATAGTACATGAATCAAGTGCAACCCTACAAAATTACTTAAACCAATGCTTCCTCTTCTCATCTTGTAGATGTGATCATTAATAAATCTAATTTTGATCATATGATGGCAATGCAGTTGACTAATATTTCTCCTGAACTGCATTCCATATGGTCTATAATTCATGTGCTATTATTTGAACAATAAAGATCTGTATTACTTTACTCAACCACAAACATGTCGTGTAAGCATTTCACAACAAAGCTGTTACACAATTCAAGGAAACATTAATCATATTTTGCCTGTTCAAGGAATATGAATTTCCCTTGCCTGTGAAAGATTTAGTATCTAACAAACAAAAGAGAAAATTGCCACAAAACTTGTGATATAGAGGGCAAGAAAATAACAAAATACATTTTCGTCCATTTAAAACTAAAGTCTTAAAATACAATTTTTTAAAATCAAATCTATGCTGGCAGCATTTGGCAGGGACTGCTGCTGATGTGCAACTCTTGTTTTCCATTGCAATTGAATTATTTTCCCCTTTCACTCCAGGGTCTGATTGGAGGATAGTGTCCTGTGATTTTATATTGTAGAAATAATTTGACAGATTTTATTCCCTAGTATAAAGAATCCAGCTTCCCAGTTGCAGCTGGACTTCCTTCACACTACATATTTACATATGTATATTTTCTGGTCTGGTAGGGTGCATTCGTGGGGATTTAATCAATCATTTGCTCAAGTGCCACATTCTCACCTTTTGACTAGACCAAATGTTGACAGTCATTTTACACTCATAGATTTGATCAATAATTAAAGCAGGGGAAAGTATTGCTTTTATTACCTAAAATCTTGTAGGCTTTCCATCAGGATGGTCTTTAGACAAAGTTAAAAATATTTCATAAATATATTATATTTCTATAAGGGACTCCATCTGCACAGAATAACGATAGATGTCATATCCCTATATTAGTAATTTATAATTGAATCAAATATGTATTATTCACTCAAATTAAAGATATAAATAATATTATAAATGTAATATATTTAATATATTTAAAACAATTAACAAGATATATTATTATTATATTTATAAATAACACATATAAATAATATAATATAAATCATATATAAAAATAAGGATAATGATATAATATAAATACAAATAATATAAATAAACATCTTTTAACCTATCCTGATAAGGGAGTTACGTATGGTTAGAACTAGTTTTACCACAAAAGGGAATTAATATAAAATAATAAAAATTATAAGAGGGTAAGTATGTCTTTTACCACCAAGCATAATAAGAGATGTGCCTTTTTGAACATATATTGAAAAAGAAATAAATAAAGGTTGTGAGATAGAAAGAAAACATCAAATAAATAAATAAATAAATATTTATATATATAGTAGATAAAGGATGTGATATTATAAATATAATAAATAATATTATAATATATATATATAATAATTAAATGATATCTATATATTTATAATAGTAATATTATAATGATAATGAATAAGTAATATATTATATAATTATGTTAATAATAAAATAACAACAGAATTCAAATGCTGGCAAACAATCAAATATATATATATATATATATTAATATAATATAAAGATATTATTAATATTATAACAAATACTATAATATATAAATATTGAAGAATAGGCATGGGGACATTACAAATATATTTCATGTTGTATCATAAATTATTGTATGACACCATTCATAATAATAAAGGCAAATTGTATGTTTTGAAAATGTGTGTGGAAATTGCATGTATTGTATTTGTGATTCAACCAGGAAGGGAGAATGCATGAACCTTAGTAGATTGCCTATAAACCTCATCTAGGTTCCGTCCCCATAGGCCCGAGACCAGGATTGGGCATTATGCCCCTTAGGCCCGAGACCAGGGATTGGATCATGGAGGGATGGGGTCCCACATTGTAACATGCCCCTTAGGCCCAAGACGAGGGATTGGGCAAAAGGACTAGCCCCCATAGGCCCGAGTCAAGGGATTGGGCAATAGGACTATGGTAGGCCTTAGGCTACTAAGAGCTTATGTGTTTACCTCCCCTGGCATGATGAATGTTTTCTTTTATCTATGTGTTTCAAAATGCAAGTGTGTTTATGTTGGACTGATGAATACTAGATATTAAAACTAACATGTAGTTTTATGGACTTGAATATATATGATGCTGCATGTACTAATTCTAAAGAACGTGTGCTCTATTCAACCCAAGGTTACCCCATTAAAAGAGAAGAAACCCTAAACCTAATTCACAAGCGAATTCTAAGGCAAACCAGGTAAAGGGACATTACAATAGAATATTGCATGAGCGAGCTATAGTGTAATAGTTTAGAGCCTTTCAGATATACATTCACAGTCCCTCCCGATTATTAAAAGGCCAAAATAAAGAAAAAACTTGAGGTTTACACTACACAAAGTAACGGGCTCTCTAGGGTGTCTGGCAACTGTGCTGGGGTTCCATTGAGAGAATACTGAAACAAGAGATTATCAATGATATAGTTCGGAGTGTTTTGAGGCTTTTTGTTCCTGTCTGAATGATGGTTCAGTAGAAGGTCAAAAGAGAAGCAAGAGGATAGCAAGTCCAGTAATCCTGAAGATCCCATTTGATGAACAAATGGCTCATCTAGGTTGATTAAATTTAAAATGAGCAAACCTCTGTTTATAAATTGGAGTTTCCTTCCTAATTTTTTTCCAATTTAAGGTCATCAAGAAGAGAATAAGATAACAGCTGTGTGATATACAAGACAAATCCAGTAACAGCTGGGAGATCCTGTTATATGGATAAAATGATGCATTTAGTGGTTATAACTTATAAAGCATGTCACAGATTGATAGAATCCTGATAAATAGTATTCTAATATTAATTCTTGAACCATACTGCTAAGTAATAGGAGCAGGGAACAACAATTTCTTTGTACCAGAAGCTGTTATTTTCTAGTGCAGATTGTAAAATTACAATACCAGAGTTCAGATAATCAGAGAAATTGATAATCCTAATTTGCCGAAGAATATTAGAAGGGGTGGAAAACCTTCAACATCAGTGGCAATTGAGGACTGATGATTTGTAGCACTAAATCTCACAAACCACTAATAAGTAAAGGGATCGGAGAAAGAGCCATTAATCATTCAAGAGTAATGCAAAACTGCACAAAGAGGCTGTTGGTTTCTCAAGATGGGATTGAGATAATGGGAAATCATAGCCACTGCTGCACTGCATATTAGGAACCAAGTCACAGTGCGCTAGATTTTATCATAGAAATTTGAAATCTGGTGAACATTTAAAAAACCCTTAAAATTGTTTGAAATTGTCAAAAAAATTCTGTACATGGTTTGTGACAGGAAAATACCAGGGTTTGTAGTGTGCAGATAAAATGAGGAACACATTTCTATGATAAAATTCAAAAAATAAAAATTGCATATTTATATTATTCACATTTAATCAAGATTTTTTTTCAAATTTTATCAGGTGACGAATTTGTTCCTAATATTTAATTGTCAAAGTTGAACAGACACACAAACCTCGTGACATAGATTATGAACTTGATCACCACAAACCCCAGTATCAGGGAGCATATTAGAGTCCAAGGAGTCAAGAGTAATTAGCAAATTGATAAAGCATGACAAATTCCTTGATGGAAACAATCCTGAAAAAAGCGTACAGGCTATTTTTTGGCCTATGAGACAACCATCCACACTTTCAGAAGTTTTTCTTTTGAATAAAATGCTTTGTTAGAATTGTGCTGAAATTCCTGTTATAGTACACTTCTGAAAGTTTTGACCTTGAAAAGAATCATCCTCAGGTAGGACAAACAGAAGGCGTTATGTCAGTCTGGATAATAGGATTAAATCTTTGTTCTCATAGAATTATGTAGTTTTCAGATTATATACATTTTGTCATTTTGTAGTTGTAGCCTTTTTGGCCTTTTGTTGTATATGCATGTTGACGATGAAAACAATGAATAGTTGAAATTTCCTATATTTTTTAAATTTCCCTATTTTTTAAATTGTTCCCCCTTCCTAAATTGTTGCCCCCCTCTGCCCCTGCAAAAGTGGCTTCCTACCCCTTGCTGTCCTTGAGATGCGTACCCGCACTTCCTGCCATGCCCTTCTTGGAAACACCGGGGAACATAGATATAAATGTCTTTTGTTATTCTGGATTCTAATTCTTCATTGATAATGATGTGTACATGGACTTTAGGAGTACTAAACTAGAAAGCCCTAGGACCATATATATACTCTGAGGATGACCTATATTTTTCCACAGCTGAGTTAATGTGATCATATAACCTTTTTCTCTCTAGTGAGCCATTGAAATTTTCTAAACCCTAAACTTTCTAAACCCTAAACAGAAAATGTTGAAAAAGAAAAGGGAATTTTAGACCTTGAAGCTGTGTGTGATAATTTGATTTCCATAGGACACAAATAATATGACAAGTATGTAAGAAATTAGGCTTATTTCTTGTAGTAGTGTTGTCTTCCAGGGTGTTGCTTGCTATGAACTTTTTGAATATTGTGACTTCTCTAAGATGGATGTATTTATGTGATTTGTAAAGTTTAAGCTGTTTCTAACAAGAAATAGTGACGATTTATTTGGAAGCCCCCTTTGTTGTCTCATAGTAGGTTACACTTGTTCAATTTAGCCTGTTTATTTAGGTTGCATAAACATTTTTGATTTGTTCAATTTACCCTGTTTTACTTAGGTTCCATTAATATCTATGACCTATCTAATATCTTAAATCTTCAATTCTGGTTGCAGCTTAGTAACTACTCGTCATTTGAAGGAATTCTTTATTGCAAGCCTAACTTTGACCAACTTTTTAAGAGAACAGGAAGTTTGGATAAAAGTTTTGAAGGTAAGTTTTCATATGCTTGGTCCTTTTGAGTTTGTGTCAAGTTATTTAGATTATCTTAGAGCAAGAATTGTCCTTACAGCGGCAGCACTAATTGAAGGCAATCTTATCTCTTTCTGGCATTCCTTTCTTTCAGGGACCCCTAAACCAGTGAGAAATGAGTAGTCCCTTGACAGTGAGGTACTGTACATCCTTGGTCTTTCACTATCTTAATTTCATATCACGAAATGTCATGTGTCGTATCAGTTGAACTTGATGAGTAGGAAAACTTTTAGTTGATAATTAGCCATGGCTAGATTGTGGCAACATCATTATTGCTTCAGATCTTGCATTTGTAATTGTATGGCACATACTCTTGCACGTGCATGCATACACAGGAAATGAGGTGTTAATTAGCATGTGGTATGTATTGTATTAACAGGCTTTAATACACACAAACTGAGTGGGTAAATAGCAAATTTTTTTGTTTAGTTACTTTTGTGATTACAGATACGATGTTTTCCAGTTTGTTAGAAATATTGAAAGATAAATTTCTTTACGTGTGTTAAAAGGCTCTATTCTTTGTTTTTGTTATTGAACAGAACAAAACTCCTTCTAGGATCTCTGCACTATTTTCTGGCACACAAGATATATGTGTTGCCTGTGGAAAAACAGTATATCCCCTTGAGAAGGTAATTTCTGTTATTCATTGTATTTTTACGTGTACTTTGAAGTCTTATGATGCATTGATTCACTTTGTGATACTGTGAGTTTTTTTGCCTACTAATATATTTGATTTGCAGGTTGCTGTAGATGGCACTGCATACCACAAACCTTGCTTTAAGTGTAGCCATGCTCTTTGTTTGCATGCCGGCAATTGGTTTGACGACACAAAATTATGACAACCCAAATGCTTGAAACTGAATTTATTTCTTAAATTTTGCAGAAGCAAGCTTAAGCAAACAGAAGTGGATTGTGAATTCTTAAAGAAGTGCTATGAATCTTTTTGACAGAGGAAAACATAAGACTACAGAAAGAGTGAGCACAACTGAGATCTGTGAAATTGGCAACAGCAGCGGCATCGGCCTCTCCCTTGTACATGCAGTTGCCTCACACAGCTCTAAGCATGTATCCTTCATGTCAGAGAGTTGTAACCTCTGATAACACCAGGCCTTCTACTCCTCTGCCAAAACAAGACTTGTATACCTCTTATACGCATTCTTTTGTAGCCTGCTGAATACATTCTTATATGTAAACTCATTTCATATGATTCATCTCGACTGAGGCTGCCTCCATATTTATTTAGGAGCTTCTGTGCACTCTGAATGTAAACTAATTATATATATGGAATTCTCGTATATCTTCTTGGTAAATTCTGGAGAATGAATGTTTGGTTGAGGCAACTGAATGGATTGATTTATTGTAGTTTTTAAATGTATAAAACTATGTGGGGTGTTGGATGCCTTATGTCAACAAATATGTGCAATTCTATCATGAGTTTTATAGAGCTGAGTTAAATAGAGTCGTGAACACATATATGTATGTATATGGTTTATATCTTGAAAAAACTATTTGGTAGCAAGTCGATTCGGTGCTTGGCATATATGAAGGGAGAATACACGAGTATGATTTTTCAATACACAGATCGAATTTCCACCAGCAAACATTGAATGTTGAAAACCACTAAAAAAAATTTAAAATAAATTGTTTATTTTTTTTAATACATTTTTTCACATCATCTTTAGAGAGACAATAGTTGGGATTGAAGACATATTGTCTCTAGAGAGAATGTCTTTAATCCTAACTATTGTCTCTAAAGAGATAAAAGTGAAATTGTCTCTAAAGCGAAATACTTCTATTTCATATTGTGTTTCATATTGTCTTTACAGAGACAATTTTTAAGACAATAATTGGAGACACTCACTTAAAGACAATATTTAAGACAATATCCAAGTTTTCTTTTGTCTCAAGTTGACAATTTATTCTAAAATTGTCTCAAAAATTGTTTTAAACCCCCCTCTATGTAGTAGTGTTAAAATTATTACTTTATTTTAATTTATTGATTACTAACATTGATCCATTAACTGAACTTACCTTTTAGCTTGTATTCATTAACCATTACCCCAATACTATTAGATCTTGATGGGGTAATGTGTCACGGTAAGAGTGAATTGGCTAAATCCTATAGTTTGCAACTATGGACCCACCATGGCATCATCATTGCTACATGGCATGCCATGAGAACATGTGTCTCTAAATCAATGGTCATGACTAATTGAGGCATCTCAACAAAACATATTAACGTGTAACTTTGTATTTTTCCATTTGACCCTCGACTATTTGATTTTTTTGCTAAACCCATGTAATTGATTACTAAATCATAAGTGTAACTCTAGACCAATGTAATTAGCTAATCTCAAATGTAGATCAGGAGAGAGGAGGCATGTTAGAATCAATGTTAAATTGTAAAAGTTAATGAACAACAACTCTGGGTTTTAGCATTTGAACATGTACCATCAATCTTTTATCAATTAGTCTAAGTTATTTGATGCGCTTGACATTCAATGAAAATAAAAGTGATAAATTTTGATGACTATAGTTTAATTTGATCAATTATTTCATGAGTAGTATATGCCTCTCTGTGTGGGAACCCATAATTTAGAAGATACGTGTTTTATGATCTTTGGATTCCCTAATATTTCATAGACTAAAAGGCTTGACCAAGAAAGTTCAAGAAAAGGTTCAAACATGTAGCAACATATAATTGACTATAGCTAAATTCAAGCTAGTGGAAAAACAATCTACACCATATATTAAACATTTGTCACTTTATTAATGTCATTGATATCAACCAAAAAATAATTTCCATCGTTGATAATTATATGATTTAATGATTAAACCAAAATTTTATTGAAGTGAATTGGAAAAATTTAAATAGTTTCATGGGTAATTATATGCAATTGATCTCATTGATAATCCTTATGAACTTCAAGATTTTCATAGCATTATCAAAATGAGAAACACTGTGAATTAGGTAAGATGGATTCAAATCAATGGTCATCAATGAATGAATAACTCCACATGATATTTTCTCACCATAATGTCACCTATGATAGTTGGACATGTAATTTTGAATGCAAATAAATTTTATAGTATATCTCTAAAAAAAATTCTCTACTACCATAAGCATAATGAAAGGCTTCCTTAAAAATTGGAATCTATGAAAAATGAACCTGGTTATAATTATGGCCTTCACCCTAAATTGTAACGTTTAAATATCAAGCCAAATTTACATGAGAAAACCATAATACAAAACCTAAATTAAAGTATGATCAAGAGATGATAGAGATATGTTGAAATCCTAAAACATAAGATAAGTGACATTATGCCTATGGTCGTCAATGAATGAATAACTCCACATGATATTTTCTCACCATAATGTCACCTATGATAGTTGGACATGTAATTTTGAATGCAAATAAATTTTATAGTATATCTCTAAGAAAAATTCTCTACTACCATAGGCATAATGAAAGGCTTCCTTAAAAATTGGAATCTATGAAAAATGAACCTGGTTATAATTATGGCCTTCACCCTAAATTGTAACGTTTAAATATCAAGCCAAATTTACATGAGAAAACCATAATACAAAACCTAAATTAAAGTATGATCAAGAGATGATAGAGATAAGTTGAAATCCTAAAACATAAGATAAGTTTGTAATAGTAAAATTTGATCTTTTCATCTAAATTAAATTAGATTTGGATGTGTATAGATTAAAATTCATTATCACTATAGGATTCAAAATTAAATACTTTTATATTTATTTCATTCAAGTTTTATACCCTTTACCCTTATGCAAGAATACTATTGAGTAGTGGCATAAATTTGGACACTCATCTTTAATAAAAGATTATTATTTGTCTTTGTCTATAAGGTGGGGTACTAATGTTTTCACTCAACTAAACTGTTATTAATCATCCTCAAAAATAATTCGGTAGGAAATATTTCATATCATTCCTATTGTTTTCTCCTTTTTAAATTTTCTTTTCTTGAAAATAAGAGCAATCTGATTTCTGATTTGCTGCTAGTATTTTTCTTAGTTAAAAATTTAAATTTTGTTCCAATGAGAAAGATTGTGGGGTAAAAATTAAACCTTCCACAATAGTTTTTGATAAAATCTTATGCTTTTTGAGTGTTCTAAATTTATCAGTTCTTTAACATGTATTTTAATAAGTGTAATGCCATGCAAACAAGGTAGACAGTAGCTTTCATTTACAAATCACATAAGGATTTTCCTAGTTTTGTAGCTAGTTCTTAAGTGCAATAAGCATTCTCTTCATGGACATAAAAAATGATGTAGTATTGCTTTCTCTCCTAATCTCTAGATCTTTTTTCTTTTCCTCACCCAATTTTTAGACAATCCTTAGTGGATGTGAATATTCGGGGATATATGGCCTCTAAGGTTTTGATGGTTGATATTTCTATGGGTAATTGTTGACATTCAAAGGTTGCAATATGGCATCTATGAAATTTGAAGTATGTGTTGAAGGCACAAGACAACTGAGAGGGGGGGGGGAATTAGTTGTATCAAAAACATTAAACCCTCATAAACATAATCGCATCCACATCAGTTCATTTAAACCCTTAATCTGTTATGAAGATTAAACACGAAAAGTAGATAACAGAAACTTAAACATATCAACACCGTGCACAAGAGAACACCAAATTTTTATGTGGAAAACCCTAACAGGGAAAAACCATAGTGAGGATTAGCTCACAATATAAAGTAATAGCAATACCAAATTACAAGAGGCTCACTGCCCAAGGCTCACTTCCCTCAAAAACAAATGTTCACTGCCAAGGACTAACTGTCCAGAAGAAGGAGAAAGAAGAAAAGGCTCACTGCCAAGAGTGAACCAATATATATGCATCTGACACATGCATGGGTTTAGTTCCAATGAAACACAACAACCATCACCTTTGCATCTATACCAAAAGATAGTAGACACCTTCTGCTCACTGCATCTAGTCATCTAACTCATGAAAGCTCTTGTTGCCTTTTATCACTCTCACATCATGATGCAGTCAAGATTGGAGAGCCTTATCAGGCTGTCAATCATGTAGCAAAAACCACACTACAATGCAACAAATTTCAACAGAAAAAGAACCCTCCTATTTCAATCAACTGATTATAGAGTACATCCAAAAGTTCAATTACAGAGCATTTTCACAGAGACCAATTGACATTCTCTTTAAATCAAACAGTTTTTCCCCAATTCTTCATATGATATAGTCCAATCGATCATTCCCCATTGTGAATGTCCTTTCCTCTGTCATCACATTCCCTCCCTGTTCTCTACATTCCCCTGCTATCTAAGGAAAATAGCTTGTTTCCCCTTCCACTGACAAAATGGTCTCCACACGATTAATTATCAAAGACCAAATGAACTGTTGAACCACATAGTCTTTAACTCTATTCGATCGGGCCATCGAGGAGATGGCCTACGAATTCCCTTTGATATAGAAAGTCTCATCGATAAAGTATGTGGCACTACGACATCCACATCGAGATTTAGAACTGCCATATCGGTTCATCAAAGAGACCAATCTCAAAGTCCTGTTGACTTCCATTCTCTCGCCGATGAGAGTCAAGGCTTTGTATTGGGTTGTCGAAGGGACTAGTGGCACCTATTTAGGTTCAGGGTTTTAAGTTTGGTCTACAAGTCTTCATTTCCATTTTCCTTAAACCCTTGAAGCCCTATATTTCCTTGTCCCTTGGCTTCTTGCACTTTATCTTTCAACACTACATTGACTTCCTGTAGTAGGTCCTTGGTTGCTCAAGTTGTAACTTTAAGCCTTTTAAGTCATAAAGTGTCTGGTCCCCTCTTTCTACCATTACCTTTCATGGCCCATCGCATCATAAAAGTCTAATGCCTAAGTCTTAAGAAGGGCCTAAGAGAGCCATGTGACTACTTATCATAGCCTCATAGAGCTCTAGAGGTGACATCACCACCCCGCTGCGCAGTTGTGATAAGGCACCAACTATCAAAGAATGTGGCATATAGTCATTATATCAAAGATCCCAGAGTGATGAATCAAGGGCTGCCAGGTGTCAAGGTGAGAGATGATCTGTAGGAAGGCCTAAATCAAACGATCACATAAGTGTGTGAGGGATCTTATCTGGAGGAATATCTGCCGCATTGTTGTGATGTGATGACATGTGGCCTTATCTTAACAAAAGAAGTGCGGGGCAAATAGAGAAGGGATGTGTGGAGGGCTTAGCTCAATCGTGCAAAGCCTAAGGATGATGACCCACTTTTTCGTGTGATGCTATGATAAGATGCCACATATCCAAATCTGATGACAAGGAAGGAATAGTCAATGAGGGGAATGCGTCCTGCTAGCGCGATCTCATTAGCGGAGGACTTTTCAACAATGCCGATGTGGATTTTCAGTCTCAACATGGATTCCTGAGGCATTTCAAGGTGTCAATCTAGCGAAGGGCTAGCCTGAATCAACATATGAGGTTCAAATTTGGAGAGGCTATTTGTCAGCGTTATTCCCGCTCATTCCCACTCTGTAATCAATGAATCCACAGCACGACCATGAGCAAAATATCAAATCTTCCCATCTAATCAAGGTTGAGGTTGCTTCGCCGATAGATTTTCTTCAAAGAATCTAACTTCTTCAACTACTCCATTAATTGAGTATCCAATGGTCTCATAGAAAATCTATAAGGATCCTTTTGTTTCATTTAGGGAGTTTGTCAGAATGTAGGTGGCCAAAAGCTTGTTACTCCTTTAAAAAGGAATTCAAAGCCATTCTACAGAGAGGATTTTTTCTGACTTTGGATATAAGGTATCCATGTTTTGGAATGCATTTTATGTTGCAGAATTGGTTCTTTGTCTGGGTGCAGAGGTATTTTCTATTTCTTAAATGAAAAATTTCTGAATGACAATGTTCTTTCCAGATTAAGTTATATGAAAAACACTGATTGTGTGTGTTATTTGTGATTGTCTCCTTGGGTATGAGCATTTTTCTTTTGGGTAAGGTTGCTAAGGGTTTCTGAACTCATTCATATACACTTTCTATGTGATATATCTGATTTGTTGCATCTATTCAAGGAATGGATTAATTTGCTTTGATTCAGGTATAAGGGGAAATGTGTTATATCAAGGGATTATTGAAGCATATAGTCATAGATAATACTTTTTTTTGGACATATTATTGTGAGGCAGTAATATTTTTTTGGGGTCCTCTGGATATGAAGTTTTATTGTCATGATGGAATGGTCTGAGGATTTGTTTGTCCAAAGGGTCCAGAAAAAATGAACAATTTAAAAACAAATCTTTTCAATCAAGTTGTTTTATTTTTTTTTAGGTTAAGGTCTTGCATGTTCTCATATTTAACCAATGGGATAGTCTAAGAATGTTGCTAGTCTAGGGTTTATCTTACAAATCTTAGTTCATACCTGAGAACATTCTGCCTGAGTTAGTTAAGGATGAATCTTTTGTTGTGAGTAAAGGGATACCCCTTAGGTGCGACATAACCTAAAGTGTAGGGGAGAAAAGTGCACACAATCTCCCATCTTTGTTGGCCAAGTCTCACATTAAATCTGATCACAAGAAGTGGCAAATCTTTAGGGTTTATTGTTTGTTGATTTGGGAACCAACAGGGACAAGTTAGAGACTCCCGCTAAAGTGGACAACTCCTATCGATAAAGACTACCCGCCTATGCACTACGGACATACCTTCTATTAGGTATCAAGGAGACTAAATTTAGAGTCCCTTTGAAGTCATATGGTCCCACCGATGATACGCAACCTTGTATTGGGTTGTCGAGGGGACACCATCTAAAGTCCGGCCGAACACATAATGTCATACCGATGAAGACTGACACCAACCAATGGGCTAGGGTTTACAAAAAGACTTCAATACATCTGTAAAACACAAAAAAACTGAGAACAAAATTTTTCTTATGTACATATTGACGTAGATAGCTTGAGAGCCCAAACTGCTCTTGCATCAAACACCCTGAGAAGGAGAAATGTTCCATGAGTGGAGACTCGGGAACATTTAGGCCAATCTGGAATTGACATTCCAAACTAAGCCAACTCATGTGCCTTCAACCAAGATGCTTCATCCACTAATTTTCCCTTCCAGTGAACCAGGTATTCCATGTACTCTTTACCACATGTTTTCTTTGCAACCCTGGAATAAATGATCTCATCTACTTCTTCAGTTTGCTTCTCAGGTAGCTGATTCACCCAATTTGTATTAGCCATGATATTTGTAGGCAAATGTGGTTGAGTAATTGTCTCTCCTTCAAAATGTTTGTATAGATCACTAACATTAAAGATAGAAGATATATCTACATGCTCTAGAAGTTCAACTTCGTAAGCATTGGCTGAAAACTTACATAGGATCCGGAAAGGACCCATTTTCTTTCATTTTAACTTATTATAGGTTCCCTATGGAAACCTTTCCTTTCTCAAATGAACCCAGACAATTTTCCCAATCTAAAATTCCTACTCTTTTCTGTGACGGTCAGTAGATTCTTTATTCTTTGCCGTACTTTGTTCCAACTTTTCTTTCACCTCTTTGTACAAATCTTAGATATACTCTACAAAATCCTCCGCCATGGCACTTGTTCTCACCAGGTCTGCACTATCTTTGATTTCATCTACGTCCCTAGGGCTAAAACCATACACCACATTAAATGGACTTTTCCCAATAATCCTATTAACCGAATTGTTATAAGCAAACTCTGCATGTCGTAACAACAAGTCCCACTATTTTGGTTTGTCTGCAATGAAACATCGAAAGAGATTACCCAAACTCCTATTCACAACTTCAGTCTAACCAACTATTTGTGGATGGTAGGCTGAACTAAAACCCAAATGTGTGCCTAATTTCTTCCACAATGTATGCCATAAATGGCCATCAAACTTTGTATCCTGATCAGATATGATACTCTTAGGCAAACCATGCAATTGAACTATTTCTTTGAAAAACAAATTTGCTATATGGGAAGCATCACTAGTTTTCTGACATGGAATAAAATGAGCCATTTTTGAAAATCTATCAACAACAACAAAAATAGAATCATTACCTCTTTGAGTTCAAGGCAGTCCTAGAACAAAATCCATGCTAATGTGTTCCCATGGTCTCTCTGGAATCGGTAATGGCTGATATAGTCTGGTATTTTGTTTCATACCCTTCGCATGCTAACAAATTCTACATCCTTGTACCATCTTCTTGACATCAACACTCATTTCTAGCCAATAATGACTCTCATTCAGTAGAGCTATTGGTTTATCTACTCCAAAATGTCCACCCAATCTGCCACTATGCTTTTCTTTGATTAAATTCTCCCTCATGGAGCCTCTAGGAATACATAACTTCTTTCCCTTGAACATCAGGTTCTCTTGAATAAAATACTCTAGCCATGGAGTTCGATCTGTTTTTGCTAGATTCTTGCATGCTAACCATGCCTCTCTAAAATATAGGTCTTGTTCATACAACTCACCCAAAACATCAAAATTAACAACATTCACCTTCATCTCATTCAATAACAAAGTTCTACTTAGTGCATCAACAACTCGATTGGATTTACCAATCCTATGTTTTAACACAAAAGAATAACTTTGTAAATACTCAATCCATTTCATATGCCTCTAGTTCAACTTACCTTGGCTATTTATGAACTACAGGGCATGATTGTCTATATATAGCGCAAATTCTTTTGGAAACAAACAATGCCTCCACTTCTTGAGTGCCTACACAATTGCATAGAACTCCTGATCATACACGAAATATTTCTTCTTGGCTTCATTCAAATTCTCACTGAGGTACACTATTGGCCTTCCCTCTTGGCTGAGAACTCCTCCTATTGTTGTTCTACTTGCATCACAATTCACCTGAAATTTTTTTCCAAAGTCTGGCAGCGCCAACACCGGCTATTCTGTTACCTTATTCTTCAACAAATGAAAACTTTTCTCTGCTGCAATCGTCTACTTGAACTCTCTTCTTGTTCCCTTCATCATTTCTGTAATGGGAGAACATATCCCACTAAAATTTCTTATGAAATCCCTATAGAAGATTGCCAACCCATGAAAACTATGGGCTTCAAAAGTATTCTTTGGTGATGGCCATTCAACAATAGCCTTTACTTTCTCAGGATCCATTTTCAATCCTTATTCTAAAACTACAAATCCCAAGTACACTAAATCCTTCTTCATCAAAGTACACTTTTTCAGATTCACCATTAGTTTTTCTTCTTTCAATCTTTGGAAGACAACCCTAATATGTTCTAAATGTTCTTCTTTTGTTTTACTGAAAATTTAAATATCATCAAGGTAAACTATGACAAACTTACCAAGGCAGGGCTTTAACACTTGATTCATCAATATCATGAATGTACTGGGTGCATTTATCAATCCAAATGGCATGACTAGCCACTCATACAATCCATCCTTTGTCTTGAATGTTGTCTTCCACTCATCCCCTGCATGGATTCTAATTTGATGGTACTCGCTTTTTAGATCAATCTTCATGAAGTACCTTGCTCCACTCAAACAGTCCATTAAATTATCCATTCTGGGTAGTGGGAATCTATATTTGATGGTGATCTTATTGATTACATGGGAGTCTAAACACATCCTCCATTCACCTCCCTTCTTAGGTGCTAATACTGTAGGTACAATGCATGGACTGAGACTTTCCTTAATTAGCCCCTTGTCCAACAACTCCTGGACTTGTCTATTTATTTCCTCATTCTCTTAAGGTGTCATACTATAAGGTGCCTTGTTTGGTAAACTTGCACCTGGGATCAAATCCATATAGTGACTAATTTCTCACTAGTGGTAGCCCATTTGACAACTCCTTCATCATTATATTAGCATACTCATCAACCAATTCCTAAATTTCTATTGGCAACCTCTCCTTGTTTTCTGCTGTCATGTTTTGAAATGGTTATGCAACAAATGCATAACAAACACCATCCTTCTTCATATCCTTCAGGGACTTCTTTCTTGGGACAAGACACACCCTGGAAGTACCTTCTATATCTTCATCTTTATCTTACATAGGATTCAAAATAAATTCCTGACCATCCTTCTTAATGGTATATGCATTACTCTTACACTCAAGAACAACTTGTCTATCAAATTGCCATAGTCTTCCTAGCAAGATATGATAGGCATCCATTGGTATTACATCACAGATTATTTCATCCTTGTAATTACCAATCTAGAAATTAACCAAGCATTGTTCTATTACCACTAATTGGTGCTCCTTCTGCAACCACGAGACCTTGTATGAGTTGGGATACTTCATTCTTTTTAGCTTCAACTTCTTCACCATTTCTTCAGACATAATATTGTCTATGCTGCCACTGTCTACAATTACTTTACAACACTTGCCGCCTGACTTTCATTTGGTTTTGAACAAATTTCTTCTTTGTATTGGTTTTGTTTCTACCTTCTCAAGACTTAACAAAATATTTTTTATCATCAAAGGCTCTCCATCCTCTGGGTCTTCTACATGCTTCAAAATTTCTATCACTTCATCTTCTACTTGGGCCACATGAACTTTGGCCTCCTTTCCCTTAATTCCACCTTGAACTTGTGGACATTCAAAAGACCTATGCTAGATCTGTCCACATTGGTAGGATGTACTAGTGAAGCCTCTACCTCTTCCTCTTCCAAAATTACCTCTTCCTCGAAAAGATTCTCCTCTTCCTCAGAAGTTTCCTTTGTCTCCCATTTCCTAAATCTGAGAGGTACCATCTTCATCTTGTTTGGTAGGATATCCTCTTCCACCACTACTCTATCCTCTACCATGAGCATTTCTACCTCTACCCCTGTTATTGTTTTGTTGTTTCCTATTCATCTTCTCTTCGACCATCAATGCACATTGGTAGACCTCTTTCGCACTTTACACTCTAAGCAATCTAATCTCATCTTGTATGGACACCTATAAGCCATTTAGATACCTAGCAACTTGTTCAACCTCATTCTCCATGTGGTCTGCTTGAATGCTCAATCTGTAAAACTCTTATGTGTTCTTGACACTGGATTCTCTTTGCTTCAAGTTCTATAATTTTCTAAATAGATTTATCTGATAGTCTGCAGGCATAAATTTCATCTTCAATTTGTTTACCATTTGGTCCCATGAATTTATCTTCTCCTTCCTTTTTCTTTGTCTATCAGTCTATAAATGATCCCACCATAGGGATGCATGCCCTATCAACTTTGTACAGGCAGATTTCACCTTCTTGTCTTCTTCTGTACCTTCAAAGTCAAAGTACTTCTCCATCTCGGTGATCTAATCCAACATTTCATCTGAATTCAGGTTACCACTATAGTCTAGAGGGTTAAAAAGGGGTCTGATATTTATTTTGGTTAGGGCTTGAATGAACCTCTCTTCTCCTTGATCAAGCTCAGGTTGGTTTTCTTCTCCTTCAGCTTCAACCTATTCTTCTTTATCTTCACTCACATCTTTGACATGATGACCTCTTCGTTGTGCAATTCCAACGACCTCCAGTCTGGTCATAATTCCCCTCAACATCTCCATCAAGATAGGGTCTGCTTCTCTTTGTGCCCCTCTTCCTCTACTACGTCATCTTTGTGCCATTTTACACAAGTCCTCTACAGTTGCACGTCTTCTTCCTTTGCTCTCTTACCCACAACAAATTCCTTTCAAAACTTTGTAATATCTTTAACACTTTCTCTAGGAGAAAACTTGCTCTGATACCACTTGACATAGTCAAGATTGGAGAGCCTTATTAGGCTGTCAATTAAGCAGCAAAAACCACACTACAATGCAACAAATGTCAACAGAAAAACAAACCTCCTTTTATTTCAATCAACTGATTACAAAGTACATCCAAAAGTTTAATTACAGAGAATTTTCATAGAGACCAATTGACATTCTCTTTAAATCAAATAGTTTTTCCCCAATTATTCATATGATATAGTCCAATCGATCATTCCCCATTGTGAATGCCCTTTCCTCTATTGTTACATTCCTCACTGTTCTCTACATTCCCTTTCTATCGAAGGAAAATAGTTTGTTTCCCCTTGCACTGACGAAATGATATCCACATGATTAACTGTCGAAGACCAAATGAACCATCAAACCACATAGTCTTCAACTCCATTCCATCAGGCTATTGAGGAGATGGCCTAGGAAGTCCCTTCGATGTAGAAAGTCTCATCAATAAAATATGTGGCACTACAACATCCACATAGACATTTAGAACTACCATATCAGCTCATCGAAGAGACCAAGCTCAAAGTCTTGCCGACTTCCATTCTCCCACCGATGAGAGTGAAGGCTTTGTATTGGGCTATCAAAGGGACAACTTAGAGACTCCCACTGAAGTGGACAACTCCCATTGATAAAGACTTCCTGCCTATGTACTGCAGACATACCTTTAATTAGGTATCTAGGAGACTAAATTGAGAGTCCATTTGAAGTCATATGGTCCCACTGATGATACACAACCTCACATCAGGATGTTGAGGGGGTGCCATCTAAATCCTGTTGAACACATAATGTCATAGCAATGAAGAATGACACCAAACAACAGGTTAGGGTTTACAAAAAGACTTCAATGCATCTATAAAACACAACAAAATTAAGAATAATTTTTTTCTCATGTACATATTTATGCGGATAGCTTGAGAGCCCGAGATGCTCCTGTATCACATCATGACACCATCTCCATGATGTGCATATGATTCACAACTCCTTGAAACTTATTTATACCAACATTAACCTTGAAACAATCTTCAAGGTCAGCAACACAATCTTCAATCCTTGAAACAATCTCCAAGGTCGGCAAACACACAAAATTTGAATTAGGTTTGGACGTAAACATTTCATGACACAAGGCAATGAAGGTGAACCACTCTAAGCCTTAGCTCAGAGCCAAATCTATCCAAGCATGCTACACAACACTCAAATAATCATCAAATCAAATCCACAATCAGTACAAACATTCTAGGTCAGCCAAACAATGTAAACATAGGGAATTCTTCATCACACGCTTCCACAATCACAACCATAACTTATGAACCATGCATAGAGCTTTAACAGATTCTAGAAACATTCATGAACAACTTGAAGTCACCTGGAGACCAACAAATTCATTCACAACAACTTTACCTTGAAGAAGGTTCACTATCTACTCACAAACAACATTGTCAAACTCTGTTACACAAAAACTTACTTTTTGGAGTACCAAATCACAAACCTTTTGACTAGAAGGTAGATAAGGACCTTATAGGCTTATATCCATAATTGCAACACCTAAAACCACTCTGTGGAGAAATGTGGAGTAAAATACTTTCTCCCGGACACCTTTGCACAAATTAGAAACACTGTCAAATCCTATTCTCAAACTAGTGAACATAAATTTCACTGCACAACGATCTAGAGAACCAAATTCTAGATTTAACATCTTAAACTACTTCTCAATAACATATCCAAACCACACACTCGGATCTCCAACATAAAAGAAATGTAGAGCAAAAACTCAAACAACATACTGTAAGGCAGAAGACTTCTTCAACACCATATTTCCAATATTAATCAAATTTTCTCAAAAGCACTTGGAGACTCAACTACATAGGCATATCCTCAACACCATCAGCATCTATACAAAGTATCCAAATAATCTTTTAGCAAAGGAACTGAATCAAATAACACTAACTTCATCAAAAGACACAGTTGACACCAGTGACAACACAAACATTTTGACATCAATGACAACACCGATTAGCACATACTTGCAACAATCTCCCCCTTGTCATTGATGGCAACATATGATGTAAAAAACTATCATGACACAACTTTGCAATAATCTCACTCTCCCTTACTGAGATGTTCACAACATGCCCCATTTTACCCTTTAGCAAAATGAGGACCCTACGTGCTTTTTGTTGTGTTGGGTTTGGTTTTGCTTGGTAGTAAAGGGAAAAAGGGTATGTAGTGTAAGAAGTGTTTGAAAAATCAAAATACCTAGTGTTAGAGAGAAATAGGGGGTACTGGTGAATTCTATGTAAAAAATGATTTAAGGTTATTTTTTGAACTAGCTTGAAATTCCTAGTATTTCGTTAAATATGAAGGTTTTGGTAAAATATAGTGTTTAGTTAAATTTGTATGTCATGTACAAATTTATTTGCATGTGAGATGCTAATATTGTTGTATTATGGTACAATCAGGTTTTGTGTATCTTGTCTTTTGCATATACATCTTGAATGTTCAAATCTTAATATACAAAGACGGACTTGATTAGGTTCATAGGTTAAGCGAATAAAAATTGAGATCCGCATTTGTATTCAGGTATTGTATTGTATGTCTAGAAGCATGTATTTAATATACAAATAAGTGAAAATGCATGCCTGAACCTAAAAAGAATATGTAACCCAATTTATAAAGGTTGAAATCTGAATAAGCATTGTATTATATCTGTATGTATAAGTGTTTGCATCTAAAATACAGATACAATAGCAGATTTCAAAAGGAAGTTAAAAGTGATTAAGTTTGGTGGGACCCACAGATGCATTATCGTAAGATGTATTTAATATGCATAAGGTAGTATACATAAATAGAGATGCAAGGGTGGACCCGACAATAATTAGAATATGGTTTATAACAAATTGGGGCCCAAAAGGTTTGAATGTATATTATGTCTTATGCATGCAAATGCGATATACAAAAGAAAGGTAAGGATACAATGTCAGAACAGACATGAAATCAAAATGAAGTGGATACATTTTTCAGTTCCACACTTGTATGTTAGAACGTATGTATTGCATATGCATTGCGATATACAAAAGGTAAATACAAAACCCAAAGCTATTAAAAGTTGAGAATTGTATGCATTGGGTGGGGTCCACAGTGAGGGGATCTAGGTACAAAAAATATAAGTGATACAAAGGTTGGATACAAGGCCGGGCATGAAATTAAATACAATATGTTTTATAAACCTGCGCATGTCCGAGTTTGTATGTTTTGGTGATTGCATGAAATATACATAGGAACATACAAAGATTGATATACAAAAAATGAGATACAAAGAAAATGAATGGGAATTAACAAATACAAAGTTCAAAATATGAATTTAAGCAGAAAGTTGAACATAAATGGAATTGTAGATATTAATGGCAGCATTCAATGCTCATCTAACACCAATTTAACATTGAAATTTAGAATTCGAACAAGTTAAAAGGTAAAATTCGATGATGTTTATTTTCACAATTACATTTGGGAGTTAAATTGCAAAGAATTTCACATAGTGAGAAGAACGCGATTTAGGAGCTAAACATAATGGTAACAGTAAAGGTTGAACAGTAAATTGTTGTAGACATTTGTAAAGTCAAAATGATTGCGAATATAGGTATATACATCAAACACCGTTGAATTGTAGTTAAGTAAAATTAGGGTTAATTATAGTAATTCCATTAAGAAAATGAGGCAAATTGTTAGTCATTACTATAGTTAATTATGTGATAGAATTTGATGTTGTTAAATTTTGAAAATCTTTATTAGCAAAAATGACAAGAAAACCCTAGAGTAAGTGGTAAAAAATTGTAAAATTGTAGTAATAGAACTGTACACAAGCAGGAGGGTGAAATGTATAATTTCTCTTGGTAGGATGGCACCTGAATAAAAGAAGGTTGATATTACGACAACTGATGAAAAGGAAAAAGTTAAAAGAGAAAGTTGAATTACAGAAGTATACATGGACAGTGAGTCAAAAGAATAATTAGAATTCTATTGCAGCATTGATAGCCAAGTACACAGAGTACTTGAAGAAAATAGGAGAAGAATGAGAAGGAAAGGTACCAGTGGTAGTGGTTTTTTCTTTTGTATCTTTATTTACATATGCTATGGTATAATTTGTTATTTTGTTGTGGCCAAAGTCAACAAAGAAAAAGTCAAAGAAGATTCTATGTTTTGAAAGATACTAATGGCATCCTTTGCACCAAAGGGAATATGCTGCGAAGATATTTTGAAAGGCAGTTGGGAAATGTTTTCCACCATAGATCTTGTGAGTTTGAATTAGAACCATTGATTGGGTTCCTTTGTAACTGTAGCAAGGGGAATTCAAATCTATATAAAGAACCCTGCTACTAGCGTTTTAGTTACACAAAGTTTGAGAAAGACATATGTTACATTTAGGCAAGAGAAGTAAAATACTTTGAGTAGAATTTGTGTGAAGTGGAATGCACCTATGTCTACAACGGAGATAATGTGCAATGTCTAGTTTCTCCCTATATCTATAAAGTGTTTGTGAGTTTTGATTAATTGTTGATGTTTTCAAAGAATTTGAAGTCAAAATACATTGTAAATTTGAAAGACTTTTCATATATTAATGAATACAAACATCTAATTGTTGTGTCTATTCCAGAGTGCATTAGATTCAGGTATTCTTTAGTGTATTTCCTTTGATGATCACATTTCTGTATGTTAATTTGTGATACTGCTCAGGATAAGCATACATGGAATTTACTCCTTTGAAGCATTACAATTGATTAATCTTGTATACATGAGTAGCAGAGAATTAATTCCTACTGTATTAAGTTTTCTAACCATATCTCTTCTAACCTTTCCCAAAAATCATAAATAATTAGCATGCACATAGAAATCTGAAGGAAATTGTCATATATTTGAATAAAGAATGATGAATTGTAAAGAACTTTGACAAATTTTATATAAATCTGAGATGCAAAGTTTGTTTTATCAAAATTCATGCAAAGATTTGTAGTAAAATGGTAAATACATGCAAATGATCATTAACTCTTGTGTAATTTGTAGTTATTTACATAAATTGAACAAGTCTAGTCAGTCACAAATTAATTTAGTTTATGTAAGGCCCCTTGAACATTACAGCTCACAACGAACCACTAAACTATCCAACACAGTCAAGAACTGACTATCGGAGCCTTGGAGTTGAGAATCATCTTTGTATAATTCTCCATACTTTTCAAGAGAGACTAAGTTCATTGTAAATTTATCTCATGTTGCTTGTTTACTTTACATACATCAACATCCCCCTTTCTTTTACACATCTTGCTCTCTTTCTCTACCTTTGTTTTTCACATGAACTCTCTCCCCCTTTGACATCAATGGCAAAGGGTGACATACTTTTTGAAACTCTCTCACCTTGATCATGATACTGCACATACTTGCACTATTCTTAACTGCTATGAATACTCCCCCTTTAGGAGTACACATCAATTAGTATCAACTCTTACTCCCCCTAACTGCAACAATCATCAATGCCACTACCTACTTCCCATGAGAGGTAACCTCCATATTTAGTCCAGAAAAGAATGAATCTTGAATCACACTAGACTGATGCATCTCCTTGTGTATCTAGTTCAAAGGAGGGACAATAACCCCTAACTTCTCCCAGAGATTCTCAAATGTATCCTTAGTAAGAGCCTTAGTGAATATGTCAGCAACTTGATCCTTTGTAGGCACATACTCAAGCTTCACTTAATTCTCTACAACTTTCTCTCTCAGAAAGTGATACCTAATTGAAATATGCTTTATCTTTGAATGCATCACTAGATTCTTTGAAATGTTAATGGCACTGGTATTATCATTAAAGATTGGAATTGGATCATGTAGTGTGATCATTTCTATTCTCTTGCTCTCTACTCTATTGGTGATGGATCATGTAGTGTGATCTGAAACGCTGAGGCAAAAAATCCACAACATAGTTAAATCCTGAAATACTGAATCACAATATTATGGACTATGGAAATTTGATGTCTACTAGGAATTAGATCATCAAACTCAACATTTATATCCTTTAGGGTTTGTCTCATCCATAACACCTATGTACAATAGGATGCTGCTGCAATATACTTTGCCTTTACAATAGATAAAGATACTGAATCCTACTTCTTGCTTAGCAATGATACAACTCTATCTCCAATAAAAAATGCACCACCACTTGTACCTTTTATGTCATCTACACATCTGACCCAATCTGCATCTGTGTAGGCACTTAGGTTAAAGTCATTATTCTTAGAATACCACAAACCATGATCTGAAGTGCCCTTCAAGTACTTGAATATCCTCTTTGTTGCAATTATGAGGTTAACCATTGTTGTCATTGATGTCAACATACTCATATTACATTGGTAAGAAGGATTGGATGAGTTGTGTGCTGTTGTTATTGAGGAAATCAGTCTCCATCCGGAACAGTGAAAAATAGTGATGAGAAGAAGGAAAAAGTATTGTATAGGTTGAGGATCCAAGGATGTGGATTAAAGGGTTTGTAGATATGAGTCTTGAGATGTTCTAGTTAAGATTTTAGAGGTCTGCATAAAGAACTAAAGAAGCTATGGCTGTTTGTGTGAAACCAGTTCCGGTAGGTGTTCAGAGGTGACAGAGGGTCACAAAAAGGTCCGGTGAGATCCGGAATTGAATTATCCTATTCTATGGATTGGAAGGAGTGTTTGGGATGTCCTTATGATGTGTCATCTCGATTTGTGTATGATTTGGAGGTCCGTAAGTACCTTTTGTATTGTGACAGTGGCGATAGACTATGTTGTTGAAGTTCCAGATGATGAAGAGAAGAATTACGGTAAGCTGATGAAGTACGGATGTTCTTGATGATTCAGGGAAGGTTATGATGATCATTGGATCATGTCCAATTCGTGTTGGCAGTCCACATTGAAGTTAGAGTTGGATTTGATGTTATGACTACCGGTTGTTGGTGTTCTTCTTGTAACAGGCCGACTGGATGTTCTACACGCCTTGCGAATGTTATTGTGATGTTTGCTGACTTAGATGATTATTCCTAAGTCGATGTCTTGTATAAATAAGTGTTTGTGAATTCATTTTGATGTGTGGATTGTGTGGATTAGTGTGGCATAGCAAAGAGAAGTACGAAAGGCAGAGCAAGGGTTTTTGGGCTTAAATGGAACTGATCCGGACATGGTAATGATGTCATTCTCCAGTTCAAGATTGTGATTCTTATCACTCTATAGATAGTGTGTCTCTTTGTAGGCAGTGTACCTCTGGTGAGCAGTGTGCTCAGGTTGTGAGCCCTAATTGGCAGGTGCCATCTTTTTCTTATTCTTCTAACAGAGAATAATCCTTGGGTTAATCACCCCGTGGTTTTTCCCTTAACCGAGTTTCCACATCAAAATCTTGGTGTTCAATGTGTTGATGTTTATCTGCTCTGATGTTTATGCTTTATGCTTTCATGGATGATTAATTGCTATGCTAATGAATAACTAAGTGGATCTGGATGTTTGAATTGAGAGAAAGTTTAGGATAACTGATTCACCCCCCTCTCAGTTATCAACACTCTTCGCTGCAATGACATGTGACTCTCTAGGATCTTCTTGGAATCTTGCCACAAGTAGAGTGCATGCATGATATCTGGTCTGGTAGTAGTTAGGTATAGCAGTCCTCCAATCATTGATCTATATTTTCTCTGCTCAACCTTAGGGGAATCATCATTCTTGCTCAGCTTGCAACCAGTTGTCATGGGACTACAAACTAGTTTAGAATCTTCCATTCCAAACTTCTTCAACAGTTCCTTGACATACTTTGATTGTGAAATGAAAATGCCCTTATCTGTCTGATTAATTTGCAGCATGTTGATGCATAAATCTGTGGGTTTAATCGAGCAGCAACATGGGAAGTTTCTGAGATGTGGGATTGACCCTAGAAATGATCTCTAGGTTTTAAGGAAGCTAACTCTTTTGTTCTTTCAGTGGGGTTTTGGGAAAAGATTAGAAAGAAAATGTGATTTGCAGAAATAGATGCCTATATCTCAGGCGATCCACCAGATTTAAAACTACTACCCAAATTAGCACAGTGTCAAACCTTGAAAGATTAACTAGAAGATTAAAGAGCAGATATGTATGATTAACCATATTTTGTAAATAGATTAAATAGAGGTAGAACAAATAGAAACTTAGAGAAACAAGAAGTAGAAATCAACTCAGCTATGCACAGAACAACATTCTCATTTATTTGGATAGTAATAGGTTACAGAGGCAAAAATGACTGCACAAAGTAAAATATTACATCTCATTTGAAAAGCATTTACTACTAAGGAAAAGAATAAAACATATACTGCTGGTTGCTCTAAAATCTGATCTAAAGAATATGTAGAACTATGTATATGAAGAACTATCTATATCTGTCTCTCGGATCTACATTTATAGCCTAAAAAATGAAACCCTCTGAAGATCTTTTGCAACTGAAACTGGTACTCATCTGTCAAAATATCTCTAACTGTCTACAAAATCTGGCACCAATCTGGCAAATAACTAAATATCTCAACTAAACTCATTGTGTCTGTGGCTAGAAAAATATGCCTCTGTGTGAGAAAGAAGATCTCTCGCCGCCACTCTTCTTTTGTTTACCATAAAAAATAAAAGTTGCTGTGTAAATTATTTTAGGGCTACATCCTTTTACTTCCCGTGAGGAATCAAAATTTATATTTTAATAAAGTTTCACTTTATTATTTTCTATGTCTTTTAAAACCAAGAGGCTCTTTCCCTTTTATTTAATAAAGAATTTAGCTTTATATAATGGGCCCACCATTCAAAATGAGACTCTTCATTAGATTTTAGTATTTTCTAGTCTTCCTGTGACACATTTGCATTAATAAAATTAAATGAAACATTAAATTTCCCTCTTCGGGCTGCTCGACATGGTTTACTCTGATGCATTCTTTCTTTTCTCTTCACTGCTTGAGCCACGTGTATCACTTCCGCATCCTTGTTTTTTAGCTTCCTTGAAACATTCTTGGGTGCTTCCATCTGGCGCTCTCCAGAACCCTTTTAGAAACTTTTATTGCAGCTTTTATTCACAGTGAGTCAAAATCTTATTTTAATTAAACTTTACTTCATTATTAACTATGGCTTGCTTCGTAAAATTTTAGCTAGAGGGACCCGCATCATGTTTCAACTTTAATAAAGATTTTAATCTTTATTTAAAACTGAATCTCTACCTGTGAGCTTCTGAGACATTAATATTTGAAACTAAAATAAAGCATTAGCTTTATGAAAGGGGTCCATTGGGTTAAATGAAACTCTTTATTGAAATATACTTTAGCTTTGTGACACATTCGATGCCTTATGAAATAAAAAAAAAAAAAATTATTTCCTCTCCTCCGCTCCTGCCACGTGGCTCATTCTACTGCTCCCTTTAGCTTCTCTTTATTGCTGCTCCCACTTGTAGGCTTCCTCTTAATTCCAAGTCTCTCTCAAACATGCTCAGGTGCCTCCAAGTGTCATTCTCTGGAGCTTGCTTCTCAAAGACCAATTTCTCCTTTAAATCCTCCATTGCTGTTAGATTTCTTTGCATCTTACGGTGACTATTCGGCTGCACTATGAATAAGAGGACTGATACATTGAATATTTTAAATGGTATAAAAAATTTGTCACCAGTTCTTGGCGAATAGCTGGGAAAATAGGCCTACCTATTTGGAACCCATAATTTCTGGTTTTGCAAAATTAGTGCCTTGTCCATTGGGCATAGAGTCACCTAGCTCTGAACTGTAACATTCATCAAACTGAAGACACATCTGAACCTGAAGATGTATGACTGAAACACACTCTGTAACTAAAATTGACTGACCCCTGAATACTGATCATTAAATCTGAGATACTGAGATAGGCTGAACCACTGAGACTGACCAGATCCTCATACACTGCAGCTAAGACTTATTGAAAGAAAACTAACTGAATTTGAAACTAATGCTATTGATGTAGCTTACTCTGAAATTGATACTAAAATATGGACAATATTGAAAGCATAAGGATATGTGCATTCACCGGGGTGGCAAAGTAGCTAATATTCTTGATAATGCTTCTCCAATTTATCCACATTGCACTGATAACTGACTAGACAAAATACATGGAAAATTATAATAGAAACTTATACCTTTTTGCCTCTCTACTCTTCGAAAGCTCATTATTGGTATAAAAACACCAGTCAGGCTTATTTGCATGATGCTCTTGCCTCAGCGGAGGGCGGGGAGGGAGAATCAGGCTTTTGAGTTCATTCATTTGATGGTATTTTAAATTTTTTGTCCATAATACTTCTTTAGTAACCTCTCTTGCTGACTCTTCAACAACATTATGACTCACGATAGCTTTGAAAATAGATGTGTAGGAGACAGAGATGCCAAGTACAGTCTTGAATTTGATCAGAATTCCTTCTTAGAAGAAGAAAGGCTTATAATGTAGCAACTATTTATGCAACTCTCTACTTTTCTAGTTGTCTCCTTGGGCCTTGTCGCCTGGTAGCTGTGAATCTTTATCAGAAAGAAGAGTATAACAATTTTCTGGAATAAAAAATAGATCAACTCCTACACTCTTTTCTCCTTGAAACACATCTTCATGATTTTCTATAGGAGGCCTTGTAAAATAAGCATCTCCTTACTCAATCGTAGGATCTTCTGCATCAAGAATCTGATAACCCTGTTGCAAAATCAAGAATAAATCCTCATCCTGCTCTAAATGTTGCTCATGTATCTCTATGCTATCTTCTTGAAGATGTGACAAATCATGATAGAAATAAAGATAGTCATTCTTGATAGACTTTGCAAAAGACTCTTTTACAACCTCTTTCTCAAGATAAGGCCTAGACTGTGCATCATTGTTGACCCAGTACTTTTTAGCTTCAAAGCCATTCTTGAAGTACCTTTCATCTTCTAGAAGCGTCATCTCATACTCAACTTTTGAATCTTTTTCATGAATTGACTAAATCTTTAAATCACATGTTGTCATAGGTGCTTGATGTTCAAGAGCATAAGAACACACTGAATAAACATGAGTTTCTTTCTTGACTTCATTTTGATCTTTGAAACATGATTCTTCCTTTATACCAAAGTGATAGAGAACCTTATCTGTGACCTTTATGGACTGATTTGCAGCTACAGAGGCTTGTAATGCATTATTTTCAAGATAATTGAGCATTCTCTGACTATATCCATGTTGCTATTCATACAGACTTGGAGGCATAAAAATTGGATCAGCATTATACATGGCTTGATCTTTTAACTCATTGATCTCATGGGAGAGGGTCTTAATAAGTTCTTTCACCACACTCATCTCCTCATGATTCGAAAAATCAATAGGGAGGGTGGGTGGACTAGAATAGGTATACATTTGACTGCAAGAAAGAACCTGAGATAGGTTATTTGCATAAGACATCAGCTATTTTAAGGGCAGAGGAGGCAGTTTACCAGACACGATGAGATTAGTTTCAGCCTTGATGGCAAGCTCTTACAACTGAGGAAGGGTTTCACCTCCTAAGGATTGTATCATGACAGAGATCTCAGGGTCTAAAGCCTTTGAATAATACAAGAATGCAAAGACTGGAGATGGTCTAATATCAACAGGGAATTTCAACCATACCTTGTCAAATCTTGAATTGAAATCATGTATAGGCTCCATTGGATCCCTTTTAATGTTGATCAGGTTTTGGGTGAGAGTGCTAACATCTACCCTTTCCCTAAACTAATTGTAGATGAGCCCACCAAGTTGATCCCATCCGATGATTAAACTAGGATGCAAACTTCTGTACCATTCTTTTGCTTTTCCTTTGAGGGAAGATGCTAGCAACAAGAGAGCATGATTCTTAGCTATGACATTGTGAATGGAGCATAAATTGGCTGTTGTTATATGGAGCCTAATTAGACTTGAAGGTTACAATTTCCCCATTTTTATCGGCACAGTTTCCCCCCAAATTCCTATGGGGTCAAGGGGCAGCGCCTCTTGCAGGGGTTTGGGGGTAGCACCCCCAAGATGACGTCAAGGGGTACCGGGAGTTATTTTTCATTGACCGACATAAGAAAACCCTATTTTTGTAACCGATAAAAAGCTTGATAAAAGTGGCTAAGGGTTAGGTGTTAGATCTAGGGGGCACACAACTGAGAGGGGGGGTGAATCAGTTGTGCAAAAACTTGCTTCTACTTGAAACACTTGATTCTTCTTTATTAGTTAACAGCATATCAATTAACCATTCATGAAAGCAGAAAGCATAAACACCGGAGTAGATAAACATCAACACATTAGACACCAAGATTTTTGACGTGGAAAACCCGGTTAAGGGAAAAACCACAGGGTGATTAACCCAAGGATTTAGAAGAATAAGATAAAATGAATGGCACATGCCAATTAGGGCTCACTGCCCGAGCACACTGCTCACAAGGAGCCACACTACCTACAAGGTCTGCATGAAGATTTGATCCGGTTCTATTTGATCGATCACAACTTCTTCAAATCTTCATGCGGACCTCTGAAATCTTAACTGGATCATCTCAAGACTCATATCTACAAACCCTTTAATCTGCATCCTCTGAATCTCAACCTATTGAGTACTTTTGCCTTCTTCTCATCACTGTTCTTCACTGTTCTAGATTGAGACTAATTTTCTCAATATCCTCAGTGCACAGCTCATTAAATTCTTCTTGTCAAAGCAATATGAGTATGTTGACATCAATGAAAACACTAGTTCACCTCATACTTGCAACATTAGAATTTTGATATATTGTATTATAGCATTTTGCAATGGTATTGAGTTATAGGGATTACTGATTGTAATCGGTTTGATTTACTGGATAATAATATTGGACTCTCTGTTTGGTGGATGTAGCCCGAGTTTGGGTGAACCACATTAAAACTTGTCTCTCGCTGTTATTAATTCTATGTATTTCCATTTCTCCGTTTAATCTTTATTTGCATTTAATTGATATCTTCTGCTGGCTAACCCTAACAAGTGGTATCAGAGCGGGTTGTGTTCGATTATCATTTGCAGAAAAGTCTCACGGTTGAGTGGGAGCAATGGCGGATGAGGGTAAATTGAAGGTCGATAAATTCAATGGGCAAAACTATCAGTTATGGAAGATGCAGATGGAGGATTACCTTTATCAAAAGGATTTATGGAGGCCATTGGAAGGAGTAGCCAAGAAACTGGCAACAATGGCTGATGAGGATTGGAATCTTCTTGACAGAAAGACACTGGGAACCATTCGGTTGTGCCTGGCACTATCGGTGGCATTCAATATAATGGAAGTGAAGACAACAGATGGTCTGATGAAAGTTTTAGCTAAATTGTATGAAAAACCCTCAGCCTCAAATAAGGTATTTCTCATGAAGCATTTGTTTAATTTAAAAATGGTTGAAGGTGGATCTGTGACAGGTCATTTAAATAAATTTAATACAATTGTCAGTCAATTGACTTCTATAAATGTCAAATTTGATGAAGTTAGAGCTCTCTTGATATTATATTCATTGCCTGAAAACTGGGATAGTTTGGTAATGACAGTTAGTAACTCTGTTTCTGGTTCAAATACTCTAAAATTTGATGATGTTGTTGGTGTTATTCTGAGTGAGGAAATTCGTACGAAAAGCTCAGGTGGATCCACATTAGGCAGTGTTTTGAATGTAGAAAGTAGGGGCAGATCAAAGGAGAGAGGAAAAGGTTCTGGAGGTCATGGGAAGTCACGACAAAAATCAAAGGACAAAAGATCCCAAATTAGAGAACAGAAGGATTGCTGGTACTGTGGGAAACCAGGTCATCTGAAGAAAGATTGCTGGTCTCAGAAAAAAAAAGGAGACAAATGAGAAGGCAATAAGGAAGCAAATGTGGTAAGTAATAAATCTGAAGATGACGCTTTGATTCTTTCCCTAGATAATGTTGATGATTCATGGGTTTTAGATTCAGGGGCCTCATTTCATGCTATGCCCCATAGAAGTTATTTTCTTGATTATGTCTAAGGGGATTTTCGGTTGGTTTATTTGGGAAACAACAAACCCTGTCAGATTGTTGGAAAGGGAAGAATCAAGATTAAGTTGCAGAATGAGAATCATTGGCTACTACAAGAGGTAAGGCACATTCCAAGGCTTAGTAGGAATTTAATTTCAGCAGGATAGCTAGCTGAACAAGGTTGCATTGTTACATTTACTGATAAAAATTGGAAGGTTTCAAAAGGTGCCTTAGTAGTAGAAAAAGGTGTGAAAGTAGGCACCTTATATCTTTGTACAGGTCATATTGTTCCTTCTACTTTAGTTGTTGCAGAAAAAAAATAAAGAGGTTTAGGAACAGTTGCTGCAGGTTCGCAGGAAGAGACTGAAATAGTTGCTGCAGGTTCTGAGACAACGCTATGGCATAACAGACTTGGGCATATGACTGAAAAAGGTATGAAGGTACTTCATTCTAAGAAAGTTTTACCAGGTCTGAAATGTATTAATATAGATTTTTGTGAAAGTTGTGTGTATGGAAAACAAAAGAGAGTCAATTTTCTCAGAGATGGGAAGCAAAAGAAAAATGAAAAGTTGGAGCTTGTGCATAAAGATGTATGGGAACCAACTTAGGTATCTTCTCTCACTGGCTCTCGGTATTATGTTACATTCATAGATGATGCAACTAGGAAGGTCTGGATTTATTTCCTTAGATAGAAATCTGATGTATTTGAAACATGTAAGAAATGGAGAAGCTTGGTTGAGAATGAGACAGGTAAAAGATTAAAATGTCTCAGATTTGATAATGGTGGTGAGTATTGCAGCAAAGAATTTGAAGATTATTGTTCCTTTAATGGAATTCATAGGCAGAAAATAGTTCCAAGGACTCCACAGGAAAATGGAGTGGCTGAACGCATGAATAGGACAATAATGGAGCGTGCAAGGACCATGTGATTGCATACTAGGCTGCCTTTAAACATGTGGGTAGAGGCTTTCAACACTACTGTATATTTAATTAATAGAGGTCCTTCAGTTCCTTTGGGCTGTGGTATTCCAGAGGAAGCATGGACAGGTAAGAAGGTGAGTTATTCTTTTCTCAAAACTTTTAGATGTGAAGCATTTGCACATGTAGAATCTGAAAATAGAACCAAGCTGGATGCAAAATCAAAAAAGTGTACCTTTGTTGGATATGGCATTGATGAATTTGATTATAGGCTTTGAGATTTTGAAAATCAAAAAATTGTGAGAAGCAGGGATGTCATATTCAATGAGAAGGTGTTGTACAAAGATCAGTTGCAGCAGCATGAGAAGAAAGAAAAAGATTATGTGGTGTTGGATGATACTCCAAATAGTGATGTTCCAGTGGTTCCTCATGCTCCGCAACAGCAACCAGAAATACTACAAACTCTAGTGAATGTTAGATGGTCAACAAGGCTAAGTAGATCTCCTGAAAGGTTTTCTTCCTCTTTGTATTCTATTTTGTTAACAGATGCTGGTGAACCTGAAGGGTATGATGAAGCTATGTAGGTGGATACACAAGTTTAGTGGGAGGTTGCTATGAAAGAAGAAATGGACTCCTTGCTGAAAAATCAGACTTGGGAATTATGTAAGTTACCTGCAGGTAAAAAGGCTTTACCAAACAAATGGGTTTACTGGCTAAAAGAGGAAGATGGAGGTAAGAAAAGATTTAAGGCCAAGTTAGTTGTAAAAGGATTTGCACAGAAAAAGGGCATTGATTTTGATGAGATATTTTCTCCGGTTGTCAAGATGACTTCTATTCATACTATTTTAAGTATTGTTGCTACTGAAGACTTGCATTTGGAACAGCTAGATGTGAAAACTACCTTTCTCCATGGTAATTTGGAGGAGGAAATATACATGGAATAGCCCCATGGATTTGAGGTCAAAGGTAAGGAGAAATAGGTGTGCAGATTGAAGAAGAGTTTTTATGGCCTGAAACAAGAACCTCGGCAATGGTATTTAAAATTTGATAGTTTTATGGCTGAGTAAGGCTACAACAGGTGTAATTCTGACCATTATGTTTATTTTAAGAGGTTAGATAATGACAACTACATTATTTTATGTTTATATGTTGATGACATGTTTGTAGCTGAGTCTAACATGGATCACATAAGAGAGTTAAAACAACAGTTAGCACAGTCATTTGATATAAAGGATTTGGGGGCAGCAAAATAAATCCTTGGTATGAAAATTTGTAGAGATAGGAAGAACAAAAAATTGACTCTATCTCAGGCTGCTTATGTTGAAAAGGTGTTGCAGAGATTCCATATGGAGAATGCAAAAGTTGTCAGCACACCTTTGCCTAGTCATTTGAAATTGACTAAGGAGATGTGTCCTAAGACACAAGAGGAGGAAGAGAAAATGTCCAAGGTACCATATGCTTTAGCTATAGGAAGTTTAATGTATGCCATGGTATGCATGAGACTGGATATTGCACATGTTGTAGGAGTCATCAGCATGTATATGAGTCATCTTGGATTGGAGCATTGGAATGTAGTAAAATGGATTCTCAGATATTTGAGAGGTACATCCAATAAACATTTATGTTTTGGGTGCTCTAATGCTGATTTAACAGGTTATGTAGACTCAGATTTGGCAGGAGATATTGATACTAGGCAGAGTACTATAGGTTATGTCTTTAATGTAGGTGGAACAATGGTGAGTTGGATTTCCAGGTTGCAAAAGGTGGTTGCTTTATCCACCACAGAGGTAGAATATGTAGCTGCAATAGAGGTAAGCAAGGAGATGATATGACTGCAATCTTTTATAGAAGAATTGGGCAAACAACAGGTTAATTATTATTTGTATATAGATAGCCAGAGTGCCACACATCTTGCAAAGAATTCTACCTTGCATTCAAAGACCAAACACATACAGTTGAGGTATCACTTCATTCAGTTAGTGGTGGATGATGGACAATTATAGTTGGAAAAGATACCTACAGATGATAATCCAGCGGATATGTTTACAAAGGTAGTGACAAGGGAGAAGCTGAGCTCCTCTTTAGCTTTGGTTGGTCTTCTCGACTGAAAACAACAAAAATAGAACAATAGAGTCCACAGTGCTTATTTCCAGTGGGAACTACAGGGTCAGTGGTGTTATGATCAATCTCCAAGTGGGAGATGATATGGTGTGAAGTCTGATCAGTTTCCAAGTGGGAGATTGTTGTTATATGGAGCCTAATCAGACTCGGAGGTTACAATTTCCCCACTTTTATCGGTGCAGTTTGCCCCCAAATTCCTACGAGGTCAAGGGGCAGTGCCCCTTGTAGGGGTTTAGGGGTAGCGCCCCCAAGATAGGGTCAAGGGGCACCAAGAGTTATTTTTCATTGACCGACATACGAAAACCTTATTTTTGTAACCGACAAAAAGCTTGATAATAGCGGCTAAGGGTTAGGGTTTTGATATATTGTATTGTAGCATTTTGTAGTGGTATTGAGTTGCAGGGATTACTGATTGTAATCCATTTGATTTACTGGATAATAATATTGGACTTTCTATTTGGTGGATGTAGCCCGAAATTGGGTGAACCATGTTAAAACTTGTCTCTCGCTGTTATTAATTTTGTGTATTTCTATTTCTCTGTTTAATCTTTATTTGCATTTAATTGATATCTTTTGCCTGCTAACCCTAACACTGGCTACATCTTGAATGTGATCTATAGGACAAACAGAGCCATCTCTAAGAAAGTGAGGTAGTGCCTTCCATGCTGTATCAAGAACTTGACCATGCTACTGAAGAACAAGAGGACTTGAATCCCAAGTCACAAAAGATAGATTTCTTTGAATATTCAGATGCACATATATACCAGGGACTGCCATGGTCTACAGGAGCAAATATCTAAGAAAGAACCTCCAATAGATTCGTCAGTTGGATGATTCATGCTCTTATGAGCAGATATTTCTATGATTTTCTATCAAAATCACAAAATACAGGGCAAAGATTCACCGAAAACAAAGACTCAAGTCTTTGAATCTAGTCCCACCGGGCGTACCAAAAACTATTGATGCATAAATCTGTGGGTTTAATCCAGCATCAACATGGGAAGTTTCTGAGATGTGGGATTGACCCCAGAAACGACCTCCAAGTTTTAAGGAAGCTGGCTCTTCTGTTCTTTCAGTGGGGTTTTGGGAAAAGATTAGAAAGAAAATGTGATTTGTAGAAATAAATGCCTATATCTAAGGTGATCTGCTGGATTTAAAGATTAACTGGAAGATTAAAGAACAGCTATGCATGATTAATGCTATTTTGTAAACAGATTAAATAGAAGCAAAAGAAATAGAAACTTAGAGAAACAAGAAGCAAAAATCAACTCAGCTATGCATAGAACAACATTCTCATTTATTTGGATAGTAACAGGTTACAAAGGCAAAAATGGCTGCACAAACTAAAATATTACATCTCATTTGAAAAGAATCTATTGCTAAGGCAAAGAATAAAACATCTATTGCTGACAACACTAAAATCTGATCTAAAGAATGTGTAGAACTCTATATATGAATAAATGTCTGTATCTATCTCATGGATCTGCATTTATAGCCTGAAAAATGAAACCCTCTGAAGATCTTTTGCAACTAAAACTGGTACTCATCTGTCAAAATATCTCTAACTGTCTACAAAATTTGGCACCAATCTGGCAAATAACTAAAAGTCTCAACTAAATTGGCTGTATCTGTGGCTGAAAAAATATGCCTTTGTGTGAGAAAGAAGATCTCTCACTGCCACTCTTCTTTTGTTTGCCATAAAAAAAAAAGTTGTTGTGTAAATTATTTTAGGGCTGCATCCTTTTACTTCCCGTGAGGAATCAAAATTTATATTTTAATAAAGTTTCACTTTATTATTTGCTATGTCTTTTAAAACCAAGAGACTCTTTCCCTTTTATTTAATAAAGCATTTAGCTTTATATAATGGGCCCACCATTCAAAATGAGACTCTTCATTATATTTTAGCATTTTCTAGTCTTCCCGTGACACATTTGCATTAATAAAATTAGATGAAACATTTAATTTCCCTCTTCGGACTGCTCCACGTGGTTTACTTCGATGCATTCTTACTTTTCTCTTCACTGCTTGAGCCACGTGTATCACTTCCACATCCTTGTTTTTTAGCTTCCTTGAAACATTCTCGGGTGCCTCCATCTAGCGCTCTCCAGAACCCTTTTAGAAACTTTTATTGCAGCTTTTATTCAAGGTGAGGAGTCAAAATCTTATTTTAATGAAACTTTACTTCATCATTAATTGTGGCTTGATTCATAAACTTTTAGCTGGAGGGACCCGCATCATGTTTCAACTTTAATAAAGATTTTAATCTTTATTTAAAACTAAATCTCTACCTGTGAGCTTCTGAGACATTAATATTTGAAACTAAAATAAAGCATTAGCTTATGAAAGGGGCCCACTAGGTTAAATGAAACTCTTTATTAAAATATACTTTAGTTTTGTGACACATTCGATGCCTTATGAAATAAAATAAAATTATTTTATTTCCTTTCCTCTTCTGCCCCCACGTGGCTCATTCCATTGCTCCCTTTAGCTTCTCTTTTTGTTGCTCCCACTTGTCAGCTTCCGCTTAATTTTGAGTCTCTCTCAAACATGCTCAGGTGCCTCCAAGTGTCATTCTCCAGAGCTTTCTTTTCAAAGACCTATTTCTCCTCTCAATCCTCCACTGCCATTAGGTCTCTTTGCATCTTACGGTGACTATTCAGCTGCACTATGAATAGGATGATGTATACATTGAATATTTGAAATGGTGTAAAAAAATTATCACCAGTTCTTGGTGACTGGTTGGGAAAATAGGTCTGCCTATTGGGAACCCATAATTTTTGGTTTTGCAAAATTAGTGCCTTGTCCATTGGGCATAGAGTCACCTAGCTCTGAATTGTAACATTCATCAAACTGAAGACACATCTGAACCTAAAGATGCATGACTAAAACACAATCTATAACTAAAATTGACTAATCCCTGAATATTGATCATTAAATCTAAGATACTGAGATAGGCTGAACCACTGAGACTAACCAGATCCTCATACACTATAGCTGAGACTTATTGAAAGAAAACTAACTGAATCTCAAACTAATGCTATTGCTGTAGCTTATTTTGAAACTGATGCTAAAATACGAACAATATTGAAAGTACAAGGATATGCCCATTCACTGGGGCAACAAAGTAACTGCCATGTCTGATAATGCTTCTCCAATTTATCCACATTGTACTGATAACTAACTAGACAAAATACATGAAAAAGTATAACAGAAACTTGTACCTTGTTGCCTCTTTGCTCTCCAGAAGCTTGTTATTGGTATGAAAACACCAGTCAGGCTTATTTGCATGATGCTCTTGCCTTAGCGGAAGGTGGGGAGGGAGAATAAGGCTTTAGAGTTCATTCCTCTGATGGTATTTGAAAATTTCTATCCACAATAATTCTTTAGTGACCTCTCTTGTTGACTCTTCAACAACATTATGACTCAAAATAATTTCAAAAATAGATGTGTAGGGGACAGAGCTGCCAGATACAGTCTTGAATCTGATCAGAATTCCTTCTTGGAGGAAGAAGGGCTTATAATGTAGCAACTTTTTATGCAACTCTCTACTTTTGTAGTTGTCTACTTGGGCCTCACCACCTAGTAGCTGTGAATCTTTATCAAGAAGAAGAGTATAACCATTTTCTAGAATAAAAAATAGATCAACTCCTACACTCTTGTCTCCTTGAAACTCATCTTCATGATTTGCTACAGGAGGCCTTGTAAAATAACCATCTACTTGCTCAATCATAGGATCTTCTCCATCAAGAATCTGATAACCCTGTTGTAAAATCAAGAATAAATCCTCGTCCTGCTCTAAATGTTGCTCATGTATCTCTATGCTATCTTCTTAAAGATGTGACAAATCATAATAGAAATGAAGATAGTCATTCTTGATAGACTTTGCAAAAGACTCTTTTACAACCTCTTTCTCAAGATAAGGCCCAGATTGTGCTTCATTGTTGACCCAGTACTTTTTAGCTTCAAATCCCTTCTTGAAGTACCTTTCAGCTTCTAGAAGCATCATCTCATACTCAACTTCTGAATCTTTTTCATGAATTGACTAAATCTCTGAATCACATGTTGTCATAGGTGCTTGATGCTCAAGATCATAAGAACACACTGAATAAACATGAGTTTCTTTCTTGACTTCATTTTGATATTTGAAAATTGATTTCTCCTTTATATCAAAGTGACAGAGAACCTAATCTATGACCTCTATGGGCTGATTTGTAGCTATAGAGGCTTGTAATGCATTATTTTCAAGATAATTGAGCATTCTTTGACTATATCCATGTTGCAGTTCATGCAGACTTGGAGGTAGAAAAATTGGATCAGCATTATACATGGCTTGATCTTTTAACTCATTGATCTCATGGGAGATGGTCTTAATAAGTTCTTTCACCACACTCATCTCCTCATGATTCAACAAATTAGCAGGAGGGTGGGTGGACTAGAATAGGTATACATTTGACTGCAAGAAAGAACCTTAGATAGGTTATTTGCATAAGGCATCAGTTGTTTTAAGGGCAGAGGAGGCAGTTTACTAGACACTATGAGATTACTTTTAACCTTGATGGTAAGATCATATGACTAAGGATAGGTTTCACCTCCTAAGGATTGTATCATGACAAAGATCTTAGGGTCTAAAGCCTTTAAATAATACAAGAATGAAAAAACTGGAGATGGTCTAATATCAACAGGGAATTTCTTCCATACCTTGTCAAATCTTGAATTGAAATCATGTATAGGCTCCATCGGATCCCTTATAATGGTGATCAAGTTCTGGGTGAGAGTGTTGACATCTGTCCTTTCCCTAAACTAATTGTAGATGAGCCCACCAAGCTTATCCCATCCGGTGATTGAACCGGGCTGCAAACTTCTGTACCATTCTTTTGCTTTGCCTTTGAGGGAAGATGCTAGCAACAACAGAGCATGGTTCTCAGCTGTGACATTGTGAATGGAGCATAAACTCGCTACATCATGAATGTGATCTACAGAATAAATAGAACCATCTTTAAGAAAGTGAGGTAGTGCCTTCCATGCTGTATTAGGAACTTGACCCTGCTGCTGAAGAACAAGAGGACTTGAATCCCAAGTCACAAAAGGTAGATCTCTTTGAATATTCAGATGTACATATATACTAGGGGCTGCTATGGTCTATAGGAGCAAAGATCTAAGAAAGAACCTCCAATAGAGTCACCAGATGGATGATTCATGCTCTTATGAGTAGATATTTCTATGATTTTCTATCAAAATCATAAAATACAAGGCAGAGATTCACCAAAAACAAAGACTCAAGTCTTTGAATCTAGTCTCACCGGGCGGGCCAAAAATTGTTGATGCATAAATTTGTGGGTTTAATCCAACAACAACATGGGAAATTTCTAAGATGTGGGATTGACCCCAGAAATGACCTCCAGGTTTTAAGGAAGCTGGCTCTTCTATTCTTTTAGTGGGGTTTTGGGAAAAGATTAGAAAGAAAATGTGATTTGCAAAAATAAATGCCTATATCTAAGGTGATCCACCAGATTTAAAACTACTACCCTAATTAGTACAGTGTTAAACCTTGAAAGATTAACTGGAAGATTAAAGAGCAGATATGCATGATTAACCCTAGTTTGTAAACAGATTAAATAGAGGTGAAAGAAATAGAAACTTAGAGAAACAAGAAGTAGAAATCAACTCAGCTATGCACAGAACAACATTCTCATTTATTTGGACAGTAACAGGTTATAAAGGAAAAAATGGTTACACAAAATAAAATATTATATCTCATTTGAAAAGCATCTACTGCTAAGGAAAAGAATAAACATCTACTGTTGGCTGCTCTAAAATCTGATATGAAGAATATGTAGAACTCTGTATATGAAGAACTGTCTGTATCTATCTCTCAGATCTACATTTATAGCCTAAAAAATGAAACCCTCTAAAGATATTTTATAACTGAAACTGGTACTCATCTATCAAAATATCTCTAACTATCTGCAAGATCTAGCACCAATCTGACAAATAACTAAAAATCTCAACTGAAGTGGCTGTATTTGTGGCTGGAAAAATATGCCTCTATGTGAGAAAGAAGATCTCTCGCCGCCACTCTTCTTTTGTTTGCCATAAAAAAAAGTTGTGTAAATTATTTTAGGGCTGCATCCTTTTACTTCCTATGAGGAATCAAAATTTATATTTTAATAAAGTTTCACTTTATTATTTGCTATGTCTTTTAAAACCAAGAGACTCTTTCCCTTTTATTTAATAAAGTATTTAGCTTTTATAATGGGCCCACCATTCAAAATGAGACTCTTCATTATATTTTAGCATTTTCTAGTCTTCCTGTGACACATTTGCATTAATAAAATTAAATGAAACATTTAATTTCCCTCTTTGGGCTGCTCCACATGGTTTACTCCAATTCATTCTTGCTTTTCTCTTCACCGCTTGAGCCATGTGTATCACTACCGCATCCTTGTTTTTTAGCTTCCTTGAAACATTCTTGGGTGCCTCCATTTGGCGCTCTTCAAAACCCTTTTAGAAACTTTTATTGTAGCTTTTATTCATGGTGAGGAGTCAAAATCTTATTTTAATGAAACTTTACTTCATTATTAACTATGACTTTCTTCATAAACTTTTAGCTGGAGGGACCCGCATCATGTTTCAACTTTAATAAAGATTTTAATCTTTATTTAAAACTGAATCTCTTCCTGTGAGCTTCTGAGACATTAATAGTTGAAACTAAAATAAAGCATTAGCTTTATGAAAGGGGCCCACCAAGTTAAATGAAACTCTTTATTAAAATATACTTTAGCTTTGTGACACATTTGATGCCTTATGAAATAAAATAAAATAATTTTATTTCCTCTCCTCCGCTACCCCAACGAGACTCATTCTACTGCTCCCTTTAGCTTCCATTTATTGTTGCTCCCACTTGTCAGCTTTGACTTAATTCTGAGTCTCTCTCAAACATGCTCAGGTGCCTCCAAGTGTCATTCTTCAGAGCTTGCTTCTCAAAGACTGATTTCTCCTTTCAATCCTCCACTGGCATTATATCTCTTTGCATCTTACGGTGACTATTCAGTTGCACTATGAATAGGAGGATTGATACATTAAATATTTGAAATGGTGTAAAAAATTTGTCACCACAACCCAAGGAATAATTTCATCTCACCACACATTAACATTGCAAATTCTTTTAGCATCTCATCTACAAAGTTCTTACACATACCTTCATTTCCATCAAAGATTATGTCATCCACATAGACTTCAATAATCAATATTTGATCTTTGCCTACCTTGATGTACAAATTATTGTCTGCAAACCCTTTACTGAATCCTTACAACAAAAAATACCTGTCTAACCTTGCATACCAATCTCTTGGAGCTTACTTTAGTCCATATAGTGCCTTCTTCAATTTGCATACCATATCTAGTTTATCTAATAATTGAAATCCATCTGGCTGCTTTATGTGTACTTCCTCTTCCAACTCACCATTCAGAAAAAGAAGACTTCACATCCATTTGATATACTTTGAAATCCTTATGTGCTGCATAAGATAGAAACAACCTAATAGCCTTCATTCTTTCCACCAGAGGATAGGTTTCTTCATATTCTATTCCTTCCACTTGTGAGTACCCCTTACACACTAGTCTTGCCTTGTTCCTTACGACTTCTCCATTCTCATTCAACTTGTTCCTGTATAGCCACTTAGTTCTAATGACATTCTTATTCATTGGCCTTGGGACAAGTTCCCAAGATTGATTCTTCTCAATTTGCATTAGTTCTTCTTCCATAGATTTAATCCAATACTCATCCTTACATGCCTCAACCATTGTTTTAGGTTCAACTTTGGAAAGTAAGCATAAATTTACCTTTTCTTCAGCAGCTCTGCTTCTTGTCAGTACACCTTTGAGATGATAAACATTTCCACCTGTTTGCTTTCCAGTAGAAATTACTGTTCCAGATCTTTTTCTGATCTCACACCCATCATCCTGAAACATAAGATTGTAACCTTTGCTACACATCTATCCAACACTCAAGAGATAATATGCTTTAAACCTTTGACATAAAGGACAACATTAGTGTTATGCTTTCCATCAAAACTAATTGAACCTTTTCCACAAATCTTAGTAGCTTCATCACCACCAAACCTAACTACTCCACCATCAAAATTTTCAAGTTTAATAAACTTACTCTTATTAGCTGTCATATGATTTGAACATCCACTATCAATGACCCAGTCATCCTTTTCAATCCTAGCACGAAAAGTAGATATTACAATGCTTTTAGGGTTAGTACATGCTTCTAGACTCCTTTCCTTCACACATCTTCCAGAGTTAGCAGAACCAGTTTCATCTCTTATGGTAATAAATAAGAATTTATCATCATTATCATCCTCAAAATTAGGTTGATCATTACAAATGTTTGCATAGTAATTTTTCTAGACCAACCTTCCTCTGTTTTCCTTAGTCTTAATTCTTAGAGCTCTATCTAGACATCTTGAAACATAATGACCTATTTTTCCACAACTAAAACATTTAAAAGGCAACTTACCACTGAACTTACCTTTTCATCCTTCTCACAAAGATAGATTCCACTTTATCAAAGTCTTCTGAATCTGATTCAATAGTCTTCAATGATCTACCAGCTTTAAAAGTAGTCTCATCTTTTGTAGTTCCACTACTTGTGCCAAATTCTCTTATTTCAAAAGCAGTTAGAGTGTCAAGCAATTGTTCTTTGGTAAACTTATTGAAATTTTGTAATTCTTCAGTAGCTAAAACCTTATGACTGTAAGATTTAGGAAGAGTTCTAACTACATTCAATATCACTTTTTGATCATCTATATTCCCACCAAGTCCTTTGATGCCATTGACAACTTCCTCCACCTTCTATATGTATCTTGTAATGTATTCATCTTCAGACATTTGTATGGTCTCACAAGTGAGCTTCAAATTTTGCATTTTAGCCTTTTTAACCTTCTCATCTCCTTCATAAACACTTTCCAACCTTTTACAAATCTCATTAGCAATTTTCAAATTCATAACCTTCACCCACTCAGAATTAACAAGTCCACATAAGAGAGCATGTTTTTCCTTACCATCTATTTTAGTAGCTTTGATTTTATCTTCAGTATTTATAGCATTCTTAGGTAGAGTGTAATCAGACATGATGCATGTCTAAACTTCATAACCAAGAGAAATTAGAAAGGCTTCCATTCTTACCTTCCAGAGTGCATATTCTGATCCATCAGACAAGGAAGTATCCTTCTTGTCTGCCATCCTAGATCTACCTCAAGCTGTTAAGCTTTCTCCAAAGGAACCTTACTTTGATACCAATTGTTAAAGGCAAAAGACAACTAAGACTGGGGGGTGAGTTAGTTGTGTCAAAAACTTTAAACCCTCATAAACATAATCGCATCCACATCAGTTCATTTAAACGATTAATCTATTATGAAGATTTAACATGAAAAGAAGATAACATAAACTTAAACATATCAACACCATACACAATAGAACACCAAATTTTTACATGGAAAACCCTAACAGGGAAAAATCATGGTGAGGATTAGCTCACAATAAAAAGTAATAGCAATACTAAATTACAATAGGCTCACTGCTATCAAAAACAAATGCTCACTGCCAAGGACTCATTGTCCAGAAGAAGGAGAAAGAAGAAAAGGCTCATTGCCAAGAGTGAACTAATATAATTGCATCTGACACATGCATGGGTTCAGTTCCAATGAAGCATAACAACCATCGCCTTCGCATCTATATCGAAAGATAGTATACACCTTCTGCTCATTGCATCTAGTTGTCTAACTCATGAAATCTCTTGCTTCCTTTTATAACTCTCACATCATGATGCTACCTCCATGATGAACATATGATTCACAACTCCTTGACACTTATCTATACCAACATTAACCTTGAAACAATCTTCAAGGTCGGCAACACAATCGTTAATCCTTGAAACAATCTCCAAGGTCGATAAACACACAAAATTTGAATTAGGTCTGAACCTAAACATTCCATGACACAAGGGAATGAAGGTGAACCACTCTAAGCCTTAGTTTGGACCCAAATCTATCCTAGCATGCTACACAACACTAACATAATCATCAAATCAACTCCATAATTAGCGCAAACATTCTAGGTCAGCCAAATAGGGTAAACATAGGGAATTCTTCATCACATGCTTCCATGATCACAACCATAACTTGCAGACCATGTACAATAATTTAACACATTCTAGAAACACCCATGAACAATTTGAAGTCACCTAGAGACCAATAAATTCATTCACAACAACTTTCACTTGAAGAAGGTTCACTGTCTTCTCTCAAACAACATTGTCGAACTCTGCTACACAAGAACTTACTTTCCAGAGCACCAAATCACAAACCTTTTGGATAAAAGGTAGATAAGTACCTTATAGGCTTAAATCTAGAACTAAAACACCTAAAACCATTCTACAAAGAAATGTGGAGTAAAATACTTTCTCCCAGACACCTCTACACAAATCATAAACACTATCAAATCTTGTTCTCAAACTAGGGAACATAACTTTCACTGCATAGTAATCTGGAGCACAAAATTTTAGATTTAGCATCTTAAACTACTTATGAACAAAATATCCAAACCACACACTCAGATCTCCAACACAGAAGAAATGTGGAGTAAAAACTCAAATAGTATATTGTAAGCTAGAAGACTTCTTCAACACCCTGTTTCCAATATTAATCAAATTTTCTCAAAAGCACTTGGAGACTTAACTACATATGCATATCCTCAACACCTTCAACATCTATACAAAGTATCCAAACCAATTTTTAGCCAAGCAACTGAATCAAACAAAACTAACTTCATCAGAAGACATAGTTGACACCAATGACACCACAAACATTTTGACATCAATGACAACACTGATTAGCACATACTTGCAATAGTATAGTATTGCAATTTTAACATTTTCTTCCTATAGTGAAAGAAATGGAATACCCATTTATTATTTCACTATAAATTCCAAGCTTGTAATTCCATGTAAGGAAGTTATTTGGATCTTAAAAAGAAAATAATTTTCTAATTTGGCAGAGCAGATCCTTGTAGTCAAAACTATAAATAAGCCATTGAATAGAAGTTGGAAATAAGGAAAGTTATATTAGATTACCTTAGTTGAACAATAAAAGCTACTTTTTTCTAGAACTAGTTGTTTTGGTTAGGCATCCTATTTCATATAGGTTGCACTTCTCACAATTATTAGTATTATTCTATCGTCATGTGCTAGTCAATCATAAGTAGAATAAACAAAAATGTTGTTAATGTGCATGGTTATTTTTCCACCATCTTATCTTGTAAACAACTTGTCTAAAGAATGATTTATTTTTAGCCATGTTATAAACAAGGAATGTGAACTATTTGACAAAATGCCTCAAACAATGTGATTTAATAATATGGTAAAGCTATTCTTTGTAGCATGTAATTGGTTAGGGAACACCATTAGTTAAGTGTGTAGAAGATGCATCCACCAACAACAAGGTTATTTGCAATTCTATCTAGTTTGATATCTTTTCTCATTAGTTTATGATCAGACTAATTTCCCAAATTTTTATTTAAAAATAGATTGTAATTTTTCATCATGGAGGTGCTAAGCTAACATTAGTTCCACTTTGTAATGAACTATAGGAAGAAAAAAAGGACATGGTTAGTGGATAGGAGCAAGTAAAGTCTTATTTGCATCTTTTACTACTGGAACTTCTAATACATGAAATATAATTCATGGCATTTAAATGTAGTAGTGAAGTATAAGATATGACCTTGTGAATATTGTACATCTCAAACATTACATGGTGCAAGGTAGGTGAAAGTTAGAGGCCAACATATAATTGTCCACCAATAAGAAGGTTATTTGCAATTCTAGGTAGTTTGATATCTTTTCTCATTAGTTTATGATCAGACTAATTTCCCAAATTTTTATTTAAAAATAGATTGTAATTTTTCATCATGGAGGTGCTAAGCTGACATTAGTTCCACTTTGTAATGAACTATAGGTAGAAAAAAAGGACATGGTTAGTGGATAGGAGAAAGTAAAATCTTATTTGCATCTTTTACTACTGTAACTTCTAATACATGAAATAGAATTCATGGCATTTAAATGTAGTAGTGAAGTATAAGATATGACCTTGTGAATTTTGTACATGTCAAACTTTACATTGTGCAAGGTAGGTGAAACTCAGAGGCCAACATATAAATGTCCAGTAAGTTGTGCAATGTCTTTTTTCGTCTATGTTTCTTCCCTTCATGGCTTCCAATAGTTTTGGTTGTAGAGATCTAGTGTCTCTAAATGATATTCCATAGTTCACTTCCATATAGAATCTTGATAATATATTTTGTAATCAGGAATTTACTAGGTTTAGAGGTCCATGATTCAAAGAATGCCTTCATGTTTTGGTTCAATGCATTGATCCAAGAATGCCTTCATATTTTGGTCGAATGCATTGATTCCAAGAATAAGTCCAAAAGATAGTTTGCATATCTATCCTACCATTGCATTCAACTTGAAAGGATAGATTATGATTATATTAGTGAATAGGTTGTGTTATCACATAGAATTGCACCTTGCTTGGAGAGAGTCCAAGCATTCTAATGACACAATGGGAATGATCTCAAGGTATGGGACCTTGCAAATTGAGATCAGATTTCTAGAGAAGGCTGGTTCCTCATTCTAAACCTAAAGCTCAAGGAAAACTATCTAAACTTAGTGCTAATACTATAGGGAAAAGGGGTTAAAAGGAAACTAAATGGAAAAGGGGTGTTGCACCAGATTTAATTAGTAGTAAGCCTAGAAAAGACATAACAATGATCTCAATCACAAAGGAAGTTTCACATAGACTTATAGAACTAATTGAGGCTTTGTTATGAAGTCTTAGCCTATAGAGGAGCCATTCTACTCACATAATAGATCACAACTTGAAATAAAACACAAAAATTAGAGCAGAAGAGAGGTAAAATATTGTGAATATATTAATCATGAAGGCCAAAAACTATTACAATGCAAAATAACTTATAGTAGGAAAATACACAGTATAGCCAACTACATTCATGGGTGGATTAACTAGAAGACAACAAAGGCCAAGATATAGCAACAGTGAGTCAAATTCTGATAATGTTGCAATTACACTAAGAGGTATGACTACAAGAAATTTAGCAGCATAACAACCCAGAAAATTACTAATTCTTCCTAACTGATGATTACAATGCTTTTATATATCAAATCCTTGTGTAGAGGGTGCTGAGGTAGGTCCACAGGATGCAAGGTCACCAATGCAGTCATCAATGTAGGGCTAGGAACAAATGACAAAGAGGATAGAGGCCATACCTGTAGCAAATCTATAATCCTTGAAATGGTTGCCCATATGCAAGATAGGATAGGACATTGAAGATGAAAGCCCAAAAGTCATCACAGATCAAAGAAATATCTACCACTGAGTCATAGGAGTCACTTCGCATTAAAGAACTACGCCAATCCCCATAGATTTCATCTGCAAAGCCCACCAACTAGGATGAATGCTTTTAGTGCCACTGGGAAGTTTAAAAATCTTGAATTTGAATTAGGATCATAGGATGAAAGAACAGTTATAAGATCAATGGCCACCACTTTCTCTGCAAATTATTTTTCTTTTAATTCTATGTTGAGACTTGTTGAGCTCACATACGTGGCACTGAGTATATAGGTGAGTCATTTTATTTTAATAGTTGTTAGCATATAAGGGCCCACCTGAGAGATCTTGAAGAAAAGGCGCCAATGTGCCACATGTCAACATCTCGCAATCGCACACATAATCTTCCCCATAGGCAAGATTCACCTGCACCATTGTGCCACCATTTGATCTTCAAAGCTATGGCCCCACCGCTTCATCTTGTCCTTTGAAACTTGGCGCAATCTCCATTGTTTAACCTAAATCAACGATCCTGTGGCTATAAGCCCACGTGTCCTTAACACATGGTGCCATTCCAAGGCTGTGGAGTAGCAAGTGAGCCATTTTTGGTTTGGCTTCATAGAAACACGCTAAGCCTTCCACGTGACCCCCCTTTTATATACCTTTTCATTCCATTCTAGAATAGGCCATGTGCCCTCATCTCACAGTCGCACAATGAATCTTTTGTGTAGATAAGATTCCCTTGTGACACTATGGTAATGTTAGATCTTTCATCGGCCCACTTCTCTTCACTCCATCCTTTGACACCTAGTGCAATATGCTTTGTCCGACAGAGTCATCGATCATATTGCCAAAGTCCATGACATACTTTATAGCTCTCCTTATTTCACATCCCCATGGAAGGAATGTGACATTCGCTTCAGCAGTCTGCAGGCATGCAAAATATTGCCATATGGCACCCTCAGAGCTAGAAGGACTTAAGACCTAAGGAACAATGCTGACGGGTGAAAAAAGGTAAACCTTAGGACCCAAGGCTGGTCACTTCATGACATAAAAGGCTCAAGGTTGTAACTCAAGTGACCAGTAACCTAGGCTAGGCAGTTAATGAAGAATTATAACATAAAAGGAGATGACCGTAAAACCTAGGGGTTTAAAGGGAAGGAAAACACTTAGGGTTTAAGAGTTTGGAATATTTAGCTATGAAAGAAAATAGGCCAACATTTTGGTGACTTCTTAGGGGTGTTTGTCTGCCTAAACACTTGGATCTAGTACCCTAAAGCATTCATTGGGTACAAAGTCAAGGAGAGTGCAACAAGAACAAAGGAGCTAGAACAACTGGGCATGGTGCCAAGGAAAAAGAACAAGCAAGAACATATCTTCCTAATGAGAACACAATAGAGTACAAGGGTACTTATTGAAAACAAACCTAAAATAGAAACAAAACTAACCTACTCCTAAACTAGCCAATCAAGGTTGACCTTAAATAAAGCTATTATCTAGTTTTTCAAAATAACTACCCTTTTGCAATAGTTTACAGTGTTTTACACGCTTATGGACAATTAGCAAGAGATGGGGAAGGAGTTGACATATGACAAGTGTTAGGAAAAATTATGCATAAATATCAAAAGACGTCAATAATACTCATAACTCAATGGAATATAGAAATAAAGAAGATCTAAAACAATGAACAATACCTCAACAAACCTCTTTACCTCATGGCCTCCATTGGCAGCCTATTGCAAATGATTTTGTGTATGAATATGCCCTCAGAAGGTGTACCTCCTTGCTATTCCTTGATGTCAAGTGGGAATGGCCATGATAGTTGATTATAATGAAGATGAGCTTCACAACAATGGTAATGGTGACATGGTAACAAGTTGATTGCAAGCAGATGGAATTTCTACAGAGTAACAATACTGAAAGCTTGGATGAATGAAATGGAAGAAGAGGGTTCAATTTATAGACTCACAAGAGAGGAGATCAATGGTTGAGAAAGAATAAGAAGATCAATGGTTGAGAAAGAATGAGAGAATCTGTGCAAAGAGAAAGAAGACAAGTGTCACACAAAATCTATTTTGAGTTAACTATTTTTCTATTTATTGAAGAGAAGATATGCTGTCATAAAATAGAAAGCTTTATTTCTATTTTAGGAGTTTTTTGATAAAAACAAGGTTGACTGAGTTTGTTAACTCAACTTGAGGTTTGCTTTTGCATGATTTGAGAGGAATTAAATAATAAATTATTTAATTATGTGTGCATGAAGAAGAAGAATTATTTTTAGAAGATTCTGGAATAGTAGGCATGAGTTTTCCAAAAAAACACATATAGTATATCCAAAAACATTCTTATCAGATTCTAGAAGATATTAGAAGAAAAGAAAGAAAATTAAATAAATAAATTTATTTAATTGTTTGTGCAAGATTTTGGAAGAATAAATAAAATATTTGATTGTATTTTATTTTTAGAGATTGAGAGAATTTAAATAAATTTGATTGATTTATTTAAATTTGGAAGAAGAATTGACTTAATTAAATAATTAAGAATTATTTAATTGTTTGGAATAATTAAATTAAATAAAGGATTTTATTTAATTTTAACTTTAGAAGAGGTAATTAAATATTTTGATATTTAATTACCTAGACGAATATGAATCAAATAAATAAATTTGTTTATTTATTTATTGATAGAAGAATTAGAATGGAACAAATATTAAGAATATTTATTTAGATTGGGTTGTATCATTTTTAGGCATATACATTTTGCCCCTCTTTGATGCAATGCAGTTTATGGCATTGCCTCAAAGAATAAGAATTTTTTTGATAATGATACATGCCCTAGTTTTCCCTTGGTACAGGTTACAACAACAGGATGCCCCCTCAAGAGATTGGATGGGAAGAAGGGAGAAGCACGTGAGACAAACAATCTCACGATGAAGTAGGCAAAAAATAGGCTAGAGTGAAGAAAAATAGGTCATGGTTCAGAGAAACAGGCAGAAATGGGTCTGGGAAGTAGCCATAGTCGTCACACAACCAGTTAGGGTTTTCTTACTATATATAGGAGCTGGGTCCACAATTCTAGTCATTTACACACTTGGATTTTATTGATTTGTCCTTGAGAGCTTAGGAGAGCATAAGAGCATAGAGCAGTCAGCATTGAGATGGATATTCCGCGCAAGGAGCATCGCTTTGAGCAAGTTCAATGGTTCGATCGGCCAGGTAAGGCAGGACCACCGGTATGTAGCTTAGAAAACTTCACCTAGGGTCATTTATTAGCGCAATAAATGCTAGAGAAAGTTAGGCAAGATAGATGCGCAGTTTAGCAGTTCGGTACATATGCTATGTGGAACTGCACATATGATATTCTACAGTGCATTTACAGTATGGAATCACACATACACAAGTTCTACGCATATATGGCATGGGTCAGTGCATGTATTAAGAACCAATGCATGCATGTTATCTTCCAGCACATGTATTTAGGCTGCACATATATGAGGTATAGCTACGCATTTGATATGGATCTATGCATTTAAGAAATGCCATGATGTATCTACCAGAAGTGGCACACTTACTAAAAAATTGCGCATTTATCTTCTGGTTCAGCATATATGCATAGGATAGTCAGTTTACTTAACAAAATTGACTTGATTGGCATCTTGCTCGATGCATCAATCGATAAGCGATCTCCAAGATTGCAAGAATCTAGTCAAGAGATGTTGTATGTTATTTTGATCAATTTTTTTAGGTTAAGTAAGTGATATGATTCTTTAGATATGTTGAGTAGGTTTTTTTGCAGTTTAGGTTGATGCATTGCCTTGCGTGTTTGCAGGAGGACATTCGAGATATACTTATGTTGAGGGAGCAGTTTCTTTTACCAATGTTGTGGGGCTATATGCTCACTAAGATAGATCAAGAGGCTCTCGGTGCTATGGGTCTGGATTATGTTTGTTTCATGCCTGAGGTTTGTGCAAACCTCAGTTTGCTGACTGTAGCAGTGGAGAGATTCCATAGCGAGGATGGCACTTTTCATTTGCCGACTGGTGAGATAGCAATTACTCTAGAGGACATCTACAAGATTTTACACTTGCCAATTCAGGGTGAGTTGGTAGAGTATGATCCTCAGCAGGATGCAGGACTTGCGAAGTGCAGGTGAGTCTTAGATGACCTGGAGCTAGATTGTTAGGTTATCTCATGGCAGGATATTCATGACTACTCCCTAGGGATAGTGGCAGGGCTGATCAGAGGCGTTGTATGCCCTGATAAGAGGTCACATGGGTTCCCTATTGGATGGGGATGGATCATGGAGAGGAAGATTATAGACGGCACTCACTATGCATGGGGTGTATGTATCTTGGCCCACTTATATTGAGATATACATCAGGTGGTATACCACAGGGGTGCCAGTTTGTCAACAGGGGTTTCACTATTACAGTTTGGGCTATGGGAGCACATAGCTATCACTCGACTGATATGTGTGTTTTCTAGGTAGAGGGGTGAGCCATACAACTATGGATATGCAGGTGTGATTTCCTAGCACAAGATGGGAGAGCTAGATTACTGGAGACATGCGTTGGACAATGTGGATAGAGTTGTCTGGTGCCCCTACTTGGATTGTGAGCATTGGGATGACGAGGATGACAAGCTACCCTACTATTTTCAGACTCAGTGGCTTGTTGGTAGGACTCAGTTCCAGCACATGTATTTAGGCTGCACATATATGAGGTATAGCTGCACATTTGATATGGATCTGTGCATTTAAGAAATGCCATGATGTATCTACCAGAAGTGGCACACTTACTAAAAAATTACGCATTTATCTTCTGGTTCAACGTATATGCATAGGATAGTCAGTTTACTTAACAAAATTGACTTGATTGGCATCTTGCTCGATGCATCAATCGATAAGTGATCTCCAAGATTGCAAGAATCTAGTCAAGAGATGTTGTATGTTATTTTGATCAATTTTTTTAGGTTAAGTAAGTGATATGATTCTTTAGATATGTTGAGTAGGTTTTTTTGCAATTTAGGTTGATGCATTGCCTTGCGTGTTTGCAGGAGGACATTTGAGATATACTTATGTTGAGGGAGCAGTTTCTTTTACCAATGTTGTGGGGCTATATGCTCACTAAGATAGATCAAGAGGCTCTTGGTGCTATGGGTCTGGATTATGTTTGTTTCATGCCTGAGGTTTGTACAAACCTCAGTTTGCTGACTGTAGCAGTGGAGAGATTCCATAGCGAGGATGGCACTTTTCATTTGCTGACTGGCGAGATAGCGATTACTCTAGAGGACATCTACAAGATTTTACACTTGCCAGTTCAGAGTGAGTTGGTAGAGTATGATCCTCAGCAGGATGCAGGACTTGCGGAGTGCAAGTGAGTCTTCGATGACCTAGAGCTAGATTGTTAGGTTATCTCATGGCAGGATATTCATGACTATTATGACTACTCCCTAGGGATAGTGGCAGGGCTGATCAGAGGCATTGTATGCCCTGATAAGAGGTCGCATGGGTTCCCTATTGGATGGGGATAGATCATGGAGAGGAAGATTATAGAGGGCACTCACTATGCATGGGGTGTATGTATCTTGGTCCACTTATATTGAGATATACATCAGGTGGTATACCATAGGGGTGCCAGTTTGTCAGCAGGGGTTTCATTGTTACAGTTTGGGATATGGGAGCACATAGCTATCACTCAACTGATATGTGTGTTTTATAAGTAGAGGGGTGAGCCATACAACTATGGATATGCAGGTATGATTTCCTAGCACAAGATGGGAGAGCTAGAGTACTGGAGACATGCGTTGGACAATGTGGATAGAGTTGTCTGGTGCCCCTACTTGGATTGTGAGCATTGGGATGACGAGGATGACAAGCTACCCTACTATTTTCAGACTCAGTGGCTTGTTGGTAGGACTCAGTTCTAGCACATATATTTAGGCTGCACATATATGAGGTATAGCTGCGCATTTGATATGGATCTGCGCATTTAAGAAATGCCATGATGTATCTACCAGAAGTGGCACACTTACTAAAAAATTGCGCATTTATCTTCTGGTTCAGCGTATATGCATAGGATAGTCAGTTTACTTAACAAAATAGACTTGATTGGCATCTTGCTTGATGCATCAATCAATAAGCGATCTCCAAGATTGCAAGAATCTAGTCAAGAGATGTTGTATGTTATTTTGATCAATTTTTTTAGGTTAAGTAAGTGATATGATTCTTTAGATATGTTGAGTAGGTTTTTTTGCAGTTTAGGTTGATGCATTGCCTTGCGTGTTTGCAGGAGGACATTCGACATATACTTATGTTGAGGGAGCAGTTTCTTTTACCAATGTTGTGGGGCTATATGCTCACTAAGATAGATCAAGAGGCTCTCGGTGCTATGGGTCTGGATTATGTTTGTTTCATGCCTAAGGTTTGTGCAAACCTCTGTTTGCTGACTGTAGCAATGGAGAGATTCCATAGCGAGGATGGCACTTTTCATTTGCCGACTGGCGAGATAGCGATTACTCTAGAGGACATCTACAAGATTTTACACTTGCCAATTCAGGGTGAGTTGGTAAAGTATGATCCTCAGCAGGATGCAGGATTTGTGGAGTGCAGGTGAGTCTTCGATGACCTGGAGCTAGATTGTTAGGTTTTCTCATGGCAGGATATTCATGACTATTATGACTACTCCCTAGGGATAGTGGCAGGGCTGATCAGAGGCATTGTATGCCCTGATAAGAGGTCGCATGGGTTCCCTATTGGATGGGGATGGATCATGGAGAGGAAGATTATAGACGGCACTCACTATGCATGGGGTGTATGTATCTTGGCCCACTTATATTGAGATATACATCAGGTGGTATACCACAGGGGTGCCAGTTTGTCAGCAGGGGTTTCACTGTTACAGTTTGGGCTATGGGAGCACATAGCTATCACTCGACTGATATGTGTGTTTTCTAGGTAGAGGGGTGAGCCATACAACTATGGATATGCAGGTGTGATTTCCTAGCACAAGATGGGAGAGCTAGAGTATTGGAGACATGCGTTGGACAATGTGGATAGAGTTGTTTGGTGCCCCTACTTGGATTGTGAGCATTGGGATGACGAGGACGACAAGCTACCCTACTATTTTCAGACTCAGTGGCTTGTTGGTAGGACTCAGTTTATACTGGAGAGATAGATTGTGAGCAGGGTGTGGAGATAGTTCAGCAGGATACAGGGCATGCCCACAGACAGGCCCATTTTGTGAGGACACATGAAGAGAGGTTCAGATGGGGTCCAATGGCATCATATAAGGAGGCCTTGGCAGAGTTTCAGTAGATGCCTTATGTGGCTTGGCCAATGAGGAGGTTATAGATGTAGGGATGACTCCTGATTATGAGGAGTGGTTTAAAGCTCACCCTTTTTTGAGGTACTCAGGGCCTGGAAAGTTGGTTCCTCGCATAGATGAGGAGGATCCAAATGACGAGGATGGGGCCGATAGGAGGAGGAGCAGATGAAGGAGGGGTAGAGATGGATAGGGGGACAAAGGTGATGGAGGGGATGGGGGAGAAGGGGGAGGTGGAGGAGGCGGCAGAGGAGGTAGACAGAGGCAGAGGAGGAGAGCTGGGGAGGGACCCTCCTAGCAGCAACAGGTAGTGCAGCCACAGGTTGCACAGTAGGTTTAGATGCCATCACCATAGCAGGTGGCTTAGTAGCAGGTGCCCCAATAGTAGGTCATTATGACATTGTAGGGTCAGATTAGATAGCTTTGGGCATAGCTAAGGATAGATAAGTCACAGAGAGAGGTAGACACACATGTGATATTAGGGCTCACTGCAAAGTGGGATATAGCCTTGGCGAGAGTGCGGGCTATTAGGTTAGAGAGAGACTCATCTGTGGTAGCCTTGGGCACAGATGGGGCTACAGTATTTTTGGTGACACAGGTACAGCAGGCACATGCGCAACTTGTGCAGGTATAGGTGGAGCTATCGAGGGCGCAGGCCCAGACTCAGTATTACAGGGGTCTTTACCACATGGCTATGCTAGCAGATCAGAGGGCACCCAACTTCAGGAGCCAGTCTATGGCTTCCCAGAGAACAGGGGGTTCATGGTCAGGAGGGTTAGTGATGGGCCCACAATAGTCTAGGGCCGGTAGAGGGGAGGACAGTGCAGGGAGTAGTGGCTCATAGTATCAAAGCTAGCCCACAGTTACACTTGTACAGATTTTTTGCTTATGCATACAGTCTTTGATGGCTCAGATAGCCTAATATGTATATACTGGCATCATTTTTGTACCAAGACATGTATCACTATTTATGTGGTGTATACACTATATATGACATTGACTCAGAGATGGACCTTTGATATTATACATTTGGACATGCTTTATTTGATATTTATATGATGATGATGCATCTATTGATGATCTATACATGCAGTTGTTTATGCTACATGTCATGGATGCATTTTTTTTTTATTCTATGACTCTGATATGATGATGATTTAATGCAGACTTAGATGATTTCATGATGATTTGATGCAGTTTTATGTATGCAGATGTAAATGTTATCTATGTGATTATGCGGTTTATGCGATGATATTTATCTATGTTTTTGATTTTTCTATTGACACTATGTGATGATTACAAAACGTATATGGATGACCTAATGCACTTATTATGTATGCAAATGATTTAATCATGTTAATGACTATCTCATGTGATATGATATACAATTTATGCTATGTTTTTGCCATGTCCAAATGTACTCAATCGACATAGAAATGACACAATGATGGATAAAAGACTGACTTATGGAAGAATGACTCGATAGGAGTTTAGAAGCTTTTATTTGCTTTGATACTCTATAAAGGAATTTTTATTGCATGGGATATGGATGTAAAATGCAATTGGATATGTTAGTGATATGGATATAGAATGGTTTGCCATCTTGATTTTTGCAAGTATTTTGAAGTGCCTATTTCACCATTGGGTGTTTAAAATGTTGTAAGAAAATACAAGCATCTCTATATAATTGAACCGAGATGACCTAAGTATCGCTTACATGGATTTTGATTTAGCAAGTTAATACAAGTATCTAGTCAAAATTGAATTTAGATGACTTGAGTATTTCTTGCATAACAACAGACAAGGATTGCCCCTGTTCATGTTAGACCTTTGAAGTCCTTGATCTTTTGTTGATCATGTCGTTAAACAAGGCTTCACATTACTAAAGATTAATCAACAAATAGTAGACAAAGAAAATGATTATGCCCCCATCATAGCATCTTTACCTTTTGGCATCCTCGAGTAGCATAGGAAGACATAATAACAAAAATCAAAACTCTATAAGTTAACCTAATCAAACATAAAACATTCTTACATTTAGATGTGTTATTCTTGCCATAATTTAGATAGAATCAGTTTGAGTGTGTTAGGTTCACATTTGCTTTGCGTTGGATAGGTTGATGCCTTGCATCAAGATTTCCATTTTGAAAATGGGTTTTGCTTGTGCTTGCATGCATGCCTAGTAAAACGGACCCTCAGGGACTAACCTAGTGCCTCGAGGGTGCATTGCTAAATGGCCTTGCCTTTGTGACAATGCAGAGGCAATGTATTTTGGGGACTTGGACCATGGATTGACTAGAGGATAGATGACAAGATATGGGATGGAAGGAAAGGTGGAGCCTCGGGGGCACATTGAAAATGGCCTTGCCTACATGACGATGCAGAGGCAACGTAGTTCAGGGTTGACCCTATGGTACTGATGATAGACACTATGCTAGACTGACATTGTGGATATGGTATTGGATAAGACCCTAGTTGGATAGGGTGACAAGAGAGATAGAGTATCAAGCCATGATAGGTTATCGTTAGGTTGCACAAGGTGCTTTATTATGGAGAAGATATGGATCAGATGAGAAATGATGGTAGGAAGAATGGACACAAGGTGATTGGTTTCCCAAAGATGGAGAAGGCGTTTCATCACAAGTAGCACTTATTTACCAGGTTTTCACTACTTACTTTTATTTGTACAAAAATCCAGAAGTACACACGACACCTGTTTGCTAGGTTTTCATCATGGTACCTATCTAAGGCACTTGTTTGCCAGGTTTTCACTAGAGGATGATTTTTTTGTTGTTTTTCCTTTTTCTTTTTTCTTTTTTGAATTTTTATGATTTTTGTATTTTTTTGTATTTTTTCTGACTTCTTTGATTTTTCTGTATTTTATGCCCCCCTTACATTGGAGTTCTCTTAGGTATAGAACCGACGAAGATGCATACTATTGATTGGGTCATTAAACAACTCACCCTCTGATGTTGCTAACTGATATGCCCTCGATCCATAGGCTGCAATGATGACATAAGGACCAAGCCAGTTGGGTTCAAACTTACCTTTCTTTTCTCAGTCCTATTGATTGCGGGGATTTTCTTTGAGTACTAGATCGCCAACATTGAAGACCCTTGGACAAACTCTGTGATTGTAGCTTCGTGACATCCTCTGTTGATATGCTTTGAGATGGTTAAAGGCATGTTGTCTTCTCTATTCTAACAACTCTAATTCTTGTAATCTGCAAACTCTATAGTCTTCATCAATAATGAGACCTTTTGATGACACCCTTAAGGATGGTAACTCAACCTCAATGGGTAAAATGGCTTCTGATCCATAGACAAGGGCATAAGGGGTAGTGTTGATGATGGTTTTGATGTAATCATAACAATTAGTTAAAATTCACATAAAATGAACCAAAACTGACTTGAAAGATATGAAGAAATCAGTTAGGATTCACTTAATTCCAAGTTTAATATGGTCAGGTCTTGACCTGTTGGGCAAATTCAGTTGGTCAATGTGAAGCTGTAATGTTCAAGGGGCATTACGTGATTTAGGGTTTCTTAATGATTAACTGGACTCAAACTATGCAAAAAGATTAATAAATGTCAATATGTTGTTCATTCCTTTTGCATAAACTTATACTTGTGCTGCAAAACTTTAAATAGTCTTCTCAGATTATTGCGCCTTTCTTCTCTTAAATATGTAGACACCCAAAATTGTCCCAACTTTGTCCATGTCTAGCAACACCTTGTTAAAACATTATCCTAGATAGCTTGTAGCATTTTGTCCTAAATCCCACTCTTAATCCCATTTATCCATTAAGCCAATTAATTAAATAAATTTTATTTATTTAATTAATTTCCACATCATATCTTATCTCATCCTAATCCCATTATCCAATTAATTAAATAAATTTTATTTATTTAATTAATATCTAACTCATATTCCAACTAATTCAAATATTTTATTTGAATTAAGTTCTCATCATAAGCCGACTTTCCAATTAATTAAATAAATTGTATTTATTTAATTAATTTATCTTATCATTTAGCCGACATGTGTGCCTCTTTCATTTAAAAAAGATAAGTGGTACTACAGCCTTTTATTTAATATCTTTTATATGTAGTACTTTTTATGTACACAAGCATACATGAGCCCTATTCTCCTTGACACTTGTCAAATGACTACAACTCCCTTGAAGAGTGGGAATACCTAATCAATCCTAGCCATCCACATCAATCAATTAGCTTTTTAATCTTAGCCGTCCATTGGAACCAAGCCTTTCCTATAAATCAACCCCCTCACAAGCCATTAGCAAGGCATTGAGCTTCAAGTAACATTATTCTGCCAAATCTTCTAACATGCATTGAGCCTCAAGTACCCTTATTCTATTGAAATATCATTAGAGCCTTTGCATCCTTCATCTATCATTCATTCTAGCATCTTCATCTTAATGTTATGCTGCAGAATCGAGCAACCAACACAACAAATTGATCAATCAAGCTCATCTTGCATCTTCGAGGTATTGAATTATTTGGGTTTAGGTTATGCATTTCAATTGTTTGATCATTTCCATTTATAAATCCAAATTTTTCGATATACATTTGGCACGCCCGGTGGGACTCACGTCCCTAATTAACTTCATTTTTTGGAGTTGTTTCTTTGAAGATCAGATTTTGCAGGTGCTCGCAGAAAATTTCGGTTGCTTTTGAACGAAAATCCACCACTTCCAAATTTTTGCGTCGCTTTTAAGCTGGAACAGGCCGCATCGTCCTCTCTGGATCGCCTTTGAACGAACAATCGTCGCTTGAGGTCACTTTTGACATAACAGTCGCCGCCTTTGCATATATTCGCATCGCTTTTATCCTAACGGCGATCGCTTCTGCTTTAATTTGGGTTGCTTATGCACTAACAGTCGTCGCTTGAGGTAAAAAGTATCGCTTTTGATTTTAAAATGTTCGCTTGTTATTTTTGCGGCTGCTTTGACAGTACTTACCACTTTTGACCTAACAGCCACCGCTTATACACATAATCAGGTCGCTTTTGACATAACAGTTGCCGCCTTTGCATATATTCACATCGCTTTTATCCTAATGGCGATCACTTCTGCTTTAATTTGGATCGCTTTTGTATTAACAGAACCCGCCTATTGTTTTTGTTGTTCGCTGTGGGGTTTTCAACTGAATTAATCGCTTATGGCCTAACAGTGATCGCTTCCGCATTAATTTGGATCACTTTTAAAATAACAGTCGTTGCTTTTGATGTCATGTGTGTCACTTATGGACTGACAGTGCTCGCTTTTGACCTGATATGCATCGCTTTTGAATTAACATTGATCGCCTGTGTAGACAGGGTTTCTGTGTTTTAACTATCTCTTTTTGCAGACAGGTTGCTTTTAACCCGAAACCGGTCGCTTTAGGATATAACCGCGTCGCTTATGAATCTGAAGATGCCGCTTTTAAATGGATATGAATCGCTTATGAACTGACATTGCTCGCCTCTGCAGGATAGGGTTTTGACTGTGTTTTGTAGATACAGGTTGCTTTTAGCTCGCAACCGTTCGCTTCGGGGTTTATCTGCATCGCTTCTAAGCTGACAAGAGTCACACCTGCATAACTTTCACATACGGAGGCTAAATCGCACAAACAAGGACTCATTGGAAATCTGGGAGGATAAGCTTCACAACTGTACCACTTTTATCAGGTGACTATACTATTTTTCAGGCTTTTTTATCAGTCAAAGTTCAGGTTCATTGCAAACTTCATTTGAGCATAACTTGCACAATTTTGATCGTTTTTCAGCGAATCTTTTTTTCAAATTGCTTAGAATCTCCTAAACTTTCTGTTTATGCAATCTATTTTTCTGTATCAGATAATTTTCATCAGAATTTTCAGATTTCATCTTTTTCATGTAATCATCTTCTTTGCAAGTTTACTTGTTTCTTTTTGGAATTGGTGACTTGTAAGGGCATCCAAGGAGCTGGAGCAGCATTGGCATCAACATCTACAGCAAATTGGAGAGTGATTGTATCAGGTGCACTCATTCTAATCTTTCATCTCTTTCATCTTCTAATCTTGTTTGTAAACACATTTGGATTTTGGGCATAAAACGAACAATTGTTTGCAAATTCACATCAAAAAATTGGGCTAAAACGAACCATTGTCTTTCATCACATTTGGATTTGGGATTTAAAACAAACAAGTGCTTGCATTGTCTTCCACACATTGAATTTCTAAGGATAATGAACCCCATGTGAGTGTGACCAAGTAAATGTGTATGCTCTCTCCTCGCGTCCCAACACGAACTTGGAGATCAAAAACACTTACTTGTGTTGCTTTTGTTTAGCCTTAGAGAGGCCTGCCTTGGTATCCACCCCAAGGGAATGACCTCAAGCGGTACTTTCATCTGGTCCGCTATAAAAATTAGAGGATAAGGCGAAAGCCAAGTCTAACCGGTATTAGCGCTCACCATACAGTGCTAACTCGAAAGGAGGTGTACCTTTGTGTATATTAAAACTCCTAGTAGGGTTAGTTAAAGTCTTAAGTGGCTTGCTGGATGCTCGTGGGGTGCCGGTCCCCTAGATTTTCACTAGAACCTCCTTGTGATAGTGGCCTTGCCTTAACTAGGACTTGTTGAATTGTCTTCATGTGCTTGCTTAACCATCATCACATTCTTCCAAACTAAAACTTGCTTATGTGTCTTGCGTGAGTGATTCATGTGTGTATATGCATAATCATTTGTTTGAATATTGCCATATCAAGCTCTAAACACCAAACACATAAACAAATCAATCTAAACACATCATCTAAACATTCCACATCATCATCCAAATCCCTAAGCAAGCACTTGCTAAAAGGACTTAAGACAAACACTTGGTGACAACATGTCTATGCTAGAAGACCCAAAAATCAAATTCGAAAGATTCCTCCAAAATATTTATCAAGGATCACAACCCCTCAACCAAAATGCCATTGAAATATTACAATTCTTCATCCAAAAAGCTCAACCCCATGCAAGCCAATCACCTCAACTACAACACTTCATAGCCCAAGTCCAACACCTTTTAGCCGCTAGTCAAGCTCGACAAGTACATCAATACTTAGCCACTCCATACCAACCTAATCCACCTCATAGCCACATGTCGTATCCATCCACTTCCTATCAACATAATCCACCTATCCACCAAGTCAATGCCATGTCAACCTATGAACATCCACCTCAAGCTTATCCAATCCTTCATGCCACCATTCCAATGCACTACCAAGCCCATCCACAAGGCAATCAAGTGATATTACAAGAACAACATCCAAGTTCAAATGGCCTTTTGTATATAAATCAAGTGAGCCCAAGTCAACCATGGCAACAAGATGAAATGCGCTCAACTTTGAGTCCACCTCAAGATCATTTGTCTACATATCCTACCATTACATCTAGCTGCCAAGACTATCAATGGCCTCCCCAACAAGCACAAATGAGCCCAAATCCACCTTTGCAACAAGAAGCACATGCAGCTCCAAGTGGCCCTTTGTACATAAACCATGCAAGCCTAATGCAACAAGACTTAATTACCTTTGACAAGGGAGATACCAATCTAGAGTGGCCACCACCATCCAATCACATGCCATCACATGAACCAACAAGTCCTATCCCAACACCACCATGTGATCCCAATCATAGTCCATTGATCCCTTTACCTTCCAAACCACCAAGCCCTTCATTACCTTCCTCACCATGTCATTCTAATCCTTCACCTAAGGATGCGGCTGAGAGAGTTTTACAAAGGATGCTTGAAGCAAAACTCATTGAACTTCCTAAAGTCAAACCATGTGAAGAAATTCCATATGATGAACATGATTATTGTGCATACCATAGGACCAAAGACCACAATACAAATCAATGCCCAATATTTGTCCCAATTGTTTACAAGGTGTACCTACTTATAATGGGAAAACATGCCACACTATCCCCATCCTATGTGTCACCCCCATCTAGTCCAAATCCTAATCCATCCAATCCAATTATCTCTCAACCTAATCCTTGTCCTAATCCTAATTCAACACCATCTACCATTATCATCCATCCATTATATTTCCCATCCACCCATACACTTGCGAAGGATGTGATCCATTGGCTACTAGATAGGAATAAACTATCCCCATGTCAAATACCAATTCATGAGCCTACCAATGAACTTCCAAAGGTCATGTCCAATCCTATAATCTCATCATGTGGTTCACATATCCTTGAGCCTCTTCAAGAGCCTTCCATTAACATGCCTAGCCCTTTAAGCCCATCATGTGATCTACAAGCCAACAAGTCTATTCAAGAGTCTCCAACCACAAGCCTAAGTCAAGAGCCTATCAAGTCCACTCAAGAACCTTCCACTTCCATCCAAAGTCAAGAGGTATGTCAAGAGCATAATCTTAAACATGTGGAAATATTGAACCTTAATCTTAATCAAGATCAAAGCACCTCTAAGTTCCACCTATCCATGACCTACTTATGGGTTGCCCTCAAGCTATTAGCCATCACCATGACCTCATTCATGAGCAAATTTATCCCTTTTATAGCCCACTTAATCCTACTTTTGCTCATAGTTATGATCAAGGTTCTAGCTAAAATCATGAAAACCATGATGATCCATTTGGCAAAACTTTATCTATCTCATGATCAAGATGATATCTATGATGAAGAACCTATTAAAAAGTACCTTGATCCTATCCATAATCCCATAACCATCCATGAGCGAGATATCCAAATTGCTCCTAGTCGTCCTCCATCTAGCCCTATCCATAATGAGCAAACATCCACTTGTCATAATGAGACATGTGCCTCTCAAGAACACATAAGCATAGAAGATCAAACAAATAACTTGGATCTTAGTGAACACAATGCTAATGATCCTCCCTCCACATCTACCATCGATCCCATTTCAAGTCCACCATCATGTCCTAGTGGTCTTACCATCTTCCTCCATGAATGTTCTTCCTTAGGACAACAACAACCATTGTCCTCCATTTCATCTTCTCCATCCAATAAAGAGCTTAAGTCTAGCTCCCAAAACACATCTAGTCCCATAGTCAATCGCATCCTCCAAAACATGAACTACAAAGGTAAAGGCCTAGGCTTTTATAAACAAGGTATTTTGGAGCCAAACCATGTCAAGATTCCTTCCTGCTCATATGGCCTTGGATACACCCCCCAAGGTAAACAAGGCCAAGATGTTGGTAATCTCTTCATGCATCCTAAACCTATCACTTTCCATCACACCCCCCATCTACCCAAAACATATGTTGTCATTCCAACTCCATCATCCTATAAATGTCAAAAGCATGTGACCATACACCTTCCACCACCCACTTTGCCTCCACTTTTACCAACTCCAAATATCCCTCCATCCATCTTGCCACCGTTGCTTCCAACACCTAACATACCTAGCATTCATAAGTATCCTTACATCCCTAATCATGACCAACAAAAGCACACATCGTTTGAGCATAAAGCTTCCAATCATTCCATCCACTCCACCCACCCCATGGGATTCAAAAGCAAAAATTTTGATGCCTCTACCTATAAAGCTAAAAGTCCTACCAAAAATCCTAAGGACTCTCATGTCTTAGGGCACAAACTTGAAAAATCAATACAAAGAACCAAAGCAAAGCAATCCAAAAAGCTATCCAAGCCCATACCTCCAAAAGCAAAGCCCAAAAACAAAATGATTTGGGTTTCTAAGCAAACAGCTAGCAAAGTGAATGAGGCATCCTCATCTACATCTCAAGAATCCCAATCACCTATCTCCATCCAAAAGCCTACTTCCATACAAAACTTCCATTCCCTTAAAAAATCCCACAAGCAAAACAAAAGCACTAAAAATACCAAATCTATGTGGGTTCCTAAATCACTTCGTCAACCATCCCCTAAGCAAACATCTCCATTGCTTCCTACACCACCATCTCATCAAAAGCTTCAATGTTTATCACGGTGTGTGCAACCATTGGTCATGGTTCCCTTCCACTCCACAGCACCTCCACATAACTACATCTCCCCATCTTCCATCCATTATCCTATATATCTCCCCCATGCTATCCCTATGGTCCATGCTTTTGCATAAGCCTACCATAATTCCACTTTATAATCCATTATCTACCTAATCCATCTCCCATCCATGCAATCCCTTATCAACATCAATGAGCATAACGACATGGTCTATGCGATGACATCATTCTCTAGCGGGACTACCAACATTCATAACACTAGACACTTGAGTCCCTCTTATCCATTACCATGGTGAAAACCTGGCAAACAGGTGCCATGTGTAATTGTCAACCCATCTAAAAAGCAAAAAAGTAAAAAAAAAAAAATCAAAAAAAGTAAAGAGAAATCCCTTCGTCCAATGGTGAAAACCTGGTAAACAGGTGCCTTGGATAAGTACCATGATGAAAACCTAGCAAACAGGCGTCATGTGTAGGTTGATCTTCTATGTCACTTACACTTGGGGGCACATTGTCTCATCCAACCTATCCATTTCCAAACTATCTATCCCATTATATCATACCAACCTATCTTATCCTATCTTGTTATCCTACCATCCTTAGCCATTACATCCATATACCTATCTTATTGAACCCATTCATCCACCCTTCCTCCTTTTGATTTTGATGAAGACATAGGGGCAAGATGTTGAAACATGTTTTGATATTTCTTGGCATACCTTCTTTCCAAACCAAGTCCTATCCATTGACCATTTATCCATCTCATTTAAACCAATCCATCATGTCATCCCTTGGTCATGAATTTTGTCATGTAAAAATCCTAAGCATTACCACCTAGAATGGGGCAAGTTCTTCCTATGCAACATAGCCTTTGGAGATCACATCCTAGCTCCTTTATGATCCATCTACTATGGAGTATCCTTATCACGAGCTTTCCATCTTATAGCTTATCCCCATCTGTTTATCATGAGCTTTCCACTATAGCCTACCTATCCATTTATCATGAACTTTCCCTTTTATGGCCTATCCTCTTATCTATCCATCCAACTCTTATGAACCTTCCATCCCATCCAACTATCATCAGCCTTTCATCTTATCCACTATCATCCATCCTTTTATCCATGCTTTACACCTAGACTTGGTTTTCTCCCTTGTCATTGGTATCTAGCACAAAGGCTACCCAAATTGTAAATCTATTGACATCCCAAAACATTGAAAAACACAAAAAAAAAAGCAAAATATTCTCAAAAATCCAAAAAATCACTATCCAACGAAAAAATCCAAGCAATAAAACCAATCACATCAATCCAAAACAATTCATTCCATCAATACTCAATCAAAATCAAATCATCATCATCAATTCTTCCTATCAATAACATTCATCCATTTCAATCAATCACTTCTTCCAATCATATCAATCAAATCAATCTAAGCAATGATCTTAAATCCAAGTCACATTAATCCATATCAAGCAAGCCAATCAATCAAGGAACATTATCCAATCAAATCAACAAGTTTTGATCCTAATCTTGTCATGAGCCCAATCAACAATTATCAATCATCATCAATGGGATATAGCGTTCCCACATCCTTGTGTTGATCTAGGGATATAGCTTACCCCATAATGACAACACTATCATCATCAATCAAACAATCAATCATTGGTTTATGACTTGACAAGGGCAATACCTTGTTTGTTTTACATCCTTTGAACACATTGAGAACACTTGCTTATGCTTAGATTGAGTAGACACTCTAATCATCACACCATCACTATCATCACTCAAAACAATTCAATAGCAGACATCAAAACCAAAGCACATCAAGCTAGCCTTCAAAACAAATCTAATAACTTCAGCAAATCAAAAGTAGCTCAATCCACCACATATCATCACATCATCAACATTTCATCAATCTCAATCCATTTTCATCATCTCATCAATAAAACACAAATCAGAACTACATCTCATTTCCATCGTTAAGTGCCTTGATCCCATGGATATAGGGTATGTAGGCAATCTGGAGTATGAAGGAAGTGCCCAGATTCAGGCACAAGCGATTTTCCTCTTTCTTCTCTCATCATTTCTTCTATCATCTATCTTATACATCATCAATAAACAACTTCTTCCAATCAATCTATCATAGCACATCAATCCAATCATCACTTCATCTAATCATCCTTCAATCATCTTCCAATCATTCCAAGCAATGATCCAAATGCAAGTCAATTCTTAATCCATACCAATCAAGTTAATCAATCAAACCAAGTTATCCAAACGCAATCCATGGTCTTGATCCTAGCCTTGTTGTAAGCCAAATCAATCAATCAATTAGCCAACCAACTCAGCAAACAACCTTGGGTTGATCTAGGGATGTAGCTTTCCTCGCAATGACAACACTTTCAACTATCATCAATCAGCAATTAATCATTGGTTTACAGCTTGACAGGGGCAATACCTTGTTTGTTTCTGTATTATTTGTGCATGCTTGTTTGCTTGCTTGTGTGTGTTATCTTTTTATCTTGCATTTGTATCACACTGGTATCATTCCAGCTAATATTCATATCTTGTATCCAGACAAGGTTGTATTATGCTGGGGCATGAGACACATCGTCACCTTGGTTCCTTATACCTTGGTGCATAACATTTGTGCTATATCAAACATTATGGTTGCTCACTTCCATTGCAGCATAACGCATCATTCATTTCTTCTATCCATTCCCTTAGCTTTCTTCTGTAGCCAAACCATTTCTTTTCGAGAGCATACCCGTGTTTGTTCAACCCACCTATCCTCTCGAGGGGGCATCACCAACCTATCATTTCTACCATCATCATCATCATCAGCATCCCTATCAATTATCCATACCTTAACTTCTTTGAAATGATGTTACTCAACATAAATCTCATCACTCGAACATCATCTCAAAGAGGGGCAAAATGTAGACACCCAAAATTGTCCCAACTTTGTCCATGTCTAGCAACACCTTGTTAAAACATTATCCTAGATAGCTTGTAGCATTTTGTCCTAAATCCCACTCTTAATCCCATTTATCCATTAAGCCAATTAATTAAATAAATTTTATTTATTTAATTAATATCTAACTCATATTCCAACTAATTCAAATATTTTATTTGAATTAAGTTCTCATCATAAGCCGACTTTCCAATTAATTAAATAAATTGTATTTATTTAATTAATTTATCTTATCATTTAGCCGACATGTGTGCCTCTTTCATTTAAAAAAGATAAGTGGTACTACAGCCTTTTATTTAATATCTTTTATATGTAGTACTTTTTATGTACACAAGCATACATGAGCCCTATTCTCCTTGACACTTGTCAAATGACTACAACTCCCTTGAAGAGTGGGAATACCTAATCAATCCTAGCTGTCCACATCAATCAATTAGCTTTTTAATCTCAGCCGTCCATTGGAACCAAGCCTTTCCTATAAATCAACCCCTTCACAAGCCATTAGCAAGGCATTGAGCTTCAAGTAACATTATTCTGCCAAATCTTCTAGCATGCATTGAGCCTCAAGTACCCTTATTCTGTTGAAATATCATTAGAGCCTTTGCATCCTTCATCTATCATTCATTCTAGCATCTTCATCTTAATGTTATGCTGCAGAATCGAGCAACCAACACAACAAATTGATCAATCAAGCTCATCTTGCATCTTCGAGGTATTGAATTATTTGGGTTTAGGTTATGCATTTCAATTGTTTGATCATTTCCATTTATAAATCCAAATTTTTTGATATACAAAATATTTATGAAAATTGTCTACTTTCAAACTCTGTTATGCGTGCTCTTTTCAAATATGAGACAAATTTTCTTTAAATTTCTACGTTTTCGGCTAATTATTTTCAGATGGGTTTGGAAAAGTTAGAAAGATCTAATCTACACTTCATTCACTCTATTCGAAGGATCTAATTGTTCTATTATGCACTTTATAAATAATACAACAATTTGATCAAATCCACAGACAAAACCTTAAATGTATATTCTGAGCATTTTCACAAACATACACCTAGGATTGCAAGTTCTAAGAGAAAATGTCTCAAACACAAAGAAGAGCAGGAAAACACTAAGAAGATAGATGCAGAATTCTAGATTCAATTGTATTAGAAACAGACAATGATATAAGATTTACAATGTCTAAATGACTCTTAGCTTCATTGACCAAACTACAGAAAACTTACAAGCTTTACAGATACAGTAAGGAAGCTAGATGTTCCACGCATTCCTTATTGCAGACACAAGTGACCTCCTTCTTCTACTTCTAAACTCAAAGGTCCCTCTATTCTAAAAAATCCCTATGTAAAGTATTACAATGTAGAGAGGCACAATATATAGACTTTGATTGTCCTTAATAAAACTCAAAACCCTAGTTTAAACCCTGGTTCAAACCATTGGTTACAACAACAAATGCTGGTGAACCAGTCTCCCAAAATATCTCTGTGCATACATCAAATCTGGGTGAAATATGCCCTCCTGGAAACCCTAGCAGCTCAATAATAACTTCCATGGTCTACTGCAATAATGTCTTCAACTGCATTTTGTCTTCATTAGTGAAGACCCTTGACTTCTTTGTACTTCATCCTTATCTTCCTCTACTCTTGAAATCGGATTTCCTCCTCCGTGATGTCATTGTCATAAAGTTTCAGCCCCTTCTTCAACTGCAAACCTGCAAAAATAGATAAACAATAAGTATCATCATTTAATAAACCTGCAAGAAGAAAAACAACTGCCAAATCTAGTCGTGACTGTGTGAATGTGGAAATCGGGCCCCAAATATGTGGAAATCACGTCCAAAAATGCATATACAGTGCTTAAAAAAGTTGGGTCAACCATCGTTGACCGAAAACATGCATTCAGGCTTCAAAAATAACTTCAAAATTCCTATCGCTTCAATTTCCCGCTCATTTTCCTTGTTTAAATCCATGTATATTGATATACATGCGGGGCGCGATACAACGAATTAATCAAATTCCAATTTGCCTCTGAGTTCCACAATGTATATTTCGTTGTATGCTGAGCAATGTATATTTCAATATACATTGTGGACATGATACATTGGTTCAATCGGATTTCAATCTTTTTTAATTCCACAGCCTGTATGCTTCCTTTGTATATTTCGTTTGCATATTGTAACATACAAACACAAAATATACAAGCATTTATCTCCGTTTCATAACTTTTCAATTCCGTGGCTTGTACATTTCGTGATGCATCTTGGCTTGTATGTATCGAAATATACAAAGTGCGAACATATAATGAATTAACCTCTTTTAACTTTCCGTCACGCCCACGGTATGTATATTTTCATTGTATCCTTGAGACATACATTTCGGGCTTGATACAAGCATTTAATTGGATTTAAATCTGCCTTTGGATTCCATGTTGTATGTATATATGCAATGCATATTGGTTTGTAGATCGCAATATACAAATGCCAGAATATACAAGCAAATAACTCCATTTCATAACTCTTTTGAGTCCGCTCAATGTATAAATGCATTGCATCCTTTTAGATTATTCAATTTGGACATGATACAAGTATTTAACGAAACCTAACCTTTCGCTGAGATCCGCCTTGTATATTCTTTGCAATGTAATAATATACAAGGCACGAAATATACAAGGATCTTTCATTATTTCATAGTCATTTCAAGTCCGCTCCTTGTATATTTCATTTGTATGTATCCTTCGATATACAATCTAGATGTGATACATAGTATAAATCAGTTTCTAATTTTCTCTTTGATTTCGCGTTGCATATTTCGGAATGTATGTACATGTTGTATGTCTTGCTTTGTATATTCCAAAAGATGCAAGGATTTAACCCTATTTAAACAACTCTTTGGGTCCGCGATTTGTATATGGACATTGTATGTTCCAAAGGTATGCATAAATATACAAGTCTAAAATGTACAACGAATTAACTCCGGTTCAATAACTTTCAAGTCCGCGCGGTGTATAAATGCATTGTATGTAACTCAAACATACAAACCCGTGGATATACAACGAATTCTCTCTTGTTCATAACTTTTGGATTCCACGCTATGTATAAAATGTCTTGTACATTTGCTTGTATGTTGCAACCTGCCAAACATACAAACGTTATATATACGTGACAGAATTCAAACCCTTATTCACTTTTACTCTAAAACTGTTTCGGATCCATCCTGTATGTATAAATAAAGCTTTTATTTAAAACGCATACAAGGTAAAAAAAAAATACAATTGACCCAACCATGCAAATGACAATGTATATGAGCCCAACTGCAAAAAGCAATTAAGTATAAAAAGGACTTTGCACATACAAAGGACTTTGTATATGCAAAGCGATATACAAACCTGAATGTACATTTTACCAAAATGATCATAACTTACAAAATATGGTAAATTTTAAGATGGTTTAAAAACCAACCCTAGCTCATTTTTCACAAGGAATCCAACCATATCATGGACTAGTACTAAAAATGCATATTTTCTCTATTTCTATCAAAGGTTGCAATTTTAACCCCTTTTTTTCCCTTTACCACCAAGCAAAACAACACACACAAGCAAAAGCAATAGCCAGAGCAGGGGTCCTCATTTTGCTAAGGAGTAAAATGGGGTGTGTTGTGAACATCACAACAACTAGCAACCAAACAAAACAATTAAATTCAAAGTGTTCAAGAAAACTAGATAAAATGAATTCATAACTCCCAACTATCTTTTTTGCAAATTATTCTTTAACTTGAGACCTAAGGTATTCAATAAGGGTGCATGAATTTTTATTTTCAGTTTAAGTATGTGCATGTGATTAATTATCCTCATCTTGAAGATTAGTTGAACAAACCAGTGGCTAATATTAGCCTACGTAGGTGAGGACATTCCCTCATAGCCGACCGGATAGAGCCTTTTTGCCAGCGAGTGTCTATAGCCCTGGCAAGGTTATCGTTACAATTCTCCTAAGTAGAGCCCCACTGCCAGCAAGCGTCCATACCCGGGTAGAGTTACTTAGATGGCTTAATCTAGATTTTTAGTATAATCCACTTTATTCATTTTATATTTTATATGTTATTGATTTTTGAAAGAGATTTCACAAGATATTTCAGTTGTAACTTCATGATGCAAGGAGTGAATACTTGCTAAAATTAAGCTAAGAATTGTAATGGTAGCAAGGGTGACCTCAGATTTTTCACCTAATATCTACACTGGTAGGTTCAACAAACCTAAGGATTTTAGGTGTGTCATCATAAGAAACCTTCCCTTGAACTCTCAATCAACATTATTGAATACAAAACTTCAGAAGCTAAACAACTCTCTACATTCATGACAATCACAAAAAGTTATGCATAAATTGCAAATGATTAACCTGAATATTCTAAATTTTATACTGTTTTCAATGGTTGTTATTTGCTCCTTAATACTCTAAAGAAAAACAAAGATCCTTGATGAGGAGACAACAACAAACCAAACAAACAAAACAAACTGTACAAACAAAAAAAAAAAATAGAACAACAAAACAAAAAAAAGCAAAACAAAACTGTACAACAACTAGCCTACAAAAGCAAACAACCAAAGAAAACTATACACTACTTACACTATATTACACAAAAATGGACTGCCCTTTACCTCAAGCCTGGAAGTAGTGTTTCAAATGTTGGCCATTAACTGGTAATGTCACATCTTCTCCAGTCAAAGTCTTGAGTCTAAATGTGTTGTCTCCTATTATTTCTGAGACTTGCAATGGGCCTAACCATAGTTTATCGAATTTTCCATGACTCCCCTTCTTTTCATGTGCTTTGTCCCAACACAGCACTAAGTTAGATATCCTAAATGTTTTGACTCTTACCCTCTTATCAAACCACCTCTTAACTACTGCTTGATGTTTGGCAAATTTCTCGATGGCTTGACCTCTTTTCTCTTCTAGTTGTAGCATTTGTACTATCCTAGCTTCCCTATGGTTATCAAACCCTAAAAACTCATTGGCAAACTTCCAGATTGGTATTCTCAGATTTATTGGAAGTATGGGATCAGTCCCATAAACTAAATGATAAGGTGTACTACCTAAAGCTATTTTGAACTTGGTCCTATCTACCCACAGTGCATATTTTAACAAGGTATTCCACTCTCTAGGACTCTTTGCAATTAGCTTTTTGATTATATTTAATAAAATTTTGTTTATAGACTCAGCTAATCCATTACCTTGAAGGTAATAATTTGAAGAAAATTTTAAAACAATCCCATATTCAAATGCCCATTTAGAAAACTTTAAAGAAAAGAAAGCAGGGCCGTTGTCACATACTAATGAATAGGGAGTTCCAAACCTGGTGATGATGTTTTCTTCAAGAAACTTGATAACTACCTCAGTTGTGGAGAATTTGCAGCATGCGGTCTTAGTCCACCTTGTACAGTAGTCCGTCACCATCAGTATGAACTTGTGTCCTACAGAAGATGGAGGATTGATGACTCCAATAAAATCCAGGCCCCACTGTGCAAATGGTCTTGATTCAATCACAAGTTGTAATGGGTTGGCCTGATTTCTTCCCTTATCTGCTATAGTCTGACAGGGGTGGCAACTTTTGATGTGACTCTCAGTATCTTTGAACATTGTGGGCCAGTAATAGACTGCCCTTAATATCTTGTGTGTTGTAGCTAGATGGGAACCATGACCAGTTTTGTACTTATCATGTAGCTCTATCAACACCTTATCTGCCTCGGCTCTATATAAACATCTTAAATAAATTCCATCATGGTTCTTCCTGAATAGAAGACCTCCTTGTACCATATATTTCTGTGCTTTAATCTTCAAAGCTCTCCTTTGAGAAGCTTTCATCCTATTTGGGTACTTTCCAGCTATTAGAAAAGTATTTAAATCACCATACCAGTCTGATATGTGATGAGAATTCAACACATACTGCTATTTTATCAGATCTGGGTCTGTGTTTGCTATTGCTTGTACCAACGCCTGTCCTTTGACCAGCTTCATGGGAATGATTTCCATGTCAAATTCTTACAGCGTAGTGATCCATTTGGCTCTCTTTTCTCTAGGTTTGTTCTGCATCAGTAACATCTTTACTACTACGTCTGGCACTATGGCTTTGATCTAGCTGCGCAGAATGTAATGTCTAAATTTTTTCACGGCTCTCATTAATGCAAATGCTTGTCTTTCGGTATCCAGATATCTTAATTGTGCATCTTTCAGAGGTGCGCTCATAAATGCAATGGGTTTTTCCTTATTGTCTTCACCTTTCTACGTTAGGGCAGCCGCGACTGAATGGGAGGATGCGAAGGAGTAAATATAAAATATTTTGGTGTAGTTTGGGCTTGCCAATATAGGAGCATCAGAAATTACCTCCTTGATATCTTTGAATGCAGTCCTAGCCACAGGCGTCCACTCCATATGCACATCTTTCTTTAACATGGCATTTAACGGCTGCACGATCTCTGCAAAACCCATGATAAACTTTCGAACAAAGTTAATCTTACCAAAAAATGATTTTAACTCTTTCCTATTGTTTGGTATTTGCAAACCTTTTATTGATTCTATTCTATCTGGGTCAATCGATATTCCATCTTCAGAGATGACATGCCCTAGTAATTGACCTTCAGTAACTCCAAATGAACATTTTTTAGGATTAAGGAATATTCCATACCTTTCACATCGCTTGAGTATTTTCCTGAGATCTTCAGCGTGAGTGGATGCATCCTTGGAATACATAGTCAAATCATCCATATACACAACAATGCACTTACCTAATAACCCACAGAACACAATGTCCATGGCTCTCTGAAAAGTGGCACCTACATTGATCAGACCAAAAGGCATTCTGTTATATGCATAATTTTCCCATTTACAAGTGATGGTGATTTTTAATCTGTCATCCCTATCTATTAAAACCTGGTTATAACCTGAGAAACCATCTAGAAAAGACATCATCTTTGCCCCGTTTACTACTTGCAGCACTTCATCTATAGGAGGAAGAGGATAATTGTCCTTTTCAAATGCTTTATTCAAATTTCTAAAATCTATGCATAATCTGATGTCTCCATTTTTCTTCCTTACTGGTACTAGGTTAGCTACCCAGACTGAATGTCTGATTGGGAAAATTAATCCAGCAGACAACAATTTTTTAACTTCCTTGAAGATTAAAGGCTCTAGAATGGCGTTTACAGGCCTTTGTTTCTAACTAAATGGTTTAATCTCTGGTCTCAAAGGTATTACGTGAGTTATGATGGACGTATCATAGGTTTTCAAGTCTTCATATGTCCATGCTATTACATGTTTGTAATCTTTCAGAGCATCTAAAATTTCTTTTCTAATTTTCTCAGAGCAAGCTTTTTTGATTGGCACATTTTGTGGATTTTGCTCCGTCCCTAAGTTGTGTAAATCACACTTACCCCCTTCCATTTTGGGTAAATCTTTCTATCTTATTATTCCATCAAAGTCAAAAATATGCTCTAGTTCAATTACCCCTTTGGGTAAAAAGTTGCTCTTCAAGTTGATTATATCCTCTTCGTCCCATGTTATCTCAGGCCTTTCCTGCTCATCAATGATTTGAGCCTCAAATACCTCATTGCAGGTCAGGAAGTCAATAATTTGCTGATCCCCTCCAAATACTTGAAAATGTGTAACGTTGTCTAGGATACTGGGAACATTAACTAGCTCAACAGCAAATCATCTCAATCCTGACAGTGTCAAGGGTTCTAATGTGCTAGCTGCAACTGCTAGTGCATCCAGCCTATGGTTCAGCTCTCTAGGGATGTGCTCTATGTTGAAAGCATCAAATAAATCTATTAAACCCCATACTCTATGTCTGTAACAAATCATTTTCTTGTAGTTGCAAGCATATAGTTTCCTTACTTGTCTGACTACTAGTTCAGAGTCTGAAAATACCTTAATCATTTTCACCTTTTTCTTAACGGCCATGACAAGTCCCATAATTAAGGCTTCATATTAAGCAATATTGTTAGTACAGGAAAATTGCAGTCTATATGCTGCTAGGTATGACTTACCCTGAGGATCTATAAGTTCAACACCTGCACCCATGCCCTACTTTTACTTGGACCCATCACATTTTAATGTCCACATGCCATCTTTACTTTTCTGATCTTTCCCCTTGGCATGCTTCGTCTTCTCTATTACTTGTGAGGTGCTGGTATATTTATTCATGGGTATTTCTGTTTGGTTAACTTGCATATGTGTATTTTTAGCTTGCAAATCAGAAGGACAACTACCCTTGTCCTTTATTCCCTCTTCTAAATTTGAAATCAGAGCATCTACATCACCCTGAACATATTCCTGTGTTTGATCAGGATTCACATTTTCCTCCTGTGACTCTACCCTCTTTATGCATTTTTTGTATTCATATTCAATGATGACTTTGCACATTCCACAACTCTCCTCAGAATGTGGCCTATCGTGAACTCTACATTTGTTTTTATACAATTTACATTGGGTGGGCAGACCTTGTTTAATGCACTCTTCCACCTCTTGTCTAATGGCATGACCAAATTTTTTCATTGCACTATTTTCTTCATCTGAAGAATTTCCATCAGACTAAATGAATAATGTTGTCTCCTTGCTTACACATTTTTCTCTAATGTTTAACATCATGATCTCTTCAATTTGCACCCCATTGTTAGTAATTCTATAAACACCAGGTTCAATAGTAGCATACAATATTTCATTCGTTTGATTATACTCTGTTATCATGTGTTTCATCCTAGGTTCTGCCTCTATTCTAATCTGGTTTGGGATGCCTCTCCAAGGTAGCCACAAATGTGAAAATTTTGTGGCCATATATCCGTTTAATGTCTTGGACCAATCCCTACTTAACAACATTCCATAATTCACGGGTATGTCCACTATTTGAATGTCAATGAATTGGCTTACCCTAGGGTCTGAAGCTAATTGCATTTGAATGTTCATGAGTTCTCCTATCACACTAAACTAAGTCTTATCTAACTGTGTGACAACCTTAGCAGATCTGGTGGGAGTCAACCTGAGAGTTTTGCATATTCCTAAGGGCATTACGTTGGCTGAGGCACCAAAGTCTACCATATAGTTGTGTATGTTCTTCCCACACAATCTAACAGTTAACAAGAAAGGGGGAGCATCCTTTTTATCAGCATACATTACTACATTTATATTGGAAGGCTGCTCAACTTTCTTACTTTTCTCTTTAGGCAGTGAATCTCTATTAGGAACAGTTATATTAGCAGCAACCCCATCTGTTATGGATGCATCCAGAGATTTTATAAAAGCATTCTTGATTCCTTGAGTTTTCAATAATTCATTCAGAGGTATACTGACCTTTATTTTCTTTATTTCTTCTGACAAGTAACTCATTAATCTTGTTGTCTTTATTGTTTCAGCTTTACTTCTTTGGGCCTTTTCTAATGTTGTTCCACTATTTGCATTAGCCTTAAGTATGGCAGGGTTGTTGCTAGCATTTTGATCTGGGGGGGTGTTGAAGTTGTTAGGAGTGGAAGTGGTGAAAGGTCCTCCTGGCCTAGTGTTATTTCTTAAATTGTAGGTGTGGTTTTTATTTGTCTGTTGAAAAACCTGCACCTCTTCTGTCTCAGTCAATACTTCATTTTCTATTTCAAAAGGAAATTGAAAATCATTTAACACAAAGGCTGATTCAGGATAAAGATTTTCACAAAAGTATGGTTCATCTTCTAACAATTCATCTCCTTTCTCTTCTGTAGTTGCAAAGGTAAAGGTTTCTAAGACTAAAGCTGTATCATACCCTAAGGGTACTACCTCATTACCCTTGGGAATAAGAAACTCAGAAGTAGGAGGCTGCACCTCTATATTAAATATGCTAGCTGCTAAATGGAACTATGGATAGTCAAGCTCAGCATGTGCAATGGTATTGTGAAATCTGCACCAGTTTTTTAGTGATGTATTGGCCATTTGGATGCCAGCTGCTTGTTTTGCATCATGATTATCTATATTCTCAAAAGGAGAAGCTAGGGTACCATTGTTTGGTCCAATGTTCCATGTTTTGGGTGGCCTAGGCTGATTCTGATTTCTGTTATTGTTACCCCAGGCCCTATTATCTATCACTGGCCCTCTATTTTGCATTGGTTGCCCTTGGTTATGACCTTGATGCTGATTATAGTTTTGGCTCTGATTTGAACATTGGCCTTGGCTATTATTTTGGGTATGGCTCTGATTATAGTTCTGATTGTAATGATGATTTTGATTTGAACTATAGTTCTGATTTTGGCCTTGGTTATAATTTTGATTTTGATTGTATCCTTGGTTACCTCTTCCATAAAGATTCTCATTTCTTAGTTGTGTCACTTCAGTGGTCAATCTTTTTAAATGTGCAGTGATCTCTTTGATTTCTTCCCTTTCCTCTTGTGCTTTTGCCACAGTTGTATTCCTAGGGGGTTGGAAGAAAGGCTGACCATTATTTTGATTATTATTAGAAGTGTTACTCGTGTAAGGAGCTATGGCTTGGATTGGGGTAGGACTATACACAGGTATGTAAGAAGGAACCGGATTTAGTAATGGAGTGTGATGCATAGGGACTCCATTCTAAGGTTGTGCCTGATTTTGCATCCCAAAATTTCCTCCATTAACAAATAGGCTACAAGTTATATGCCTCATCTCTTGATTTACTAAGGCTACCTCTTTATAAGCTTTGGATATTGAATCTATGTCAGGTTTTCTTTTGACAAACATGGCAGTTAAAGGATCCAAGGTAGCATAGTACATGGCTAACAAGGTATCATCATCTATTGTGTAAGGGGCCACCAGCCTAGAGTAGGCCTTTTGAAATCCGTCATTGAAATTATCAATTAGCTCTCCCTCACCTCTTTTTATGGTGGCCAATTTGTGATACAGGATGCAAGGATCAATGGGTCCTCTAAATCTAGATAGAAATGCTTCTTCCATAAGTGACCAGGAAGAAATGTAACCGTTGGGTAAGTTCACATTCCAGTTAGAGGCTTGTTCATTAAAGGTGTAGGGAAACAATCTACACACAATGTCCTCATGCTCTAATCTAGCCCTAAAGCATGCTTCCTTGAATATTCTAATGTGGTCTTCCGGGTCTTGGTGTAACTGATATTTAGGACATATCTTTTCTAGATTTTTGGGCATCTCATTGTAATCATTGAAGTGTATGGGAGATTGGACATTGAAATAAGCCATTGTGGGTGCTTGAGCTTGACCTGAACCTGTAGGAATACCTAGATTTCCTGGGGTATTAGGATCCCTAGGAGTACCTAAATCAAGATTTAAAGATCTGAATAAAGATCTGTCAGGACTCACAAAGTTATGAATGCTAAAAGGTGAGCTAGGAGGTGTTCTAGATGAACCTCCTGCTTGCAATATTTTAGGATTCCAAATCAAAGGGTTCTTACTTCACCTTATGTCAGGTAATTGCACAAATATATCCCTTGAACTGAATCTAGATCTAGTCACTCTATCACTATTATTAGCCAGTTTGAAACAAACCCGAACTCAAGTTGGCCCTCCTTCTAGCACCAGAAAACTATTGGTGATGGTTATGATGCAATCATAACAATTAGTTAAAATTCACATAAAATGAACCAAAACTGACTTGAAAGATATGAAGGAATTAGTTAAGATTCACTTAATCCCAAGTTTAATATGGTCAGGTCTTGCCCTGTTGGGCAAATTCAGTTGGTCAATGTGAAGCTGTAATGTTCAAGGGGCCTTACATGATTTAGGGTTTCTTAATGATTAACTGGACTCAAACTATGCAAAAAGATTAATAAATGTCAATATGTTGTTCATTCCTTTTGCATAAACTTATACTTGTGCTGCAAAACTTTAAATAGTCTTCTCGGATTATTGCAACTTTCTCCTCTTAAATATTTATGAAAATTGTCTACTTTCAAACTCTGTTATGCGTGCTCTTTTCAAATATGAGACAAATTTCCTTTAAATTTCTATGTTTTTGGCTAAGTATTTTCAGATGGGTTTGGAAAAGTTAGAAAGATCTAATCTACACTTCATTCACTCTATTTGAAGGATCTAATTATTCTGTTATGCACTTTGTAAATAATACAGCAATTTGATCAAATCCACAGACAAAACCTTAAATGTATATTCTGAGCATTTTCACAAACATACACCTAAGATTGCAAGCTCTAAGAGAAAATGTTTCAAACACAAAGAAGAGCAGGAAAACACTCAGAAGATAGATGCAGAATTCCAGATTCAATTGTATTAGAAATAGACAGTCATTAAGATTTACAATGTCTGAATGACTCTTAGCTTCATTGACCAAACTACAGAAAAATTACAAGCTTTACAAATACAGTAAGGAAGCTAGATGTTCCACGCATTCCTTATTGCAGACACAAGCGACTTCCTTCTTCTACTTCTAAACTCAAAGGTCCCTCTATTCTAAAAAATCCCTATGTAAAGTATTACAATGTAGAGAGGCACAATATATAGACTTTGATTGTCCTCAATACAACTCAAAACCCTAGATTAAACCCTGGTTGAAACCCTGGTTGAAACCTTTGGTTAAAACAATAAATGCTGGTGAACCAGTCTCCCAAAATATCTCTGTGCATACATCAAATATGGGCGAAATATGCCCTCCTGGAAACCCTAGCATCTCAATAATAACTTCTGTGGTCTACTGTAATAATGTCTTCAACTGCATTTTGTCTTCATCAGTGAAGACCCTTGACTTCTTCGCACTTCATCCTTATCTTGCTCTGCTCCTGAAATTGGATTTCCTCCTCTGTGATTTCATTGTCATAAAGTTTCAGCCCCTTCTTCAACTGCAAACCTACAAAAATAGATAAGCAATAAGTATCATCATTTAATAAACCTGCAAGAAGAAAAACAACTACCAAATCTAGTCGTAAATGTGTGAACGTGGAAATTGGGCCCCAAATCTGTGGAAATCGTGTCCAAAAATGCATATACAGTGCTTAGAAAAGTCAGGTCAACCATCGTTGACCAAAAATATGCATTCGGGCTTCAAAAATAACTTTAAAATTCCTATCACTTCAATTTCCCACTCATTTTCCTTGTTTAAATCCATGTATATTGATATACATGCGGGACGCGATACAATGAATTAATCAAATTCCAATTTGCCTTTGAGTTCCGCAATGTATATTTCGTTGTATGCTGAGCAATGTATATTTCAATATACATTGTGGACGTGATACATTGGTTCAATCGGATTTCAATCTTTTTTAATTCCGCAGCCTGTATGCTTCCTTTGTATATTTCATTTGTATATTGCAACATACAAATGCAAAATATACAAGCATTTATCTCCATTTCATAACTTTTCAATTCTGTGGCTTGTACATTTTGTGATGCAACTTGGCTTGTATGTATCGAAATATACAAAGTGCGAACATACAATGAATTAACGTCTTTTAACGTTTAGTCACAGCCGTGGTATGTATACTTTCGTTGTATCCTTGAGACATACATTTCAGGCTCCATATAAGCATTTAATCGGATTTAAATCTACCTTTGGAGTCCGCGTTGTATGTATATATGCAATGCATATTGGTTTGTATATTGCAATATACAAATGCCAAAATATACAAGCAAATAACTCCATTTCATAACTCTTTTGAGTCCGCTCAATGTATAAATGCATTGCATCCTTTTAGATTATTCAATTCGGACGCGATACAAGCATTTAAAGAAACCTAACCTTTCGCTAAGATCCGCCTTTTATATTCTTTGCAATGTAATAATATACAAGGCACAAAATATACAAGGATCTTTCGTTATTTCATAGTCCTTTCAAGTCCACTCCTTGTATATTTAATTTGTATGTATCCTCTGATATACAATCTAGATGCGATACATAGTATAAATCAGTTTCTAATTTTCTCTTTGATTCCACGTTGCATATTTCAGAATGTATGTACATGTTGTATGTCTTGCTTTGTATATTCTGAAACATGCAAGGATTTAACCCTATTTAAACAACTCTTTGGGTCTACGATTTGTATATGGATGTTGTATGTTCCAAAGGTATGCATAAATATACAAGTCTGAAATGTACAACAAATTAACTCCGGTTCAATAACTTTTCAAGTCCGCGCGGTGTATAAATGCATTGTATGTAACTCAAACATACAAACCCGCAGATATACAATGAATTCTCTCTTGTTCATAACTTTTGGATTCTGTGCTATGTATAAAATGTCTTGTACATTTGCTTGTATGTTGCAACCTGCCAAACATATAAATGTTAGATATATGCGATGGAACTCAAACCCTTATTCACTTTTACTCTAAAACTGTTTCGGATCCATCCTGTATGTATAAATAAAGCTTTTATTTAAAACGCATACAAGGTAAAAAGAATATACAATCGACCCAACCATGCAAATAACAATGTATATGAGCCTGACTGCAAAAAGTGATTAAGTATAAAAAGGACTTTGCACATACAAAGGACTTTGTATATGCGAAGCAATAGACAAACCTGAATGTACATTTTACCAAAGTGATCATAACTTGCATATTATGGTGAATTTTAAGATGGTTCAAAAAGAAACCCTAGCTCATTTTTCATAAGGAATCCAACCATATCATGGATTGGTATTGAAAATGCATTTTTTTTTCTCTATTTCTATCAAAGTTTGCAATTTTAACCACTCTTTTTGCCTTTACCACCAAGCAAAACAACACACACAAGCAAAAGCAATAGCCAAAGCAGGGGTCCTCATTTTGCTAAGGAGCAAAATGGGGGCGTGTTGTGAACATCACAACAGGTAGCACCTGTGGGAGTGCATATACTAGTTCGATAAGCCCACAGAGTGGGATTCAGTTGTACGTGCCAATCATGGCCAGCATCGTTGATTGTCTTCTTGAGGATTTTCAAGATTGTTTTGTTGGATGCCTCTGCTTGGCCATTACCTTGTGGATAGTATGGGGTGGAGAAATGGTGTTGAATTTTGAATTTATCATAAAGCTCTTAGACATCTTGGTTCTTGAAAGGTCTTCCATTATCTGTGACAATGGATGAGGGAATTCCGTATTTGTAGGTGAGGTAATTGAGGATGAATGAGGCAATCTGTTTGCCTGTGACATTAGTGAGGGGAATGGCTTCAATCCACTTGGTAAAATATTTAGTGGCGGTTATTATGAACTTGTGGCCGTCGGATGATGGTGAGTGAAATTTGCCCACAAGGTTGGTCCCGATTGTAAAAAGGGCCAAGGTGTCGTTAAAGGTTGGAGCTCTTGAGATGGTACATGTATCAGGTTTCCATGTATCTAGCATTGCTTGCACTTCTTCACAACTAATATGAATCTATTTCCATTTTTGGCCAATAGTATCCCAAACGCATGAGTTTCTTACCTAAAGAAGGACCTCTAGAGTGTGTTCCACAAATTCCTTCGTGTACATCTCATAAGGCAGTTTGAGATTCTTCCCATTCTAAACATAAGAGTAAAGTACCATCCAGACCTTGACAGTATAGGGTATCATCAATAATGGTGTAATGGGAGGTTTGGTGAATGAAGGTTCAGCATTGGTTAGAAGACAAGTTAGGTGGTAGGGTGTTATCCTTGAGGTAAGTGTAGATTTTACTATACTAAGGTGAATTAGATTTGGCTAAGAGGCATATGGAGTGGGTTTCAGGAAGATCATAAGTTGGTTGTATAACTGTTTCAACCAAGAACTCATATCGTGACTCATTCTCTGGGATCTTGAGGAGCGAGGCAATGGTCACCATAGCATCTGCTGCTTTGTTTTCAATTCAAGGTATCTATTCAAAGGAGATGATCACAAAGTACTCCTTAAAGTCATTGAACATATGCTTATATGGGATTAATTTGTCATCTTTGGTATGATAGTCATCGTTGACTTGATTGATTACCAGTTGGGAGTCGCCATAGACATGTAGCTCTTTGATTTTCCATTCTGTTGCCAGTTTGAGACCAATTACTAAGGCCTCATACTCTGCCATATTGTTTGTGGATGGGAATAGCAGATGGTAAGACTTAGGTATGGTGTCGCCATGAGGAGTGACCAGCAAGATTCTTGCCCCCAATCCATGGTTTGTATAGGATCCATCAAAGTAGAGTTTCCATGAGTATGTTGTGATACTGAATATGGCTTCATCTGGAAACTCGAATATCATTGGTGTAGTATCTTGTAATGGTTCTTTTGCTAACTGATTGGCAATGATTTGACCTTTGATAGCCTTCCGTTCTACATACTCAATATCATATTTGCTTAGGAGCATTACCCACTTAGCTAGGCAACTTATTAGAGTTGCTTTACTTAATAGGTACTTCAGTGGATCTATCTTTGCAATGAGCTTGACTGAATGTGCTAGCATATAATGTCACAGTTTTTGGGAAGTAAAAACTACAGCAACACACGATCTTTCTATTTGAGAATATTGTAGTTCGTAGCCCACCAATGTGCGACTGATGTAGTAGATAGCCCTTTCTTTGCCTTCATAATCTTGTTGTGCTAATAGGGTGTCCAGAGTTGTCTATGTAGCAGATATGTAAAGTAATAGTAGCTTACCTTTTATAGGAGGCATTAGAATAAGAGGATTCATGAGATATTTCTTTAGTTTGCCAAATGCTTCTTTGCACTTCTCATCCCATCTGAATGGAATGTTTTTATGTAAGAGATGGCTGAAAGGTTGGCACTTGTCTGCTAGTTGTGATATGAAGCAACGGATTGCTTGTAGCTTGCCTTGTAGAGACTGCAATTAAGTGATGTATTTAGGTGGTGGCATTTCCATGATAACCTTGACTTTGGTAGGCTCAACTTCTATCCCATTTGCTGATACAATGAAGCCTAAGAGCTTGCCTGAGGTGACTCCAAACACACATTTCTTTAGGTTCAACCTGACTTTGAATTGCTCCAATCTCTAAAAGACCTTCTCTAGTACATCCAGGTGGGATTCTATTGTTAGTGACTTTGCAAGGATATCATCTACATAGTCCTCCATTGTGACGTGCATCATGTCATGGAAAATAGTGGTCATAGCACATTGATATGTTTCTCCTGCATTCTTTAACCCAAATGGCATGACATTCTAGCAAAAGGTACCCCATGGACAAGTGAAAGCTATTTTGTGTTCGTCTTTTAGTGCTATCCCAATTTGATTATACCCAGAGAAGCCATCCATTAGAGAAAGCATGGTGTGTCCAGTTGTCAAGTCGACTATGATATACATATTAGGTAACAGAAAGTCATCCTTATGGCAAGGTTTGTTTAGATCTCAGAAATCATTGCATAGTCTAACTCTACCATTAGGTTTGGATATTGGCACTATGTTGGATACCCACTCTGGATAGTCTATTGCCCTGATGAACCCTACATCCAGTAGTTTTTTGAGTTCCTCTTTTACTAGTAATGCAATATGTGGATGCATCTTTCTAAGCTTCTTCTTGACTGGTTTGACCCCTAGATCTAGTGGAAGATGATGTAGAATCAAATCTAGATCTAAACCAGGCATATCTACGTATGACCAAGCAAAGTTGACTTGTTTTCTCTTGAAAAATGGCACGAACTTGGTCTTCTCTGGTGGATATAGAGACTTTGCAAAGTGAATGATCTTAGGATTATCCTCCGTTCCAATGTTGATAGGTTCCATAGGTTCCACAACAATTTGAGACTTCTCCTAATACATATCAGTGGGGAGCGTGATAAGCCTTCCATCGTTAGGTACCACAGTTGGGTTTTCACCATCAGATGCATCCTTTCTTTTTACTATTTTAGGATCTGATACTACTGCAAAGCAGTTTTCACCATCAGATCCATTTTTTATTATTATGTTTTTGCACTTGGAAGGCTTGGCACCCTCTCCAAAATAAGCCATGGTGTTGAGTTCAATAGCGAAGCCAGCTTTATGATCTCCTGTGGGTAGGTGGTCCCTAAGTTCCATGTAGTCAATATAGGCATCATCATTTTGGAACATGTCTAGTTGTGGGGTTCCTTGTAAATCCCAGTCGATGAGTTCAGGATGCACAAGGGGAAGGGAATCAAAAGATATATCTAATTCATTGATAGTTTGAATGGATACTTGGTTAGGACTCAGATTGGTAGGGATAGGATATGAGATGGTACTTTCCTCCAAACTATTTATTGCGATGGAACTTTGACCTTCCTCGAAAGTTATACTCTCTGGAGTTGGTGAATCACACTCTAATGGTCTATGTGTTAGCATTTTTCCCTCATGGTAGGGGCTATAGGTTTGAATGGTGTCAACTCCTTCATCCTCATAGGAGTGCTCTGTGAGTTCCTCCCACTCATACTCATTAGAGTCTATGTCACTGTCTTCTTGTAGGGCATGGATCTATTCTACAAAACAAGCATTGGCCTTAGCTTTGCCTTTGTCCTTGTATCCCAACCCTTTTGTATTTCTTTCTAGTGAGGATGAAGAGGGTTGGATGGGTTCTATTATTCCTTCTTTTATTAGGCCAATGGGACCTTGTCCGTCATAACCCATTAGGTGTAGGATAGACTCACCACATCCATAGATTTTCGTTGGGAGTTTAGGTGGTTCTTCTTGTGTGTTATCTTCCTCTATGTAGAGCCATGATAAGACATCTCTTTCCTCTGTTTCATCTGATAGGGTCCACCATTTTCCAAAGGGAGATGTAGGAGCTTTGGGAGGAGCAGAAGCTTTTGGAATGCATTTAGGTGGGGGTCTGCCAAAGGATCTTGGAGATAGAGGTAGTTTGGCTAAGTTGAGGCTGTGCTCGATGGAGTTTTCCCCTACTGCTATTTCTTTGATGGTGATTTTTTGCTCTTTAGGTCTGGATGAGGAAGCTTCAGAGATAGAACCATGTTGTAAGATGGGGGATATAGAAGCTCTATTGTTGGGAATGATGCAGTTAGGCTTTTATTAGATAGTGTTGCATGCTAGAAAGGATTAGGATCACCTTGGATAGTGATATGTTTTCTGTCATGAAGAAATTTGATGCATTGGTGGTAGGTAGAAGGCACAACTTGCATGGCATGAATCCAAGGTCTACCTAGGAGGATATTATAGGCTAGCTCCCTATATATGACTTGGCAAACAACGTCCTTTATCACTAGACCCACTTGTATTGGTAATATCACTATTCCTTTGGTAGTTCTTTCCTCTTCATCATAGGCCTTAATGGCGATCTTTTTCCTAGGATCCACTGTTGCTTCAGAGAACCCCAATGTAAGGACTAGCTTGAGCATGCAAATATTTAAATTGGCTCCTCCATCAATGAGAACCCTTTTGATACGGTGTCTATGAACGAATGCGATGATATGCAAGGGTGTGTTATGAGGCTGAGACACTGAGAGATCATCCTATTTACTAAATGAGATGGTACTTGAGGAGGTTAGATTTCCTACCATGGCTTGAAACTTCTCTTGGGCCAAGTTTGTGGGTGCAGTTGTTTCCACTAATGCTTTATCAAGAATTTCCTTGTGGGAAGGAGACAGACGCAACAACTCTAAGATAGATATGTGGGCAGGAGTTTTTTGAAATTGGTCTATGACACTGTATGTATGGGGATTAGACAGAGAAGGTGACGACCCTGGAGGAAGCATGTTTAACATGACCTTACCACTGCAGGTGATGTTGCTGCAATTAGTTTTGTTGGGTCCTAATTGTTGGTTGGATGTGACCATATTGAATTGTGGGATGTGTTCTGATATGCAGTTGATGGTATAATTGAATGGCACGCTTGTATAGTTAGCATTGTTGTTTCCATTGTTTTGATTCTGCCAATTGTAGCTGTTATTGTTGTTGTTGTTGTCGTATGGCTTTTCGTGATTCAGAAGTGGATCCTTGTATGCCACACGTGTCTCGTTAGAGGTATGTTGTTGAGTGCCTTCCTAATTTAGGTCAAGTATGTCTTGAATGACGTGTTTGAGATAGATATATTTGTTGTCATGTGGCCTCTTCCTCTATGGTATTCGTAGAAATCTGTATCTTTCTAGTAGTGAGTTTTTAATTGAGGTTCATAGTCGCTAGTTGGTGGAAGAGTGATGTCAATGTTGGCTAATAGCTTTCTTAACACAAATTCTTGGGACTCCCCTAGTGGTGTGAATTTTTGCCTAGGGTTGGAGTTGAACCATGGCTTTAGCTCACCAGAGAAGGTTTTCTTTTGTGTTGCATTGTTTGCTCTTCCTTTGAGACTGAAGATTGGTTGTTATTTGGGTGTCACCACTTTGGCATCAACTACTCCATCATTGACGACATTTTTGTTCTTTGTCCAAAACTTTGATTTGTCCATGGTATAATTCAAGTTAGGGGTGTCCTTGTGCAACTTTATTTGCCCCTTGGCAATCATAGCTTTCTCGATAAATAGTCCCATCTCAATGACTTTCGAAAATGAGGTAGGGCATTGAATTTGTATTTGGTAGCTTAGATCAGAGTTAAGGTTGTGGAAAAACATCTCCTTCATTTGCTTCTCAGGTATGTCATATGGGCATTTGCTTGTGAGTTGTCTCCACCTTTGTAAGAAAGAGGTGAATGATTTGCCACCTTTTTACTTTGTATTGCATAGGTCAAACATGGAGACTTCATTTTCAATGTTGTAGGAGACATGTGTGACATTTGTTTACTAACTCATCAAAAGTTTTGATACTCGGTGGGAGTCGTGAGAACCATTCCATGGCTTGGCCACCTAGAGATCTAGGGAATAGTCTCATTAATAAAGTTTCGTTGTGAGCTACTTCCATGCACGCAACGTTAAATTCCCAGATGTGATCTCTTGGGTCCCCTTTTCATTTGTATTTTTCAAATTTAGGTACTTCAAACCAAAAGGGCAAGGGTACCATGTTAAAACTTTTGTCGAAAGGATATGGTGCGATGTCTTCTAAGGAATAAGTTTTAGTGGGTGGACCTGCTTTGAGATTTGTCACTTGCTGCATTACGGTCTTGATTTGTTTCCTCATTTCTTCCATAGGTATGTTTGGGTCTGCAACTTTCTTTCCTTTGTCCTCAATAGTGTGGTTTTCAGGAGTTTCCTTTACAGTCTCTTTTAGTTTGATGAGATCAAAGTCTGAGGGGAGTTTAAGTCCTAAATTTGCAAGATATAGGAAGTACTTGTGTGGGTCCTCATGGAGCACTTTTTCTAGCATGCGTTGAAATTTCTGATCTTGGAGGGTTCCTTGGTACTCTTCACAAGAGATTTCCTCATCACTATCGTGAGGGGTGACAATGCGGTTAGATGATCTGGCCATTTCAGGTTGTTTTTGGTATTGAGATCTAGTTAAAACCATGTGAGGTGACGTGGGAATAGGTGGGATGAAACTAAAGATTTTAGCAAGGTGCTGTTGGAGATTGTTGAGAAGGGGATACTTGTTACAAGATTTGAACAAGGGACTCTTTTGATCAATGATTCCAAGTTGGTCGATACAAGACGATAGCCAGAAGTAAGGGTATCTAGTACCCGTTTACTATGTAGAGACTAGTCTAGCACCAAGATCACTAGCAAAGTTCTATGACCTACTAGGTTTACTTGAATCTGAAATGATTTGAAAAAAGTTTTGCACTAATCTGATATGGAACTCTGATTTTGCTTTGGAAAGACTTGGTAGAAGGTGGATGAGACAACTGACGAAAGAGAGGGTAGGCTATGGAAATGGATGGAGAAGGGTGACTGCATGGTAAATCTGATCTCAAAAATTGGTGTAAGGATGAAATGGGTATCTAGAAAACCTAAAATTTTTCTCTAAAAATATGTGGAAATGCTCACTGTCACAGATGCGTAGAAACAAAAGTGCTGAAATAGGTGATACATGCGCAGCAAATTGGATCAAAAGTGTAGTTCTAGTGAAATTTAAAGGCACAGTAACATGTTACAGATGCACATCAAGTCAGAATATATGTGCAACAGGTTGAGGTATATGCACAGCTCTGTAGGATAGATGCGCAGCTCTGGTTTTCTTGACTGTTTTTGTAATTTTTGGCACATTTTTCAATGTTTTTGGTTTTTTTGGTTGCAAGTTGTTGTTTTTGATCTGATTTTCTCAATTATGGCAAGTAAAACATAGCAAACACAAAGAAATTTTCATGATTTGTTTTAATCTATTTTTTTGTGAATTTTGGACTCTTTTTGACACAAAAACAAGTACAATCCTAGGCTGGCAAAGACAATATTTGTTGAGTCCCCTAGCTATGCCTATTCAAAGTTGATAGCTTTAGGATCTTGGTAGCACTAGTTCCCCTCCATGGCACTCACTTCTCACACATACTAAGATCTGATTTTCCCAAGGCTCGTACCCCCACTGAACCTTAGGATTATCTCTGTGATCTCTACTAAGAACCACATGAATCGGGGCAGATTCAAAGGTCCCACCTTTTACGCCAACAAATAGAAGGATTTTGGTATACTAAAATAAAGGATGACTACTAAGGGCAACCGTTCAAGTGGTTATACATGTGGCAGCGCTACTCTCAGTTATGGAGTCTCCTAGCCTTCAAGGGTTACGCCTTGGAGGGTTTTGGGGGAGGTTGGTTATTGGTATAACACAACAACACTTGTTGCTTGAAGCTTTCTCTCCAAACATAATTTATTTATAGTGGCTTGGTAGGGCTTGGCTTTAGCCTATTACCACTTAAGGTTGTTCCCCAAGGATGGAAGGATATCCAAGGGCAGGCCTCTCTAAAGGAAAACCACATGCAAAAATGATATGTCTGGCATTTTGGTCACCTAAGATAGGGGAGAACATAGGCCTGGTATCATTCCCAAAGACATGAAAGACACTTGTTCTTTTCTCCTAGTTAAAATGAAAAAGACTCTATGAGCTATCTACTTGGGCACACACACATGTTAACTTTGAAAAGCGAGATAGCAATGGTTCAATTTTATCCTCCTAGTATTGTGACTAGATTCAATTTGTTTGATACAACAAGATTCAAGTTACTCCCTTCCTAGTTAGATCTAGATGTAATTTTGCATGAACATTCGATTACTATCCTTTAAAAAAATATGATGTGTGTTAACAATACAGCTAGAATGACTAAACTAGCTCCTAATCCTACAAGCAGATGAAAGAATATCCCTATGAAAAAGCGTCATTGTTAGCAAAAACCACATAAAATATCCTAAAAGCTACTATTTAGAATAGATGCGTAGCTTCAGAGCATGAATGCGTAGAAGTAGAGCTCAGAAGCATAGGAAAATCAAAAGCGTAGAAATAGAAAGTAAAGGCACTGAAACAAAAAGCATATGTGCAGGAATATCAGATGTGCCATAATAGAAGGTGTATGAGCAATTTTAGAGGTCAGATGTGCTAAAAGATCATATGCACCAGAATAGAGCTCAAATGTATGATAGAATTGCTCAGATGTATTGAATCCTCTTGTGTACAAAACTTTTGTACATAAAACTTAGTTTTTGGGGCAGGGCCCCACGGTGGGTGCCAAAAAATGTCAGGGGAAATTATGCATAAATATCAAAAGACATCAATAATACCCATAACTCAATGGAATATAGAAATAAAGAAGATCTAAAATAATGAACAGTACCTCAACAAACCTCTTTACCTCATGGCTTCCATTGGCGGCCTATCACAAATGATCTTGTGTATGAATATGCCCTCAAAAGGTGCACCTCCTTGCTATTCCAAGATGTCAAGTGGGAATGGCCATGATAGTTGATTGCAATGAAGATGAGCTTCACAACAATGGTAATGGTGACATAATAACAAGTCAATCGCAAGTAGATGGAATTTCTATAGAGTAACAATACTAAAAGCTTGGATGAATGAAATGGAAGAAGAGGGTTCAATTTATAGACTCATGAGAGAGGAGATCAACAGTTAAGAAAGAATGAGAGAATGTGCGTGAAGAGAAAGAAGACAAGTGTGAGAGAATGAATGAGAGAATGAGAAGAATGAGAGAATGAGAGAATGAGAGTGAATGAGAAAGTTATTTTGAGTTAACTATTTTTCTATTTATTAAAGACAAGATATGCTGTCATAAAATAGAAAGCTTTTTTCTATTTTAGGAGTTTTTTGATTAAAACAAGGTTGACTAAGTTAGTTAACTAAACTTGAGGTTTGCTTTTGCATGATTTGAGAGGAATTAAATAATAAATTATTTAATTATGTGTGCATGAAGAAGAAGAATTATTTTTAGAAGATTCTGGAAGATATTAGAAGATAAGAAAGCAACTTAAATAAATAAATTTATTTAATTGTTTGTGCAAGATTTTGGAAGAATAAATAAAATATTTGATTGTATTTTATTTTTAGAGATTGAGATAATTTAAATAAATTTGATTGATTTGTTTAAATTTGGAAGAAGAATTGACTTAATTAAATAATTAAGAATTATTTAATTGTTTGGAAGAACTAAATTAAATAAAGGATTTTATTTAATTTTCACTTTAGAAGAGGTAATTAAATATTTTGATATTTAATTACCTAGAGGAATATGAATCCAATAAATAAATTTGTTTATTTATTTATTGATAGAAGAATTAGATTGGAATAAATATTAAGAATATTTATTTAGACTAAGTCATGTCATTTTTAGGTGTATACAACAAAATGATGGATCACTCCCATAAGAATGGGGATAAACTCACCTATCCACTTGAACTGATTGTTGATGCTACTATCAAGAGGTGAAGAGATGGGTTGGTCCCACTCATTTTGATGCTCGACTTCATGCTTAGAGGTAAGAATTGTAAGGAAATGATGGCATCTCAGAACGTATTTCTAAGAACAGTGGTGTCTTCAACAGATGTAAATACTTTTCATTTGCTTCAAAAACATGCACAACTATGCCACAAAGCGGAAACAAACATAAAACATTTCCAACATTGACCCTTAGAGGAAAGTACAGACAACATTAACTAGTTTCAACAACAAAAATGCTAACTCAAAAGATAGAACAGAAGACACAGATATACTTGGGGAAAACCCTTATGGGTAAAAAACCCCACACTCCAAAGGCCCAGATCACCATTGTATTATTCAGCAACAAAAAAATAGTTACAATACAAAACTGGCAATAAACCTTTCATGAAGATTTACATCTTGCTTCATCTGAAGAATAATTTACAGCACAACTCTCGGCTCTGTTCTTTTCATCTCCTTAGTCTTTTTACATACAGTTAACATGCTTTGTGCAACAGACTATATCAGACTTCACAGAAGAGATAAAAAACACCTGAAATCTCTTATGAATTAACTCTCTTCCCTGATGACTCCATCAGATCTCTATATTTAGTTTGCAAGTGCAAAACCATTTATTAAAATCTACCCTAACTATTTCATCTGACTACTCCAGCATCGATTTCAACCAACTGTCGCAAACGTTCACATTCTGGTGTGACCAATAGTCCCACATGCATAAGGATAACTTGGACACATTAGTTTATAAGCCCAAACAAACAGTAAGTCTATCGTTGGTAATTTTGTTGCTGACGATAACAGTCAATAGCTCATCAAGATAACTTTCACCATCTGACGCCAACACAAACCTTCATCAGAGTGACCACTGTGCATCGACCCAAAGTCTTTAAGCTACGTCGATAGATGTCGTCTCACCAATCATTAGAAGAAAACACCATCGGTGAGAGAGTTTCCATCAGAAGGACTCCACAAGGCTCAACCGATAGTAGATCTCACACCGATAGGTAAAGGTCATTGTTGAGACATCAACCATCAGACAAGGCCTTCAACATCTCTCCAATCACCAGACTCACGCCAATAGGATACATCCATTGGGGTGACACATGACTTCGGATTGACATCTCATAGCTTGGCTGATGGAGATTCTCACACCGATGTCAACTTCGTCAACCTTCACCAGTTCATCAGAGTGACACATAACTGTTGAAGCAACTACCACTAGCTTTACCGACGGTCAACCTCATGCCGATAGCTCACTACCATTGGTGAGACCAAAGAGATCAGAGTAACAAATTTAGGCAAGCCCTTCGATAGCTCACTACCATCAGTGAGACCAAAGAGATCGGAGTAACAAATTTAGGCAAGCCCGATAGAGAATGTCAGCCCGACAACTTCCCTTCATCAGTGTAACCTAGCATATCGATGTAAGACTCTGAACTCTCACTGATGGCCAACCTTATGCTAATAGTCGTCACATATCAGTTGACCTGTAATCTAAGTCACTATTACTCAACATTCTCCCACTTGACAAAGGAACTATAGGGAACCATCAACACTCCAGGTCACAAAATCAAAGCTAAGACTGCCTTCACTCCACTATGCTCACAAGCTACTATAGAAGCTTCATAATATCAACTTCAAAGCTTTTAGAATATAGCCATGAAAAACATCCTCCAAAAAGAAGATAAACCATCATCTAGAACAACAATCAGTAAGCTAACTGTACCCATCCAACTGAACATAAAACCCACATGACTGAAAATAGCACACACAGCTAGTGCTAAAACATCCAATCACTCATACCTCAAAAGGTATGAACATCAATAGACTCATGCCACCTGCATATACACCCATCAACTGCAAAAACAAGCTCTATGTGTCAACCAGTCGAAGAAGACCAAACACATCAAGAACTCCCATTGCATGGATAATGCTAATCTAAAAAAGATCGTAGCATTACATAGAAAGTGTAAATGTCATGTAGTACCAAGGAAACATCCACCATGATATGCAAAATCTATAAACAATAATCTGCAACAACTCCTCACCACCACTCCAAAGCTCACCAAGTTCTCCACATCCAACAAAAGAAAGAGATAACAAAACTTCCATATCATCACCCAAAAGTATAAGTGAAAACACATGACCACAAGCTAGTGATCACAATCAACTCCAACAAAATCTCAAACCAAAGTAGTGTGAAACAAACCGTCCAAGAAGATAACCGGAACAAAGGGAGAAACACTGCACATCATATACTCATATAAAATCCTTCTACATACACCTCTAAATGCCAATTGTGTCAAGTATGATCTTCTCTTCAAAACCCCAAAGAGAACAAAATAACAACATCCAAACAAAACATTCAATCTCCAAGGTCAAACAATTTAACAAAAATGTAAGCCTCTCAAGCCAAAGAAGATCAAACTAATCTATTTCCCATTTCAGGAAATCAGCCCATAAAAAATATCTCCTAACAATTCTCATCAATGTATGATATCTTAAACTCAAATACATAAGGAGATAAACATGCTATCCATCTCTCACAATGAATCCTCCAGAACCATCTATGAGTAGTTCCAGATCCATGTCTATGAAAGGAAGTATAAAACACCTAAGAGAACCAATGGGCAATACCTCTCAAGTAAAAAACTATTGAGTAGACCATGAGTAGGAATAAGAATGCTCCTCCAAGATATACAACTCACCATGACTCCTCTAAGAGCAATCTCCTCATAGGTCTCTGTTGAACTCATGTTCAACCAAGGTATAGACTCCTCAGACTTCCTGTTGCAAACTCTGAGCAAACACAACATATATAGTCTCACCTTATTCTCCATGTATCCATGAGTACCTTTGAACAATCACCTCATGCTAAACTCCAACTGCATCACTACAACACTATGAAGTAACCAACCAAAAGATAAATGTACCCAAACATAGAGAAGTTACCAGACCACTGTCAAAACTCCAAACATCTGAATCAGAAACTTATCATGACATCATGATCTTATCATCTCCCTTAGGAGATTCCATGCTCTAGGTGAACATAACCAAAGTCTCAAGAGCAACATATCATGCCAAAACTCAAATGCTTAAACTAGAGTATATCACAACATGAACAATCAAACTCTAAACCAACATCACCTGACAAGCACCAACAACACCTCAGCCAAGGATTTCATGAATCCTTCATGACTCCAAGATGTTACACATCCTCAAATAGTGTCCTTGCAAATGCGAAAGAAACCTACTGCAACAATAGGATCAAAGAGCTCCTCCTAGTAACATCTGTAACACTATAGAAGATCATTCACCACTAAGTGATGAACCTACAGTCATTGCTAAAGCTCCCACTGAACTGTGGAAACCGAGCTTTCCAAGCAACATGACCAAACATCTCCTAATCTGAAAATCCACCAGGTCCACACATTAACATGTCCATTTGACAATAAAACCAAGTGGCACCAAGATCTCCAAAACAAGGAAATAACTATCACTGTCATTACACAAAACTGTGAGTCCAAGTTATTCATGACACCATGATACACATATTACAGGTCTCCATAACCAACTATTCAGATACTCTACAACATCTATCCTCTCTTTCCAAAATAGTCACACTAATGTACAAGTGACCACAGACAAGGCCAGCTAACAAATCTGCACAATCACATAATCAATCTTGTGGATATAGACCGTCCACTTCCGAGTTATCCCACTACAATCAATAGGTTGTACACACCTAAAAATTGCATAAATCATAGATCCAAATATATTGAAACATGCAAATTCACTATTGCACTAGAAACTGCAAAACTAAGATTTCAAGGAATAGATAACAATGTAGACAACATGACTTAAACACTAGATTACTTACAAATCTGATTTACCAAATATATCCACAACCTGAGCATCATAGTCAAGAAACCAAAAGCATTACCACAGAAATACTGAGTGACATATCACTTACCAGCACCCCCATGCAGAGAAAGCATTTCACCTCCTCACACCATGCACAGAGCATGCATGCAAAACTACAACTATATCATCTAGCATCACCTCAAAAGCCAGGGTCTAGAAATAGCTTAACTACAGCTTCACAAAACCACAAGTTTTTCTGTTGACCGTGTAAAACCTGCAAAAACCACTGTGTTTGTAAAACACCCATGCACATCCATACCCACTTCACATCTAGAAAACCCAAAAGTTTGCAACACAAACTCCATAACAGTTAAACCAGAATAATGGATCATCATTTATATTCATAACCATAGATTTTAAGGAAAAACTATAAAACCCCTCAAATCCAATAAACATGAATCTGAGTCATGCAAGTACAAAATATCTATTTACGGAAACAATAGTTCAAGAGCTTCAAGCCCACTTGTAGACCAATCCCTCAAACCACCAACATGCACATGCATCCGAGAGAATCAGGCTATTATAGAAGCTCTCAGATCATCCAATGATCAACTCCAAAGCCTACATGCAATCAGGGTAACAAAAAATTATGCCTTCCAATACCAAGAACAAAACACCTAGCATAAGCACAATACTCCATGACTGAGCAGTAACACAAACTCCTTCATATCATCAGAAAGCCTCTCACACAGACACCCAGTATGAAAGTTACTGTAACAACACAACCACAAAGCATAATCCACCCCATGCAATAGGATTAAATACTATTTGCTAAGAGCCTCAGGCCACATCATGACCAGCTCTAGTCTCTTCATTTTCACCATCCTTCAAGCACTGCTGAAACAAAAAACATCACTGCCAGACTTCACTCAAAACAAGGATCAAAACACCAAACGATTCCTTTAGATTTCCTCGAGTCTGTCACACTAAGAAATCATCATAGAAGGAATACCCAAACCTTATACACCAGGAACTCTTGCATGTAAAACACATCCAGCACACAAATGTACCTATGTGAGCAACAAAGCAAATCCCAGAAGAAGGCTCTAATACCACTTGTCAGGAAATGATGGCATCTCAAAACATATTTCTAAGAACAGTGGTGTCTTCGACAAATTTAAATACTTTTCATTTGCTTCAAAAACACGCACAACTATGCCACAAAGTGGAAACAGACATAGAACATTTCCAACATTGACCCTTAGAGGAAAGTACAGACAACATTAACTAGTTTCAACAGCAAAAATGCTAACTCAAAAGATAGAACAGAAGACATAGATATACGTGGGGAAAACCCTTACGGGTAAAAAACCCCACACTCCAAAAGCCCATATCACCATTGTATTATTCAGCAACAAAAAAATAGTTACAATACAAAACTGGCAATAAGCCTTTCATGAAGATTTACATCTTGCTTCATGTGAAGAATAATTTACAGCACAACTCTTAGCTCTATTCTTTTCATCTCTCCTCAGTCTTTTTACATACAGTTAACATGATTTTTGCAACAGATTGTATCAAACTTCATAGAAGAGATAACAAACACCCAAACTCTCTCATGAATTAACTCTCTCTTCCTCGATGACTCCATCAGATCTCTATATTTAGTTTACAAGTATAGAACCATTTATTAACATCTACCCTAACCATTTCATCTGACTACTCCAGCATCGATTTCAGCCAACTATCAAACCGTTCACATTCTGGTGTGACCAATAGTCCCACATGCATAAGGATAACTTGGACACATTAGTTTATAAGCCCAAACAAACAGTAAGTCTATCATCAGCAATTTTGTTGCCGACGATAACAGTCAATAGCTCATCGGGATAACTTTCACCATCCGATGCCAACACAAACCTTCATTAGAGTGACCACTGTGCATCGACCCGAAGTCTTTAAGCTATGCCAATAGATGTCCTCTCACCGATCATTAGAAGAAAACACCATCGGTGAGAGAGTTCCCATCGGAAGGACTCCACAAGGCTCAACCAATAGTAGATCTCACACTGATAGGTAAAGGTCATCGCTGAGACATCAACCATTGGACAAGGCCTTCAACGTCTCTCTGATCACCAGACTCATGCCAATAGGATACATCCATCAGGGTGACACATGACTTCGGATTGACATCTCATAGCTTGGCCGATGGAGATTCTCACATCGATGTCAACTTCGTCAACCTTCACCAGTTCATTGGAGTGACACATAACTGTCAGAACGACTACTACTAGCTTTGTCGACGGTCAACCTCATGCCAATAGCTCACTACCATTGGTGAGACCAAAGACATCAAAGTAACAAATTTAGGCAAGACCGTCAATAGCTCACTACCATCGGTGAGACCAAAGAGATCGAAGTAACAAATTTAGGCAAGCCTGATAGAGAATGTCAGCCTGACAACTTCCCTTCATCAGTGTAACCTAGCATATCGATGTAAGACTCTGAACTCTCACCGATGGCCAACCTTATGCTGATAGTCATCATATATTAGTTGACCTGTAATCTGATTCACTATTACTCAACAAGAATGACAAGTGGTGACTCCTAATGACATGTCTCCAGATGGGCTAGATGACTAATAGGGCATCCCCTTGAAATGACATGTAAATCAATGGGGTTGATCTCATGCCTCTCCTTTGATTCTTTCTTCTCCTATTGGTCTAAATGCTTTGGCTTCTATGGCTCAATTAGAAATATAGATACCTTCATCTCATGAACAAGATGTTGATGATCTCTTAAATTAGGCTCAGAAAATGAGCCTCACACATGCTCAATGGAGAAATCCTCTCTGCCAAGGGGCTGATATCCTTGTTGGATAATAAAGAACAAATCTTTAATTTGCTCTTTCCCATGCTCAACCTCCATATTATCATCTTCAATGAAATGTGGGAGCTCTTCAAATAGGTCTGCATCATCAACCTCTGCATTTTCTAACATAGAGCAACATGATTGTTCCTCTTTATGATCTGAGACCTCACTGTCTTGTTCAACCTCACATTCCAGCAACAAGCCATCATTTTCAATGTCCCCAAACTGGTCTAACTGATTTGGCTTAACTTCTTGTAGAAGGCCTAATTTTTTTGTCTCACTAGTGCATGGGATTTCACTAATAGTTGGCTACTTTACAATAGCATCAAATATCTCCTTTTTTGGTTCATAAAATCCAGTATCCCGCCAAAAAATAGGCCTATTCTCCACTTTGGGACTAGGGAAAGAGGGTTGACATAGAATGGGGGCTGGAAAGACTTCTTGAGAGAGTTGTTCCTAAGGAATAATGGGCTAGATCTATGCAGGAATAGGCTCTCGTGAAGGCTGAGGGTCTCTAAAACTTGGGATTTTAAAACTAGGAAGTGGTTTTAGAGAACTAGAGGGGATATCCTACTTGAAGGTTGGGATTTTAAATTTGGTGTTTACTTCTATAGTAGGCTGAACTTGTGAAAAAGGGAGAGGCTACCTGAAACTTGGGGTGGAGGTGGCTACCTGAGCCTCCCGCCACTCTACATGGGCAAGCATTTGCCTTAACTGCTCCTTAGATAAGGTTGCGAGATGTACTTTGATTTGCTCTAGGTGAGCCTTTTCCTTTGCCTCCATCTACTGCTGTTGAAGATAAGCCTGGTAAGAAAGCTCCTCTTATTGTTGGTTATACTCCTTGACCCTCTAAATTTCATCAAACTCCTATTGTAAACCTTGGAGTAACCCCATCACATCATTCTCACTTCTGATCATAAAATCAAAGGGTCCCTATGGTAGATTATACCCCATATCTCTTTTGATGGCATCCAAATGCTCCCCAAGCTCTAGTAGCTTAAAGTAGTCTTCTTGGGGTTGATAGTGGACATTATTTAGCTAAAAATAAGATTGAGTATGAATTGGAGGGAGGCAAACATCATGAGGATACTGATATTTTGTTGTTGCAGGGCTATATGGCCTAAAATTAGAGACATTTGGGGTTTGATATTGTTGGTATGGGGGCAATAGCCTGCATTGGGTTGGGTGGAGGGGAATAGCGATAATTCTCATAAAAAATCGACATTTAAAGCATTGAAAAGCTAGACAATCATAAGGATGTCTAAATTAGAGCAAACATATCTGCATCAAGATAAACTAGATACATACCTAGAAGAGAGTCGTTAGGTGATTGAGATGTTTCTGAAAGAAAAATAGACTAGGAAAACCATTGAAATCTTGATCCTTGGAGTTCTTCAAGTGCTTCGATTGGCTGAACCAGTAGATTTGTTCAACAGAGTCACCATGGTGTTTTTAAAGACTACCCTAAATGGCAAGATACACTAAAGAACACACCAGATCCTTCAACGAATGATAAAGCTCATCAAGTTGTCCCACTGGGCATGCCAGAAACTGTTATCACATAGAATTGCACCCTGCTTGGAGAGAGTCCAAGCATTCTAATGACACAATGGGAATGATTTCAAGGTGTGGGACCTTGTAAATTAAGATCAGACCTTGAGAAAAGGCTGGTTCCTCATTCTAAGCCTAAAGCTCAGAGAAAACTATCTCAACCTAGTGCTAATATTGCAAGGAAAAGGGTTAGAGAAAACTAAATGGAAAAGGGGTGATGTACCAGATTTAATGAGTAGTAGTAAACTTGGAAAAGACATAACAATGATCTCAATCACAAAGGAAGGTTCACACAGATTTATAGAACTAATGAAGCTTTGGTATGAAGTCCTAACCTATCGAGGAGCCATTTTACTCATAGAATAGATCACAACTTCAAATAAAACATAGAAATCAAAGCATAAGAGAGGCAAAATATTGTGAATATATTGATCATGAAGGTCAGAAACTATTACAATGCAAAATAACTTCTAGCAGGAAAAGACATAGTATAGCCAATTACATTTATGGGTGGATTAACCAGAAGACAACAAAGGCCAAGCTACAAGCATAGTGAGTCAAATTCTAATAATCTTGCAATTACACTAAGAGGTCTGACTATAAGAAATTTAGCAACATAACAACCTAGAAAATTACTAACTCTTCCTAACTGAAGATTACAATGCTTTTATATATCAAATCCTTGTGTAGAGTGAATTGAGGTAGGTCCACATGATCCAAGGTCACCAATGCAGTCATTAATACAAGGACAGGAATAAATGGTAAAGAGGATAGAGGCCATATCGCTGGTAGATCTGCAATCCTAGAAATGGTTGTCCATATGCAAGATATGATAGGGCATTGAATATGAAAGCCCAAAAGTCATTGTAGATCATATAAATATCTACCACTGAGCCATAGGAGTCACCTCGCATTAAAGAACTACACCAATCCTCACAGATTTCATCTATAGAGCCCACCAACTGAGATGAATGCTTTTGGTGCCACCGGGAAGTTTAAAAATTGTGAATTTGAATTAGGACCATAGGATGAATGATTACAAGATTGATGGCCACCACTTTCTTTGCAAATGAATTTTCTTTTAATTCTATGTTGAGACTTGCTGAGATGGCATACATGGCATTGAGTATGCAGGTGATTCATTTTCTTTTAATTGTTGTTGACGTATAAGGGCCCACCTGAGAGATCTTGAAGAAAAGGCGCCAATGTGCCACATGTCGACATCTCATGGTCATACACAAAATCTTCCACGCAAGAAAGATTCACCTTTGACACAGCACCATTGTTCGATCTTCAAACTTGTGGCCCAATCACTTCATCTCATCCTTTGACACTTGGCACAATCTCAACTGTTCAACCTGAATCAACAGTCTTGTAGCTGTAATCCCACATATGGCACCATTTTGGGGCCATGGATTAGCAAGTAAGCCATTTTTGTTTTGGCTCTATGGAAGCACGCTAAGCCTTCCACATGGCTCCCCTTTGTTGAAATGCACCAGACAATTGAGAGGGGGGTGAATCAACTATCTCAAAACCTTGGCAATTTCTACACTTTTAACCTTAATAACTTATCTGCTCATCTTATGATTAATTCATGAAAGAATAAACTCAGAAGTATAAACACAATTACAAACAAAAACACAAGAAACACTAGATTTTACATGGAAAACCCAAAGAGGGAAAAACCACGGAGAGGATTAGCTCTCAAATATATATTGCAATCATTACAAATAATTATGTTCAGGCTTGGTCACTCCACGGGCCTGGAATATATTGGCTCACTACCATGAAGTACAACTAGGTCTAGCAGGCTCATTGCCTCAACCCTAAACCTAGCAAGATTACAACAAGGGCTATTAAACCCTGAGGGTTGTTAAACCCTACTAGCGACTCACTGCCAAAATCAACATCTTCTTTAAATTTGAGATCAACACATTTTAGTACAATAGTTCCTCTTCTTTGCTCTACCCTGATCTACCTTTCCTTCACATCTATTTCCTTATCTTCACATCTTAACCCCCAAGGCCTACTTTTCCACGACTCAATTACAAGTGTTTATACACTACATCAACCTTGGAATGATCATCAAGGTTGGCATTACAAACATCAACCATTAGAACAATCTCCAAAGTCGACATTACAAACTTTTACAAAATAGGTCTTGACCTATTACAACATTATGCAAAGGAAATGAAGTAAAAGTATATGTGGCTCATGCCACAGCTTAGCTGGTACTGAAACATGATCTTCCATGCTATAACATGCTTCAACAATCTTCAAGAGATCTCTGTAATCACTGAAATTAACCAAGTCGACCAAAACTGGTTCACACTATGTTATCTGGGAATAATCTTCAAACACAATCTCAATTCCTTAACATGGACCAATGTCAAGTTAGGAACATGATCAGGAGGCATCCACAAGCACGTTATAATCATTAGGAACAACTGTACAAACCTTAACCACTTTAATAATATGAATCTTCACATCAGAACACATGAACTTCACTATCTTCAACTATCATAAAATAAAGATAGATTGTAGACCACCAAAACATGAACCACTACACTTGTAGGTACCTATCATCATCCCAAACTTCCCTCTAGAACTATAGAGTAAAATACTTTATTGCAGAGAAATACAGAGCAAAATACTTTCTCCCTGTCCTAACTGAACTTACAAAAAAAGTAGGTTTCACTCTGGTGAACACAACTCACTCATATCTTCATGTGGATGGCTCAAACCTAGAATGTAGCATCCTCAGACATACCTCTGACTTACTTCCAATCCATAGACCACGATCTTCATCTAGCAAGAAATATAGAGCAATCTACCAGACTGTTCTTCAATACACAACTCACTGTCTACACTGCACTTCACTATAACTCACTTGTTTCTTCTAGAGAGGCCAATTTTCTCAATATCCCCAACATACAAAGCTTCTAAACAAGTAATAGAATAAGATACAATTGACACCAATGACAACAAAGATATGTTGACATCAATGATAACACTGATTAGGCACATACTTGCAACACCCTTTCTTATACCATTTCATTCCATTCTAGAACAAGCCATGTGCCCTCATCTTGCAGTCGCACGGTGAATCTTTTGTGTAGACAAGATTCCCCTATGACACTATGCTACCATTAGATCTTTCATTGGCCCACTTCTCTTCAGTTCATCCTTTGACACTTGGTGCGATCTGCTTCATTTGATAGTGTCATCGATCATATGGCCAAAGGCCACGACATACTTTACAACTGTCCTTATTTCACAACCCCACAGAAGGATTGTGATGTCAGCTTCAGTGGTCTGTGGGTGTGCAAAATACTTCCATATGGCACCCTTAGACCCAAAAAGACTTAATACCTAAGGAACGGTGCTGATGGGTGACAAAAGGTAAACCTTAGGACCTGGGGCTAGTCACTTCATGACATAAAAGGCTCAAAGTTGTAACTTAAGTGACTGGCAACCTAGGCTAGGCAGTCAATGACAGATTATAACATAAAGGTAGATGACCATAAAACCTAGGGGTATAAGAGGAATGAAAATATTTAGGGTTTGAGAGTTTGGACTATTTGGCTATGAAACAAAATAGGCCAGCAGGTTGTAACATATATTTCATTGAATAATATAAAACACAATTGAAATGAGATTATAGCCTTAAAAAAGTCTACAATATCAAAACTATTCTTTAGATAAAGTAACCTAAAAGATAACTTAAAACAACCATATTCGTAATCAAATAATCTATAGTTTTGAATGTTAGGAGATAGCAAGGAATGTTTGGTATAGTGGAAATGCATTAAATAGTGTTTTTTATTATTATTGAAATTATACATATACTAGGTAATACTAATAATAATATATTTTTTCTCCACCACACTCACATTTAGTTCAATCTTTAACTTACTTCATGAATGCATTTTTGCATATTTCCACACTGACCAAGGCACATAATTAAAACACTAGCCATTTTATATATGTATAAAAAATCCATTTACAAAAATTATGGTTGTACATGACTAAAATTATGGCTAATTAATATTAGATATAAAACACACCCATTTATTGAATTTGTAGTTGTACTTGTTAGGATCCTGCCTCTATAGATCTAGTGATTTTGGTAGCATGGGAATTAGTATTAATGGCCACTTTGAAATTTTATTTAAAAGAGGACAAATTTTATTTTCTAAAAATTCTTTTGTAGATCCTTGGGGACCCAGTTACATGTACTTCCTTCCTTGCCTTGTTCAATAAATCAAAGCATTGAAATTCTACCTTTTTTAAAGGATTGAGAATAAAAGTTGAGGAATGTGGGTTATTGGCCTAGTCAATGTTCCATCTTTTGATGCAATGTTGGCATGTGATGAATCTCTATATACATTAAAAATATAGGGCAATTTAGTCTCCAAAGTCCTACATAAATTCAAAACAATTATACTAAATGTGTACTCCTAGTGAAGATCATGTCTAGCAAGGTAATTCTACAAATTCATTACCTAGAGCTGCTTGTATATGTTAATGAATATTTTATGAACCATTCCCTTTTCCACAGGTAGGTGAAAGTATAATTTTCTTAATGTCATTTTTCTTGTCCAAGTTAGTTGAGTTAATTAATCTTATATATTTTATGCAAAATTTCTAAGCACTTTTCTTATGGATTCTTAACTCCATTTATAGGTGCTTAAGGAAGCACTTGAGGTGTTTTGTAACAAGGGAGTTATAGGAAGCCGAAGTGCCAAATTCCTTACCACATTTTTGTGACAACATTCTAAAAGTAGATGGCAAAGCAAATTTAAGTGATGGATATATTGAAGATACATTGAAGAATGTAAGGATGCAGAATAAAATACATCTCTAATCTCTATATCACTATATTTCTATCCAATGTCAACACATATCAACCTCTTGCTTGATGCACTCACATAAGAACCCTTATGACAATGGAAATAGACAACCTATTTAGACAATTAAGAGCAATCATTCACGACAAGGGTTGAAGTCCTATGTAATATAATTTTTAGTTGATTGGTGCAAACCTACCTCTCAACCCCCTTACAAAGCCTCTATATATAGTTCCAAACAAAAAATTCAAATGAATTACATGTAATTTGATGGCTATTGTGATCTTAGATAAAATAGTTGGCAATATGACCATTGTTGAAACTAGTTTTAATATTATATTAGTGTATTTGCCATAATTTTGTGATTGCTATAAACATATCATAGGTTTGTGAGATAAAATTAGAGCTACAAAAGTGCTTTATTTTGTTCCATAGTAACATAACCATTTGAAATGTTTGATAATTTTTATAAATTATAAATTAGATTGTGCAAACACGCTAAGTTTTACTCATTTGATAACTTGAGAATGTGTTTCTCCCCATAGTTGAGTTGCACGTGCAACATCCATGGTGCCTACATCTTTGATGTTTTGAATGAGATCTACATATTAGCCATTATATCTATTGCAAGTGCAATCAAATGTAAATTCAATCTCTATGTGTTATTTTATAGTTTTTACACACCATTTTGACATTATTACATATGTTTTTACTTCCTTTTTATAAATTTACACTATCCTTGCAACTCTTGGTAGGGAATACAACTACAGTGTAACTCTTATTTACTATTGGTTTTGAGTACCTTTTGGAGCTAAGTAGACAAGTCATTCAAATTTTGGAGAATTCCCTTTGTCAAAATTTAATGACAATTTAATCTAAATCATTAATTAGATAGCAACTTGTTTGAGATGAAACTAGACTGCTCATCTTTAACACCTTGCCACTAGAATTGACTAAGGACTTATCACCAAAGATTGTTTTCTTGTAGACTTGCAACAAAGATTTATATTAATCTTCATTTTAAAAGGGATTGATGTAACACATTAAATGAGAAAACATCTCACTATGCTAGTGGTGCTAGATGTACACAACAAAGTATGCTGCCAACATAATAATGTATTATTCCAAAAGCATTCTTGAAGGCACTATTGATGGAATGAATGTTAAAAATCTAAAGAGGAAGTTTGCAAAATGTGATATACATGATTATTGTTGGAAAATCTAATTTGGAGTAGGCATTAACTCCACCTAACTTTCAAATATTTTTTGGGGATCTCCTTCCTATTGTCCTATCCAAATAGTTAATGTTGTTTTGCTAGCCTAACAAAACATATTGAATGTTGGTTGAAGTCTCCTTGAATGTAGGTAGGTGAGTTTGAATTTATGGGTGAGCGAAAAGATTTTTTAAAAAAATAAGAAAAGACAAAAAGGAAGAATGAGAAAAGAGAATTGTTAGAAGATTGTATGCAACAACAAAACAATACTGAGAAAAGAATAAAACAGAGAGAAGATACATTGCAAGAAGCAACATGAAGAATATAATAGAGAGAGTGTAGAGAGAATAAAAGCTCTAGGAAGTGCAGGAAGATTTAGACAAAGTAGTAGCTCTAGAGAACAACTCTAGAGGAACAAAGTAGTGACTAGATCAAGATAGAGAGGGCAATCTTTGTAGACCAAGGAAAAATAGAGCTCTATAGTTAATTTTTCAGGGATGTAAAATATTTTTGAATATAAATATAATTATTTGCTTATGTTTTATCTTATTCTCTCTCTCTTTCTTTATTTTCTTCTCTCCTACATAGAAGTTTGTGGGCAATGCTTCCAACATGTGGTATCAGAGCTATTACTCTATATTTTTTTAGTATTAAGAACCAAAAATCCCTAGATTTTCTAGGTATCAACAGTCTTCTCTATATTCAAAAGAATGATAGGAGATGACAACAATATTTGTAGTAGCCACCAACATTTGATGGGAAAACCTATGATGTCTAGGAAAAGATGATGAAGACCATATTAGTTGCAAATGATTTGTGGGAGCTTGTGGTCAGTGGTTTCACATATGTGACTAACCAAGGAGCTTATGTAGCAATGACAAATGCTCAAAAGACCCAACTAAATGAAAAAAAGAGGAATGATGAAAAATCCCTCAATTTGATTGAGGTAGCCTTAATAGAGGCTATTTTTCCTCGAATAGCAGTAGCTAACTATACAAAGGAGGTATAGGAGATTCTCTAAAATAGATACAAAGGGACTAACAAGGTGGGGTTGGTTAAACTCCAACTACTCCAAAGAGATTTTGAGACCCTTCAAATGAAGGATGGAGAGTCTATTTCAGATTTCCATACAATGGTTTCCACCTTGATAAAGTAGTTAAGGACTAATGGAGAAACCATGGAAGAACAAAGGATTATTGAGAAAATCCTTAGAAGTTTTCCCTCTAGATTTGACCTAATTGTCATAGCAATAGAAGAGGCTAAATATCTCTTGTTTAGGTTAAAATTAGATTTTGTTCATCTTTTGTTATTTAGATGTCAATATTTACCTCTCCACTAAACATTGAAGGATCTAGGGTCGAGTGGTGAATACTATCATACCCTAGAGTCACTTTTAGATGTAGGGAAATTTGGATTAGGGAATTAATTATCAATTGTTCCTTCTCCTTTGTCCAATTGACCATTAAAACACTAACTATGCAAATATGACAACAAATTAATGAATTACAGAAAAAGCTCTTGTAGATGAGAGTAAAATATCAAATTACAAAATACTTATTTTTGGGGTTCCGAGGTGGAACAGTTGGGGACACTGGAGCAGGTGCCCAAGTCCAAGGTACCTACTTTTTTGGGGAATCTAGACCTCCTTCTGACACTAATCAGCCCTCTAACTTCTATTTTCTGGAATCTATCTACGGAGGACACTCGAGCGAGAGCCCAAGTCCTAGAAGTGCTCCTATATCTGACTTTTCTTTAGATCCTAAATCCCTGATGTTTGCATAGCCTTCCTGCAACTCCACTATTTTAGATGTGACACCTGTAACCTACAATCACAAGACTTGGTTTAGGGGTTGTGGTGTTTAGAGGTCTACCTCAGTCAAACCCCAAAGGACACTTAAGTCTTTGACAACCATTGTTAGATAAAGAGGGCGTGCCCTTGTGAGGCAAAGGCCAAAACCAATAGAATCAATGATGAAAACACAATGATATGTCACCTTGTAGTGAAGCTTTCATGGAGGAAGATACTCTTCATGCCATGAATAAATTGGTGCTCAAATCTGCAAATATCAACACACAAAACATACAAGTTTGCTCTTGCAACACAATAGAAAGCCTTGAATCACCCTGAGAACACAATAGCTTGCTAGTAATCATCTAGCCTCTAAATGAATGCCTACACATGCTTATATATGCATCTACAAGCACTCCTGCCAAGATATTTGAAATTTAAACTTACCGTGTCAGCAAAGGGACCTAATAATGGTCACTAACCGACACCTAGAAATTAGGGCTAACCCAAAATAGGGTAGGACTAGGGCGTGGGTGCCTAAATCCTCCCTCCTATTTTGGACAAGGTACAACTCAAGGGGTCCACCTAGGCCCTATTTGCCAAGGAACCTAGGTCTCATTCCATCGGGGTGTTAAAATATGAACTAAAATGTCTTAAATGCATGCTGAAGACTCGGGAGCTAAACCTTATGAGGGAAAAGCCCCCAAGGGGACATTTTCTGATGTTACATTTAGCCCCCACTTTAATGTATGTATAAACGCAAGGCCCATACATGCATTAAAGTAAGGTCACAAACACAGCAAACGCATCAAAGATGGAGAAGACACGCCTATCACATAGAAAATAGTTACAGGCATGCAAAACATGGAGAAGATAGTTATAGTCACGCAAAACACAAAGTAGACAGTTAATGTATAGAAGACACATTAATACATGGAAGATAGAAATGATATCTTTTCTTTTCTTTTTCTCATATATATGAAATGCAAATGCAAATATTAGAAAGTAAACAAACCTCCCAAAATGTAGGAAGAATGACTCGAAGGTGCTGGTCTCTGTATATGTGGCAACACACATGCAATACATGAAAAACCTCCCAAAATGCAGGAAGCACTACTCGAAGGTGCTGGTCTCTACATATGGGGCAACAAACATGCCACACAATACAAGCATGCTAAAACACATACACTTGAAGACAGGGAGAAAACACGACAGACAAGCGATGGAGTGTACCTATTTCTAGGTCCAACACCATCTTAGGCACATTACAGGCATACACCAGCAATTGGGATTTGCCACAACAATCACTGAAAACATGCTTAAGGGTTGAGTTAGTCATAGAACCGCACCCCGCCTCCGTAGAGGACTTTTGAAAATGACAGGATGATGTAATCTGCTCCAAGAAATACACCATCCCCGCCTCCACAGAGGGCTTAATAAAAAAGGATATGCGTGATATCCTGCCTCTATAGAGGGCTTACATGATTGATTGATTGATTGCAAACAAACTCAGGATGCATGAAGTACTCATCGTACTAGCCTACACTTGAGGACAAGCATGTTGCTAACATCTACAACAAACAACTTACCTTATATATGCCCCCACCTTAAGGTGGTTGATATCATACATCGATATCAAGCACATTAAGGTAGGAATGAAACACACAAGGGAACACCGACTTTTGCAAAGTGCATGCCCCCCGGAGGTGACATGTACTTTACGATTGCCAAATGTTCCCACAAACACATCCCTGCAAGAAACATGTTAGTGTCTACAACATCATGATGAACAACAACATCAATGCATATGATTAACCACACAAAGAGGTAAGGTTATACAACAAATTAGGAGTTTGCAGATAACCGTGGGGCTATATCATAAAGCTCTCTGAATTGAGTATCACCAAGGCTAGATTCAAAGGCAAATAAAGGTGCATAGAGCAGCAGTATTGTTAAGGTTTGTAAAATAGAAACATTATCAAATTCACTATGCGGAAAGCACGAGTGCTTCCACTAGCCAAGTGTTAGATTATACAACCCCGTCATCATATTAGGAACTAAGTCCATTTTTTATTGCTCTCGAAAGGGACACTAGATCTGTATATGTATAAATGTTTTTCATCATGCGCCCGCTAGATGGAAACACTAGAGGAAGGGAAATAATAAATAAGAGAGGAGAAACAAGTGTCTTAGGGACAGCCATGTAGGAGGGTTCCCCCAAGTCATCAACCATGATGCTATGTCTACAAGACATAACACACAACAATAAAATAAGAGAGAGGCAATTTAGAAGAATGATGATACAAATAGAAGAAGGTCATAATAGAGGCAGTCTCTTGGTATTCTGAACCTTACCGGAGAATCTGTGGTCATCCTAGGAGGCCTAAACAACATATAACATATCATGAGGGAAGCACATCATGAGAGAGATAAAAGATTAGAAATACTTACCTGGTAGCACCATCATTAAGAACATACACCTTTAGGATATCTCTCATGTTGTTTTAATATTGAATTAACATTAAGTTTAGGATGATAATAGGCTTTGGTGGGTTTCAAAGAGCAGTATCCTATACCGGTTGTATAGTTAACTCTAGCAACTTGTAAAGATACCCTAATTCCTTGTTGATTTACACCGCAACCATTGCCTACATAGTTGTTATTTTTGTACAAGATTTGAAATCCATGACCATATAGAGAGTCCATTTCTTTAGAAGAAGGTGAAGCCTCATAGGTATCATAATTTGTAGTATAAGTGAGGGTATTGTCTTTATTTTCAACCAAGGAAATTTTGTTTTTTCTGAGATGTTTCAAAAGATTGTTTAGACGAGATCGATGTAACTTTTGATGTGTCAGGTTTATTAAATTTATATCCCCCTATACTGCAAGGCTTAAAATCTAATGAACCCCATGTTAGTGCCTGCATAAGCATTTAGGTTTCAAGTATTTAAACTTGTAGGCACCTTCCATAAAATCCAAAAAAATTCTAAGTCTTCTAGCCTTTGCAGTTGAAACTGCAAAAAATTCAATTGCATGCATGTATCTTTGTATATACATGTATGTTTGTATGTACAAGTGCATTGTGCATTGGCGGGCCCAAAGAAATTTCATTGGCCTTCAAAAATGGTGAGAAAATTAGTTATATGCATTTCGCAATGCATACCGGGCTTAAAAAAGGTGCATATACATTGAGGAATCTTTCACGGATTCTAGGAATATTCCCTACTTGTATATCGGGTTGCATGTATATTTCATGTTGAATGTTCAGACATACAACGACTAGGTACAAAGGAAAACATGCAAAGAAAATATACATTGGCGGCATACAAGCGAAACATGCAAGGGTCAATGTACATCGAGACAGGTGCAATGGTGAATGTATGTCTGACATACATTGGGAAATGTATATTGCAGATATACAAAGGAGGCGCACATACATTCGTTATAGTGCAAAGATACAATTGGTGGGGTCCGCCTCACATATAGCACAGATTGTATATGCAATATACATTCGCTATATGCAAAGGGAAAAATGTACAGGGCTGATGTACATTTGGTGGGGCCCGTGGATATACAAGAGAGATTGTATGTGCTTGACATACAATGTGAGGATACAAAGCATGGGGCCCATCAGGTGCATGTGCAAGTGCACTAGTATGTTCACACATACAAGGGGAACATGCATTCCAAATATGCATTGGCCGGATCCGAAAAGGTTTGCAATGCAGTTGATAAAGGCTTAGGTCCATTGAATATATGTTTTTGCTTGTATATTGCATTTGTATAATGTGATATGCAAGCCGATATACAAAGTGAACATACAAAGGAGTGATATGCAAGCTGGACTCGATTCAAAGATCAAATTTAGCAAATTCAAAGTTGGCATCCGTGGATTGCATGTATATGGTGTTTGTATATGCCAATATACAAAAGGATGAGATACAGGCTAGATTTCAAGGTGATTGCAACTTGTTTCATAAAAATTTGAAATCCACAACATGTATATTGCATTTGTATTTGCAATATACCAAGCGATAGATGCAAGAAAGAGATACAAGGTGGAACCCAAAGGTGTTTTCAGTTTGTTCTATAATAATTTGGGGTCCGCGCCTTGTATGCATATAGTTTTATGTATATGCATTTGCTTTTGCATATACAAGGGATTTAAAGGCGAAAAGGGCAAAATAAGAAAGGAAAAGGTTAGGGATGGAAGCACAGGGGGCCTACGTGGCACGTTCTAATTGGTTGGTAACTTTTCAAAGTGATTTAAGGCCATAGATCTTAGTGATGGGAAGGAAATCAACGGCCAGTTATAAACTTTCAAGCAGCGAGAGTTTTTCTTTGTATATGCAATTGTCTTTTGAGCAGGAAAAGCTTCAGAGGTATACAATTGCTACATTTCATAAGGCTGCAGGTAGGTTGGCATCGATGGTGGAATTGCAGTGGGATGATCGACAGAATGGCAGGTTACCTACCAAATTTGTGGCAAAAATCTTCAGATGGCGGCACATCTCCCGATCTCACCTGTTTTCCCTCTTTTTTCTTTCTGTTGCATTGATGTTTTGGGCGCCATTTTTGTGGTGCATTGTATCTAGTGGATTTTTGAATTTTGCCCTATAATTAATTGTTGAGGGCACAACCTTGCTATAAAAGGCAGACTGCATTACTCATTTGTGGTTGTCAAAAAATGGACAAATTTTGGTGTTGTGATAAGATACAACTTTGTTGGTGACTCTGTTTTGGGTATCTTGTGAGTTTATGAATCACATGTTATATGTTTTATGCATAAATTTTTTGGTTTCATGTTGTTTTATATGAGTAATGCTTCATTGCATCTATTCTATTATTTGTCTCCAAATTGATTGTGTTTCTTCTTTTGAATCTAAATAGCTAAGGGGTGTTTAAGATTCTAGGACATGGGTTTGCTATGTTGAATACTTAGTCTTTTACTTCTGCTCAAGGAGTAGATTAAATGTTTTGGGTTAAGTGTTGGGAAGAACATATTGTAGTAAGGATGTTGATAAGCAGAGATAATTGAATACTCAGTTTTGGGAAGTATTTGTAAGGCAGATATTATAAATCCCCTTGAAATCCAGTCATTGATATATGTTTATGGTAACCATTCACATGTGTATGTCTATTGACTCTGAGCCCTGAGATAGGCACCGATCTAGTCTTGTATTAAGATTACAACCAAAGTCCTAGTTTTGCATCCAAATACTGAAAAACAAACTTGAACTTCAAATACAAACCTTTAGGACATTTAGAAATAGTTTTAGGACCAAAATCCTCTTTCTCACAACTGAACATAAGCCCAAAGTTAGCCCCTCTGCACTTATTTACAGTTTTGGTCTGCATATATGAGGATTTATCTGCTTTGTCTCAACATCCCACCAAGTTAATAAGCACATTTCATGGATGTTAAATAGGGAATACCCCCCTTGGTTTTGTAGAGCCTAAAGAAGAAGATGAGATATTTATAGAGTCTATCTCCTATACTGTTGCCCCCTGGCCTGAAAATCCTATTGATCAATGATGGCTACCTTATAGGGATAACTGGGAAACATCTAGTCAGATTGAGCACTAACAGATTTGGCGACTCTGCTGGGGGACTTTGTGTAAGAATCCTGGTTTAAAAGAAAATAATTCCTAGTTGTAGGTGGTGACTCCAAACAAATCTCCCAATTGGTAAAGTAACAATTTGTATGCAAGGGAGAAGATCCCTACGTAATCCTCTGTCTGAAGAATTACCCAAAAAAATGAGGTACAAGAAAAAAGGGATTGTTCAAGCTAGTCAAGAGGGTTCTCCTAGAAGTAATGATAATATTCAAGACAATCCACGATCTTCAGAGTAGACAATACCTTATTTTTCAAACACTGAGGCTGAAATCTAGAATGTATATGAAAGACAACAAGGTGTTTCAGGAATGCCCTTTCTTAGATCCCTTTGACAGATTTGAAGAGATTGAGTCCCCAAGGAATGATGATGATGACCAATATGGAAAGGGACCATCCTCTTCTATGCCCAAAGATGAACATTTAGCTAAAGAAATCAAAAGCTTAAGAGCTGAATTAGAATATTTACAAGATGTAAAGATTAGAGATGATATGAGACAAAAAGTGCAAGCTCTAAGAACTACTCAACATGATGCAATCCCCACCCTTGATAATGCAAATGTCCTAAGAAATCAATAGAGCAATGAAATCCAGTATCAACAGAATGATCAGAGACAAAATGGAAACAATGTTAGGGTACCATTAAATAATGTGAGAAATCAAAATGCAAATAGGAATGCCAATGTTTATCAGTTTGGTAGATAGCCTATGCAGCTGGACATATTTAGGCAGCTTGTTTTTGATGGTATTCCTAGCTACCCTAATCCCATTGACAAACATGTGAGGCCACAGGTGCCAAATTTTTGAGGAAACAATATTGTGTCAGGTGAAGATCATTTAAAAGCCTTTCAGAATGTCATGGACAACTTTGAGGTTGAGCATGAGGATGTTTTTATAAAATTGTTTATGCAATCCTTAGTTGATGAAGCTAGAGAATGGTATAAAGGTTTGCCTAACTGAAGTATCTCATCATGGGATGATTTTAGAAGGATTTTTAAGGAGGAGTATGGTGACAAGACTGACCCAAGCTTTTTTGTAAATGAATTCACTAGTATCATTAAGGGGTCAAATGAGCAGGTTGCAGATTTTAATGCTAGATTCACTAAAGTGTTGAACAAATTGCCACCTCACATGAGACCTAATGAACCAATGTGCATGGTACTATACATAAATGCTTTTGATGCCAAGACAACCTATGGATTAAGAGATAAGGGTCCTACTAGCCTCAGGGATGCTTTTAGGATTGCAACAAATATTGAAAATAATAGGAAAGCATCTAGTAAGACAAACATAAGGGATGATGTGAAGATTCTACAAAATCCAAATAAGCCTCAAAGTACTCAAGGTAATGCATCTACTTCTAAGGATAAATTAGATAAATTGACGACTGTTGTTAAGGACTTAAGTTATAGACTTGCTAAAAATGAAAAGGGAATAAGTCCTGATAGGCAGGTTTACCAGAGATAAGAAAAAAGACCATCATTGCATGATATGCCATATAACAGTAATTGGCATAATGGTAAACCCATTCTCCCACATAATAGGGACACCAATCAAAGAGGCCAGAATGCAAGGGAAACTCCTGATCCTTTAAAGAAAGCTATAAATATAGTTGATGACACCCCATGGTGCATAATATGTCAAATGCCTCATTCACAATCGCAATGTATGATCGCTCAATCTCTGTATAATAATGCTATTGCCTGTGATGAATGCAATGAGCCACATTGTATGGAGGATGATAATGTAAATATGTTGTCCACAAATAGGGAGTATTCTTCCTATGATGCAGATGAAAATATGAGTTATGGGACTCAGGTTTGCCAGCAGTTTCCCTGTGATGAAGATGATGAAGATAACTATGCATATGCTCAGGACTCACACTTTTTTTTGAACAATTTGAGAAGGCCTTCTGATGAAGAAATTAGAGCTCTCACAACTATGGCAGTAGCTTAGGTCAAAAGCAATTATAATCTTAGAGGTAAAGCTCAAGTAAGTGACCCACGTCAACCAGAAAGCACCTTTGCAAATCAACCAATGCATAATCATAAGAAGGCTGAACCACAAAAGACATAATGGAATAGTAATAAGAAGAACTCTAAGCAAAAAATAGGTCATGATTCTCAAGGACCAGAAAATAAAATTCCCCAAAGTGAGGATCAAAAGAAGGATTCTCAGATCCTGGACAATTGTTAGAGGGCTGCTAAGATTAAAGCTGGATCAGCTCAGGATAAAAGTAAAACCACGGCTTAGGCTACAATTGTTATACAAAATTATGCTCCCTTTGGCATAACTTAGGTTTTATCCCTAGTGAAGATCTCTGTTCTGTTGATGGAAATGATGAAAGTTGAAGAAATCAAGAATAAAGCATTGTCCTTAATTTCAGGAGTAGCTTGTCAGGTTGAGCAAAATGTTGAGGGTCAAGGTAAGAAACAGGCCTTGTGTATTGAAGAGGATGAGATCCCTGAGGTTTATCTTGGGGTGACCATGACAAAATTCCCTTCACAGGTTGAGCTGTTTTATGTCTCCCTTGTTATTAATGGAAAAACAATCAGGAATTGTATGCTTGATTCTAGAGCATCAACAAATATTATGCCTCTGGCTATCATGCAACAAGATGGATTGAAGATAGATAAACCATGTGGAAAATGCTACTCAATGGATGCTAGGGAGGTACTAGTTATTGGAATCATGAAGGATGTTGATTTTAGGTTAGCAGGATATCCAGAAAAAAACATACAAAATGAGCATAACAGTGGTTGACATAAAGCCACAATATGGTATGCTGTTGTCAAGAAGATGGGCAACATTGATTGGAGGAAGTATGTAGCTAGATCTATCATATGCCATGATTCCAATGAATGGTCAAGATGTCAAATTGGTTAGAGAAGAAAGGTCACTAGAAATAGTGGAGGATCAAGATTTAGAGGAACATGTTTGTTTTGTGGATACTGACTGTGAGAACTTCAAAGTTGTCTTGGATGATCAAGGAGGTAAAAGGAGAGATATTTGTATTCAAGAACTGGACCAACAAGGTCTTTGGACCATGTATTTTGATGGAGCTTGTTCAAAGGAAGGTTCTAGTGCTGGGGCTATGTTTTTGTCTCCAGCTAGTAAGCTTCTAAAGTTCTCTTTCCTATTAAAGTTTGCCTACACAAATAATATTGGATAATATGAAGCACTGTTGCTAGGATTGAACGTTGCTTTGAAACATGAAATTAAGATGATAAAAGTATTTGGAGATTCAGAATTAATTGTTTCCCAGGTTAGAGATAGATATGCTTCGAAGAATAAGAGGTTAAAATAGTATAAGCATGTTGTGTGGGATACAATTGAATTGTTTGATGCATTTTCAATAAATTGGATAGAGAGATCAAAAAATGTCATGGAAGATTTTTTAGCTAATGTGGCCATAAGGCCAGATGATATTACTCTGTCTGATGTTACAAATGTTGAGATCAAGATTAGGCCTGCAGTACTAGAAAATATATGCAGTTGGAAAGTATTTGATGATGATAAAGATTTGTTGAGGTTCCTGCACTGTATAGATGAATACGAGAATAAAAAAATTGATTTTTAGAATTTTATAGAAGTTGTATGGAAAAGAAACTCTTTTGGGGAAAGAAGTAATTTAGCTTAAAACAAATAAAATCCCCAGAGGACTGGTTGCCTTAGAGAGAGAATTTGACAATAGAGACCAGTTTATTTCAAAGGCATCTCCTACAAATAAGAATGATTTGGAGGAGATAAACTTGGGTACATCTCATGCCCCCAAAAGGGTATACATTGGCAAATAGCTCAAGCCACACATCAAGAACATGTTGGTAGCATTATTGAAGAAATATAAGCATGTCTTTGCCTAGTCATATGAGGACCTAAAAGCTTATAGAGAGGATTTATTTCAGCATGAGATCCCATTGAATCTTGGAACTAAGCCATTCAGACAGAAACAAAGACCTATCAACCCAACTTTGGCTCCAAAAATGCAGCAAGAGCTTGTGAAGCTTAGGGAGGCTGGAATAATTGTGCCTATCAGACACTCAACTTGAGTGTCCAATCTTGTCCCAGTTAGAAAAAAGAATGGTGATATAAGACTCTGTGTGGAATTCAAAAATTTGAATATGTCTTCTTTAAAGGATAATTATCCACTGCCCAACATGGAGGCTATGCTGTAGAAAGTAACTGGTTGTGAGCTTTTATCCATGATGGATGGATTCTCAAGATACAATCAGGTAAAGGTAAAAGAATTTGAACAATACAAGACTGCCTTTACCACTCCATGGGGAACCTATGTATATGTAAGAATGCCATTTGGACTAACAAATGCAGGTGCTACATTTCAAAGAGCTATGGATGTTGCTTTTGCAAGATTGATTGACTCAATTCTGGCTGTGTATCAAGATGATTTAACTGCCTATTCAGAAAAGGAGGAGCAACATTGCATGCATCTAGAACAAATTTTTATTAGAGCACTGGAATATGGCATTTCACTTAACCCAAAGAAATGTACTTTTGGGGTAATAGAAGGAAAATTATTTGGACACATTGTTTCCAAGGATTTTTCTTGAAAGGGTTGCTGCAATTGACAGAATTCAGATCCCTAAAACTGTGAAAGGCATTTAGTCTTTCTTTGGGCAAATTAATTTTGTTAGAAGGTTCATTCCAAATTTTGCAAAGGTCACAAAGTATATCTCTAAAATGTTGAAGAAAGGTGCAGCTGTCAAATGGGAAAGTGAAGCAACTAAATCATTTCAGAACATCAAAGAAGCTATAAAGATGGCTCCTCTATTAAGATCTCCTAATTTTTCTAAGCCACTTTAGTTGTTCTGATTTGCTTCTTTTCACACTGTTGCTACATGTTTATTGCAGAAAAATGAGGATGGTTTTGAGCAACCTATCGCATTCTTTAGCATGTCATTGCAGGCGGCTAAACTGAAATATGATATGGAAAAGCAGGTATATGCATTAGTTAGAGGGATCAAGAGCTTCAAACCATATTTAGTAGGCTCTCAAATAGTTGCATATGTGCCCCATGCAGTAGTTAAAGATATTTTCACTCAGCAGGAAGTGACAAGAAGAAGATGCAAGTGGATAAACAAGTTGCAAGAGTTCAACATTGAGATACAAATCATAAAACTGGTAAGGGGACAGGGTTTGGCTAAGATGATGACACAGTCAAATCTGGAAGAATGCCAAGTGAATGTAATTCAGAATGAAATTTTAAATATGTTAGAATCTGAATGGTACAAGGACATTATATATTACTAGCAAAATTTGAATTATCCTTCCCATCTCAGTGATAGTCAGAAGAGGACATTAAAATTATGTGCTATCAAGTACATAATTGTTCAAGAAGAATTGTATTAGAAGAATCTTGATGGTGTCCTACTTAGGTGTGTGGATGAAAACCAAGCTACAGATATTTTAAATGACATGCACAAAGGAGTGTGTGGTGGACATTACACTGCCAAGACAACAGCCCACAAAATTCTTAAAGTAGGTTATTGGTGGCCTACCTTTTTCTCAGATGCACAAAAGATGGTAAGAAAATGTGATCCCTGTCAAAGGTTCTCAAGAAAAATAAAGTATGAAGGTGCATTAACCCTTAGAACTGTAACTATGCAGGCTCCATTTCAACAATGGGGAATCAATTTTATAGGGGAAATTTTAGAAAAATCAAGTGAAGGACATAGTTGGATTCTGGCTGCTACTAATTATTTTACCAAATGGGTTGAAGCAATTCCAACTAAAAGGCTACAAGCAGGGTGGTGATGGATTTTATTTTGGAACACATTATTATCAGATTTGGAGTGCCATTCATAATGGTCACAGACAATGCCATGTGCTTCAGATCTGGTGAATTTGTTATTTTTGCAACAAATATGGGATTAATTTGTCATATACATCACCATATCATCCATAGGGAAATGGTCAAGCAACTTCAAGTAACAAAAGCCTCGTGAAATTCATCAAAAGGATGGTGGACGAGAACAAAAAGGCACGGGATTTAAAGTTAAAGATGGCATTATGGGCTCCCCGGATAACAATGAAGGTAGCAATTGGAAGGTCACTTTTTGAGCTAGTGTATAGTACAGCAGCTAGGTTACCTATGAACAATCTCTTGCCAATCTATAGATTCATACAAGAAAATGATGAAGAGATTGAAGACTCTATGAATGAGAGGATAAATCAACTAATCGCATTGGATGAAACCAGAAGAGAAGCACAGAAGACAAATATCATAATACAACAGAAGGTAAAATATTTATTTGATAAAAGGACTGTAGAAAGAAAGTTTCAGATGAGTGACTTGGTCCTTGTTTGGAATGAAAAGAGCCAAGATAAGGGTAAGCATAATAAATTTGAGCTGTTATGGATGGGCCCATATCAAATCAGCAATATTCATGGAGAAGATTCCTACTTTCTCCAGGCCCTAAATGGTGAATTATTGGAATTGCCTGTGCATAGTTAGTTCCTAAAGCCCTATTTTTCATAAATGATTATCTTGTGTGCACATTGTAAATTAGGTGTAAATAGTCTGTGCATGCCTTGTATAGTTGCTGGTGTTCTATATTTTCTATTTTGCTTGGTCTGTCCCAGAGTGGTTTGGTTCTCGCTGTAGCCTTGCACCTGCATGTCCCCAGTTAGAGCCAATGTTAGTGCCTGCATAAGCATTCAGGTTTCAAGTATTTAAACTTGCATAAGCAGTTTTTTGGCCTTTGCAGTTGAAAAGTGCAAAACATTTAGTTGCATGCGTGTATCTTTGTATATACATGTATGTTTGTATGTACAAGTGCATTGTGCATTAGCAGGCCCAAAGAAATTTCATCGGCCTTCAAAAATGGTGAGAAAATTAGTTATATGCATTTCGCAATGCATATCAGACTTAAAAAAGGTGCATATACATTGAGAAATTTTTCACAGATTCTAGGAATATTCCCTACTTGTATATCAGGTTGCATGTGTATTTTGTGTTGAATGTTCAGACATACAATGGCTAGGTACAAAGGAAAACATGCAAAGAAAATATACATTGGCGGCATACAAGTGAAACATGCAAGGGTCAATGTACATTGAGACAGATGCAATGGTGAATGTATGTCTGACATACATTGGGAAATGTACATTACAGATATACAAAGGAGGCGCACATACATTCGCTACAGTGCAAAGATACAATTGGTGGGGTCTGCCTCACATACAGTGCAGATTGTATATGCAATATACATTCGCTATATGCAAAGGGAAAAATGTATAGGGTTGATATGCATTTGGTGGGGCCCGCAGATATACAAGGGAGATTGTATGTGTTTGACATACAATATGAGGATACAAAGCATGGGGCCCACCGGGTGCATGTGCAAGTGCGCTAGTATGTTCACACATACAAGGGGAACATGCATTCCAAATATGCATTGGCCAGATCTAAAAAGGTTTGCAATGCAGTTGATAAAGGCTTAGGTCCATTGAATGTATGTTTTTGCTTGTATATTGCATTTGTATAATGCGATATGCAAGCCAATATACAAAGCAAACATACAAAGGAGTGATATGCAAGCTGGACCTAATTCAAAGATCAAATTTAGCAAATTCAAAGGTGGCATCCATGGCTTGCATGTATATGGTGTTTGTATATGCCGATATACAAAAGGATGAGATACAAGCCGGATTTCAAGGCGATTGCAACTTGTTTCATAAAAAATTGAAATTCACAGCATGTATATTGCATTTTTATTTGCAATGTACCAAGCGATAGATGCAAGAAAGAGATACAAGGTGGAACCTGAAGGTGTTTTTAGTTTGTTCTATAATAATTTGGGGTCCGCGCCTTGTATGCATATAGTTGTATGTATATGCATTTGCTTTTGCATATACAAGGGATTTAAAGGCAAAAATGGCAAAATAAGAAAGGAAAAGGTCAGCGATGGAAGCATAGGGGGCCTACGTGGCACGTTCTGATTGGCTCGTAACTTTTCAAAGTGATTTAAGGCCGCAGATCTTAGCGATGGGAAAGAAATCAATGGCCGGTTTTAAACTTTCAAGTAGCGAGGGTTTTTATTTGTATATGCAACTATCTTTTGAGTAGGAAAAGCTTCAGAGGCACACGACTGTTGCATTTCAGAAGGCTGCGGGTAGGTTGGCATTGATGGTGGAATTGTAGTGGGATGATCAATGGAATGATAGGTTACCTACCAAATTTGTGGCAAAAATCTTCAGACGGCAGCACATCTCCCGATCTCACCTATTTTCCCTCTTTTTTCTTTCTGTTGCATTGATGTTTTGGGCGCTATTTTTGTGGTGCATTGTATCTAGCAGATTTTTGAATTTTGTCCTGTAATTAATTGCTGAGGGCACAGCCTTGCTATAAAAGGCAGACTGTGTTACTCATTTGCGGTTGTTTAAAATTGGACAAATTTTGGTGTTGTGATAAGATACAACTTCTTTGGTGACTCTGTTTTGGGTATCTTGTGAGTTTATGAATCACATGTTATATGTTTTATGCATAAATTTTTTGGTTTCATGTTGTTTTATATGAGTAATGCTTCATTGCATGTATTCTGTTATTTGTCTCTAAATTGAATGTTTTCTTCTTTTGAATCTAAACAGCTAAGAGGTGTTTAAGATTCCAGGACATGGGTTCGCTATGTTGAATACTTAGTCTTTTACTTCTGCTCAAGGAGTAGATTAAATGTTTTGGGTTAAGTGTTGGGAAGAATATATTGCAGTAAGGATGTTGATAAGCAGAGATAACTGAATACTCAGTTTTGGAAAGTATCTGTAAGGTAGATATTATAAATACCCTTGAAATCTAGTCATTAATATATGTTTATGGTAACCATTCACATGTGTATGTCTATTAACTCCGAGCCCTGAGATAGGCACCAATCCAGTCTTGTATTGAGATTACAACCAAAGTCCTAGTTTTGCATCCAAATACCAAAAAACAAACTTGAACTTCAAATACAAATGTTTAGGACATTTAGAAATAGTTTTAGGACTAAAATCCTCTGTCTCACAACTGAACATAAGCCCAAAGTTAGCCCCTCTGCACTTATTTTACAGTTTTGGTCTGCATATATGAGGATTTATCTGCTTTGTCTCAACATCCCACCAAGTTAATAAGCACATTTCATGGATGTTGAATAGGGAATACCCCCCTTGGTTCTGCAGAGCTTAAAGAAGAAGAGGAGATATTTATAGAGTCTATCTCATTTGCTATTGGCCCCTAGCCCAGAAATCCTATTGATCAATGTGGCTACATTGTAGGGATAACTGGGAAACATCCAGTCGGATTGAGCACTAACACCCCATTCATCATCAATAGGTGCATTTGATGGTTGAGAGTATTGCACAACATTAGTCATTGATAGATCACCTCTCAAATTTTTTAAGCTCATATGATTGTATACTGGTTTTTGCATTTCAATGTGTAAACAGTTATCTGGTTCAGGATCAGCATGATTAGTATGAAGTTTATCTTTGAATATAAATTTGATTGAACAATGTAGAGTGGAAGGGACTACCCCCAATGTATGAATCCAGGGTCTACCAAGAATTATATTGTAAGATAAAGAACTAGGCATGACTTGAATCAGGGTAGGCACAATCACAGGTCCCACTTGTATAGGTAAAGTTATAGTACCTATGGATTGTCGTCCAACATTGTCAAAACCATAGATACTTAATAGTTCTAGCTTGATGGCAGATGTATCAACTTTAATCTTATCTAATAAGTCAATGCCACAAACTTTAAGAGCTGATACATTATCAATCACAACTTGTTTTACCAATGTTCTATTTATTGTGACAAAGATGATAAGAGGATCATATTGGTTTTGAACTTCAATTGACAATAATTACTGTGGTTGAAAGAGAATATCTATTTTTGTCGCATGCATACTATCCAATACGGCTGTTACATCATTAGGCTTAGCAGTAGGTCAGACAATCACCTTTTGCAAAGCTTCTTGGAGCATTCCATGGTATGTAGGCAATGTTTGTATTAAATCCCAAAGAGAGATCTTAGCCAAAGTGGCACGAATTTGTTTGACAAGATCATACTCTTGACCACTTTTCTGAGTAAGACGAGGTGGTTGAGGGAGCATAGGTTGAGGACACGAGAGAGAGAGAGACATACACATGCGGTGTTTGGTTACTTTGCTTGTTATTATGGGTGTTGTATGTGTGAGCATTCACATTGTGGTGTGGTTGTTGTAACACATTTTGAACACCTTGACTTGGTTGAGCAATTTGTTGTGCATATTTATAAATGTAATCTGAGCATTGACCTTGAATAGTAATTACTGGCTTTAAACAAGATGGTGCACTAGGTGCTTCTCGGACAATCATTTTAGGAATATTTATACAAGGTCTATTAATCAATATTGAATTAACACTATTTCCCTCTTGATTGCACCTAACATCCACCGCTAAAGTATTTAATGTGAAAGACCTTTTCTCATCCACTAATGCTACATCTTGGCAAGGGAGAGCAATGGGATGAGAGGTGGGTACATCATCAACATCATACTCTATGGTAGAAAAAGGCTTTTCACTCTCATCTTTCTCATGAGTGTTCCTAGAGATGAATTCGGTTAGATCTTCTAATATCCAAGAATGTTTACTCATGAGGATTAGGAATTTGTCAAAATCAAGATCTTTGATAAATGCATGCATAAATACCATAGAAAAATGGCATGAAGGTTCCATTGCATTGTTTTCAATGTAAAATTAGTTTACAAATATATGTCAAAGGCAAGCGCCAAATGATATGTCCAAAATAGCCTCAAATGCTTGATTTTTGTACCTTTTTCAATGCAAATAAATGGAACAAAGGATGTTGTAAGGGTTTTGGTCAAGGGAAGCAATTTATATGTCTGATATAAGTCTAAAATAGAAATATGATCACTCTCAACACACTCTTGATTCAAATTCAAGATAATGCCAAGTGAAAACATGTCAATATAGGCACTTTTTTCACCAAAATTCAATGTAAAACGGCATAACAAAGGGTGTTGTGAGGAAAATGATAATGGACAGAAAATAATATCAGTAATAACATCCACTTGGTGCCAAAATACCAAACACAACATGCTTTTAGTCCCAGTTGAGGTCAAACCCTAGTGAAAATATCATGAAAATAGCCTATTTTCATGATATTTTCACTAGGGTTTGACCTCAACTGGGACTAAAAGCATGTTGTGTTTGGTATTTTGGCACCAAGTGGATGTTATTACTGATATTATTTTCTGTCCATTATCATTTTCCTCACAACACCCTTTGTTATGCCATTTTACATTGAATTTTGGTGAAAAAAAAGTGCCTATTTTGACATGTTTTCACTTGGCATTATCTTGAATTTGCATCAAGAGTGTGTTGAGAGTGATCATATTTCTGTTTTAGACTTATATCAAACATATAAATTGAACTCCAAGACCTAGCCAAAGGGGTTTTGTAAGGAATTTTAGGAGGGAGAGTAATAATATCAATTATAATAGTCACCTCAATCCATAAAAATGATCACAACACACTTGAAGTGCAAACTAGGTCAAACCCTAGGGCAAAAATAGTCAAAAAGTGTAGTTTTCCACCAAATTTTCACTACAAGAGCCCGTTAAAAGGGTGTTGTGAAGATTTTTGTGAGGGGAAGAAAATGATTACCCTAATAACAGAAAAAAAATTCCAAAATATCTTTCACAACACATCTATGGTGCAAGTTTATAAAGTCGATAAGGCTAAATTTAGTGAAAATCATTGTTTTCGAAGCCCTAGGTTTGAGATCTTGGGACAAAATACTAAGAAATGTTTTGAAGTCTAATTTTTTATGTAAATTAAATAATCTTAGATCTGAAAATGATTTTCAAGTTTAAACATGCAAAATGCCGATGAAAATGCACCAAAATTGCTAGTTTTTGTTGAAATTTTCAATGCAAAATTGCAAATAATTTAAATTTAAATGAAAATTCACACTAAAATGAAAGAATACAGCCAAATTTAAATTTGAACCAACCTCTAAAATTGGTAAAAAAATCTAATAAAATATTTTGCCTACTAACCCTAGATTTTGGAATTACTAGGTTATCTAAAAATTGTCAAAATTTCCACAACCCTAGCAATTAAATGATGAAAATGCAAAGCAAGATTTTGAATTTTTAAATTTTTATGTAGTTTATATCAGATTGGATGAAACAATCATGACTTATGAAAATTTAGGAAGAATTGATGTAATTTAGTAAGCCCAACAATGTAATTTTTTTGAATTTTCCCAATTTTTTTTTTTTTTTTTGAATTTTGCTCCATGCAATAAATTGAATGACTAAATGAATGAATGAAATCACACCAAATCTAAAGACAAACACTCAGCAAGTTGCAATTTAATTTCAAAGACACGGGTTCACCAAAATGTTTAGGGTAAAATTAGATTTTGTTAATCTTTTGTTATTTAGATGTCAAAATCCACCTCTCCACTAAACATTGAAGGATCTAGGGTCGAGTGGCGAGCACTATCATACCCTAGAGTCACTTTCAGATGTAGGGAAATTTGGATTATGGAATTAATTATCAATTTTTCCTTCTCCTATGTCTAATTGACCATTAAAACCCTAATTATGCAAATACGACAACAAATTAATGAATTACAAAAAAGCTCTTGTAGACGGGAGTAAAATACCAAATTATAGAATACCTATTTTTGAGGTTCCGAGGTGAAACAATAGGGACACTGGAGCAGGTGCCTAAGTCCAAGGTACCTATTTTTTAGGGAATCTAGACCTCCTTCCGACACTAATCAGCCCTGTAACTTCTATTTTCCAGAATCTATCTGCAGAGGACACTAGAGCGAGGACCCAAGTCCTAGAAGTGCTCCTGTGTCTAAATTTTATTTAGATCCTAAATCCCTGATGCCTTCCTAGCCTTCCCGTAACTCCACTTTTTTTGGATACGACACCTGTAACCTACAATCGCAAGACTTGGCTTGGGGGTTGTGGTGTTTAGAGGTTTGCCTTAGTCAAACCCCAGTGGACACTTAAGTCTCTGAACATCATTGTCAGATAAAGAGGGCATGCCCTTGTGAGGCAAAGGCCAAAACTAAAGGAATCAATGATGAAAACACAATGATATGTCACCTTGTAGTGAAGCTTTTATGGAGGAAGATGCTCTTCATGCCATGAAGGAATTGATGCTCAAATCTACAAATATCAACATACAAAACATACAAGTCCACTCTTGCAACACAATAGAAAGCCTTAAATCACCTTGAGAACGCAATAGCTTGCTAGTAATCATCTAGCCTCTAAATGAATGCCTACACATGCCTATATATGCATCTACAAGCACTCCTGCCAAGATATTTGAAATTCAAACTTACCGTGTCGGCAAAGGGACCTAATAATGGTCACTAACCGACACCCATAAATTGGGGCTGCCCGAAAATAGGGTAGGACTAAGGCATGGGCACCCAAGTCCTCCCCCCTATTTTGGGTAGGGTACAGCTCAAGGGGTCCACCTAGGCCCTATTTTCTAAGGAACCTAGCTCTCATTCCATCGGGGTGTTAAAATATGAACTAAAATGTCCTAAATGCATGCTAAAGACCTGGGAGTTAAACCTTATGAGGGAAAAGCCCCCAAGGGGACATTTTCTGATGTTACACCTCTTAAAGATGATAGTTAATGAGTTAATGGGTTCTCTACAAACCCATGAGTAGTGGTTGAGTAGATCTACTCCTTCCCTAGAGCAAGCCTTCAAAGCTCAAAGCAATGTGAGAGGCAGAAGAAGAGGAAGAAACAATAGAGGTAAAGGTCAAAGAGGCGAAGGAAGAAGCTACTCTAGAAGAAAGAGCTCAGACAACTAAGAGGAAGAAAGTGCCTCACAACCAGTCTTCCAAGACAAGAAGAAGGGATACAACTCAAGCCAAAGGTATGATTAAAACTAATGTGTAGTGCTATTATTGTCACAAGTATGGTCATTATTCTAGTGAATGTAGGAAGATACATCATGACCAAGGAAAGAAAAATACAAATATAGAAAATGAAAATAAGACTAAAAATAAACATCCATAAAACATGTTCATTGTGTGCAACACTGCTAAGAAGAGCAGTGTTGAAGTCTAGTATTTGGACAGTGTGTGTAACAACCACATGAGTGGTAAAGCAAACCTATTTTCCTTCATTGACAAAATCATCAAATCTGAGATCAAGACGAGGAACAATGAAAAGGTTCTAGTCATGGCAAGAGACACAATCACCATTCACACCAAGCAAGGTGACAAAAGAGTAATCTAGGATGTCTATCATGCCCCAGGCATAAAATATAATCTCATGTCCAATGGATAGATGGTCCAAAAGGGATAGAGTCCTTATGGAGAATGGAGAGTGCATTATCTTTGACAAGAATGGTAGTGAAAAGTAGATTGAAGTAGTGCAAACGACAAGAAATAGAATGTTTCCTCTTTGGATGCATATTAAGTCTTTGATGTTATCTCTGATGCTATTTGGAACTGCACCTTCCAAGCACATGAAGGCTCTATAGTACTACAGAGTTAACCACATGACATCTATAGTAGTGGCTTAGCAATCAACCTTTATGACATTCATCAAAGACCCATCTAAAATTTAGCATTTGAGGTATGGGTACTTAAGTTATTCTCATTTAAATATTTTGTCAAAGAAAGATATGGTGAGGGGGCTACCAACAATCATAGAGCCCAATAGGAAATGTGAAACCTACATACTAGGAAAACAACATAGATAACACTTTCAATCAACGAAATCTAGGAGGACAAAAGTACCATTGGAGTTGGTGCATTCAGATTTATGTAGATCCATGAAAACTCCAACTATATCTTAGAATGTATACTTCATGACCTTCATAGATGACTACAACAAAAGAATTTAGGTTTTTTTCCTTGAAGAATAAATCTGAAGCATTTAGATTATAAGGTCATGGTTCATTGGTCAAGTCACATAGTTGTTGTGGTGGAGCTACCAAGGTTCAAAGCATTGCTAGGCTAAAGAACTCATAGGCCTTGTGCCTTTGCTGATATGATTTGCTCACATGATATGTGCCTTCATTGGAGTATCATGCTCCTAGGTTGTGGGTCTTCACTAGGGCAATGAGCTCATGGGTTTGAAGTTGCTGATGATGCCTTGGGAACTGAGACCCCTCAGTAGTGTTCTTGGTGATAAAGCCATGGTAAGAGATCCCATGTAAGGATCTCTCTAGGCTTAGACTAAGCTAAAAACCTAAGTGACTCCAACAAAAAAAAAATTGAAGCATTTAAAAATTCAAGATATTCAAGGACTTGGTTGAAAAAAATGTGGTTGATTCATTGTTGTCCTCAGAAGGATAAAGGGGTAGAGTATATTTTTAAGGAATTTCTAAATTTCTGCTAGAATGAAGGCATTGAAAAAAAATTATTACAAGGTACACTCCACAACAAAATGGAGCTACTCAGAGGAAAATAGAATCATCCAAGAAATAGCTGCAAGCATGCTGAAGGCAAAGGGACTGACAAATGAATTTTGGGGTAAGGCTGTAGAAATAATAATATAGCTATTAAATAGAAGTCCTACAAAGGCTGTTTGTTATAGGATTCCACAAGACGCATGGACAAACAACAAATGGAGTGTGGAGCACCTACAAATTTTTGGGTGCATGGCATATGCATTTGTAAAATCTGATTGCTTCTAGCTATTAATTGTGTAATAATTTTTTACAACAATGTTTTGGATCATACTCGATGATCCATCCTCAGGATGAAGAGAGCAAGATGATAGAATGAAAATGGTAAATTGCAGACCCAAAGCCAACCAAGTAGAGGAGGTGGGTTTTGGGTCACAGAAGCAGAGGGACAAGAAAAAAGAGAGAAGAGACAACAAAAGAATAAAGAAATTAAAAAAGAATTAAATAAGCAAGTCTAAATAAAGGGAAAAAACCACTAGATATCTCAATATGTCAAAAGGAGAAAGTTGATAAGAAGGAAAACTAAAAGGAGAAAAAAGAAAAAATAAAGGGAGAGAGCCAAAAAATTAGAAGACAAATACAAAAAATAAACCAAAAAGAAAGGAAAGTAAAATAAAGGACTCCACTCATATGAATAAATAAGACAAACCTTAGAAATACCCAAAAATGATAAAAAACCTACCAAACAAAAAATGCAAAGATGATCCCCTTGCATGATGAGTGCATATATGCATTTTTTCCAAAGGAGAAGAGGCAAAAATTCAATGGAAAAGGACAAAATTGCATCTTCGTTGTGTACAATGAAGAATCCAAAGAATACAAGTTGTATAACCCTGTTACAAAGGAGGTTGTGATAAAAAAAGATGTTAAGTTCATTGAGAACGAATCATGGAATGCCATGGTTGACACCACCATAGGTATCTCAGCAACAATACCCATATATGATGAAGAAGGTGGACGTGAAGGAAGAACTTCTAGTAGTCAAGGAAGAACCAACTCTAGATAACTCTAAAACCAATTCTAGAGTTCTTTAGAACCATCCCCAAAGCACTTCAAAGTCCATCTCTGGAGCACTCTAGAGCACTCCAAAGTCAAGCATCTCAAGACTACAACAATAGAATTAACTATGGAGCACTCCAAAGATAAGTGATTGTATCTCCAGAAGCAGTTCAGATCCTACGTTTGCTTCTCTAATACCAAGAAGGACAAGGAGCATGAGGGAAATTTATGAAGACACAAGGTATGATGATTTTGATGAAAGTTTGAACTTTGCTTTGTTCTCTCATGGTGATCTAACAAATTTTGAAGAGGCCATGAAAGAAGAAAAATGGGGGAAGGGTATGGATGAAGAGAAGAATAAAACATGGGAGCTAACCAATTTACCCAAGGGTAAACATGTGATTGGAGTTAAGTGGGTCTATAACACCAAGAGTACTATTGATGGAAATATTGAAAGTCACAAAATAAAGCTAGTTGTTAAAGGATACAAACAACAATTTGGAAAAGATTATGATGAGACATGCACCAATTGTATGGTTGGAAATAATGCAGACAATCTTAGCAATAGCCACCCAACATAAGTGGAAGGTATATCAAATGGATGTGAAGTCAACCTTCTTGAATGGAGTACTCATAGAAGAAGTGTATGTTGAGCAACCACCTATCTATGAAATCCCAGGGCAACAGAACAAAGTATACAAGCTCTAGAAAGCTCTTTAAGGGTTTAAGAAAGTACCTTAGGCATGGTGCAACATGATAGATTTATATATCCTGAGTAATGGCTTTAGCAAAAGTAGAAGTGAACCCACATTCTATATCAAAGAAACTCTTGGTGAGATTTTGATTGATGTTTTGTATGTAGATGATTTGATTTTTACAATAAATAGTGACCTCTTCATTGCTAATTTCAAAGAGGTAATTAAAAAAAGGGTTTGAGATGATAAACCTTGGTCTTCTTGGGTCCCAAAATGATAGCAACACAAAACTCTAAAACATATCTAAATCACCTAGGCCAGGGATTGTCATCAAGGTGATAGAAAGAGGTTTATCAACAAGTTATGGGTGATTTTGGCCAACTAAAAGGAGTGGGTAGATTCCTCTACTCTTTGAGCTCAGCATATACTCTAGAGGGATATTCTGAGGTGTATACCTAAGTAGGTATTGATTTCAAACAAGATGAACAACTAAAAATAGGTGAATAACCAAACCCAAATCACTTTTTTAGTCCAATATTTTTCATTGAACTAAGAACAACTGGTTGTTACAAGATCCCTATATAGCTGATAAAGGCAATCATACACATTGAGGATGCATAAAACTACTACTACTTATATAGATAAATAGATTGTTTTGTTTTGATGATTGGGTGATCTAGGACTACTCAAACTAGTGCCTATCCATAGGGTTGCAGAGTCTTACATTCAATAGAGGAATACAATCACACAGAAATATATATATTTGCATGTTTGAGAAATCAAATACATGAGAAAGCAATATCAAATCATTGGGAGTACTTATTGATCCAACATTGTACCATGTTCTTCCTTATGTAATATTGAGAAGATCATTTACAAAGACTTGGAAATGAATTAAGAACTGTCACATTCATTCAAATCAATGCTCACATTCATACCAAAAAATGTGGCAAGAGAAAACCCTGACTGGGATCAAAGTTTTCTAGAAAGAACATCCACAGGAGTGGAGAAAAACAAGAATTTGATACAAAGATTTTCAAATTATATTACATACATTTCATAGTTGTTTTGTGTTGAACAAAGATTACATAATAACATTTTCTATTCTACCTTCTAGAGCTCAGAACCTGCTGAAAGAACAATGCCCAACTGACCAATTAACCTTTATTGCATCTAAAAACTATGCATATATAACATTACAATTCAATGCACCCATTCCCAACACAACACTCAATCAATGAGTATGCCAATGCCATAGTAAATTCAGTGCCTCTACAATGTAAGGAAATATGCATGTTTGGATGCTTGCCCATGCCCTGACAATACTGATCATATCCGAAGAAGATTGCATGCACTCATATTGTACTTGGGACAATAAAGAGGGAAGGTTCTAATCCTTTCCCTAACACTAGTAACATATGACTTATCCAATTTGTCTTTCAAATGTACCTCTGCATTGAAGAATTTTACTATGATAACCACCTGCATGGCATTGTTCTGTGGAATCATAAATTCTAGGTACAAATTAGCCTATACAAATCTTACAATCATGGCACACTTTTAGGGAATTACCCTTTTAATGCATGTACAACACTCCCAATGTGATGTCCTATTTTCTATTTTGGGCCATCTAATTTCTTACTGTACCCTATACATTTTCCCACGTTTATTGGCCAATCTTCTTTATCACAAACTTCTTCATCCAATACATTCTTCTTTCCTATATTTGCTTTATTGGTGAATTGCCCATTTCATGAACTATTTATTTTTGCCCCTTTTTTGTCTTATCGACAAATCCTTCCTTTCATGAATTGGGCTTGTCTCTTCCTTGTCGCCTTAATCAACTTCCTTGATTACCTTATCAACAAATTTCACTTTTTCTAAACTTTTTGTTTCTTTCTCTTTGGTCGGCAAAACCTGATTTTCACTAACCATCTTGCCTTGTCTTCATTTCATTCTCTCCTTTCACCCTTACCTTGTTGGCCATTTTGCCTTATCAGAAAAATTTGAAAAATTCAAACTTTAACTTTGGCGCCTCTTTTTTCTTGTGTTGCATTATCGGAAAAATGTTGCTTTCATGAACCACATTGCTTTTTCACTATCTTTGCCAACTATCACCCCTTATCAATGAATCTTCATGTTTTTGAACCAATCTTGATGTTCCTTTGTTGGAAAATCTTATTTTCAATAAAATTTGAAAAAATGGAACCTTTAAAAAGTTCTAGTTTTCACCGGTTCTTTGACAACAGCCTTTCATTACTTTGCCTCAGCAATTTTCACACTTTTTATTTGCCTTATCATAAAAAATGCTCCACACTGAACTTATTGCAAGTATGTGCCTAATCGGTGTTGTCATTGGTGTCAACTATGCCATTATTTTATTACTTGCTTGTAGATGTTGAGGATATTGAGAAAATTAGCTCATTCGGTAAAAACAATGAATTGCAAAAAGAAACAATGTATTACATGCTGAAGAATAGTCTAGAAGAATGGTCCACAAGAATAGAATAATGGTCCACATTTCTTGTAGAATAAATATTCTTGCCTACAGATTGGAAGTTATTTAGAAGCCTATCTGAATATATTATATTCCAAGGTTGTGCCTCTGGAATGAAGATTTGAGTAAGTTGTGTTCGCCAGTGTGAACTACTTTTTCTATATGATTGGTAGTAACAAGGAGAAAGTGTTTTGCTCCGCATTCCTTTGCATTGAAGTATTTTGGCCTATGGTTCTAGAATTAAGTCTGTGGTTATGATAAGTGCCTTCTAATTAAATGGTTTATGATTTGGTGGTCCATAAGCTAACTTTTACTCATGACAGTGCCTGACAATGTTGTTTCTGTGCTCTGATTTGAAGAATCTTATTGACAAAGTTGTTAGAGATTACGTGGTTGTTTTTAATGATTACAATGTGCTTGTGGATGTCTCTTGATTATGTTCCCACCTTTGGATTGGTCCGTAAAGAGAAAATTGGATCATGAATGAAAAATGTTCTTGGCAGACCTAGTGCTCTCATCAGTCTTGGCCGACATGGTTGAATTCATTATTTGCAGAGATGCATTGAAGATAGTAGAAGTGTGTCATTACATGGAGGATTGTGTTTGAGTCCTAGCTAAGGCATGACATGATCCGCATACATTCTTACATCTTTCCCTTAGACAAAATTGTATTAGGTTCAGACTTATTTTATGTATGTTTTTAATTCCGACCTTGAAGATTAATCTAACAGTTGATGAATGTAGTGCCAACCTTGATGTACATTCCAAGGTTGATGAATTGTATAAAAGTATGTATGAAGTTGTGAAAGTGTGTGTGTGTGTGTTTGTGAATATGAAGAGATAAGCATGAAAGTTTGAAAGAGCAGAGTAGAGGAGTCATATTGTGCTTCAATGGAACTGAACCCTGGCGTGGAGTAGACACTATTCAATCAGTTCACCATTTTGGTAGTGAGCCATTTTTGCAGTGAGCATTTTGGGTAGTGAGCCCTATAGGCAGTGGGCCTCCATTTTTTAGTATTGCTATAACATATATATTTTTGTGGGCTAACACCCACCGTGGTTTCTCCCTTTTTAGGGTTTTCCACATAAAAATCTAGTGTCTAGTGTGTTGAATAAGGGATTGTGATCAAGTTAATGGTTACATGCTTTCATGTTTGAATCTAAATATGAATAACTAAGTTGTTGAATGTTTGATCTATATATGAAGCTAAGTTTTTGTGACAACTGATTCACCCCCCCTCTCAATTGTCTGGTGTATTTTAACAATTGGTATCAGATCCAGTTCCTCTGAAGAAAACCTAATAGCTTGAGGAAGATCCATGATGTCTTATAAGAAGGAAGCTCTACAGTTTGATGGGACAAATTATCCTCTTTGGAAGGTACGAATGAAAATCCATCTCCTCTGTCTTGGTTATAAAGTATGGCTAGCTATACAGTCACAATTTATCATGCCTAAGGGTGGTTTGACAACTGAAGATGATATCAAAGAAAAGGATGCTCGGTTAAGTTCCTTAAGTGACTTAGTGTTGACAAAAGTTGTGGACCTTTAATCTACAAATGATGTATGGGAGAAGCTAAAGAATCCATATGAAGGAGATGATTCTATAAGAGAAGGTAAGCTACAAAGCCTAAAAGTTAAATATGAAAGTTTGAAGATGAATGAAGATGAAAACATAACATCCTTTATGTAAAGAGTTGATGAACTTGTCACTGGAATAAAAGGTATGGGAGGAACTCTCACTGATAAGGAAATTGTGATGAAAATTCTCATATAACTACCAAAGTCCTATAGCCACAAGATAGCTTCTATCAAAGAATTTATGAATGTGAAAACTATTGATAGAGATCAGTTACTTAGAAATATTACAACCTTTGAGATGAGAGAATTTGGTGATGCTCTACCTAAAGTTGAATCAGCCTTTAAAGCTAGTACTTCAAAAAAAATCTCTAGAGCTAAGAAGTACAAAGTGGATGATGACTTTGAAGAACTTGAAGCTAACTTTGTTAATAGGCTACAAAGAGGCTCTGGTAAGTTCAAAGGTAAATTAGCTTTCAAATTTTTCTCTTGTGGTAAAGTAGATCATTATGCTTCTAGATGCCCTGAAAGAATTGAGAGGAATAAGAAAGCATATGAGAGTAAGCCTAGAACTCCAAAGAAATGCTACTATGTTAGATATTTTGATGATGAAGGTGTGACTGGTGATGAATCTAATGATGCTAGTACTAGTGCAAATGAATGTCTGTTTATTTCAATCAAAGAAGATACTGTGTCTACTAATTTTGCTAGCTGTGTGAAGGAAGAAAAACTAGTAGAAGAAAGTGCTTTGGCTGTTCAAGTTAAGAAAGATAAATATGAATGGATCATTTATAATGGATGTTCACATCACATGATTGGTGACAAAAGTAAGTTTGTAAGTTTGGAAAAGTATGATGGGGGACTGGTTAGGTTTGGAGATAATGTAACTAGTAAGATTTGTGGAAAATGATCTATTTAATTTGATGCAAAGAATAATATTGACAATGTTCTTTATGTGAAGGGTTTGAAGCATAATCTTTTGAGTGTTGGTCAGATGTGTGACAAAGGATATGATTTGAGATTCAAAGACAATGGGTATAAGATCATAGAAAGCTCCAGAACTGTGATTGCTACTAGTAAGAAGACAAAAGGTAACATTTATTAATTAAGAGGAACTAATGATTACTGTTTACTGGCCCAGGCAGATGAAAGTTGGCTATGGCATAGAAGGATGTGTCATATAAACTTTGATAATCTAGTAAAAATAAGTTTAGGTTAGACTGTGAGAGATTTACCAAAACTTGTGAAACCCTCCAATGTAATTTGTAAGGAATGTCAGTTGGGAAAGCAGACAAGGACAAGCTTCAAAAGCAAAGAATAATTTTTTGCGGGTTTACTGGATCTAGTGCATATAGATCTCTATGTTCCTACAAGGGTAAGATGTCTTCAAGGTGATAGGTGCTTAATGCTACTTATTGATGATTACTCTAGAATGACTTGGGTTACTTTTCTAAGAGATAAATCAGAAGCCCTAGAGAAGTTCAAATATTTCAAAGAAATGGTTGAGAATGAAATAGAATTGAAGATCAAATGCTTGAGGTCCAATAGAGGAGGTGAATTCACATCAAATGAATTCAATATTTTCTGTGAAGAGCATGGGATAAAGAGACAGTTATTTGTACCTAGGACTCCTCAGTAGAATGGAGTTGTGGAAAGGAAAAATATGATAGTTCAAGAGGCTGTTAGGACAATGATGAAGGAAGCAGACTTGCCAGAAGTTTTTTTGGAAAGAGGCTATTCATACTGCTATTTACATCCAAAACATAGTTCAAGTGAAAGGTAATGGTACTCAAAATCCTTATGAACTATGGTATGGAAAGATTCCCATAGTAAAATATTTCAAAGTCTTTGGAAGGAAATGTTATATCAAGAGAGATGAAGATCTAGAAAAGTTTGATGCAAGGTGTGATGAAGGAATCTTTCTTGGATAGTCTACCAAGAGTAAGGCTTACTGGTGCTACAACAAAAGGCTCAAAAAAATTGTTTAGAGTGCAAATGTGAAGGTAGATAAAGGCAAGGAAAGAATATCAGATTTGAGCTATTATGAATCAGATGAATCTGTGACCATAGTAAATGAAGAGAAAGATAAACAAGAAGATAGTCAGAATGAATGAGAAACTCTAGAAAGTGTTGTAAAGACTCCCAAACATGTAAGGATCAATCATTCTGAAGATTAGATTATAGGTGATAAAAACAAAGGTGTACTGACAAGGACAAGAGCTACAGAAAAACAAGTGAATTATTGTTTTCTCTCAAAAGTTGAACCAAAGAAAGTGAATGAAACATGTAATGATGAAATTTAGGTAAAATCCATGGAAGAAGAACTAAAGAAGATAGAAAAAAATGATACTTGGGAATTAGTTCCTAGACGTACTGACAAAAATGTTATTGGAACCAAATAGGTTTTCAGGAATAAGTTGAATGAGAATGGAGAAGTTCTAAGGAATAAAGAAAGGCTGGTATGCAAAGGATATGCTTAGATTGAAGGAATAGATTTTGAAGAAGTTTTTGTTCTAATATCCTAGATTGAAGCAATTAGAATATTCCTGGCATTTACAGCCCACAAAGATTTTAAAGTGTATTAGATGGATGTAAAATCTACATTCCTGAATGGTGAGTTGGATGAAGAAGTCTACATTGAGAAATCAGAAGGATTTAAGTTATTAGACCAAGAAGATGTGTACAGATTGAAGAAAGCTTTGTATGGACTTCAGAAGCCCCTAGAGCATGGTATGCAAGATTAGATAAGTACTTACTACAGTTAGGGTTCAATAAAGGTACTACTAACAATAATCTTTATTTCAAGATTAATGGAGATCAAATACTGATTGTTCAAGTCTTTGTTGATGATATCATTTTTGGAGGCAATGAAGGTATGTGTATGAAATTTGCTGGTGAAATGTAAAAAGAGTTTGAAATGTCCATGTTTGGTGAGATGAACTTCTTTCTAGGTCTGTAAATCAATCAATCAGATAAAGGAATCTTCATATCTCAGTCTAAGTATGTGAAAGAGTTGTTGAAGAAGTTTGGGATGGAATACTCTAAACCAGTGTGTACTCCCATGGTGACTGGTTACAAGTTGAGAAAAAATGATGAATCACCTAAGGCTATGTTAGGAACCCGTGTTTAACCCTTCTATTTACTTTGTTAGTATATTGTTGTTGGATGCATATGCTTTGTAAGTCATCCTGTGAGTATATTGTATTATCCCACATTCATGGGAAGTAATAGTTGATTAGATTAGACTTAGTATATAAGTACGTGTTGAGGCCAATGAAGGCATCCACGAATTTATTGTATTGAGATTGCTCAAAGAAGGTTGTCCCCTCAAAGTGGCCTACGATCAATAAATTTCTTTTGTGTTTCTACTATTTCTATTATTTTTGTGCATTTTTCATTATATTGTTGCAGGAGGTTCCTCTCATCTGGTATCAGAGCACTTTCTTGGGCTCGCTGGGTGGAATTTTTGCTTAATTTTTTCCGCAGTGGCCTCCAGGCACTGTGATTATTGTAGTAGTTCTTTTTTTTGCATCTGTATTGCTCATTTCAATTGCAAGTTCAGATCAGGGAATAATCTGTATCCGCTTAACTATGGGAAGTACTTGGGCATAGCCCTAAAACTCATTGTGAGGAGTACCACATGAACCCTGAAGTAGTTGGCCCATAGAGAGGACCTGCCAAAGTAAAGGGCAACGACCCTACCTGATTGACTAGTTCCCATCCATGAGGTAAACCAAGAGCTGCCATTTGTGGCAAAGTGGTTATCAGTTTTACCTAAGCCATGGAGTGAGGGGTACTGCCCCAATATGCAAGCCATTAGACATCATTGGTGGTCAATTGACTCCCCTGAACCTTTAGGTAGCTGCACATAGGGCCCATATCTATTTCCAGCTGGCAAATCACAGATTGAATCTATTAAGAGCCATTTGCAAATCCTGTTACAGATCATTTCCAAAAAAAAAGAAAGCACTCTATTTTTTTGCCATATCTTCCTTGCTTTAGCCCCGTTTCCTCTCAAAAGTCACTGGAACCCCTGAAATTTCATTCTACATATTTCCTTCCTTGATGACCCTATCCCAAATTCCACTTATCAAAGCCAGAAATCCCACATTTGTCTATTTTTAGGGTTTGCCATAACTTCTTCGATTCTCACCCAATAGCCTTCAAATTTTGTGATAGTGTTCATTTCCTATTTTTGCTCCCTTGTCCCTCTTGGACAAATTTTCCCATTCTTTCACCCTGCTTCTGAAATCCTCATTTTCTGCTTCCCTGTACCTCAGAAAGTGTTCAAAACCAAGTTAAACCCCAATTACCGATCAGAGTTTTTCCAAAATCCAATTTTTCCTTTACTAAAAAAGTTTCCATTTTTGTTTTTCTACCCATTCCAAAAAATAAAAAAATTAAATTAAATTAAAAAAATCTCCTGGCTATCGTTGTCACTCGCATAGGAGCAAAAAACATGGAGGATGAACTTGCAGCCCTCAAGACCAAAATCCAAGATCTGGATGAAAAAGTTCTTAGCCTCAATCTTCAACATTCAACCATGAAAAATAGATGGTAGCCAGAGTCTTCTGCAGACACTGGGTTCTCTTCTTTTGGTAATTTTCATGGGCTGAAGCTTGATTTTCCTCACTTCAATGGTGATGATCCAACCGGATGGATATACTGGGTAGAACAATATTTTAGTCTGCATATTACTTTTGATGTCAACAAAGTGCCACTTGCATCCTTTCATTTGGAATAGGAAGCCCTTCAATGATTCCATTGGTACATCAAGGCTCATGAAGAGCCAAAATGGACATATTTTTTCACTCATTTTGCAATGATTTGGCCCTAGTGCTTTTGATGACTTCACCGGAGCACTCACTAAACTTCACCAAATTAGCATTGTGAGAGAATATAAGACATAATTTGAGAAACTGGCTAATCACACAGAGGGATTGTCTAATGAATTCTTTAGGAGTTATTTTGTCAGTGGTCTGAAGGATGTAATATGATCTACGGTTAAAATGTTCCATCCTAGCACAATAATGGAAGCCCTAGGGTTGGCTAAGTTGGTGAAGGACAAGATCACAACTCAAAAGCGCTCCAAATCCACTTTTGTTCCATTCAGAAATATGGTCTGCCAAAGACATCCAATCACGCTAGCTCCTAGAACAACTCCTATCAAGCATTTGTCTGAAGCAGAGATGCGGGCAGAGAAAAAGGGCTTTGTTATAATTGTGATGAGAAATTCACTCAGGGACATAGATGTGTTGAGCAAATGTTATATCTCTTGGATGTGGATTCTCTGCTTGCAACTGAAGTTTATGAAGATGCTTAGGATACAATAGATGATCAGGTCAAAACTTAGCAGCCGCTTGTTGACCCTACTTCTCAAGAAGAATATCTAGAGATCTCTCTCCATGTTTTAGAAGGAGTCACCACCCCATAAACCATGTGGTTCAAGGGTTGCTTCAAGAAGCTCCCTCTTACAATACTCATTTGTTCTAGTAGCACTCATAACTTCATTGACCCTCAGATCGCCAAACAGGCTAATTGTTTTGTCCATCCTTGCTCCAGCTTTGAAGTCATGATCACTAATGGGGGCACATTACCTTGCAAAGAGAAGTATCGCAATGTGTGTATCTCTATTGGAGATTATAACCTACACTCTGACATGTTTGTCTTTCCCTTAGGCAGATGTGATGTGGTCTTGAGCGCTCAATGGTTACACACACTTAGACCCATCTTATGGGATTTTACAGAACTTTGGATGTAGTTTTTAGACAATGGGCAAAAACACACATTGAAGGGCATACAACCAAGGTCTCTCAGCATTATTAGTTCACATCACATGAAAAATCTCCTTAAGAAGAATTCACGTGGTGTCATTGCTCAGGTCCATTCCATTTAGATGTAACCATTAGAGGTCTCCACTACTCCTTCAGATCTACAATGAATTTTGGATAGATATGCATGTGTCTTTGCTGAACTAGTGGGATTGCCACCTTCATGACTAGAGGATCATCATATTCAGCTCCTTCCTGGAAGCATTCCTCCCAACATTAGGCCCTATCGCTACCCATTTCACCAAAAGATAGAGATTGAGATGCTCGTTTGAGACTTATTGAAGCAAGGTATTATTCGCCCTAGTACCAGTCCATTTTCTTCACCAGTTCTTCTTGTTGAGAAAAAGATGGGTCATGGCACCTCTGCATTGACTTCCAAGCAATTAATCACATCACAATCAAGGATAAGTTTCTGATTCCTATTGTTGATAAGCTTCTTAATGAGCTTCATGGTGCTCATTTTTTCTCCAAGTTGGATCTTCGTTCTGGGTATCACCAAATTTGGGTTCATGAGGATGATATCCCTAAAACGGCTTTTTGCATGCATGATGGCCACTATGAGTTTTTAGTCATGCCCTTTGGCCTCACTAATGCTCCTTCCACATTCCAGGCATTGATGAATAAAATATTCCACCCATACTTGCAGAAATTCATTCTAGTCTTCTTTGATGATATCCTCATCTATCGTAAAACATGGGCTGAGCATTTCCAACATCTAAATCTTGTACTGCAACTTCTCTCTGATCATCATCTCTATGCAAAATAGTCTAAATGTATTTTTGGGTAGGAGGGAGTGGAGTATCTCGGGCATATTGTTTCAGCCCAAGGGGTTTGATTGGATCTTGCCAAAATAGATGCCATGAAAAATTGGCCGCATCCTCACACACTCAAGAGCCTCCATGGTTTTTTGGGACTGACTGGTTACTATCACAAGTTTGTTAAGGATTACAAGAAGATTGCAGTTCTATTAACAACTATGTTTAAAAAGGATGCTTTTAAATGGACACATGCTTCTGAGTGTGCATTTGAAAATTGAAACAAGCAATGTGTACTACACCTATTCTAGCTATGCTAGATTTTTCCAAGACCTTCACTATTGAGAGTGATGCTTGCGGCAATGGACTTTGTGTTGTTATCCTTCAAGATGACAATCCCATTGCGTTCACCAGAAAAACCCTTTCTAGTAAGCATTTAGTACTCTCTACATATGAGAAGGAAATGATGTCTATTTTGCATGTAGAATAGAAGTGGCAGCCATACCTACTAAGGAATCATTTTTGCATCAAGACTGATCATCAGAGTCTGAAATATTTCTTGGAACAACAGGTCTCCTCCCTAGCACAACAGAAATGGGTTAGCAAACTCATGGGTTATGACTATGAGATCACTTACAAGAGGGGTAAGGACAATTTTGTGGTAGATGCTCTTTCTCACACATTTGATGACCAAGCTTCTCTTTTAGCTATTTCTATGCCTATTCCAAATTAGTTGGAATCTGTCCAGCAGGGCTATGTCAATGACTCTTCATTATCTCAAATCATCCAGCAGTTGGCCAGTAACCCTTCTACTATACCGCATTACTCTTGGGATGGTGCTTCTCTGAGATACGAGAGTCATTTGGTGATTCCCCAAAGCACAAATCTTCAACAAGCTGTCTTCTATGAACTCCATGCTTCTACATCGGTAGGGCACTCTAGGTTCCTCAAAACTTATGAGGGGCATGGCGTAACTTCTTTTGGAAGGGAATGAAAAGGTCAATTTAATAGATGGTGGCTGAATGTGATCCCTGCCAACGCAACAAGGGTGAAATGACACTCCTTCTTGGATTGCTCGAACCCTTGCCCATCCCTACATAGATTTAGATAGATATTTCTATGGATTTGAATGAGGGGCTCCCTAAATCTAGAGGGAAGATAGTGATCTTGGTTGTGGTTAATTGCCTCTCCAAATATAGTCATCTTTGTGCCCTCAACCATCCCTATACCACCTCCTCAGTCGAACAGATTTTCATGGACTAGATCTTCCGTCTTCATGGCATCCCTTCTTCCATTGTCTTAGATCGTGATGCAAATTTCACCAGTCATTTTTAGATAGAACTATTTCAACACACTGGCACCAAACTGAAGATGAGTTCAGGGTATCACCCACAAATAGATGGTTAGGTCGAAATGATCAACAAATGTTTGGAAACTTATCTTCATTACTTCACCTCAAAACAATAGCATTAGTGGGCAAAGTGGCTCCCTCTCGCTGAATGGTGGTACAATACCTCCTACCACATTGTATCTAAAATGACTTCATATGAAGTAATTAATGGTCAGGCTTAGCTAGTGCTCTTTCCATACAACCCCAGTAGTTCACCAGTTTAGGCAATCGACACGGTTCTCCAAACCTAAGACCAAATTATTCACATTTTGTAGAACAATCTTCACATGGCAAGAAATCAAATGAAACAACAAGCTGATCAGCATCGTTCTGAGAGCACTTTTCAAGTAGGTGATATGGCTTTTCTTCATCTATAGCCATACAACCAATCATCCCTGAAACTCAAAGGGTGTCATAAGCTAGCTCCAAAGTTTTATGGGCCATATAAGGTTCTTCAGAAGATTGGGTTAGTTGCTTATAAATTGGAGCTTCCTCCTTCTTCCCATGTTTATCCAATATTTCATGTCTCTTGTCTAAAGAAAGTTCTTGGCACCAACATTAGAGCACAAACTATTTTACCAGAACTAGGTAACGAAGGATCCATCATTTTCGAGCTAGAGGCAATCCTCAACAGGTGCACTCTTTAGCTTCGCTCTTGATCCATCATAGAGGTATTAATTCAGTGGCCTCGAATGCAACTAGAGGATGCCTCATGGGAACCACTCCTTCAGATTCAACAACAATTTCCACATCTTAAGCTCTGAGGACAAAGATTTTCTAAAAGGGAGGGGATGTTAGGAACCTATGTTTAACCCTTCTCTTTACTTTGTTAGTATATCGTTGTTGGATGCATATGCTTTGTAAGTCATCTCATGAGTATATTGTATTATCCCACATTCATGGGAAGTAATAGTTGTTTATAATAGACTTAGTATATAAGTACGTGTTGAGGCCAATGAAGGCATCCACAAATTTATTGTATTGAGCTTGCTCAAAGGAGGTTGCCACCTCAAAGTGGCATGCGATAAATAAATTCCTTCTATGTTTCTACTATTTCTATTATTTCATGCATTTTTCATTATATTGTTGCAGGAGGTTCCTCTTAGGATGATAAAAAAAAATATAGATCCATGATTGGAGGATTGCTTTATCTAACTCAAACCAGACCTGATATTATGCATGCAATTTGTCCTGTTGCAAGATTTCAAGTTGATCCAAGAGAATCACATGTGATGGCAATCAAGAGAATCACATGTGATGGAAATCAAGAGAATTTGGAGGTATTTGAAAGGTACTCTAGATCATAGCCTATGGTATCCAAACGACAATGATTTCACTCTCAGTGCTTATACAGATGCAGATTGGGCCAAAGATGTTGATGACAAAAAGAACACAAGTGGAGGTGCTTTCTTCTTGGATAATAGATTAGTTTCATGGTTGAGCAAGAAACAAGACTCAATCTCTTTGTCAACTGCAGAAGTAGAGTCTATTGTTGTAGCATGTTGTTGCACTCAAGTGTTATGGATGAAGCAGACATTGAAGGATATAAGAGTTGTATATGAAGATCCAATTGCAATCTTTTGTGACAATACAAGTTCCATTAACATTTCAAAAAAATTTGTGATACATTCAAGAACAAAGTACATATCAATAAGGTATCATTTTTTGAGAGAGAAGGTGAGAGAGATTGAAATAAAGTTGGAATATGTGTCCACAAAGGATTAGATTACACACATCTTCACTAAGCCTCTACCTAAATATACCTTTGAGTATCTCAAAGAAAAGTTAGGGGTCATTACCCCTCCTGCCCTAAACTAAGATGCATAGGAATGCATCAATCCAATGGAGCTCAAAGTTTCATTCCTTGATCTGGATTGATGTTTTGAAGGCTACCTCTTAGGAGGAGTAGCTAGATGTTTCTAATAAAGTAAATTATGGATCAGAGAAACAACATGCAATTATGTGCCCTTTGCCATTGATCTCAAAGGGGGAGAGAAGTCATGTGAAAAACTCAGGGGGAGAAAGAATGTAGATGTGTAAAGAGAAAGGGGAGAATGTTGTCTTTATGGTCTCTTTAGTTTTTCACATCATATGTTGCCCATTAATGACAAAGGGGGAGATTGTTGCAAGTATGTGCCTAATCGGTGTTGTCATTAATGTCAACATATTTTTGTTGTTATTGGTGTCAACTATGCCCTTATTTTATTACTTTCTTGTACATGTTGAGGATATTGAGAAAATTTGCTCATCCGCTAAAAATAGTGAATTGCAGAAAGAAACAGTGTATTACATGCTGAAGACTAGTCCAGAAGAATTGTCCGTATTTCTTGTAGAATAAATATCCTTGCCTATGGATTGGAAGCTATTTAGAAACCTATCTAAAGATGTTATATTCTAAGGTTGTGCCTCCAGAATGAAGATTTGAGTAAGTTGTGTTCACCAGTGTGAAAACTGCTTTTTCTGTATGATTGGTGGTGATAGGGAGAAAGTGTTTTGCTTTGCATTCCTTTGCATTGAAGTATTTTGGTCTACGGTTCTAGAATTAAGTCTGTGGTGATGATAAGTGCCTTCAAATTAAAGGGTTTGTGATTTAGTGGTCTACAAGCTATCTTTTACTCATGAGAGTGGCTGACAGTGTTGTTTTTGTGCTCCGATTTGAAGAATCTTATTGATAGAGTTGTTAGAGATTATGCGGTTGATTCTAGTGATTACAATGTACATGTGGATGTCTCTTGATCATGTTCCCACATTTGGATTGGTCCGCAAAGAGAAAATTGGATTATGAATGAAAAATGTTCTTGGCAGAGCTAGTGCTCTCATCAGTCTTGGTTGACATGGTTCAATTCATTATTTGTAGAGATGCATTGAAGATTGTAGAAGCATGTCATGATGCAGAAAATTGTGTTTGAGTCATAGCTAGGGCATGGCATGATCCACATACATTCTTACATATTTGACTTAGCCAAAATTGTATTAGGTTCAAACCTATTTTATATATGTTTGTAATGCCAACCTTGGAGATTAATCCAATGGTTGATGAATGTAATGCCAACCTTGATGTACAATCCAAGGTTGATGAATTGTATAAAAGTATGTATGAAGTTGTGAAAGTGTGTATGTGCATTGTCAATATGAAGAGATAAGTGCGAAAGTTTGAAAGAGAAGAGTAGAGGAGTCATATTGTGCTTCAATGGAACTGAACCCCAACATGGAGTAGATGCTATTCAATTAGTTCACCATCTTGGTAGTGAGCCAACCTTCAGTAGTGAGCCATCCTTAGGCAGTTAGCCATTTTTGCAGTGAACATTTTGGGTAGTGAGCCCTATAGGTAGTGAGCCTCTATTTTTTGATATTACTATAACATATATATTTCTATGGGCTAACACCCACCGTGGTTGTTCCCTTTTGAGGGTTTTCTACCTAAAAATTAGGTGTCTACTGTGTTGAATAAGTGATTGTGATTAAGTTAATGGTTACATGTTTTCATGTTTGAATCTGAATATGAATAACTAAGTTGTTGAATGTTTGATTTGTATATGAATCTAAGTTTTTTTGACAATTGATTTACCCCCCCTCTCAGTTGTCTAGTGTATTTTAATAAAACTGCATTGACTTACCTTTTTTACTCTTATCGACAATTTTCACTTTTCTCGAACCATGGGCCCTATCCCTTTGTTATCGACGAAATGTGCCGATGGATAACTTGGCTTGTCATTGATTTCTTTCTTCTATTCACTTTGTTAGTGAATCCATTTATCCATGAACCTTGGAAAAGTGCTCCTTTACTTTATCTTGTCTATGCTCACTTGACCCTTCCTCTATTGGCAAAGTTGATAAAACTTGAACTTGTGAATCATTGTTGGCAAAATCGATGGTTTGCGAACTAGCCGAATTGTCGACAAAGGAATTAGAAGCCTTTTCCTTTGAAACACATCTTCTCTTAGAAAAATTTATCTTTTCCACAGGCACCCTATTAGTGAATTTATCATTGGTGTTAGGAAACGTGCCTCAACCTTGCAACTTTGAAAGCTTACTATTTTTCCCATCTTTGGCCTTTTTGAATACCCGTTATCTTAGATAATGGTCTGGAATTTTCAAAGTTTCAAAAAGAGCTAAAAATAGTGAGACTTACTATTTTTAGTAAGTCTTTCAATTGATCTCGGATTGACCTAAAATTTTTCCCAGAAGGTGCGGAACAGCTAAGTGAACATCTCAGGTGAGTTTCATCTCAAGATCATAACTGGATCGTGAGATATTCAAGTTTCTATTTTTTTGAAACTATTAGAAAAAAAGTTTGAACTTAATTATCAAAATTGAAAGTTCTCTAAACATCTCAAAATTTGGCATAACCAAAATAATAGGTTATAGGGTGATAGATCTCTTCACAAGCTTTTCGACGCATCAAATAGTTCGTCAATCGGACACCCGGATTAAAAGTTATGGCCTCCAAAAGTTGGACCTTCTATTTTGGGAATTGTAAAAAAGTCTTGGACACATAAAAGAGCTATAAATGGGAGAGTTACATGTGTTGGTGTGTGGTTTCACACATCACAAGGAATCTTTGATTGGAGATAATTTGGGCACCACTTTTGGGTGGTTTTAGCCCATGGTTTTGTAATTACCATTAGTGGTGTACTATATTGTATCTCCTATATATCAGGAATTTGAGATGGAGGTTGTATGTAAGAATATTATAGATGTCAAATTACCCCCTAGAGCTTTGGTTGGATATACTTCTATAAAAGCTTTCTCTGCAAGTATATGTAATCTTCGTGATTCCTGAATAATATATTGGGTGGCTTTGGAGTGTGGGGTTTTTTACCTGAAAGGATTTTCCCAATGTATATCTTGTGTTGTGAGTTTTGTGTTTGCATTTGAAAGTTGTTATTATCTTTCTATTAATATACATCTTAATCTGTAACTGTAAAAGAAAAAAATTGCATAAACTTTGCCTCATTAGATCAGTATAGGAATCATTTTTTGCATACCTTGCTTCCTTTCAGTTGGTATTAGAGCCTGATTACCTTTGGTTCTAGTTGTTGGGTAGAGGATTTTTTGCGTTGATCTTCGTTTGAGTGGGAGCTTGTGCAGAGGATTTTGAAATCTTTGTTGTAGGTAAGAGATGGCAAGCACATCTGGGAAGTTTGAGATAGAGAAGTTTAATGGTAGTAATTTCAAGTTGTGGAAAGTTAAAATGGAGGACATGCTTGTAGATCAATATTTATGGGAAGTCGTATCTAGTACAAAACCAATGCCAATGTTTCAAGAAAACTAGGACCTCAAAGATTGAAAAGCTAAGGGTTTGACAAGACTCGATTTGGCTAATTTAGTGCTCCTGAATATCCATGAAGAGAAGACTACAAAGGAACCTTGGAAGAAGCTTGGAGATGTTTATTAGGCTAAATCCCTGGTGAACAAGTTATTCCTACAAATGAAATTGTATTCTCTGAGGATGGAAGATGGAGGATCTGTCGCTAATCACCTAAATACATTCAATATACTTGTTGCTCAGTTGACTTATGTTGGTGTGAAGATGGAGGAGGATGATTGATGTATGACATTACTATGTTCCTTACCAGACTTGTGGGACCACCTTGTTATGGCCATTGGGAGTACCACTATCACCATCAAGTTAGATGAAGTGGTTTCTTTGTTGTTGTCTAAAGAAATGCAGAGAAAGTCTTCCGAATTGGCTAAGGAGGCTCTTGCAGTTCATGGTAGATCCAAAGAGAAGGGAAAGAAAAAGGATAAGAAAAAGGAAGAAAAAGGAAGATCCAAATCCCGTGGGAGATCTAAGTCTCTCAGAATGTCCAAGGCCCTATGTTGGAACTACGACAAGCCTAGTCACTTCCCTCAAGGAGTGCAAGGAGGAGAAAAAGAAAAAGACAAAGAATTATGATTCAGATTCTAGCAAGTCCTCTTAGGATGAAGGAGAAGCATTTGTCACTACCTTGGAAATGCATGCATCTGAGGATGTGTGGCTTATTGACTCTAGTGCATCTTTTCACATGACCTCGCATTGGGGCTGGTTTTCAAAGTATGAAGAACATGATGGTGGAAAGGTGTACTTGGGTGATGATTCTAACTTGGATATTGTTGGTCATTAAAGAGTCTTGATTCTATTCCCTGATGGATGAGTATATGGAATCAATGGTGTTCTGCATATCCCTAGTTTGACACAGAACCTTCTTTCTATAAGTAAATTGAATAATGTGGGTGTGCAGGTTATTTTATCGAATAGAGGATGCAAGATGACTAAAGGATCTATGGTGTTGGCTAAGGGTATTTGGATTGGCACTCTGTTTCAGCTTGACGCATGTGCAGTTCAGTGCAATAGTGCCTTTGTTTTGAAGAAGAGAGCTTCAGATTGTTCATCCTCACCATTGGAACCTGCAGCAAAGAAGACTCTTGCATCTACTTTCAATGGTCATGCTTTCTAGGTACCTAATGGTGCTCATTCTATGGAGATGAAACTTCCAAGTGAGAAGACAATGTTATGGCACCAAAGGTTTGGTCACATTGGTGAAAAGGGTTTGAGGACCCTAAAGAATAAAAATCTTGTTGAGGGTATGCATGATTGTAACCTTGAGTTTGATTTCTATGAACATTGCATTTATGGAAAACAAAACCATGTTCAGTTTTACTCTAGTTCTCACAAATCTTCTGAGGTGTTGGACTTAATTCATTCTAATGTGTTTGGTACTGTTAATGTTCCTTCAATTTCAAAATCTATTTACTTTGTTTCATTCATTGATGATTACAGTAGAAGGACATGGGTGTATTTCCTTAGAAGTAAATCTGAAGTCTTTAATAGATTCAAAGAGTTTAAAGCTCTTGTAGAGAATCAAAAGGATAGAAAGATTAAGTATTTGAGGACTGACAATGGTGGTTATTTCTGTTTAATAGATTTCGACAAGTTCTGTAAAGAACATAGGATTAAGAAGTACAAGACAACTCTGTATACCCCTCAGCAGAATGGAGTTGTAGAGAGGATGAATAGAATGTTGATGGAGAGGGTGAGGAGTATGCTAAGTGGAGTTGGTCTTGAACAAAATTTTTGGGCTGAAGCTATTGCTACCGCTTGTTACCTAGTTAACAGGTCTCCTACATCAGTGCTCATTGATAAGACACCTATGGTGGTATGGTCTAGTAAAACTTGTTCATTAAGACACATTCAAGTATTTAGTTGTGAGTCATATGCACATGTACCTAAGGAGAAGAGGTCTAAGTTGGAGAACAAGGCTGTAAAGTGTATCTTTATCAGTTATGGCATCGGTGTGAAAGGGTACAAGCTTTGGGATCCAGTGGCTGAGAGAGTTATGTATAGAAGAAGTGTGATCTTTAGAGAGCTCAATCCTTCTTTTGTTGTCTTCCAGCCAAAGAAAGAGGAGAAGAAAGATGATGTGGTTCAGCTTCCTTCCACCCCTGAGAAAGTTGAACCAAAAACATCTATTGGACCTAATAATGAGGAGATCTCTAGTAGCTCTGAAAGTTTAGAAGAAGATGAAGAACCTCAACCTAAACCTTTGAGGAGGTCCACATGGATAAGGCAACAAATTGATAGGTTTGGTTATTCATTGCATGATTCCAGTTGTATTTTTGCTTTGATTTCTAACACTAATGAGCCTAGAACTGTGAAAGAGGCTATAGGTATGAAAGATGCAGGTTCCTATAAAGAGGCCAGGGAAGAGGAGATGGCTTCTTTGGAAAAGAATAATACTTGGGACTTGGTGCCTTTTCCTGAAGGATGAAACTTGTTGGATGCAAATGGGTGTTCAAAAAGAAATTCAGTGTAGATTACAGTGATGAGAAATATAAGGCTAGATTGGTTGTGAAGGGGTATTCTCAGGTGGAGAGAATTGACTATGGTGATATTTTCTCTCCTATTGCAAAGCTGACATCTATTTGGTACATGTTATCCCTTGTAGTAGCGTATGATCCAGAAGTGGAACAGATGGATGCAAAGACAACATTCCTTCATGGTGACTTGGAGGAGGAATCTATATGTCACATCCAGAGCACTACGTGGTGAAAGGTAATGAAAATCTGGTTTGCAAGTTGAAAAAGTATTTGTATGGTTTGAAATAGTCTCCTAGGATGTGGTACCAAGAAGTTTGATGCCTTTGTGTTGAGTACTAGATTTCAGAGATCAAAATCAGATCATTATTTTTATTACAAGTTTGACAATGATCGCAATCTCATTATTTCATTGTATGTCGATGATATGTTACTCATTGGGAATGGTAAAAGTTTGATTTCTGATTTGAAGTCTCAGTTGTTAGCACAGTTTGAGATGAAAAATCTAGGGGCAACTTGATACATTCTAGGAATGGAAATCAAAAGAGACAGAGAAAACAAAAAACTTTGGTTAGGCTAGAGTATGTTAACACTGTGTTGGAGAGATTTAGCATGGTGGATTGTAGACCTTTGACTGTTCCTATTACAATGGGGATAAAGTTATCTATTGAAGATTGTCCAAAGTCTCCTTCTGAGATAGAGGATATGAGTAGAGTTCCTTACGCTAGTGTGGTTGGTAGTTTGATGTATGCGATGGTCTGTACAAGACCAGACATTGCCCAAGCAGTGGGAGTCCTTAGTCAATTTATGGCTAATCCTGGATGAGTACATTGGGATGCAGTGAAGAGAGGGTTTAGATATTTGTGGGGTACTTCTGGGTATTCCTTATGTTATCGTGGTTATCCTACATGACCTAGACATTCACTTTGTATTCATGGATTTGTGGATTCAGATTGGGCAAGTGATGTTGACAGAAGGAGATCCACCAGTGCTTATGTGTTCACTATGTTTAGTGGTGCTATTAGTTGGATGAGTAAGTGGCAACCTGTGGTCACTTTGTCCACTACTGAAGCTGAGTACATGGCAGCAACTCATACTTGTAAAGAAGCCATTTGGCTTAAGAGATTATGTTTTGATGTTGCGTTTGATGTAGGGAAGATTACTATTTGTTGTGACAGTAAGAGTGCTAAATGTTTGGAGAAGAATCCTACTTTCCATGCAAGGACTAAGCATATTGATGTCTAGTACCATTTTGTTCGTGACATGGTAGAGGATGGGAAGGTAAACTTGGAAAAAGTGGAAACTCTGATGAATGTTGCAGATTCCTTGACAAAACCTGTAAGCACAGAGAAGTTTAGATGGTGTTCAAAGCCTATGGGCCTCTCGGACCCTAGCAATTAAATCATGGTGTTGATACTCCCTTTGCTCTTGCAAGGTGTTCGACAATTGGGAGAATGTTAATAAAAGTGTCTCAACCTTGCAACTTTGAAAGATTACTATTTTTCCTAGTTTTGATCTTTTTGAATACCCTTTATCTTGTATAATGGTCTAGAACTTTCAAAGTTTCCAAAAGTTTCCAAGAGAGATAAAAATAGTGAGTCTTACTATTTTTAGTAATTCTTTTGATTGATCTTGGATTGACCTGAAAATTTTCTCAGAAGGTGTGGAACGGCTAAGTGAACATCTTAGGTGAGTTTCATCTCAAGATTGTATCTGGATCGTGAGATATTAAAGTTTCTTTTTTTTGAAACTATCAGAAAAAAGTTTTGAACTCAATTATCAAAATTGAAACTTCTCTAAACATCCCAAAAATTGGCATAATTGGCATAGTGGGTTATAGGGTGATAAATATCTTTACGATCTTTTCGATGCATCAAACGGTTCATCAATCGAACACCCGGATCAAAAGTTATGGCCTCTGGAAGTTGGAGCTTCTATTTTGGGAAATGTAAAAATGTGTTGGACACACAAAAGAGCTATAAATGGGAGACTTACATGTGTTAGAGTGTGATTTGGCACATCACAAGGCACCTTTGATTGGAGATAATTTGGGTACCACTTTTGGATGGTTTTAGCTCATGGTTTTGTAACTACCATTAGCAGTGTACTATATTGTATCTCCTATATATCAGGAATTTGAGATGGAGGTTGCATGTAAGAATCTTATAGATGTCAAATTACCTCCTAGATCTTTGGTTGGATGTATTCCTATAAAAACTTGCTCTGCAAGTATATTGTAATCTTCGTGATTCCTGAATAAATATTGGGTGGCTTTGGAGTGTGGGGTTTTTTACCTGAAAGGGTTTTTCCCATGTATATCTTGTGTTGTGAGTTTCGTGTTTGCATTTGAAATTTGTTATTATCTTTTTGTTAATGTGCATCATAATCTATAACTGTAAAAGAAAAAATTTGCATAAACCTTTCCTCATTAGATCAATGTAGGAAGCATTTTCCCAATACCTTGCTTCCTTTCAGTTGGCAAAACCTTCCATTTATGAACTATTAAGTTTGTGAACTACAAAACTCACTGACAAAGCTAGCCTTTCCTCCCTCTCTTTTTCACCACCTTTGCTTTGTACTTTGCCAATTGTCACCTTATCAGCAAATTAGGGAATCAGGGAAAATGTGAACTCATGAACTAGTTCGTAAGTTTGGGAAATCGTCGATTCACTAATAAAGGGAAAAAATGGATAAATTTTTCTAAGGGAAGAAAATAAATAAACTTGGGGAACTTATAAATAGATTTTTTTTGAAACAAAACCGCTAAATGATGTCCCAGATCAGATTTAAACAAAGGATTTTGACTGCAAGGGCAAAAAGGGGGGGAATTTTGGTGGATTTGAGGCAACAATGAAGCATGTTTGGGAGCAAAATTTTATAGGTCCCAACAGTGGCTCTAGTTGGGGATGTGTGACAAGCAATGTCACTATGAGGATCAAGATCTTCAGGTAGACCAAAAAGGCACAAAACACATAAAACAGAAAAACACAAATGTATTTACAACAAAGGCTTATATACATGACAAAACACAATCATAAAAATTAGAGGACAAGAAGACTATTGACTATATTAAAAATTTAGGGGAAGCATTACCTATGAATAATGCTTCAGGTGTTGACCATGAATGGGTAGCTCCAAAGGCACTCCTTCAAGAGTCATCAAACGATAAACATTGAGCTCCAATTTCTCAACAACCTCATATGGCCCAAGCTATAATGGGTCAAATTTTTTATGTTTCCCCTTATCTTTAGATTTTGTGTCCCAAAGAAGCACCGAGTCACCAATCTAGAAATGTCTTGATATTGTATTCTTATCAAATACAAGCTTCAATTTTTGCTTATGATTCAACATGTTATCATGTGTATCTATTCTCTACTCTTCTAATTTAGTCAACTACAATATCTTTTGGGACATTGCATCATACTAATCCTCTTCGATATCATGTAGCAATTGGTAGACTAGTAGTTCCATGTTGATGGGAATCTTTACCTCTGCTCCATACACCAGCTCAAATGGGCTCCTTCCAATGGATCTTTTGAAAGTTATCCTATCACCCCATACAATATACTTCAATTTATCATTCTATCTTTTCTTATTCTAATCCAACATCCTTTTTATGATCTTCATCAGGCTTTTGCTATTGGATTCAACATGTCCATTACTTTAGGGGTGGTAAGGGGATGAATGCATAAGATTAATACCAAACTTAGAAGACATGTCCAACATTTCTTGAGACATGAAACACATGGTATTATCTACCAAAATCCTGGCTAGCACTCCAAATCTAGTGATTATATTGTTTACTATGAAATCAATAACCACTTTGGAAGTTGCATTATAAGTGGGAATTACTTCTACCCACTTGTTGAAGTAATTAGTGGCCACAAGAATCCACTTAAATCCATTGTTGGATTTCTCCTATATATCTCCAATAAAATCAATTCCCTACTGCTGAAAAGGTGCATCAATAGCAAGGGAAAAAAGGGGTAATGCTCCAGCAAATTTCATCTTGCCAGAAAATTGTTGGCAAGCATCACATCTCCTTGTCTTCTGTGCTGTATCTTTGAATAAAGTAGGCCACCAGTACCCAACCCTAAGGATTTTGTGGCCAGTGGTTTTAGATTTGAAGTGTCGCTCACAAACACCATGGTGACACTCATTCATCACAACTTTAGCTTGCTCTTGATTCAAACATTTGAGCAATATTCCTTCCTGATTTCTCCACATGATCTCATTTTGGAGCAAGACATACCTTTGAGATTTCAGCTTGAGAGTCCCTTTTTGATTCTCATCCATACAAGGTGGACAATTCAAGTTTTCAAAATAAAATAAAACGTCCTTATACCATGCATTGTTAGCCAATGAGCAATGATGAGTTGTATTTACCTCTGTTTCATTTACTTATGCTACTTCAATATTAGAATTAGATATTAGCTTGGCTAAGCCTTGGCCTTTAACCAACTTGGTGACATGTATATCCATGTCATATTCTTGGATCCTATTGATCCACCTGCACCTTTTACCTAAAGCTTCTTGCTGCATGAATATGTATTTTACTACTATGTGTGGTACATATGCTATGATCCTAGCACTTGTGAAATAAGATCTAAATTTTTTTGTGGCCTTGACCAATGCATAGATGTGCTTCTCCATAATGGAGTAATTTAACTTAGTAGCTTCTAAGGACTTGCTGAAGAATCCTATTAGCTGCTCAAATCCATCCTTGTTCTTTTGCAATAGAGAGAGAGGGAGAGGGAGAGAGAGAGAGTTTTACTTTTAAAAAATGCACTAGCATTATGGCTTGATATTATCGAGCCATAACATTAGCAGATTATAATGTGCTTGCGTTATGACTTCTATGGAACCAAAAAGACATGTGGTACTTTTTGGTCCCTCATCTTTATGTACGCGTTATAACAAACTCACGTTATGACTTGTATGGGACAAAAAAGTCATGTGGTGACTTTTTGGTCCCTCATCTTTGTGCATATACCCCTATGGCTTCCTTTTTTGACTAGCACACTTGAGGCAAGGGTTGTAAAATAGCTCTATGATAACCTTCATCCAAAATGTTTGAGTTATCATCTGTACCTTATGGGACTTGCAATGGCAAAGCAAAAGCACAAACTTGGTCAATTATTGACCTCGTCTAGCTTCTTCTCTACACTTCCCTCTCATCCATGGAATCTTCCCAATAATCTTTGAAATGAGGCTTATGTAGGTAAAGGCTACCTCTATGCATATTCTTCTTGTTGCAAATATGTACCTAAATGGTGTTGTCATTGATGTCAACATATCCTTGTTGCCATTGATGTCAACTGTATCCTTTTGTTGTCTATGTAGAAGACTAAATTGTTGAGGATATTGAGAAAATTAATAAAAATCAATGCATGCAGATCATGTGGACCTATAGAGGAATGTCAGAGGTTGCTCTAGTCAAGATTTGAAAAGTTCACATGAAGATTTGAAGGAGTTATGGCCATCTGAGTAGAACCGGTTCCTACAATAATCAGGAAAGATAGAGTGATAGGAAAGAGGTACAGATTGATCTGGTAATATAAGATTATGATCTGTAGATCTAAAGGCATGTTTGGGAAGTCAATGTGTATCATCAACTCTAGTGGTTTGTAGTTTGGAGGTCCACAACCTATCCTTCTAGTCTGACAGTCATGGCAGAGTGTGTTCTTGAGGTTCTGAAGGAATATTCAAATGTTTCTTATAATATGGTTTAGAGTGAATGTTATTGGTGATTCCAATGTGCTTGTGGAGGTCTCTGGATTGTGTAGCTACTATATTGGAGGTCTGCATTAAAGTTTGAGCTTGTTGATTAAAGATTTCTTCTGGAGGTTAATGTTCTTCTCAGTCTTCGCTGATCAGTTGTTCCTAGCCTGTAGCGGATGCCTTAAACACATTTCTATGAAGTGTGGAGTGGTTGTAGAAGAAGATTCAAATCTCATTTGTATTTGGCCGACAATATGATGATTCATGTCAAGTTTAACTGACCTTGTTGATCATTCCAAGGTTGATGAAGTATATAAATACTTGTTGAAGAAGTATCAAAATCATCCTTGTGCAAAATAGATAAAATCCTTAGTAAGGATTAGGAGTAGAGTAGAGAAGAAAGGGAGTGAAAACAATGTAGAGTATGAAGAAGAGTTTGAGGCAAAGAGAAAGTTCTTGAGCATTCATTGAAACTTAATCAGGCAGAAGTAGATGCTAATTCTCAGTTAATTCTTTCTAAATAAATTTTGCAGGCAGTGATCCTCTCCTTTTGAGCAGTGAGCTCTGGGAAGTGCACCTAAAGGCATGTGCCTTCTATTTTTCTAAGTACTTTTAATAGGGTACACATTTTGTGGGTTAACCCCCACCATGGTTTTTCCCTTAACCGGGTTTCCATGTCAAAATCTTGGTGTCAAATTTGTTGATTATGTTTTTGCTCTTATGTTATTGATTCATGCTTAAATATTTACATCACTAATCTGATAGTAAGATAATAAATAAGGTTAAAGGTAGAAAAGTTTTAAGAGACAACTGATTCACCCCCCCCTCAGTTGTCTAGTTCCAACAATTAGTATCAGAGCTAGATCCTCACATAAAAGCCTAACCGCTTGAGGAGATCTAGGATGTCAACCTACGAGAAGGATAATCCAAGATTTGATGGAACAAATTATTCTATCTGGAAAAATCGCATAGAATGCCTTGCAATGCATGGGTGATGCCTATTGGGCAATAACTAGTGTTGAGTATAAACCTCTGGAGAAAGGTTCTTTAACTCCTGATCAAGTCAAAGATGCTGAAAATAATCTTCGAGCTAAATAAGCCTTGTTGAGTGCCTTGACTGATTCAGAAATGACAAATGTCTTTGGTCTAAAAATTGCTTATCAAATATGGAAAAAGTTGGAGTATCTATATGAAGGTGACAAATATGTCAAATGTGCAAAACTACAAAGTTTGAGAGGAAAATTTGAAACTATAAGGATGAGTGAAGATGAAAACATCACAATCTACATGCAAAAAATAAATGAACTTGTGTGTGGCATCAAGTGGGTTGGTGGAGTTTTGGAAGAATCATAAATTGTATCAAAAGTACTCAGATCTTTACCAGATTCTTACAATCATAAGGTTGCAGCTATAAAAGAAATCAAGACAGTCTTAGAGATTACAAGATATCATCTAGTTGGCAAAATTTTAGCCTTTGAATTAAGTGAGTTTGGTGATTCTCTTCCCAAGTCAGAATCTACATTTAAAGCTAGTGTGTATGGAAAACAAAGTTATGATCTAGGTGAAATCTCTTCTACAAGATCAAATAGACTTGCAAAGACAAGAAAGGATCTTGAAGATGTTGAGATAGAAACAATAAACCTTGAAGCTCTTATTGCCAAAAGAATGTCAAGAGGATCTGGTAAGTATGAAGGAAAATTACCACTCAAATGCTTTGCTTGTAACAAGATTGCTCATTTTGCCTCAAGATGTCCAGAAAGGTTCTCAAAACCTAACCCTAATAGGTTTAAAGGTCAAAAGAAATGTTACTATGTCTAAAAAAATGGAGAAGAAGGGGTAACAGATGATGAATCTGATCATGGAGGCTCCTCTAAAAATGATTGGGTGTTTGTTGCTATCAAAGAAGAAGATATGGTGTCTACTGAATCTGCTAGCTATGAAAATGTGGAATGTGCCTTGGTTGCTCATGTTATTTAAAGAGATGAATGGGTGATTGATAGTGGATGTTCTCATCACATGACTGGTGACAAGAGTAAGTTTGTGAACTTTGAAAACTATGAAGGAGGACTTGTAAAATTTGGAGACAACTCAGCTAGTAGAATCTATGGTAGAGGATCCATCTCTTTTGATGAAAAGAACAATACCAATGATGTTATGTATGTTGAAGGACTGAAACATAATCTTCTCAATGTTGGACAGCTTGTTGACAAGGGTTATGATCTTCGGTTCAAGGATGGAAAATGCAGAATCTTAGAAAGCTCTGGAACTAAAATTGCATTAGGTACTCAAACCAGAGGTAACATCTTTCACTTAAGTAGTTCTGGTAAAAGTTGTTTGATTGTTCAGACAGATCAAAGTTGGCTATGGCATAGGAGGATGTGCCATGTGAATTTTGACAACATTGTCAAAATAAGTTCCACTCATGCTGTAAGAGATCTTCCAAGACTTGTGAAACCTAATAACATATGTAGAGAATGTCAATTGGGAAAGCATAACAAAATTTGTTTTAAGAGTAAGGAACAATGTTCAAGTGAAAGATTAGAACTAGTACATACTGATCTTTGTGGTCCTACTAGAGTTAGGAGCATGCAAGGAGATAGATATTTCATGTTTCTAAATGATGACTACTCCCGAATGATGTGGGTAACTTTTCTAAGAGAAAAATTAGAAGCCCTTAACAAGTTTAAGGTGTTCAAGATGATGGTTGAAAATTAAATTGGTAGGAAATTAAAGTGTCTGAGATCTGATAGAGGTGGAGAATTTACCTCTAGTGAGTTTGATATCTTCTGTGAAAAGCATGGAATAAAAAGATAGTTATCTGCTCCTAGGACTCCTCAGCAAAATGGAGTTGTGGAAAGAAAGAACTGAACCATTCAAGAAGCTGCCTGAACCATGATGATGGAAACAAATGTTCCTCAATTTTATTGGAGAGAAGCCATGAGTACTGCTATCTACACTCTTAACTAGGTGCAGATCAAAGGAAATTCTGGTAAGACTCCTTATGAACTTTGGTTTGGTCATCCTCCTACTGTGAGATACTTTAGAGTCTGTGGTAGTAAATTTTATATCAAAAGAGATGAGGATTTAGGTAAGTTTGAGGCAAGAAGTGATGAAGGAATATTTTTGGGATACACAACTCAAAGTAAGGCCTATTGGTGCTTCAATAAAAGATTGAAAAAGATTGTTGAAAGTGCAAATGTGAAAGTTGATGAAAGCAAAGGACATTCTAGGTACTCTAGATATGATTTAGATGATCAAGATGAAAGTCAAAAATCAAGGAAGGTAAGGTCAAGCTCAGAACCAGATTTAGTTTGAATCGGTAACTCCAGAAGTTAATTTAGATGATGAGGAACAAGTTCAAGAAATAGAAGCTCCATCAATCTCCAAAACTCCCAGGTATGTAAGGTTAAATCATCCTGAAGATCAGATCATAGGAGATAAGAGTAAAGGTGTTCGAACTAGGAGAAAAATGTTTGAAGATCAAGAAGAGATTTGTTTGATTTCAAGGATTGTACCTAAATCAGTAAATGAATCTTGCAATGATGAAAACTAGGTTAAAGCAAGGGAAGAGGAATTGATGCAAATTGAAAAAAATCACACATGGGATCTAGTTCCTAGACCCGAGGACAAAAATGTGATTGGAACCAAATGGGTCTTCCAGAATAAACTGAATGAAGATGGTGAAGTTGTAAGGAATAAGGCAAGGTTGGTATGTAAAGGCTACTTTCAAGTGGAAGAAATTGAGTTTGAAGAAACTTTTGCTTCGGTAGCAAGGATAGAGGTAGTTAGATTGTTTCTTGCATTTGCTACCTTCAAAGATTTTAAAGTATATCAAATGGATGTGAAATCAACATTTTTGAATGGAGATTTGGTGGAAGAAGTCTACATTGAATAACCGGAAGGATTTTAGTTGTCTAATCAGGGAGATATGGTTTGTAGATTGAGAAAAGCCTTATATGGACTCAAGCAAGCTCCAAGAGCCTGGTATGCCGGATTAGATAAGCATTTGCTTAAGCTAGGTTTTAGCAAAGGTACTGCTGATAGTAATCTATACTTCAAGATTGATCATGAGGACATTCTAATTATTGAGGTCTTTGTCGATGATATCATTTTTGGTGGAAATGAATGCATGTGTAAAGCATTTGCTGATCAAATAAAAATTGAGTTTGAGATGTCAATGTTTGGTGAAATGAATTTCTTCCTAGGTTTGTGAATTGTTCAATCAGATAAAGGTATCTTCATATCACAGTCCAAGTATGTAAACTAATTGCTAAAGAAGTTTGGAATGGAAGAATCAAAGCTAGTAGGTACACCTATGGTAACTAGACGCAAGCTAAGAAAAGATGATGACTCTCCCAAGGTAAATCAGAAAAGATATAGATCAATGATTGGAGGATTGCTTTACTTAACTCAGACCAAACCTGACATAATGAATGCTGTTGGACTTGTTGCCAGATTTCAAGTTGATCCAAAAGAATCCCATGTTATGGCAGTCAAAAGAATTTTTAGATATCTCAAGGGGACAATTGATTATGGACTATGGTATCCAAAGGACAATAACTCCACTCTTCATGCATATACAGATGCTGATTGGGCAGGAGATGTGGATGACAGAAAAAGTACAAGTGGTGGTGCATTCTTCTTGGGGAGAAGATTGGTCTCTTGGGTAAGTAAAAAGAAAGAGGCAATATCTTTGTCTACTATAGAAGAGTACATAGCAGCAACAAATAATTGCACTCAGGTTTTGTGGATGAAGCAAATGTTGAAGGACATTAGAATTGTGTTTGAGGACCTAGTCACAATTTTCTGTGACAATTCTAGTGCAATAAGCATCTCAAAGAATCTGATATTGAATTCGAAGACAAAGCATATATCTATTAAGTTTCATTTCTTGAGAGAGAAAGTAAATGAAAATGAAGTCAAGCTAGAGTTTGTGCCTTCCAAAGATCAGATTGCAGACATCTTCACTAAGCCTCTTCCCAAGGATACTTTTGAGTATCTTAGGGAGAAGTTAGGGGTTATTAACCCTCCTAAGAAGAACTAAGATGCACTAAGGTTCATCAGTCTGATGGAATTCACACTCATATCTTGTGATTCAGATTGATGTTAAGGAGATACTACTCAAAGGGGGAGTAGTCAATATGCAAATTTTGGGATCATTCTGAAGCAAAAAGGGAGTGAAGATAGCAAATATGTGCCCTTTGCCATTGATGTCAAAGGGGGAGAGAAGTCATGTGAAAAACTAGTTGCTGATGAAAGGGGGAGTAGTAAAGAAAGTAGTTGTAGGTGTGACAAGAGAAAGGGGGAGAAGTTCATGTCTTGATGGTTGAATTTAGTTTTTCACATCATATGTTGCCATCAATGACAAAGGGGGAGATTGTTGCAAATATGTGCCTAAATGGTGTTGTCATTGATGTCAACATATCTTTGTTGCCATTGATGTCAACTGTATCCTTTTATTGTCTGTGTAGAAGACCAGATTGTTGAGGGTATTGAGAAAATTAATAACAATCAATGCATGCAGATCATGTGGACCTGTAGAGGATTATCAGAGGTTGCTCCATATTTGAGAAGTCCACATGAAGATTTGAAGGAGTTGTGGCCATCTGAATAGAACTAGTTCCTGCAATAATTAGGAAAGACAGAGTGATAGGAAAGAGGTTTAGATTGATCTGGTAATATAAGATCATGATCTGTGGATCTGAAGGCATGTTTGGGAAGTCAGTGTGTCTCATCAACTCTAGTGGTTTATGGTTTAGAGGTCTGCAAGCTATCCTTCTAGTCTGACAGTCATGGCAGAGTGTGTTCTTGAGGTTCTGAAGGAAGATTCAAATGTTTCTGATAATATGGTTTAGAGTGAATGTTATTGGTGATTCCAATGTGCTTGTGGAGGTCTCTAGATCATGTAGCTACTATGTTGGAGGTCTGCATTAAGGTTTGAGCTTGATGATTGAAGATTTCTTCTTGAGGTTAATGTTCTTCTTAATCTTGGCCGACTAGATGTTCCTAGCCTATTGTAGATGCCTTAAACACATTTATATGAAGCGTGGAGTGGTTGTAGAAGCATATTCAAATCTCAGTTGTATTTGGCTGATAGTGTGATGATCTGCATCAAGTTTAGCTAACCTTGTTGATCATTCCAAGGTTGATGAATTATATAAATACTTGAAGAAGTATCAAAATCATCCTTGTGCAGAAAAGATAAAATCCTAAGTAAGGATCAGGAGTAGAGCAGAGAATAAAGGGAGTAAAAGTAGTACAAAGTATGAAGAAGAGTTTGAGGCAAAGCAAAAGTTCTTAAGCATTCATTGAAACTAAATCAAGCATGAAGTAGATGCTAATTCTTAGTTAATTGTTTCTAAATAAATTTTGTAGGTAGTGAGCCTCTCCTTTTGAGCAGTGAGCTCTGGGCAGTGTGCCCGAAGGTGTGTCCTTTCTATTTTTCTAAGTACATTTAATAGGGTACACATTTTGTGGGTTAACGCCCACCGTGGTTTTTCCCTTAATCAGGTTTCCATGACAAAATCTTGGTGTCAAATGTGTTTATTATGTTTCTGCTCTTATGTTATTGATTCATGCTTAAATGTTTACATCACTAATCTGATAGTAAGATAATAAAGAAGGTTAAAGGCAGAAAAGTTTTAAGAGACAACTGATTCACCCCCCCACTCTCAATTGTCTAGTTCCAACACTTCTTCACAAAGCATTTTCTTTTAATGGTTGGTCTCATAAGCAATGAATGTTGATTATACTCAACCAACAAGTTCTCCACACTTATGGCATTATCATTGCTTTTACAAGAAAATAAATATAGACACATGAAAGGAATATCTTTTCTTCTTCATGGCATGGTACATAATATTTATAGTCAGCATTTGGTAGCAAACTTCCAATAACACTAGGAAATATGAAGGATACCTCAGCAATTTCAATGGGGCATTTTATAAACCCTCAATTGTTAAGAAAAACAATCAAAGTGAACATAAAAATTACCAAAATTCATGATCAATGCAATTGCTTCAGGGGGGATTCTCCTTTCTAAAGAACCTTCAATCTTCTTTGCTGAGAGCATAAGGAAAGCATCCTTCACCTTGCAAAAATCTCTCATTCTGATATCCTTTTGTACCTGTGGGAAATAATGATACATAAGTGTGTCTGGGATAAGAGACCCTTGGGTTGTTAAACTAGGCTAGACAAACTCATTGCTGGCTAGAATGTACACCAAAAGAGAACACATATGAAAAGTAACCTTTCGCTAAAAGTTCATTAGATGTTCGTGCATGTGTTCACTTATCAATTTAGCCCAGTCTATGTGTTGAGATTCACTACATATGAGCAAAATGAATTGGTACATCTATTTTTTGAAAGAGTTAGATTCAATACTCCCAACAATATGATGTAATAGAGTAATCATATCAAAGATTTCCTCTTTAAAGTGACCTCTTTTCAAACTAGTAGAGAGTTTGGAATTCCTTTTCCTCTCAACCTTCAGCCAATTTTTGGCAATATGACTTTGGTAGCAGTCTTTCTTATCCTAGAAATACCCCCAGCCAGTAGTGATAGACACATCAACAAATTCCTCATAATCCACCAATTTCAAAGCATGTGACACAGCATCTAAACCAATTCTAATTATCACAGAGCCATCAAAGTCTTGTATCTCTTTGAATTAGGGAAGTAATTATTCGTGCATGCAACAATTAAGTCTAAAGAAGGAACAACATGTGGGAAACCTCCAGCTCGGGTTAACCCACTACTTACAATTTTCTCTGCAAGGGGGGACCCATTTTCTTGCCACATTATCTCCCAAAAATTTTCTAAATCCACATGACCAAGGTTTGTATCCCTTACATTTGATAAACCATCCTCAACAACAAAGAGAATTGCATGCCCTTGAAATTTATATTTCATTTTGACTTGTTTAAGAAACCAAAAAGAAAAAAATTTAGAACCAGTTAAGGATGCATAAGAGGTCCACAAGACATTTGGGGAAAACTAGCTATCCAGACTCATGAAAGAAAAAATGTTCTTCCTAGACCAAATAAATCACAATTACAAACTATCATAGAAAGATAGATGACTAGGAGAATCCAATTATTCTAACTTATTTATGAAGTGTTCTATGAATTCTCTATTAATGGTAGGACCAAAATCTCTTTCAGTGTATTCTCCTTCACAATGCAAAAGTGAGGTATTTCTTTATGAGGTGATGAATTTAATCAAGTCTCATATCAAAGATTATTAAAATCTCCATAAATTGTATTTAATCTTGGTGGGAAACTGTAGTTCAAAATTTATAAATGACCCCATTTATTTCCCTTCAAAAAGTGTGCAAACACTTTTCCCAACATTCCAAATTTATGACGAGATAACATGTGTCACTTCTTCATATATATCAATATCTCAAAGGATGGTATTTTGGGAGTAATAAATGCATCCAGTCAGGACGTCAGAGATTTTTTGAACCGATGAACTATCCAACCAAGAGTTAGAAGTTCAAAGAACTTCTGACTCTCTGGCTACAAAAGATTTTATTTTAATAGAGCAACACTAGACTAAAAGACAAGCCTTACGATGCTTACTTTTTTTAGAAGTCAGAGAATTAGGAAGTTTGAGAACTTTTGATTTTGCCGACTGAGGTTCAAAAAGGCAAGGGATCACTATCTGAACATAAAAATGACTAAGGGGCTGCAACTTAAAAGGAAAGGCACAAATAATAAAGAATAAGGGTGGAACGACGACTTAACATATGAATGACTTAGAAAATTAGAAAATAGGGTAACAATGGGCTATGAATGGGGACAAGGACTAAACAAGACATAAAGAATCCAGACAAACTTGGCACAAAGCCTTATTCCAAAGGGGCAATAGAGTCACACCAAAAATGACAACAACACACAAAGGAAAGACAAGGAAAGGAACTATGGTACACATAAGGGCTCAGTAACATCACCAGTAATATAATTTGAGATCTTGCCCATTGTAGGCAAGAGGTAATGGTGTCCCATCTAGGTATGCTAGAAAAAAGGCATTTTCACCAATTACTTGTCTTATTGTGAATGGTTCTCTCTAGAGGGAATCAAACTTCTTGTGAGCTCCTTTTGGTTCTCTTCTTTTTTCCCACAATAGCACAACATCTCCCACTACAAAATTCCTCTGTCTATCTTTTCTATCAAAGATCTTCTTTACTACCTACTAATGTCTTGTAATTCTATCCACTACCACCTCTCTTTGCTCTTCAAGTTTGTTTAGGTACATTATGCTCTTCTCCAATGCTGATTGAAACTTCTCATCCTCAATTGCTTTTTGTAAGTTTAGTGCTGACAATTCAAGAGGAATAGGTATTGTACTATCAATTCCATACACCAATTGAAAGGAGACATCCCAATTGCTCTTTTATATGTTATTTTGTCTACCCATAGAGCTTCATAGAGGCTTTAATGCCATCCCTTCTAATTTTCATCTACCAACTTTTTAACAATTGAAATTAGATTCTTCTTACTCAATTCAGCTTGTCCATTACCTTGCAGGTAGTAATTAGATGAGTGAGATAGACTAATTCCATAATCATAGCAAAATGAAGAAAAATCAGAAGAAGAGAAGCTACTAGCATTATCTGCAACAATCTTCTTAGGGATGCCGAATCTAGCCATGATATTCTCCTTCAGAAAATTATAGACTACTTCAAAAGTGGTGTGTTTCATAGGAATTGCTTCCACCCACTTAGTAAAGGAATCATTCATAATTAAGATGTGAGTGTGGCCAACACTTGAATTAGGATTGATTGGTCCAATAAAATTCAGTCCCCATTATTGAAAAGGTTCATGAATTTCTACAGGCTTTAGGGGAAATGCAACCAAGTGAGGTCTATTGGTAAATTTTGGACACTTCTCACTTTTTAACACCCATTCACAAGCATCTTTAAACATACCTAGCCAGTAGAAACACTGCCATGAGATTTTGAATGTTGTTACGGAAGCTGAAAAGTTTCCTCCATAGGCTTCATTCTAAAAAATCTTCAGTAGTTTCTTCTATTGTTCCTTATCCACACATCTCAAAAAGGTTCTATCCATTCCTTTCTTATATAAATTCCCTTCCCAGAGAACATATTTGCTAGCCCTAAGTTTCAGGTTCCTTTTCTCCTTAGTGGACAAGTGAGGTAGGCATTCACCATATGTTAGTAGGTAGGAAATGTTTGAAAACCATTCATTGGTAGTACTAGTGAACAAGACAAGGGGTAGCTCTTCATCTTCAGTTGGTCTACTCTTAAAAATCATATTACATAAGCCTCTACCTCAAACTAGGTTAGTAGGCTTGAGATCAACTTCATACTCTTGTACCTTTGCCACACAAGCTCCTCTTTTGTTCTAGCCAATCTCCTGTTGGGTGAGAATGCTCTTGACAATAGGGTTAGGAACATAGACAATAGCATGAGAATGTAGAATATAAAACCTGAAAATTTTTAATGCCTTCACTACTCTATAAGCATGTTTTTCTAGTGGAGAGTATTTCAACTCATGCTTATTTAGAGGCACACTCATAAAAGCAAGCAAAGCTTCAATCCCTTACTCATTTTTCTATAGTAGAATAGCTAATAGAGTATGTTCGGATGCATAATAGTAGATAATGATTTTTTAAAAAAAATTAGGATGCACTAAGATAGGAGGATTAGTAATGGAAATCTTAATATCTTCAAAAGCTTTCCTACCTTCTCCATTCCACTTGAAAACATGATGGTTCTTCATCATTTCTACAATGTGTCTTGTTAATTTAGCAAAATTAGGGATAAATATCCTCAAATAGTTGACCTAACCAAAGAATTATCTAGTATTTCTCTTTGTTGCAAGAAGACTCAATTGTTGAATAAATTTTCCCCTCTCAAGGTCAATCTTTATACCATCCTTAGAAACAATATGACTTAACAACTTGCCTTTAGTTACTTCAAATAGTGACTTTTTAGGGTTCAAAGAGATACCATGGTCTCTGCATCACTACAACACCACTTCAAGATCATGAAGATGATCTACCCTCTTCTTGGACAAGACATTTAAGTCATCAAGGTAAATAACAATAATCTTATTCTTTAGATCTTTGAAGGTTAAGTTCATCACTCTTTGAAAGGCGTCCCTTACATTGATGAGGTCGAAAGACATCTTGTTAAATGCAAACACATCGATCATAGTAGTTAATGTTATTTTGTGTTGATCCTTTGGGGCTACCTCTATCTACTTGTACCTTGAAAATCCATCCATCATGGACATCATCTCTGAATGTGAAATAGTCTGCAAGATGTGATACATCATTGGTAAAGGATGGTTGTCTTTTAGGGATGTTCAAGGTTCAAATTATGAAAATCAACACAAATTCTGATAGATCCTCATTCTTATTTTTGACAGGAACAATGTTTGCAACCCACATAGAGTGATGAATGGGATAGATGATCTTTTCTTTTAGCATTTTGTCTATTTCACTATATATAGCCTCAACCACTTTAGTATTCTATGTCCTTTATTTCTGCCTAAATGGTGAAGTACGGAGCTTCAATGGAATGTGGTGTTACAGTTCTCCATTCCTAAACTTTTTCAAGTTTGCATAACACCACACAAAGACATCTCTATAACAAATCAATAAAGAAATAAATCACTCTCTTTCCTTGGGAGAGAAACATTTTCTAATATAGACAATCTTATGGTCTTCTTTAGTGCCAATGTTGACATGATCATATTCGACTGATGATCTGATAGATACTTCGCTCTTTTGTTTTATATATTAATCATGTCTATTAAAGAGGTCCTCAAGAGAGACCAAACCCTTAGGAATCTTGTTCCCCTTTAAGTGTATTACCTCAATCGCTTGGCCATTTTGAGAGTTGGTCTCTCCCTCAAGAATTTCATTACTTTCATCAAAGCATCCTTCAAGGAAAACATTAGCAAATGACTCAATTTTTTCAAGAAAAGAAATAATCTGCTGGTCATTATTAAATACCTACTAGTGGTTGACATTATTAGGTACACTGGGCCAATAGACTACCTCAACCCTTTAAGGTTTGTCCTTGAAATCTAGGTGAGGTAAGAGAAGAGATGCAAAAACAACTAATGAATCAGCCATAGTATTATGATCTCTAGGCACAACTTCTATTGAGAAGGCATCAAATTCCTCAATACAATCCAACACCCTATTCCTATAGTGTTGTAGTCTCCCATGCTTAACTAAATATAAGTTTCTCACCAATTTAACAATCAATTCAAAATCACCCTTTGCTTTCAATTTTTTAAATCCCTTCTCTTTGGCCAGTGCTAACCCCAACAGTAAGGCCTCATATTTAGTAGTATTGTCGGTGTTGTTGAACTCCAACTTATAGGCGAAAGGAAACTTATAATCATTAGGATAAACTAAAACAACACTAGCACCTGACCTAGAAGTAGCACAACTCCCGTCAAATTCTAGTGTCCATACCTCATTAGCCAAGTCAGGACTGATTGTGTTAGAATCTTCTTCTGTAGTTGAGGTAAACATATAGGTGCCTAGTCTGGTCTCTACATATAATATATCCACCCCTTAGATCCCTTGACTTCAATACAGTGATTTTTTATTTTGGCTTAGGATTCGAGTGAACTTTCTTGCCACCCACTGACATTAGAGCATGAGATCAATCCATTTGTATCTCTCCTCCTAAGTCTCTAAAGAAACTTTTTCTCAAAAACATCCCATAGCTCATAGGCATATCATCCACCAGGATAGTTAGCTTTAATCTTTTCTTAGGGCATGCTACGAGGGAAACACATGCCTCATTGATCTAGCCTAGGATTAACACTTGTGAAGAATCCATGGAAAAGCACCTACCATGAGAGGAGGTTATTAACAAGCCTAGGGCTTTAGCTACCTGAGCAGGCATGACATTATCTGAAGCTCCAGAGTCAATAACATAGTTTCTTAGCTTATAGCTAGCAATATGAAATGACACATAAAAAGGCTCTAGCTTTTCAAAAGGATTCTTAGGATGGGAATCTTTGGAGTGTGAATTGGAACAGTTTTGGGTCTTAGTATGAATAGAATTTTCATCAGATACATGTGCATTAAAATGAGAAGGGGAGGGTTCTTGTTTGACATATCTAACAAGCCTATCTAGCTCAGAAGGATTGAGTCTAACGTACTCAACTTGAAAGATTTGGATTTTAGTGTTCTTACAAGATTCAACTATGTCAAAGGAACCTAAAATAACATCATCATCAAAAGAAGTGGAAGGTGTCTCTATAGACACAACTTTTTGTGTGGCAACTTTTGTCTTCTTGGAATTAGCACTAGCATGCCTTGATAGGATATACTTTGGAGTAGGAGAAGAATTACTAGACTAGCCCTTAGGGTCCTACTTCTTTTGTGCTTGTTGCCCTTTGGTAAACACCACACAATTAGTGTTGTCTAGTTTAGTATACACATCTTCCCCTATCTCAGAATTTGACTCATATTCAATGAACTTGACGTTGGCATCACCAAACTTAGTAGGTTCTTCTATATATGACTCCTTTGTATGCTCATTCATTGAGACAATCTACATCAACCTAACCATCTTTAGACAAGATGCACCATCGTGGTTTGTAGTCAAATAGAAGTTGCGCACCATATGATTGTTTTTGCTTGTAGAAGGGTCATTTTCAATAGCTAATCTTTAAGTAGAGCCATGCAAAGGTAAGGTCCTATTGTAATTCCCTTGTGAACCATGACCTTTTTGGGCCACATCCTAATAAAAAGGCTATTGAGAGCCTTTTGGCATTTGCCTCTTCAAAGTAATGATTGTTGGATCTAGGGCATACAACTGAGAGGGGGGGGTGAATCAGTTGTATAAAACTTCTTGTTATTTCAAACACTTGATTCTTTGTTGTTAGTTAGCAGCATATCAAATAATCATCCATGAAAGCATAATACATAAACACAAGAGCAGATAAGTATCAACACATTGAACACCAAGATTTTGACGTGGAAAACCCGGTTAAGGGAAAAACCACGGGGTGATTAACCCAAGAATTATTCTCTGTTAGAAGAATAAAGAAAAATGAATGGCACATGCCAATAAGGGCTCACTGCCCGAGCACACTGCTCACAAAGAGGCCCACTGCCTACAAGGAGACACACTATCTACAAAGTGATAAAAATCACAGTCTTGAACTGGAGAATGACATCTCTACCATGTCCGGATCAGTTCCAATTAAGCCCAAAAACCTCTGCTCTGCCTTTCGCACTTCTCTTCGCTATGCCACACTCATCCACACATCACACACTTTGAAATGAACTCACAAACCGTTATTTATACAAGACATCAACTTAGGAACAAACATCTAAGTCGGCAAACAACCATAAGAACATCCACAAGATGAATAACACATCCGGTCGGCCACCACAAGGATGAACATCTCATCCGGTCGGCTAAACAGAGCAAGAACTTCATCCGGAAGAATATCTTCAATTCCGGGTTCTACTATCAGTGCGGACCAACAACATAACCTCAACATGATCCAAGAACCTTCACAGGCCTGCCTGAAAGACCGGATACATCCGCACTTCCTTTACCTACTGGAATCTCTTGTCTTCCTCATCCGGAACTTCAAGAACACAGTCTGTCACCATTGTCATAATGCAAGAGATACTTCCGGACCTCCAGATCATACACAAATCAATGCGGACCAACAACACAACCTGAACATGATCTAAGAACCTTCACAAGCTTGCCTGAATGACCAGGTACGTCCACATTTCATTTTCTTACTGAAATCTCTTATCCTCCTTATCCGGAACTCCAAGAACACTGTCTGTTGCTACTGTTATAATGCAAGAGGTATTTCCGGACCTCCAAATCATACACAACTCGATATGGAACATCACAAGGACATCTCAAACACTCTTGCCAATCCGCAGATTAGGATTGTACAATTCCGGACCTCACCGGACCTTTCTGTGATCCTCTGTCACCTCTAAGCACTTACCGGGACTGGTTCTACACCGGCAGCCACAACTTCTTCAGATCTTCATGCGGACCTTTGAAATCGTAATTGAAGCATCTCAAGACTCATATCTACAAACCCTTTAATCCGTATCCTCCGGTTCTCAACCTATACAATACATTTGCCTTCTTCTCTTCACTGTTCTTCACTGTTCCTGACTGAGGCTAATTTTCTCAATATCCTCAGCATACAGCTCATCAAATCCTTCTTGCCAATGCAATATGAGTATGTTGACATCAATGACAACACTGGATCACCTCATACTTGCAACAATCTCCCCCTTTGTCATTGATGGCAACATATGATGTGAAAAACCATCAAGACAAGAACTTCTCCTTTCTGTCACAGCTCCCCCTATCAACAACAACTTTTCACATGTCTTCTCTACCTTTACTGCTCCCCCTTTGATCATCAACCACTTGTTTTTCACATGTCTTCTCTCCCCCTTTGACATCAATGGCAAAGGGCTCATACTTGCAATTCTAATACATCAGAATCATACCAGCTGCTCCCCCTGAGTAGAAGCTCCCCATCATCAATCCGGATCACAAGATATGACTGTGATATTCACCGGACTGATGCACATTAGTGCATCTTAGTTCATCACCGGAGGGGCCATGACCCCTAACTTCTCCCGGAGATATTCAAAAGAGTCCTTGGGAAGAGGTTTTGTAAAGATATCTGCAATCTGATCCTTGGAGGGAACATACTCCAATCTGACTTCTTCCTTGTTTACTTGTTCTCTCAAGAAGTGAAATTTGATAGATATGTGCTTAGTCTTAGAATGCAATACCGGATTCTTGGAGATATTAATTGCACTTGAATTATCACAGAAAATTGTGATAGGCTCCTCATATTCAACTTTGATGTCTCTTAGCATCTGCTTCATCCATAAGATTTGAGTGCAACTACCTGCTGCTGCAATGTATTCTGCTTCAGTTGTAGACAGAGATATTGCATCTTGTTTCTTGCTTAACCATGAAACCAATCTCTTCCCCAAAAAGAATGCTCCACCACTAGTGCTCTTCCTGTCATCCACATCTCCTGCCCAGTCTGCATCTGTGTAAGCATGAAGAGAGAAGTCCGGATCTCTAGGGTACCATAGACCATACTCCACTGTTCCTTTCAAGTACCTAAAAATTCTTTTGATTGCCATAACATGAGATTCTCTAGGATCAGCCTGGAATCTTGCCACAAGACCAACAGCCTGCATTATATCTGGTCTAGTTTGAGTGAGGTACAACAATCCACCAATCATTGATCTATACTTTGTCTGATCTGCCTTTGGAGAGTCATCATCTTTGCTTAACTTACATCCGGTTGCCATAGGAGTGTTCATAGATTTTGAGTCTTCCATACCAAATTTCTTTAACAATTCTTTCACATATTTGGTCTGAGAAATGAAGATCCCTTCTTTTGTTTGAGTAATTTGCAGACCCAAGAAGAAATTCATTTCACCAAGCATAGACATTTCAAACTCACTTTTCATCTGATTTGCAAAAGTTTTGCACATACTATCTCTTCCTCCAAAAATGATATCATCCACAAATACTTCAACAATTAAAATATTTTCATGATCAATTTTGAAATATAAGTTACTGTCAGCAGTACCTTTGTTGAATCCAATCTGCACAAGATGCTTATCCAACCTTTCATACCATGCTCTTGGGGCTTGCTTCAATCCATACAAAGCTTTCTTTAATTTGCAGACCATATCATCATTGTCAGACAATTGAAAACCATCCGGTTGTTCAATGTAGACTTCTTCTTCCAGATCACCATTTAGGAAGGCAGACTTGACATCCATCTGATATACCTTGAAGTCTTTGAAGGCAGCAAATGCAAGAAGTAATCTGACTACTTCAATTCTTGCCACCGGAGCAAAAGTCTCTTCAAAGTCAATTCCTTCTATTTGAGAGTAGCCTTTGCAGACCAATCTAGCTTTGTTTCTGATTACTTCACCAGCTTCATTTAGTTTGTTCCGGAAGACCCACTTGGTTCCAATTACATTCCTGTCTCTAGGTCTGGGAACAAGATCCCAAGTATGATTTTTCTCAATTTGCATCAATTCATCTTCCATTGCTTTGGTCCAGTTTTCATCATTGCAGGCTTCATTTATTGATTTAGGTTGAATCTTTGAAATCAGACAACATTCATTCTGATTTTGAGCAACATTCCTTCTAGTTTGTACACCTTTGCTTTTGTCACCTATGATTTGATCTTCAGAGTGATTCAGTTTTACATACCTTGGAATTTTGGGGGTATCCTGCACTGCTGCTTCTTGATCAGGCTCATTCAGACCTATCTCTTCTTCCTGATTTACCGGATCAGGCTGACTCTGTCTCACCGGAGAGGATTGAGGTCCTTGAACACTCTCTTGGTCATCTTCATCAATCTCATAAAATCTTGAAGGCTTCTCAATTCCTTCATCAACTTTCACATTGGTGCTTTCTATCATCTTCCTCAATCTCTTATTGTAACACCGGTATGCTTTGCTTTGAGTGGAGTAGCCCAAGAAAATTCCTTCATCACTTCTAGCATCAAACTTTCCTAGATCTTCATCTCTCTTAATATAACACTTGCTACCAAATACTCTGAAATATTTCACAGTAGGAGTGATGCCAAACCAGAGTTCATAGGGGGTCTTACCGGTGTTGTTTCTGATTTGAACTCGATTGAGAGTGTAGACTGCAGTGCTGATAGCTTCCTTCCAAAACATTTGAGGAACATTTGCTTCCAACATCATTGTCCGGGCAGCTTCCTGGATGGTCCGGTTCTTTCTCTCAACTACTCCATTCTGCTGTGGAGTCTTAGGAGCAGACAACTGTCTCCTTATACCCTGTTTCTCACAAAAGTCAATGAATTCACCAGATGTAAATTCACCACCTCTATCAGACCTTAGACACTTTAGTCTCAATCCGGTTTGATTCTCCACCATAGCTTTGAAGGCTTTGAACTTCTCAAAAGCTTCTGACTTTTCTTTTAGAAAGGTAACCCACATCATCCGGGAATGATCATCAATCAACAACATGAAATATCTATCACCCTGCAGACTCTTGATTCTTGTTGGACCACATAGATCAGTATGTACTAATTCCAACAATCCGGTAGAGGACTGATCTTTGCTTTTGAAAGAGACTCTGCTTTGTTTACCTAGCTGGCATTCTTTGCACAAACTATTTGTAGGTTTCATCAATTTTGGAAGATCTCTTACAGCCTGAGTATTGCTTATCTTGATGATGTTATCAAAATTTACATGACCCATTCTTCTATGCCATAACCAACTCTGATCAATTTGGACAAACAAACAACTTTTATTTGAACCAACCAGATGAAAGATGTTACCTTTTGTCTGAGTACCGGATGCAATTTCAGTTCCAGAGCTTGTAAAGATTCTGCATTTTCCATTCTTGAACCGGAGATCATAGCCTTTGTCCACTAACTGACCAACACTGAGAAGATTATGCTTCAATCCTTCAACATACAGTACATTTCCTGTTTTGCTTTTACCATCAAAGGAAATAGTTCCCCTACCTCTGATTCTGCCAGCAGAATTGTCACCAAACTTTACCATTCCTCCTTCATATCTTTCCAAATCTAAGAACTTATTCTTGTCACCAGTCATATGGTGAGAACATCCACTGTCAATAACCCAATCATCCTTTTCATCCACTTGAGCAGCCAAGGCTTTTTCAACAACTTTGTGATTGACAGATTCAGAGAGTATTGGATCTTCTTCCTTGATGGCTATAAACACCCACTCATTTCCGGATTTGCTTCCTAGTTCTGATTCATCATCTATTACTCCTTCATTGTCATCTTCTTCATGAACATAATAGCAATTCTTTTGAAACCTTTGTCTGTGAGTATTAGATCTTGCAGATCTCTCCGGACATCTTGAGGCAAAATGACCAATCTTATTGCAGTTGAAACACTTAAAGGGTAGTTTTCCTTCATACTTACCGGATCCTCTTGGCAGTCTCTTTGCAATGAGGGCTTCAAGTTGAGCTGTTTCTGCTTCTTCTTCTTCCATGTCTCTTCTTGCTTGATCATACCATGACATTCTCCTTGATGAGTTTTCACCCGGATCAAATCTCTGTTTGCCTTTCACATAGGCACTGGCCTTGAAAGTAGATTCAGTCTTGGGAGGATCATCTCCAAACTCGGTCATTTCAAATGCAGCTAGTTTGCCAGCCAGTTGTTCTCTTGTGACAGTTGTGTGGGCTCTGAATTCATCAATGGCAGCAACTTTGATTTTGTAGGCAGCAGGAAGGGATCTTAGGATTTTGCAGACAATCTCATTTTCATCTAAAGTTCCACCAGCATTTCTGATTCCACATACCAGCTCATTTACTCTTGGCATGAAGGTAGTGATGTTTTCATCATCTCTCATTTTCAATCTTTCAAATTTCCCTTTCAGGCTTTGTAACCTTGCACTTTTGACAAACTCATCTCCTTCATACAGAAGTTCCAGCTTAGTCAGGATCTCATATGCAGTTGGTAGGTCAATAACATTCGAGAGATCTGAGTTATTCAATGCGCTTAGAAGAGCTTCCTTGGTCCGCAGATTGTTTTCAGCTTCTGTGATTTCATTCAGAGTTGTTGGACCACCTTGTGGAGGTACATATGGTTTTGAAACCATATCCAAGTATGCTTTTCCCATACATTCCAAGTGACACTTCATGCGACCCTTCCAGAGAGTGAAGTTGGTTCCATCGAACTTCGGACTATCCTTCTTGTATGACGACATCCTGGATCTCCTCAAGCGGTTAAGCTCCTGTCAGAGGAACTTGGCTCTGATACCAATTGTTGGATCTAGGGCATACAACTGAGAGGGGGGGGTGAATCAGTTGTATAAAACTTCTTGTTATTTCAAACACTTGATTCTTTGTTGTTAGTTAGCAGCATATCAAATAATCATCCATGAAAGCATAATACATAAACACAAGAGCAGATAAGTATCAACACATTGAACACCAAGATTTTGACGTGGAAAACCCGGTTAAGGGAAAAACCACGGGGTGATTAACCCAAGAATTATTCTCTGTTAGAAGAATAAAGAAAAATGAATGGCACATGCCAATAAGGGCTCACTGCCCGAGCACACTGCTCACAAAGAGGCCCACTGCCTACAAGGAGACACACTGTCTACAAAGTGATAAAAATCACAGTCTTGAACTGGAGAATGACATCTCTACCATGTCCGGATCAGTTCCAATTAAGCCCAAAAACCTCTGCTCTGCCTTTCGCACTTCTCTTCGCTATGCCACACTCATCCACACATCACACACTTTGAAATGAACTCACAAACCGTTATTTATACATAACATAAACTTAGGAACAAACATCTAAGTTGGCAAACAACCATAAGAACATCCACAAGATGAATAACACATCCGGTCGGCCACCACAAGGATGAACATCTCATCCGGTCGGCTAAACAGAGCAAGAACTTCATCCGGAAGAATATCTTCAATTCCAGGTTCTACTATCAGTGCGGACCAACAACATAACCTCAACATGATCCAAGAACCTTCACAGGCCTGCCTGAAAGACCGGATACATCCGCACTTCCTTTACCTACTGGAATCTCTTGTCTTCCTCATCCAGAACTTCAAGAACACAGTCTGTCACCATTGTCATAATGCAAGAGATACTTCCGGACCTCCAGATCATACACAAATCAATGCGGACCAACAACACAACCTGAACATGATCTAAGAACCTTCACAAGCTTGCCTGAATGACCAGGTACGTCCGCATTTCATTTTCTTACTGAAATCTCTTATCCTCCTTATCCGGAACTCCAAGAACACTGTCTGTTGCTACTGTTATAATGCAAGAGGTATTTCCGGACCTCCAAATCATACACAACTCGATATGGAACATCACAAGGACATCTCAAACACTCTTGCCAATCCGCAGATTAGGATTGTACAATTCCGGACCTCACCGGACCTTTCTGTGATCCTCTGTCACCTCTAAGCACTTGCCGGGACTGGTTCTACACCGGCAGCCACAACTTCTTCAGATCTTCATGCGGACCTCTGAAATCGTAATTGAAGCATCTCAAGACTCATATCTACAAACCCTTTAATCCGCATCCTCCGGTTCTCAACCTATACAATACATTTGCCTTCTTCTCTTCACTGTTCTTCACTGTTCCTGACTGAGGCTAATTTTCTCAATATCCTCAGCATACAGCTCATCAAATCCTTCTTGCCAATGCAATATGAGTATGTTGACATCAATGACAACACTGGATCACCTCATACTTGCAACAATGATGTCATTATCTAGTCTCTGAATTACAAGATCAATAGACTTAACTGCTGAAGGCTTTCTTGTTTGCAACTCCTTCTTCCATTTACCAACAATGATCAAATCATCCTCTATAGATATGGCCATCATTTGGGCTACTTCTAGATCGGTAGCACCTTCTCTCTTTAAGGGGAAATTGACATCATGAGGAAGGGTATTGATATAGAAGCATTTTAACAAACCATCACCAGGTCTCACATCAGCATGGATTCTATTCACAAGTTTGTTGAATTTAGGCACAAATTCCCCCATCTTCTCATGCATGTCTTTCTTCATAGAGGGTAGTTGGGCTACCAAAGTGTGTTAATTATCAACAATCTTGAATCTATCCTCAAAACTTTGTCTTATGGTCACCCAATCTCTAATAGATGCATTGGGTTGATGATAAAACCATTTTTGTTGTAGCATCAGTAAGAGACTTGGAAAATAACCTTACATATACATCTTCATATTGCACCGCCATGATAGAACAGGCTTTAAAGAAGGCATTGATATGTTTATCTGGGGTAACTTTCCCATCCCCTCTAAACTTGGGTATGATCTTACTAGACCCTCTAGGTAGTTCATGCAATTGTACTCCTAACCTCAGAGGACTTATGGTTGCTCCCCATGGTACAAGAGGTGGCTGAGCCATATTGACTGGGTTATGAATTGGAAAATTAACTTGCAACGGTAGGACAGTATCATCAAGGAGAAGAGCTTGAAAAGAGGAACTAGAGGTATCTCTCTTTGGAGGAGGAGAAGATGGTATGCTTGAGGACTTGACCCTACACTTGGGAGGTAAAGGAGAAAAATCTAAAGATTGTAGCAGGTAAAATTCAAATTCAATAATACCTTTCCTTTTATCACTTCTAGTGTATCTCTTTGAAGCTAGATTTCACAAGTATAGAGAATAAAAAAGAGCAAAGTCACCAACCACTTACTAGTTATTATGAGGATGATTTCACTAATTATGCACTTGATTCCTCAGTCTATTTATTTGATCTCTTGGTCTATTTGTAGGGACCCCTTGTACTTGAAGGGGTCTTTCTCTCCTAGCCACTGCAACCATGCCTTCCATAAATACAATTTCATGCACTTCACCAAAGCATCTTGCATTTTCCCTAATTATATCTCCAAGTTCTTCCTCTTCTTCAAACACTTCGTTAACTTGGTGATATTGTAGGTTTATTCTCCTATTTTGTCAGCCCTAAACTCATAGGCTAGTTATGATATCCTCTTGGTCAATAGTAAACCAATCTACATTAGGCTACAAGACTGGCACATTTCTTCCATGGAGAACTATAAAACCAATGATAAAGCAACTCAAAATATATATACAAATATGTCCCCAGTAGAGTCATCAAAAATCTATTGGTATATAGATTTTGTCACCTAGCTCTATATTCTCACACCCAAACAAGTGACAACTGGACCAACAGTTGAACCAATTGCCATGATGTTTTGAAATGATTCTCTACTTGTTTTACAAGATGCAACTACCTTCAAATGATATAGAAAGAATGGAAATATAGTATACTTTTCACCAAAAAGTAGGAAAGGTGGTGCTTTTAACCAGAAAGCATAAAAGGCAATAAATCTCAATAGAAACTAAATTTGAAGAAGCACAAAGACTTTGATAGCTATTATTTCAATCACAATAGTAAAAAATCACATCAATTATCATACAATCACCACTGTAAATCATTCAAAAAAAGATAAACATCCACATCAATGAGAAATAATAGAACCATTCAATTACTTCAACATAGAACTAATACTCAGTAAATCAATAGCATATTTGACATAGGACGAATAAGCATCCAATAACCATAACACAAAGTTTATGATCACTGAATTCCCACTATACCAACTTCAATTCATATAACAAAGAATTTGAAAGTATCAACACATCAAAATGTTGCAAGTATGGGTTTAACTGGTGTTGTCATTGATGTCAACATACTCATGTTGCATTAATAAGAAGGATTGGATGAGCTATGTGCTGAGGATATTGAGAAAATTAGTCTCAATCAGGAACAGTGAAGAACAATGATGACAACAAGGTAAAAGTCCAAGATAGGTTGAGGATCAGATAATGTAGTTTAAAGGGTTTGTAGATATAAGTCTTGAGATGCTCTAGTCAAGATTTTAGAGGTCTGCACGAAGATCTAAAGAAGTTATGGTCACTCAAGTAGAACTGGTTCCGACAAGTGTTCAGAGGTGATAGATTGCCACAGATAGGTCCGGTGAGATCCGATATTTTATTATCCCATTCTGCGGATCTGAGGGAGTGTTGAGGATGTCCCTGTGAAGTATCAACTAGATTAGTTCATGGGTTGAAGGTCCGGAAGAGCCTATTCATTTGTGATAGTGATGATAGACTGTGTTCTTGTAGCTCCAGATGAAGGAGAGAAGAATTCTAGTAGGATGATGAAGTGCGGATGTTTTTGGTGATTCAGGGAAGGTTATGATGATCGTTGGATCATGTCTAGTTAATTTTGGTGGTCTGCAATGAAGTTAGAGTTTTCATTTGAAGAATAACCATAGATATTGGTGTTCTTGAGACTAGCCAACTAGATGTATTACAAGTCTTATGAATGTTCTTGTAGGTGTTTGCCGACTTAGATGATTGTTCCTAAGTCGATGCCTTGTATAAATAAGGGATTATGAATTCATTTTGAAGTGCGTCTTGTGGTGATGAGTGTGTGGTAGCGAAGAGAAGTGCGAAAGGCAGAGCAGAAGTATTGGGCTTAAATGAAACTGATTCAAGCATGCTGAAGATGCTATTCTCCAGTTCATAAAGGTGATACTTATTCCTTTGTAGACAGTGTGTCTCTTGTAGGCAGTGAGCCTCTTGTGAGTAGTGTGCTCAGGCAGTGAGCCCTAATTGGCATGTGCCATTTTGTTCTTTCTATTCTTCTAATAGAGAATACATTCTTTGGTTAATCACCCCGTGGTTTTTCCATTAACTGGGTTTTCCACGTCAAAATCTTGGAGTCATATGTGTTGATATGTTTCTGCTTTTGATTTGAATGCATTATGGTTCATTATTAATATTATGCTAATCACTAAAGAAGATTCAAGTGTTTAAAAAGAGAAAGTTTCGTACAACTGATTCACCCCCCCATCTTAGTTGCATGCCCTAAGTCTAACACAAAATTGATCTTCTATCAAAACAAAGTTTGCCAAAAGATTCCTAACATCGACAGGCCTTTGCAATTTATAGCCTTATCACCATAACTATCTTTAAAATAATCATAATGGCTTCTTGGGGACAGTCGATTTAAAGAGGTTTTAAAATAAACATAATTTTAAAGAGAGCTCTCCAGAGCCAATAGTTTTTACAAGAAATAAAATCAAAGCACAGGCCAGTGCAGGATCATGGTGGTCCAAACTAGGCTCCTAAGTGACAATGAAAATTCAGAGAAACAGTGTTAGGCAACTTGACATAAATATTTGAATAGGTTATTAACATAATTTGAAAAATCTATAGGAACATAATTTCTAGCAAATGCAATGTAGTTTCTAGGCTACTAGTTCTTTTTTGGAAAAAAGTAAATCTATTTTGTGAAAATTTGAAATTTCAATGCAGTAGTACTAAATTTTCAAGAAAAAGATAAAAAGTAGGTGTATGTATGACCAACCTAAGTACAAGAAAAAATAATATTTTTTCTAAAATTTTAAATATAAGTAGAGGACACATGCACGGATGTGCCGCATTTTTTTTGTAATTTTTTTGCAATTAAATAATTAGTTATAATTTTTTTATTAGAACATTTCAAAATTATTAAAATGTGTTTGTCTGACCAACATAACTTGGTCAAAAATTTATGAAATTCAATGTTTTTTATCCTATAGTATGCAAAGCATAGAATGTGATGCATCTTTTAGATTTGAAAAATGTGAAATAGTTTGAAAATTATAAAAGTTTTTCAATTAGCCTATCAATGAGGACTTTAGTTGTAATGTATGTAGAAAATCAATAATAATTATCTATTAAATTCAAAATAAGGCATATCTTATATTGGTGGAAAGCTAACGAATTTTTCAATAAACCTTTTTCATTTCATCAAACTCAGATTAAAAATAAAGTCATCATCCATAAGGGCAAACTTTGGAAAACTAAGGAAATTTTGTAAACACATTTTTTTAGTTGACTTTCTAGGTATGGCAATCCCAAACCAAGTCCCAAGCCTACTGATTTTGTATATCCGTTACCTATATTATTTATAATACATAATATATATATTATATTATTATATACTAATATACTAATATATTATATATTATATATTATATACTATATATAGTATATATTAAATATTATGTAATATATATTACATTATTATATAATATATTTAATAGATAGTATATATTATATACTATATAGAGAGAGAGAAACTTGAGAGAGAGAGAGATATAATATATAAAATATAATAATATTATATATATATATATATATATTTTTGATTGGTTATAATATTATATCATATATATTATATTCTATAATTATATATATAATGATATAAAATAAATTAACATATTAATATATAATTTAATAATATTATAAAATCATATAATATAATATATAAAATAAGGCAAGTGAAAATGACTCTGGACCTTTTCTTTTATATTATAATTATATGATATTATATAATATAATATATATATTATATTATATAATAATATAATATTATATTATATAATTTGTACCAAATTGTGCTTTGTAGCCAATTAGGATAGGCTGTAACAATAGTTGTTTTTACTACTTTAAAGAAGCATAAAAGTTCAAGAGGAAGGGAGACAAAAATTCAAGTTCACAGGCCAGCCTAGAAGGCCTACTATCCCAATGGAGGGCCCTTCCAGGGATCATATTACCAAGATCATATACCACCTCAGTTAGAGTTGCTACATGAGCCAGACAACATAAAATGATACTCCAATAGAGCAGGACGTATCCTAGGACTGACAGGTGAAGTTAAAGTTAAGTCTATGCATTGTAGATTGTGTTTCAATTATGGTCATTATTCATTCATTACAGTTTGATACATTTCAGAAAGGTATACAAAATCTTGCTAGTCTACTCATGATTATAAACACATATACCATGCAATAATGTTTAGTTTATGTTTATGCAATTGATTTACAAAGGAAGGAAATGATACACAAATCATTGCAGAAATAACTGTTTATATTCAAAAGAAAAGTGTTTATATGATCCCACACAAGCCATGGGAGTAACTATATATGATGCAATGCAAAATAACAAGTACATCTGAAGTAATAGAAAGCATAGAAAAGAGGGGACAGACTCGTCATTGCCTAAATGACGAATCACGTCGATAGCTGCACCATCTTCAGCTTGTTTCGATGATATCTCTAGGAAGATCTGCAAAGGGAAAATGAGGAGAGGGTTAGAGGTTAGGGTTTTCTTTCCACTTCTATATGTAGGAAAATCAAAATGTACTTGCTACCTGACATAAACATCTAATCAGGAAGGTAAAATAGATAAGTAACTTCAAGATGAGGCTATACAGCTATGAAAAGATGCAAAAGAGGAGGATCAAACAATCATCGAGAAAGGCTAATTAGCCTTCCTTTTGTTTCCAACTTATTTGTTCAATGTGTAGATACAAGTATTTCATAATGAAGGAGCATTCAAATTAATTGAGAAAAGAAGTCATGCAAATTGAATAGATGGAGCAATCATAGTCTGTAAAGTAGCCATCATGCAAAGAAATAGAGGTGATGAAGCAGAGGTACGAAAGTCAAGGTACAAAAAGGAATAGTCAAAGGACTATATAATGGTGAAGATAAGAAGCCAAATTGGAAAAAAAGAAATAGTCCTCAGTGCATACAAGCTACACCTTAGCAGCAGATAGGTTTTACAATCATAATGATGGAGATTCAATGTTGGTTAATGTTGCAAGAACATAATCACATAGGACAGCCATGAACAAGCAATGCAAAGAAGAACAGTCACTTAGAAAGACTATGACAATCATGAGAAGATAACAAAGACAACTTATGGATAGTCATGCAAGAAGTAGTTCAGTCATCTTTGATGAACGAGAACAGTCAAGATAGAGGTGTTGGTAAGAGACACTACTCCGGAATAAACTAGTACGTTGTCATTGATGGAAACAAGGATCGTGGATCTCTTCAACATATCAGATAGATAGCTCTAGAAAACCACATTAGAATTCAAGGCCAGCTGATAGGTCCAGTTCGACGAAATGGCTAAGTATGGATGTGCACAGAATAGAAGACAGTGAGTTGAATAGTATGCCTCCGCAGATGATGATCTGGTAATGTGGTTCAGGTATGATGTTCTCAATTGTTTGATAGTGTTATGCTTTAGTGATTAAGTCCCTATTTCCTCTGGAAGTCACCTTGAAGAAATGTCTAAGTCATGGTAAGCAAAGGTATAGCAGGAACAATGAACATGGTATAGTGTAGTGGTCTACATTCCTCCATAGATAAGTACTTTGTTATGTGGTTCTAAGATGGTTTAAACACATATATGATATGTCTAAATCCAAATTTGTGAGGTTTGAAGATCACCGGATAGATAGTTGAAAGCTGTTGAGTATCGGCATAGCGTTTTGGCAGAGTCTGACTATGACAGAGTCCAAGTTCTTATGGTGTATATTTCTCCGCAAGATGATATCATGCCTTGTGGCTCTGAGGGTAAGTTTGGGAAGGTGTAAAGAGTCCTTGATATGGTTTTGGAGGTGTTTTGTAATCCACGAGAAAAATTGTGAGTTAATAGATGGACTTGTTAAGTATGCTCTTAAGGAACATGCCGATTAGTATGATAAATCATTGTGCAGAGAAGAGATAATATGTGAAGGATCTATTTAAGTGATTGAATTATTAGAGCAAATATATATGAACACATTTGGGTGAAGTTTTGGGTCCACATAATGTATGGTGCATTGGATTGTGCTGACAAGCTACATCTTCCTATGTACACATTTCATTTCTTGGATGCCGACCTGATTGTGGATCAAATCATGATGCCAATATAAAAAGGTGATGAATTTCATTTGTGAGTATGTGTGATTGATGCAAGCATGTGAATATTAGATTAGAGTTAGAAGATCAATAATTATGAAGACTTGGGATTCAGAATTTAGTTACTAAATGACTACGCCCTGGCATAGTGATAGATGCTTATGTAGTATTCAGTTTTCATGTGCAATTTGCTTTATACTTGGTAGTGAGCTTTCTTCATCAAGGTAGTGAGCTTGGCAATGAGCCTCCCTTAGGGTTTAAGAACCCTTATTGTAATCTTGCTAGGTTTAGGGTTGAGGCAGTGATCCTGCTAGACCTAGTTGTACTTCATGGCAGTGAGCCAACTTGTTCCAGGACCGTGGAGTGACCAAGCCTGAACATCATTATTTGTAAAGATTGAAATAGATATATTTGAGAGCTAATCCTCTCCATGGTTTTTCCCATTTTGGGTTTTCCACGTAAAAATCTTGGTGTCCATGTGTCATGTTTTTATGGTTACTATTCATGTGTATGTTGTGCCTTTGTATAATTAACTTTGCAAAATGGTTGAAAGTTAAAGTGCATGAAAAGATTTTTGGAACATTGATTCACCCCCCCTCTCAATGTTCCTGATATTCAACAATTGGTATCAGAGAAAGGTTCCTTTGAAAGAGTTTAACAACTTGAGGAAGATCTGGGATAGTGTGATCATGGTAGAAAGAAGATATGGAAATTACGAAAGCTACCAGCAACTAGAAGCATCTCTTATGGATCTTGAAAACTTTGAAGCAGAAGTCAGGGATCTAAAAGAAAACTTACAACAAGCTAATGAATGCATCTTAAAACTAAAAGAGCAAGACAAGAAATTCAAAGACAAATACAAAGAAGTTAGTGATCAATTGTTATCAACAAATGAAGCCCTAAATGATTTGGAAGCAGAAGTTATAGAAAGAACAAGAGAAGAAGATGATCTGAATTTAATTGTGAAGAACATATCAGAAGATTGTGTAAAACTTGGAAAAGAAATTACAAATCTAAAAATAGACCTAGAAAAGGTCAAAATATTTGAAGAAAAAATCAAGATACGTACCGCAAAGCTTGATGAAATGATTGTCAGCTAGAAGAGTGCAGATGACAAGCAAGGTTTGGGATTTGAAAAAGAGGAAAGTTTAAAATCTGGTCAAGCAACCACTGAATTACAACAAAACAAAGGAAACCAATTCAAAAATTAGAAAAGAAGACCTAGAAGACCTCTAGTCAGACAACCAAATGCTGAAAGGTACCCATCTTTCAATGGTTATTGCAATTCATGCAATAAGTTTGGTCATAAGGCTATTCAGTGTAGGAGCAGAATAAATCAAAAGGTTCCATCATTCTCTGGTTAGTGTTTCAATTGCAAGAAAATTAGTCATAGAGCAAATGAATGTAGAAATCATATTAGGAAAAGTTTCAACAGTGGGAGGAATGAACAATCCTTGAAAGGTAAATGCTTCACTTGCAATAAAATTGGTCATAGAGAGATTGTATGCAGAAGTATAGTGAGTCAAAATTCTATTAAATGCAATGCAGGCTATAAAATGGGACACAGATCAAATGAATGTAGAAGTTTAGAAAGAGATAATTTTCAAAATACAAGGAACAGTTAATCATTCAATGGAAAGTGTTTTGCATGTAATAGATTTGGACATATGGCTAATCAATGCAGATCAAATTCAATCAATAGGAATCAAGGTCAAAAGATGTGGTGTGCTTCAATTGCAACAAATCTGAACATATTGTAAGATTTTGTAGAAGTAGGAATGTGAAGAAAAATCACTATCCTGAAGAATGGAAAACATAGAAAAGAAATGATAAGGGAAAAAAGAAAGTTGATCTAGTTGAAAACAAGAAAGAAATGGACAAGGTATGGATCAAGAAAGAAGTAATTGAATTTAGGGATTGATCCGTACCAGTATCCCATACAGATAGTTCTCTAGGAAGTAAATTGAGAGCTCTGGCACAAGGGGAGTAGTGTTGAAAATTCAAAACCCCAGCCAGAAATTGGGTTCCTGATTCTAGCACGAAGGTATATGATGAAATCTGATGTGACACATCTCTTAAAGGAAAAATAGGAAGAAAAAGAGTCAATGCAGCATATTGCGGAGCAATCCTAATCAACTGTATTCTATAGTGAAGGGTTTTAACAATTTTTTGGTATGACCATTTAATGACGACTAGGTCATGTCATGCGAAGGATAAAAAGGAACTTTTTTGGTTTCAAAATCACTTTGCATTTGAGGTTTATAAGTATTCAAAGAGGTTGGAGCAGACCTTAATAAATGACAACCAAGAATTTGAAGCATCTGGAGAAATTTGGAGAAAGAGAACCCTAATTTGGTGAAACAAGGTACTTCCGTTCAAACCCTACTTGTGAGTCTATTAAAATTTTGAGATGGCGTCACTGCAAGTTGTTGATATCACTAAGAGACCTCAACATAAATTCAAGAAACATCCCCACAAAGCAACTGAGGTTGATCCAATGGGTGTATTTTTGGGTATACCTCATGGAGTTTTGTATGTTGAGGATGTTAGGGCATATATTCATGTTGCCCTAGAAGAACACATAAATATTTGCCTATAACATTTATATCTTAAGAATCTAACTGATGACCAGTTTGACCTCAAAGAAGAATACAAAACCCTAAAGGAAAAGAAGTTTATTCAGTATGTGGATTTCCCTATGTTTACAAAGGATGAATGGGTAAGGTACGTTCTAAGCTGAAATCATGATGAATTCATGTGGTTAGGGCAGCCCTTCAAAATCACCAAGGAAGTAGTTAGGATAATGACATGATTAAGTTCCATCAGAAGTGTGCCCTTGTTGAAAGTTGTGAAGAATCAAACTGTTATAGAGGCAACTAGAGCAAGGTTTGAAAAGAGAACACTAACTATCAATGACATCATAGATCATGATGTGAGATATGCCTCAATGGTTTTGGGCTACAAGATCTATTTCTCCAACCTAGAGAACTTTGTTTTAGGTACAATAATCTATACTGCCTATTAGATGATAAAGAAGAATGTCGACTATGTCTTATGTGAGCTGCTACTAAATCAATTAATGAAAAATTTAAGAAAGTCAAAGGAAAGTAAGAATTACCCCTTCAAATATGGTATGTTGGTCATCTGTTTATTATTTTATTTCATGAATGAGCTACCAAACATGAATTTGATTTGGTTAAATAGTAAACCAATAGTTGTTCAAATTAGAAACCATCTAAACATCATTGGAAGTGTTAATGAGCAAAATACAACCCTATGGGGGTACTTTAAAAATTTTCGAAGCTTGATGCAGTCCAAAGAAAGAATTCCTAGGGAAGTTATTGAGAAGTATAAGGACACTATCTATTTCATGGTTACAAAAGATCAATGTCTAATGGAAGCTGTTGAGCCTAGAACTATTTGGGTAATGCCAGTGGGCTATGAAGTAGATGGGTAAATATTAGAGAGTTATGCTCAATACATGCTGAGCAAGCCCAAGGACAATAGGGAAGAAGGATTTGGACTTATGAAGAGCTATCCATGAAACTTCATGTTGAATTCATAAAACTTGAATCAACTAGAAAAGTCAAAAAAGAGGTAGAAGAGATCACTGCAAGATATGGCATCACCAAAGAACAACTAAAAGAGGTAAGGGAGAAAGTAGCAGAAGTAAAACAAAAGAGTGAGCTGGTACAGATTCTGGAGGAATCCAAATTGAAGTAGAACAAACTAGAAAGGACTCAAAGGACTACCAAAAGCTCTGCCACTCCATCTGGTACTACACCATCATCAAACCTAGATAAATCATCAAAGGAATTTGGTACCAAACAAATGAAGAGGAAAAAGGTAAAGGGAAGGAGCTTATATGTTAGTATTGGTTAAAAGGATGAAGGAGAGACTGAGTTAGATGAAGAAGTCAAGAAGATGAAAGCTGAGGCTATTAAAGCCTCCAGAAGTAGTAAAGAAAAATCCTCCAGAGAAGAGAGGTCCAGTAAACGATAGAAAATGCCTCCAACACTTGCAGATATAGCAAAGGATGTCACTGTAGATGGGAATCTAAAACCCATGGTTAAGCACTATGATGACTATAGTGATGTTGACAAAAGGAGTTTGGAAGAAGCCACTATAAACTATCTTAACATTTTCAACAGAGCCCTCACTGAGATCATCTCTAATCTCCCAAAAATCCTAGCAAATATTTTGAGCATCAGAAAGGAGAATTCTAGAGCTAAAGATATTGAGTTGAGAAAACATGTGTTGACTAGATTATGTCTAGAGATCACTGCAGAAGAAGAAACCCTGATCTTCAAAGAAACCAAGGATCAGTTCAAAACTAAAACAAGAATGAATTTGTTAATACTAGGTGATATTGATAAAGTGGTGAAAGAATCAAAAGAGATTATCTTGAAAGCTTTGAAACAACACAATCTTCCCATTGCAAGTGTCAATGAAGAAATTAAAGTTACTGACAATGTATCTACTCCAAAAATAAATTTGGGTTAAGAAACAGGTACAGATGGCAGAATGTCTGAGGAGAAAGAGGGACCTATTAATGATTCTCAAGTCAGAACCTCTCCAACACAAAAGACTGAGGATGATACTGACAAAGGAAAGATTGAGGAAGAATTGGTCATGGAAAATCATCCACTTGAACAAAAAAAGGAGACTAATAAGAATATGGAATCAAATGATCTGGAACAAAATTAGAAAGAAGAAGTGTCTACTATGCCAAGATACACTATTGTGTTGATAAGAGAATTCCTAGAAAAAGAGAAACAAATTTTGGATGAACCTAAATTGCTGCAAGGTCCAATAGACTTGGACACAATGTCTCCTGTACAAAAACTAAAATTGGTTGCAATTGTATAGGCTAGAGAAAGAGAAGAGATGATTAAATCGCACATTAAGGATAGTGAACTAATTGATGAAGCATCTGGGATTTTGGAGAAGTTGCTACCTACTTAGAAGAGGGATTCATCCATACCCTCAGCAAGTCATCTAAAGGGGTTAATAAATTCAATGAGTAAACAGTTCAAAATGAATCTCTTGAGAAATCTATAGAAACAAAGGTGAGACAAGAATTTAATGAGAAATGATTGGAAGAATTGAAAATAATGATAAAAAATGACAAAATTTCATTAAATAATACAATAGCCAACATTCAAAAAGCTGTGAAAGATGCTGAAGATCTATACAATTTTTGTCTATCCTTGCCAAAACCTGCTAAGGAGATTAAAGAAAAGATCAAAGAGCTGGAACAGAAACTGATGGACATATCTGAAAAATTTGATCTAGCAATAGAGTCAGTTAGAAATACAGAAGCATAATTCATTAACATTCACAATCACTTGACTGATTTAATAAATCAGAAATATCAAATAAAAGGTAGAATGGGACAACTAAGGAGACTAGTCTATCCTAAACTGGACTCAATGACAAATATTCTCATAGAGGCTAGGGTAGCTGTACAAATAGACACACATTTTGATCTCAAAAAGGAAGAAGCCTTAGCTTTTATCTATAGTGGACACATTTAAATTTTGGATAATACCCAAAAAGGTTGGGATGTTGAGTGGGCACAGATTAGAAACATATTCAATGACATTTTCAAACATATGTAATATAAAGATGAAGATTGTATTTGTAAATATGCGAAAGAGTATACAATTTTTTTTTATTAAAATTTTGAGTTCCAGATCACACCCTTTGCCATTGATGTCAAAGGAGGAGAAGAAGATTAGTGAAAAATGGGATAAACATCTTAGGGGGAGCAGGAAAACAAAATGTATATAATAAGGGGGAGCAGTCAAACATTTTTCACTAAGTGTTGCCATCAATGCCAAAGGGGGAGATTGTTAGCAAGAGGCACTGCTCTAGTATAAACTAGTATGTTGGAATTAATGGCAACAAGACTCAAGAATCTCTTCATCATATCATATAGACACAACTTCGGAAAACCACATCATAATTTAGGACTGGATGACAGGTCTGGTTGGAAGAAATGGCTAAGTATAGATGTGCACAGAATAGAAGATAGTAAGTTGAATAGTATGCCTCCGCAAATGATGATCTGATAATGCAGGTTAGGTATGATGTTCTCAATTATGTGATAGTGTTATGCTTCAGAGATTAAGTCCTGACTTCCTTCGGAAGTCATCTTGAAGAAATGTCTAAGTCTAGGCAAGCAAAGGTATAGCAAGAACAGCACTTGAACAGGGTATAGTGTTGTGGTCTGCATTCCTCTACAGATAAGTATTTTATTATGTGGTTATAAAATGGTGTAAACACATATATGAGGTGTCTAAATTCAAATATTTGAGGGTTGAAGATCACCAGATAGATAGTTGAAAGTTGTTGAGTATCGACATAGTGTTTCGACAGAGTTTGACTGTGACAAAGTCCAAGTTATGATGGTCCGCATTTCTCTACAAGATGATATCATGCCTTGTGGTTCTGAGGGTAATTTTGGGAAGGTGTAAAGAGTCCTTGATATGGTTTTGGAGGTGTTTTGTGATCCATGGTAAAAGTTGTGAGTCAATAGATGGACCTGTTAAGTATGCTCTTAAGGAACATGCCAACTAGTATGATAAATAATTGTGTGGAGACAAGATAATATGTGAAGGATCTATTTAAGTGATTGAATATTAGAGAAGACATATATGAACACATTTGGGTGAAGTTTTGGGTCTGCATAACATATGGTGCATTGGATTGAGCCGACAAGATACATCTTCCTGTGCACATGTTTCATTTCTTAGATGTCGACCTAATTGTGGATCAAATCATGATGCCGATATAAAAATGTGATGAATTTTAGTTGTGAGTGTGTGTAGGTGTGTGTGATTGATGTGAGCATGTAAATAGGAGAGCAGAGTTAGAAGATCAATAGTTATGAAGACTTGGGATTCAGAATTCAGTTGCTTAATGACTGCACCCTGGCATAGTGATAGATGCTTATGCAGTATTCAATTTTCATGTGAAATTTGGTTTATACTTGGTAGTGAGCTTTCTTCATCAAGGTAGTGAGCCTATAAGTGAGCCTCCCTTAGGGTTTAACAACCCTTATTGTAATCTTTCTAGGTTTAGGGTTGAGGCAGTGAGCCTGCTAGACCTAGTTGTACTTCATGGCAGTGAGCTAGCTTGTTCCAGGCCCGTGGAGTGACCAAGCCTGAACATAATTATTTTTAAAGATTACAATATATATATATGAGAGCTAATCCTCTCTGTGGTTTTTCCCATTTTTGATTTTCCACGTAAAAATCTTGGTGTCCATGTGTCATGTTTTTATGGTTGTTGTTCATGTGTATGTTGTACCTTTGTTTAATTAACTTTGGGAAATGGTTGAAAGTTAAAGTGTATGAAAAGATTTTTGGAATAGTGATTCACCCCCCCCCACTCTCAATGTTCCTGATATTCAACAAGAGGAATTCATCCTTGTTTTTGAAAGCAATCACCCACTGTCAAAAAGTAGCAAGAGGAGTGAACAATAGGCAAGGGTTTGTAGGCACTACTAAAACAATATAAACATGTGCTAGAGGATTATACACCCACCTTAGAAGTAAAAAAGAAGTCACCATTCTTGTGACTTGAGATCTACACCAATGAGAAGAGGTTAACATATGATAGGAGTAGGCAAATTAGGAAGAACAATCTGCCTAAGGAACAAGACAACCACTTTGGACTAATAAAGGTATAAGGATTCAACTCTGACAGATGAAGATAAGGCCTATGCAAATACTCTAAAGGATAGTTTATCCTTGTCAGCATGGAACTCATAATTCTCATCTTATCACAAGGAATAGTCAGATCTACAAGCACAAAAGGGAAACCACTTAAAAGCATGATATCATAATAGAGGACAATGAACAACCCTTAAACAAACAATCTTGGAGCTATAACTCTCAAAAGGAGCAAGGGACAACTGAAGTCAAAGAAATTTGGACAATCATATACAAAATAGAGGACAATCATGGGTAAGTGCATAAAGCCAAATGATGTTATCCAAGAGCCATCATAGAAGCAAGTTTCACTGGCCTCAACAACTAAAAAAGAAGCCATTGTATGCCATTACATGAATAGATGAGTTGAAGCCCTTACCTTCAATCAATAGAATAGAGGAAGCAAAATCAAGAAAATAACAAATACACCTTATGATAATGATTGCAGTCATAGTTTGAGTTATGGTATGAAAACCCTAGCTATGAATATTGAACATCTAAATTTGCATAGAAAAATGGAAGACAATCATATTAAAATGCAGAGGAATGTTTGAAAATAGTCAAATAACAGTCATGGAATAAGCTTAGAGCAAGTATGATGACTGTGACACTCATATAGATGCCAAAAGGGGAATAGTGAAAAGTCATGAAGTAGGCCTATAAGATTAGGACATAGGGAATAACATTAAGAGAAAAGGCATCAGGGGCAGAGTCATGAACAACAATCATAGAGATATCAATAAGGGAAGAAGATAATGTTAATGGTTGTGTCCTTGAAGTTAGTAATAAGGGTGCTCAAATATTAGAGAATAGTATAAGGAGCAGTAATAAGGTTTTAAAATAGTCAATAGGATGACTGTGGCAATTGTTAACACTCAAATGAAAGGAAGGAAACATTACATAAAGAACAGTCATTGGAAGATAACAATGAACAACCAAGGGTCTATACGCCTATACTTGCATCAAAAGGAGTCATGAAATAGAAGGTGCAGACAATGTTGATCTAAAGAGACCATGAGCTATGTTAGTGATGACAAAAGGAATAAGGGTCTATATCTATAGTATATGCAAAGGTCAAAGGCGGAGTGTACAAGTATGTAGCTAGAACAATAGTAATGAAAACCTTCAAGGCACAAATTAGTAAAGATTGCCCTAGACATTGACTAAATGAGGGTTTCATCATTATCAACATTGTACAGAAGGTTTGCAAGTAATAATTATCATGAGTAAGGAGTACCAGAGAATTGTTAAAGTCATAAGGAGGATAGTTTTCAATAATCAGTGCATATAAGAAAAAGGAGAGCCTAAAGTTGCAAAATAACAACTTAAAAAAGATTTTTTCATAGAACAGTCTAAGATCTGATGCATAGAAAGCTCCATAGAAAAACCACAGATAGATGCCTGTTACCAAGTTTAGTGATCCTTGCCATGATGAACTGAAAAACAAGGAGATTTTCTTGGAGTTGTGAATGTCACAAGGGTCCTGTGAAGGTTAAAACATATAGGGGTAAAAGAGAGAAGCATATGTATCTTACAATTTCTAAGTGTCGAATAAAGAGACCACTCAAAATATGATAGAGAGTTCATAATATATAGCTGGAGTAGCTGTTAAAACATTCATGTTTTTTCAATACAAAAGCATGCAACCATAGTAGGGTTTGTCAAAAATAATGAGCCAAAGACACATTAATGACAGGGATATCATGAGGGAACTAAACCCATTACATTGTTATTGCTCATCACAAAAAATACATAGAAAGCCTCAGATTTGCAAGTTTCCAAAAAGAATAATAAAGGATAGATATAGATAGATCCACCACTATCCTAGACATCCTCTTGGACTGCTTGTACTTAGGAGTATCTTGTAGCAGTTTTGCTACAATATCTATGTTTGTATCAATCATGAGGGCATACCTCTTTTTCTTTTCCACAACTTTCTTTAACTAGGAAGGAGAGGAAGTGGTAGAAACACTAGCATTGACATTAATATTTAAAACTGTATCACCTAAATGTCTAGGAGGAGTGCTATGTTCTAAAGGATTTTTTGAAGTAGTAGAATTTGGATTGCCAAATAAAGAATGAAAAACATTATCTTCACAAATTTGAATAAAAATTGAAAAAATCACTATTAGGTACTAAAGGGGGGAAGGACACACATGGTCTACTTGCAACTACATAGAATCCAATCTCTTTTTTGCTTCTTTTCTCATAGGCATAGGCTGGCCATCTTGCTCATAGGTAGTCTTCAACATTTTTCTATCTTCAGGTTGATCCCCATCTCCACTCGATTGTGAGCCAACTCGAAGAAGAGTTGGATCCAAAATCAATGTGTTTCTGAGAGTATGCGATGCTTGAGACTTATTATGTTCTCTTGCAACAAATTCTTTTGGAGCCAAAGAACTAGCATGCTTTTTGAATTTCTTATTAAGGCACTTCTTAGTTCTACTTAAATCATGATAAGAATGAATCATAATATCATTGACTTCCTTTTCTGACTAGTGCACTTGAGGCAAGGGTTGCAAAACAACTCTATGATAACCTTCATCCAAAATGTCTAAGTTATCATTTGTACCTTTTGGGACTTGTAATGGAAAACCAAAAGCACAGACTTGTCAATTGTTAACATCATCCAACTTCTTCTTTGCACTTCCCTCTTATCCATGCAATCTTCTCAATAATCTTCGAAATGAGGCTTATGTAGGTACATACTACATCTGTGCATATTCTTCTTCATAAAGTTTTTGCTGTCAAAGCCTAGTCTTGCAAGTAGTGAATGGAGATTATACTCAGCCAACAATTTCTCCACACTTCTAGCATTATCATTGCTTTTAGAAGAAAAGAAAAGTAAATACACAAGAAATCAATATCCTTTCTTCTTCATGGCATGGTGCCTGATATTCACAGTCACCAGTTAGCAACAAACTTCCAATAACACTAGAAAATCTGAAGGATACCTCGACAATTTCAATGGGGCATTTTAAAAACCCCCAATTCTTAAGTAAGAAAAATGATCAAATTGAACATAAATGCTGTCAAAATTCATGATCAATGCAGCCTCTTCAAGGGAGATTCTCCTTTCTAAAGAACCTTCAATCTTCTTTACTGAGAGTATAAGGAAAGCATCATTCACCCTACGAATATCTCTCATTCTGATATCTTTTTGCAACTCCAGGAAATAATGATACACAGGTGTGTCCAGGGTAAGAGACCATTGGGTTCTTAAACCAAGCCAGACAACCTTATTGTTGTCTAAAACATACACCAAAAGAAAACACATATGAAAAGTGACCTTTTGCTAAAAGTTCACTAGCTGTTCGTGCATGTGTTCACTTATCAATTTCAACTAGTCAATGTGTTGAGATTCACTACAGATGAGCAAAATGAACTAGCACATCCAATTTTCAAAAGAACAAATTAAGCACTCCCAATGACGATGTAATAGAGTAATCATATCAGATATTTCCTCTTTAAAGTGACCTCTTTTCAAACTAGTAGGGAGTCTAGACTCCCCTTTCCTCTCAACCTTCAGCCAACTTTTTGCAATACAACTTTGGCACCAGTATTTCTTATCCTAGAAATACCCCCAGTGAGTAGTGACAGACACATCAACAAATTCTTGATAATCCACCAATTTCAAAGCATGTGGCACAACATCCAAATAAATTCTAATTAGTACAAATCCATCAAGGGCTCGTATCTCTTGTGGATCAAGGAAGTAATTATTTGTGCATGCAATAATTAAGTCTAGACAAGGCAAAGTAGGCAAGAAACCTCCAACTCAGGTTAACCCACTGCTTAAAATTTTCTCCACAAGGGAGGACCATTTTTATTTCTGCATTCTCTCCTAGAAATATTCTAAATCCACATGACCAAGGTTTGTATCCCTTACATTTGATAAACCATCCTCAACAATAGAGAGAATTATAGACCCTTGATATTTATATTTCATTTTGAATTACGTAAGAAATGAGAAATTAAACAATTCAGAACCAGTCAAGGACACAAAGAGGTCCACAGGATGTTTGGGGAAAACTAACTATCCAGACTTATGAATTTTTTTTGTTCTTCTGACCAAATAAATCACAATTACAAACTGTCACAAAAAGAGAGACTAGGAGGAGAATCCAATTATTCTAACCTGTTTGTGAAGAGTTATGTGAATTCTCTATTAATAGCAAGAGTATCCTTTGTAATACAAAAATGATGTATTTCCTTACGAGGTGATGAATTTAACCAAGTCTTGTATCAAAGATTATTAAATTCTCCAAAAATTGCATTTAATCTTGGTGGCAAACTGTACTTCAAAATTCATAAATGACCCCCTTTATTTCCCTCTAAAAAGTGTATGAACACTTTTACCAACATCCCAAATTTATGATGAGATGATAGGTGTCACTTCTTCATACATATCAATAGCTCAAAGGATGGCATTTTGGGAGTAATGAATGTGTTCAATCAGGGCATTAGAGATTTTCTTAACCAATGAACCATCCAACTGAGAGTTTGGAAGTTCAAAGAACTTTTGATTCTCCTACTACAAAGGATTTTATTTTAAAAGAGCAACACGAGATCAAAAGAAAAGTCTTTTGACACTTACTTTTAAGAGAAGTTAGGGAATCTGGAGATTTGAGAACTTTTGAACTTGCCGAATGAGGTTCAAAAAGGAAAGGGATTGCCGACTAAACATAAAAATGACTAAAGGGCCATGACTTAAAAGGAAAGGCACAAATAATAAATAAAAAGGGTCAAATGATGAATTAACATATGAATGACTTAGAGTATTTGAAAAAAGGGTAACAAAATGTTGATCCCACATTTTTCAATCCAAATGGCATTCTTAGATAAACATATGTTCCCCAAGGAGTGGTGAAAGTTTTCTTGTATTATTCTGACTCCTTAACCAACATTTGATTATACCCCGAGAACCCATCCATCATAGACATCAGCTCTGAACCAACAACCCTTTGCAAAAGATGATCAACACTCGAAAGAGGATAATTATCCTTATGGGATTTGATGTTCAGATTTCTGAAATCCATACATAGTCTAATCTCCCCATTCATTTTCCTTACTAGGAAAATATTAGAAACCTACTTAGAATGTTTGATTGGTTTAATAATACCTTCCTCTTTAATTTTTAACAACTCTTTCTACATATTAGGAGCTATAGTGGGGTTTATAGGCCTCTATTTTTGCCTAAAAGATTTTGCATTAGATTGAAGGGGGATAGTATGCTAAAATAAATCCTCCCTATAAGCTTTCATCTCATCATAAGATAATGCAAAACAATTTTAAATTTTTTCAATAAAGAAATCAACATTTGCTTTTCATGAGGCTTTAATTACTTACCTATTTAAACCATTTTAGGTGTCTCCTTAGTTCCAAGGCTAAAACCTTCAACACTATCCTCTTCAATAGGTTTACCTTTACTCTTCTGGTCTACATTATCAAACATTCTTTCCAATTCCACCAATCCCTTGGGAATGGTATTTGTCTTCAAATGCACTACCTCACTACCAAATAGTGTTTCCTTATCATTTTCCATCTCTATCATAGGCTGTAAGTCGATCACTTGACTGTCAAACTCATCCATACAATTGAGGAAAATGAAAATCTGGGTACTGTCATTGAACACTTGCCAACTGTATACATTATCAAGGATTGTTGGCCTTGTGAGCACTTCTATAGTGTGATGGCATATTTTGATGCAATTATAGCTAGGGAATTTGCCTCTTCATTTCTGGTTCTATTAGTCCATTCAATGCCAATGGCATCAAATAGCTCCATGGTGTCCCATACAACATTCTTGTATGCCCTTAAACTACTATCCTTGATAGCAACCTTATTTGTAATTTGTTGTACAACTAATTCTGAATTGCCAAATATCTTCAGGCACTTGACCTTATGCTTGTGAGCAACATTTAAACCAAACAATAGTGACTCATACTTAGCTATGTTATTAGTGCACTGAAAATCAAGTTTGAAAGGCATACCAAATTGTTCACGATTTGGAGATATCAAAACAATTCCAATGCTTGAGCCCTCTCTTGAGAACTCACCATCAAAATACAACATCCATAAATTAGATGCATCACAATAAGAAGTGACAAGATTGGAGGATAAAACATTCAGGAAAGGATCATCACCACTAGAGTATCCTATAAAATGGTCTATATTTGTGTCAAAGAAATTGGCATGATCTTCATCTATTTTATATATGTCCTCTATGTTTTTATCTTCCACCTTCTTCTCCCTATACAACTTTACTTCCACACCCTAGACTGGAATAGTGGCATATGATAGATCCATCTAAATGCTTCCACCCATAGAGGCCTCCCACTTTCTTGATAATAACATACCCCACTTGGTAGGATATTCCACAACAATTATATCCATCAGGAAGGATTTATCTGGGTAAGTAGCTAATTTGACCTCAACATCTTTGACGAGAACAATCACATTCACCTCCCTAGAATCCATGGAAAAACACTTACCAAAGGATTTGTACACCTTCAGTCCCAATTCATTCATGATCTCAAGTGGCATGACATTTTTAGATGGCCCAATTGTGTAGCAACCATCCATTTATGATCAAAGAGGTGTAAAAAGGGTCTACTGCCATCTTGGTGTGACTCCCATAGATGAACCCAAAGAAACCTCAACTATTTCATCATGACCTATGATATCGTCATTACCATTGGGAGTAACACTAGGTTGTTTTTGTGCATCTCTAGCAGTAATAAATGACCCTACCCTATCTCTATGTTCATAGATTCTAAGGAGTTGCACTATTGGAATAATTTTTTTGATTTAGCTAATGACTTGAGCCATATCAATAGGGTTATAATTGGGCAAACCAGTATCACATGAAATAGTTACATCATTTACATAAGGAATGTAAGGTATTACTTGATTGGATGAAATATCCTTACCTTTTTCCTTTGTCTTCTCCTTTTCTGGTTCCTTTTGTGTCTGAGGCTGATCATGCTTACTATTTCATTTTGGATAATGAACCTCTAAAATTAGTGTAGTAATTGGTTACTCGGTTGGTGTTGGATTCTTTTGCACATATTTCTTTTTTAATTTTAGTAGTTGCATTGGAACTTCTTTTCAGACACACTCTTCTTTGGGGTACTATTACTTTTTTGCTCCACTTTCCCCTTACATTCGTCTCTATCCCCATACAATATTTTTTGTTTTTATTCCTTCACAGTGGCATTATTCATAGGGACAATCCTATTTTTCAGTTGATAACCTCCTTGGACTTGTAAAATGGTTGCATCAATCAGGGATTTCATGTCTTCTTTTGAAGGCTTGGAATACTAATATTTATTCTACATAAGGTCCCTTAGATGCCCAAAATCATGAGTTGGAAATTGATACTTTTTTGGACCTTCATCATAATCATATTGGAAAATATGATCATATTCTACATAGTTGTCACAATCAGCATCTTGACCCATTTACTCATAATCTTCTACATTAAACTAATTTATTTCTTCTGCATAATACTCAGTTACACCCTCTTCATTTGCAAATTCTTCTTCTCTACTCAATGAATGAGCCACTGCATAGTTTGCTGGATCATGAGGGAGGAAGCAAGCCTAGCACCATAAAGGCTTATTTTGAAAATTTAGTTGATCCTTTCTTAATGGATCAGGGGTGTTCCTTTCAGGATGTTTGAGTCTCACATGCCTAGGGGCAACTTGTCTATCATTTTGTTGTGGTCTAGACCAATTAGTATTATACGGTCTATTATGTAATCTCTACCTTTATTAAAATGTGTTGCAGCACCATCAGATGGCAACCCTTTGTCATTTATAGCAACTTTATAGGACAAATATTTCACAACCCCAATAAGTTTGTCCAATTTGTCATCAGTAGTGAGGGGTTTGTTAAAAGCTAGTTTATCTAGCTGGGATAATTTGACATTAGACCTTTTGATAAGCTTCCCTAAATCTCTCATATTAATTTCTATGTTTAAGGTTGTAGCGTATGCCTCTCTTAATGTTTATGGACTCTTGTCCTATTGGGAACCAAAATAACTACAACCTAGAACTCTAAAACATTCCTAAAACACCTAGGCTAGGGATTGTTGTCAAGGTTATAGGAAGAGGTTTATCAACAAGTTAAGGGGGCTTTTGGCTAACTAACAGGAGTGGGTAGACTCCTCTGCTCTTTGAGCTCATCTTATACTCTATAGGGATATTCTAAGGGGTATACTTGAATAGGTATTAAATTCAAACCAGATGAACAAATTAAAAGAAATGAACAGTCAAACCCAACTCACCATCTTGACTCCAAAAGCTATCACTAAGTCAAGAATGACTGGCTATCACAAAACCCCTATATAGATGATTCAACTATGCGAATGTACATGCACAAGAAAGATGGTTTTTCCCCTAAACCATAGGTGAATGATTTGTTTAATTTTAAAGATTATTTGGTCCCTCTCCAATATGGAATGATTCATCATACTTTTCCCTTATGTTGTTTGTTCTCCCCTATCTACACATGTCTCATAAGAAAGCATTCTCTTTCTATTTTGATCTGATTTCAAGACTGCACTCTAAACCCATTTTTGTAAAACTAGCCTTATATATTCTCTATAATACATGGACCCTTCATCATATATTCTTCTTCAACTCCATATATTTTAGGAAAAATAATTTTTATAGCCCTTAAAGTAGTTGGATAACATAAGACCAATAGTTACCAAGAAATTGTGTGAACTACCTTTTTAAATGACTAAAAATAGCCTTACAAAACACCACCAATGTTGTCACATAATAGTGACATTCTAATGCATGTCAATGTGCATGCTCTAGGGAGGATATCAGAGTTTCAACCTTATCCACCGATTTCAATCAGTGTGCCCTCCATGTTTTAAATACTAGCCTTCGATTAAGTTGTTGGTGCCCACACACACATATTGTGACCGGTATAGCTAGTCTTGGTAGGAAGAGGGGGCTGGTTAAGCATGATGTTGATACCCATATCAAGTAACTTAAGTTACATGCAACCTTTGATAGGGAGTCACTTGCAAATTAGAACTAAAGTGCATGACGAGTAATTAGGATAGTGTTAGGACATTGTTAAGTGTTTTTAACACATTAAACTTTATTCATAAGCTTTGATCACAATAAACATTAATACATGTGATTTATCAAAACACCATATACTATATCTTCCAAGTCATAAGCCTTTATTCCTCTGAATATTACTCCTCTATCAGTATATACTGATATCCTTAACAAAAGATGATTAATAAGGATATGTTAAAGTCACTTGATGTTTCAAGATACATGTTAAGTGATTAATGCCTAACCAACTAAAAGTACTTTGATGTGATCTTTGTAAATTTGAGACCCTTAATGTATACAAATGCTAAGTGACAAACATATGTTCAATTTCAAGTGCCTTTGGTGATTTTAAGTGTCTTGAAGATGACCCTAAAAACAAGAAATCAAATGACATATCTGTACTGAAGCTTTTCTCTGATGCAACATTCCATACCTTGGTATGACAATCTGATCATCCTAGTTAATCAATGATGGAGTTTACTAAACACAACATCGCTTCTTGATTACAATAGCCTGGTCAAGTACAACTTGATATCAACATCATTTCTTTGAGCAGAAGCAACTAAAATCATGTTACCAATGTTATCAATGACACTGCATCACAGCAACACAACTATGCACCTACACTTGACATCATTGCATGGAGGTCAGCATATACAATAACCAACATGTTTTAACTCTTGACATCAATGACAAACAATGCAATGGCAACAATAATATATATAATATTATAATATAATATATATTATATTATAATATTATATATTAATTATATATGATGATATAAAATAATATTAATATATATAATATAATAATATTATATATATTAATATAATAATATTATAAAATGATATAATATAATATATAAAATGACTCAAAATCGTGCAACAAAGAATAAGGCAAGTGAAAATGACTCTCATTTAATACATAGGAAATGGATATCTATTCCTAAACATATATCTATTTTAGAATGGATATCCATTCAGTAATGGATATCCATTCCACTTTGGTGCTTGTTATGAAATCATGTACTTTCTACTTGAGCCTGGAAAAAGTCAAAGCAACATTTTTTGACAAGTAAAATATGCCTTTTTTTCACATCACAAGTTTTTGGACCCCCATGATCCTGTACAAACCCGCATATTAGAAAGTCATTAGTTGACAATTGTCACATCTCTATCAAGTTCCACCCCCGTTTGCACCACTTCTTTTACTTTTCCCATCTACCTAGGTTGAATCACCTTGTACCAATTGAGTCACCAATGCCTACAATTTCACCTTATAAGTTTTGTACCTGCCAATGATCAGTGTTAATGTCGTGCCACTTGGTCAACCAATGATATTTGCCAAAATCTTTCGTTTAATCATCATCCGATCAGCATTCATCATCTTTTTATGGATCGTATCAATTTCACTTTTGAAGGTTCTAAGATAAGTTGTCATCCTTCTAAGTTTACAAATTGACTCACCAGTGACCTTATCAGTAGCCACCAATTCCTCATTAATCATCTTCTTGAAATTTTGTTTTATCTCTTTGATATCAAGCAACTTATCTTCATCTTCCTCAAATGCTTTTGTCTCCAAAATGGTGAAATTGCTCTTAAGATCTTTCATTTTAGTGAAATAATGGGTCAATGTACCTCTTATCTCTTCCTCTACTACTCCTAGTACATACATTCTCCATTCAAGCGTATCCAACCACACTATAGATTCATTTTCCCCAGGGTTATTTAGGACCTTCTCAGCTACAAGAATGTTAGTATCAATATTGGCCATCTCTTGGACTTCCTTAGACACCATAAAAAGACTACTGTTGTCTTTTCTAACAAGATGCAATTCTGCTACCAATGTCTCCCTTTTACTAGAGAGTGAGGTGTATAACTTAGCAGCTTCTTCAATATAAATCAAACCAACAAGAGTGATTTTCTCTACCCATTTCCTAAAAGTACTTCCTAAGGCTTGGATCTATTTAATTTGTTGCAATAGATTAGGGTTTGGGCCATCTACAGCTATACTAGATATTTCATCCGCAAGCTAAGAAGTAATTCTCAAAATGGATTGAATAAATAAAGTTAATGACTTCACCTTGGCTTGTAGCTTGAGATTTTCTTGTCTCTAACTATTTACCCTTTTTGACAATGCACCCACAGAGAATTTAGCATGATAGATTTCACCTTCAGCAGTGGAAGGTCCCATATTAACCCAACTCATATTGAAATAAGCTTCCGTGACTTCATCTTTGTTTTTATCTCAAACAAGATCAACAATTTCCAAAACATGGTGCCCAGTGGAGGGATCCACCACTATCCTAGACATCCTCTTGGACCGCTTGTGCTTAGTAGTATCTTGTAGCAGTTTCACTACAATATCTATGTTTGTATCAATCATGAGGGTGTACCTCATTTTCTTTTCCACAACTTTCTTTAACCAAGAAGGAGAGGAAGTAGCAGAAACAATAGCATTGACATTAACATTTAAAACTATACCACCTAAATGTGGAGGAGGAGTGCTATGTTCTAAAGGATTTTTTAAAGTAGTTTAATTTGGATTGCCAAATAAAGAATGAAAAACATTATCTTCACAAATTTGATTAAAAATTGAAAAAATCACTATCAGGTACTAAAGGGGGGAAGGACACACATGATCTACTTGCAACTACATAGCATCCAATCTCTTTTTTGTTTCTTTTCTCATAGGCATAGGCTGGCCATCTTGCTCATAGGTAGTCTTCAGCCTTTTGCTATCTTCAGGTTGATCCTCATCTCCACCCGATTGTGAGCCAACACTAAGAAGAGTTGGATCCAAAATCAATGTGTTTCTGAGAGTATGCAATGCTTGAGACTTATTATGTTCTCTTGCAGCAGATTCTTTTGGAGCCAAAGAGCTAGCATGCTTTTTGAATTTTTTATTAAGGCACTTCTTAGTTCTTCTTAAAACATGATAAGACTGAATCATAATATAATTGACTTCCTTTTCTGACTAGCGCACTTGAGGCAAGGGTTGCAAAACAACTCTATGATAACCTTCATCCAAAATGTTTGAGTTATCATTTGTACCTTTTGGGACTTGTAATGGAAAACCAAAAGCATAGACTTGGTCAATTGTTAACCTCATCCAACTTCTTCTTTGCACTTCCCTCTTATCCATGCAATCTTCTCAATAATCTTTGAAATGAGGCTTATGTAGGTACATGCTACCTCTATGCATATTCTTCTTCACAAAGTTTTTACTGTCAAAACCTAGTCTTGCAGGTAGTGAATGGAGATTATACTCAGCCAACAATTTCTCCACACTTCTTGCATTATCATTGCTTTTACAAGAAAAGAAAGGTAAATACATAGGAATGAATATCCTTTCTTCTTCATGGCATGGTGCATGATATTCATAGTCACCATTTAGCAACAAACTTCCAATAACACCAGTAAATCTAAAGGATACCTCAACAATTTCAATGGGGCATTTTAAAAACCCCCAATTCTTAAGTAAGAAAAATGATCAAATTGAACATAAATGCTGTCAAAATTCATGATCAATGTGGCCTCTTCAAGGGAGATTCTCCTCCCTAAAGAACCTTCAATCTTCTTTGCTGAGAGCATAAGGAAAGCATCATTCACCCTACAAATATCTCTCATTCAGATATCTTTTTGCAACTGCAGGAAATAATGATACACAGGTGTGTCTAGGGTAAGAGACCGTTGGGGTCTTAAATCAAGTTAGACAACCTCATTGTTGGCTAGAACATACACCAAAAGAAAACACATATGAAAAGTCACCTTTTGCTAAAAGTTCACTAGCTATTCATACATGTGTTCACTTATCAATTTAGCCTAGTCAATGTGTTGAGATTCACTACAGATGAGCAAAATGAACTAGCACATCTAATTTTTGAAAGAAACAAATTAAGCACTCCCAACGATGATGTAATAGAGTAATCATATCAGTTATTTCCTCTTTAAAGTGACCTCTTTTCAAACTAGTATGAAGTCTAGACTCCCCTTTCCTCTCAACCTTCAGCCAACTTTTGGCAATACAACTTTGGCACCAGTCTTTCTTATCCCAGAAATACCCCCAGTGAGTAGTGATAGACACATCAACAAATTCCTCATAATCCACCAATATCAAAGAAAGTGGCACAACATCCAAATAAATTCTCATTAGCACAAAGCCATCAAAGGCTCGTATTTCTTGTGGATCAATGAAGTAATTTTTCGTGCATGTAATAATTAAGTCTAGACAAGGCACAGTAGGCAAGAAACCTCCAACTCGGGTTAACCCACTGCTTACAATTTTCTCCACAAGGGAGGACCATTTTTATTGCCGTATTCTCTCCTAGAAATATTCTAAATCCACATGACCAAGGTCTATATCCCTTACATTTTATAAACCATCCTCAACAACAGAGAGAATTATAGAGCCTTGATATTTATATTTCATTTTGACTTGCTTAAGAAATGAGAAAGTAAACAATTCAGAACCAGTCAAGGACACAAAAGAGGTCCACAGGATGTTTGGGGAAAACCAACTATCCAGACTTATGAAAAAAAAAAATTCTTCCAACCAAATAAATTACAATTACAAACTGTCACAAAAAGAGAGACCAAGAGGGAGAATCTAATTATTTTGACCTGTTTGTGGAGAGTTATGTGAATTCACTGTTAATAGCAAGACTATAAGCTCCTTCAGCGTATTCTCCTTTGGAATGCAAAAATGAGGTTTTTATTTACGAGGTGATGAATTTAACCAATTCTTGTATCAAAGATTATTAAATTCTCCAAAAAATACATTTAATCTTGGTGGCAAAATGTACTTCAAAATTCATAAATGACCTCCTTTATTTCCCTCCAAAAAGTGTGTGAACACTTTTACCAACATTCCAAATTTATGATGAGCTGATAGGTGTCACTTCTTCATACATATCAATAGCTCAAAGGATGGCATTTTGGGTGTAATAAACATGTTCAGTCAGGGCATTAGAGATTTTCTTAACTAATAAACCATCCAACTGAGAGTTTGGAAGTTCAAAGAACTTTTTATTCTCCTACTACAAAGGATTTTCTTTTAACAGAGCGACATGAGATCGAAAGACAAGTCTTTTAACACTTACTTTTATGAGAAGTCAGAGAATTAGGAGGTTTGAGAACTTTTGAACTTACTAAATGATGTTCCAAAAGGAAAGGGATCATCGACTAAACATAAAAATGACTAAAGGGTCATGACTTAAAAGGAAAGGCACAAATAATAAATAATAAGGGTCAAATGATGACTTAACATATGAATGACTTAGAGTATTTGAAAATAGGGTAATAAAATGTTGATCCTACATTTTTCAATCCAAATGGCATTCTTAGATAAACATATGTTCCCCAAGGAGTGGTGAAAGTTTTCTTGTATTATTCAAACTCCTTGACCAACACTTGATTATACCCTAAGAACCCATCTATCATAGACATCAGCTCTGAACCAACAACCCTCTGCAAAAGATGATCCACACTCGGAAGAGGATAATTATCCTTATGGGATTTGATGTTCAGATTTCTAAAATCCATACATAGTCTAATCTCCCCATTCATTTTCCTTACTAGGAAAATATTAGAAACCTACTTAGAATGTTTGATTAGTTTAATAATACCTTCCTCTTTAATTTTTAACAACTCTTTCTACGTCTTAGGAGCTATAGTGGGGTTTATAGGCCTCTATTTTTGCCTAAAAGGTTTTTCATCAAATTGAAGGGGGATAGTATGCTAAAATAAATCCTCCCTATAAGCTTTCATCTCATCATAAGATCATGCAAAACAATTTTTAAATTTTATCAATAAAGAAATCAACATTTTCTTTTCATGAGGCTTTAATTACTTACCTATTTAAACCATTTTAGGTGTCTCCTTAGTTCCAAGGCTAAAACCTTCAACACTATCCTCTTTAATAGGTTTACCTTTACTCTTCTAGTCTAAATTATCAAAAATTCTTTCCAATGCCACCAATCCCTTGGGAATGGTATTTGTCTTCAAATGCACTACCTCACTACCAAATAGTGTTTCCTTGTCATTTTCCATCTCTATCATAGGCTATAAGTTGATCACTTGACTGTCAAACTCATCCATGCAATTGAGGAAATTGAAAATCTAGTTATTGTGATTGAACACTTGCCAATTGTATACATTATCAAGGATTGTTGGCCTTGTGAGCACTTCTACAACATGATGGCATATTTTGATGCAGTTATATCTAGGGAATTTGCCTCTTCATTTCTAGTTCTATCAATCGATTCGATGCCAATGACATTAAATAGCTCCATGGTGTCCCATACAAAATTCTTGTATGCCCTTAAACTACTATCCTTGATAGCAACCTTATTTCTAATTTGTTGTACAACTAATTCTAAATCGCCAAATATCTTCAGGCACTTGACCTTATGCTTGTAAGCAACATTTAAACCTAACAATAGTGCCTCATACTTAGCTATGTTATTAGTGTAGTAAAAATCAAGTTTGAAAGACATACCAAATTGTTCACCATCTGGAAATATCAAAACAATTCCAATGCTTGAGCCCTCTCTTGAAAATGCACCATCAAAATACAACATCCATAAACTAGATGCATTACAATATAAGTGACAGGATTGGAGGATAAAACATTCAGGAAATGATCATCACCACTAGAGTATTCTATAAAAGGGTCTATATTTGTGTCAAAGAAATTGGCATGATCTTCATCTATTTTATATATGTCCTCTATGCTTTGATCTTCCACCTTCTTCTCCCTATACAACTTTACTTCCACACCCTAGACTGGAATAGTGGCATATGATAGATCCATCTAAATGCTTCCACCCATAGAGGCCTCCCACTTTCTTGATAATAGCATACCCCACTTGGTAGGACAGTCCATAACAGTTATATCCATCAGGAAGGATTTATCTAGGTAAGCAGCTAATTTGACCTCAACATCTTTGACGAGAACAATCACATTCATCTCCCTAGAATCCATGGAAAAACACTTACCAAAGGATTTGTACACCTTCAGTCCCAATTCATTCATGATCTCAAGTGGCATGACATTTCTAGATGCCCCAATTGTGTAGCAACCATCCATTTATGATCAAAGAGGTGTAAAAGGGTCTACTGCCATCCTGTTGTGACTCCCATAGATGACCCCAAATAAACCTCAACTGTTTCATCATGACCTATGATGTCATCATTACCTTTGGGAGTAACACTAGGTTGTTTTTGTACAACTATAGCAGCAATAAATGACCCTGCCCTATCTTTATGTTCATAGATTCTAAGGAGTTGCACTATTGGAATAAATTTTTTGATTTAGCTAATGACTTGAGCCATAGAAATAGTGTTATAATTGGGCAAAGGAGTATCACATTAAATAGTTACATCATTTACACAAGGAATGTAAGGTATTACTTCATTGGATGAAATATCCCTACCTTTTTCCTTTGTCTTCTCCTTTTTCGGTTCCTTTTGTGTTTGAGGCTGATCATGCTTACTATTTCATTTTGGATAATGAACCTCTAAAATGGGTATAGTAATTGGTTGCTTGATTGGAGCTGGATTCTTTTGCACATATTTCTTTTTTAATGCTAGCAGTTGCACTAGAACTTCTTTTCAGACACACTCTTCTTTGGGGTACTTTTACTTTTTTGCTCCACATTCCCCTTACATTCATCTCTATCGCCATACAATCTTTGTTGTTTTTATTCCTTCAGAGGGGCATTATGCATAGGGGCATTCCTATTTTTTAGTTGATAACCTCCTTGGACTTCCAAAATGGTTGCATTAGTCAAGGCTTTCATGTCCTCTTTTGAAGGCTTGGAATGCTAATATTTCTTCTGCATAAGGTCCCTTAGATGCCCAAAATCATGAGTTGGAAATTGATACTTTTTTGGACCTTCATCATAATCATATTGGAAAATATGATCATATTCTACATAGTTGTCACAATCAGCATCTTGACCCATTTACTCATAATCTTCTACATTAAACTGATTTATTTCTTCTACATAATACTCAGTTACACCCTCTTCATTTGCAAATTCTTCTTCTCTGCTCAATGAATGAGCCACTGCATAGTTTGTTGGATCATGAGGGAGGAAGAAAGCCTAGCACCATAAAGACTTATCTTGAAAATTTGCCTGATCCTTTCTTAATGGATCAGGGGTGTTCCTTTCAGGCCATTTGAGACTCACATCCCTAGGGGCAACTTGTCTATCATTTTGTTGTGGTCTAGACCAATTAGTATTATACTGTCTATTATGTAATCTCTGCCTTTATTAAAATGTGTTGCAACACCATCAGGTGGCAACCCTTTATCATTTATAGCAACTTTAATAGAAAAATATTTCACAGCACCAATAAGTTTGTCTAATTTGTCATCAGTAGTGAGGGGTTTGTTAAAAACTAGTTTATCTAGTTGGGATAATTTGACATCAGACCTTTTGATAAGCTTCCCTAAATCTCTCATATTACTTTCTATGTTTAGGGTTGTAGCATATGCCTCTCTTAATGTTTGTGGACTCTTGTCCTAGTGGGAACCAAAATAACTACAACCCAGAACTCTAAAACATTCCTAAAACACCTAGGCTAGGGATTGTCATCAAGGTTATAGGAAGAGGTTTATCAACAAGTTAAGGGGGCTTTTGGCTAACTAACAGGAGTGGGTAGACTCCTCTACTCTTTGAGCTCATCTTAGACTCTATAGGGATATTCTAAGAGGTATACTTGAATAGGTATTAAATTCAAACCAGATGAACAACTTAAAAGAAATGAACAGTCAAACCCAACTCATCATCTTGACTCCAAAAGCTATCACTAAGTCAAGAATGACTGGCTATCACAAAACCCCTATATAGATTATTCAACTGTGAGAATGTACATGCACAAGAAAGATGGTTTTTTCCCCTAAACCATAGGTGAATGATTTGTTTAATTTTAAAAATTATTTGATCCCTCTCCAATATGGACTGGTGCCTATTTCATTGGGGAATGGAGTCATAGAATTAAAGGAGGAAAGTAATAAATAGAAAAAGATCAACAAAACTAGACATATATTCAGATATATGACTATTGATTATTAGGAACACTGAGAGGGGGGGTGGTGAATTAGTGTTCTAAAAATCTTTTCATACACTTTTACTTTCAGTTGTTTCCCAAATCTAATTAAACAAAAACATAATATGCATATGAACAACAACCATGAAAACATGACACATGAACACCAAGATTTTTACGTGGAAAACCCAAGAAGGGAAAAACCATGGAGAGGATTAGCTCTCAAATATATATTGCAATATTTACAAAGATAATGTTTAGGCTTGGTCACTCCATGTGCCTAGAACATGTTGGCTCATTGCCATGAAGTACAACTAGGTCTAGCAGGCTCACTGCCTCAACCCTAAAGCTAGCAAGATTACAATAAGGGTTGTTAAAGCTTGTTGAAGGCTCACTGCCAGCTCACTACCTTGATGATGAAATCTTTCTTCCAATAAGATTGGACATGAAAACTAAATACAGCTTAAGCATCTGCCACTATGCCAGGTGCAGTCATTTAATAGCTGAATTCTAAATCCCAAGTCTTCATTCTCACTGATCTGTGTCACTGCTCTGCTATTCGCATATTCACATCCTCTTTCACAACCACCATACCTCCTCAACTGAAATTCATCTCTCTTATATATCCATATCATGATTTGATCCATAGTCAGGTTGGCATCCAAGAAGTGAAATGTGTACATAGAAAGATGTACCTTGTCAGCTCATTCCAATGCACTATGTGTCGCATGAACCCAAAAATTTGCCCAAACATATTCATATAGGTCAGCTCTAATCACTCAATTACTTGAATAGATCTTTCACACACTATCCTTTCTCCACATCATGATTTATCTCACCAGTCGACCTGTTCGTCAAGAGCATGCTTCATAGGTTTATCTGCTGACTTACAACTTCTACTGCAGATCACAAAACACTTCCAAAGTCATATTAAGGAATCTTTGGACATTCCCAATCTTAACCTCAGAACCGCAAGGCATGATATCATCTTGTGGAGAAATGCAGACCATCAGATCTTAGACTTTGTCTTTGTCAAACTCTGTCAAACACTATGCCAATACTTAGTAGCTTGTAGCTAACCTTCCGGTAAACTTAAGATCTCCTAACTTTGGAATAAGACACTTCATATAAGTGTTTACAACACCTTAAAACTACATAACGAAATACTTATCTATGAAGGAATGCGTATCACTATACTAGACCCTGTTCACTGTTCCTGCTATACCTTTGCTTATCCAAGCTTAGACAATTCTTCAAGGTGACTTCTAGAGAAGGTCAGGATTTAACATCTGAAGCATAACACTATCAAACAACTGAGAACATCATACTTGAACCACATTATTGAATCATCATCTGTGGATGCATACTATACAACTTACTGTCCTCTACTCAGAATACTTTTCATACTTAGCCATTTTCTGTCACCCAGACTTGGAATCCAACATGTTCTTCTGGAGATATCGCTTCCTATCATGGTGATAAGATCTCTAAGCCTTGTTGCCATCAATGACAACATACAAGTCAATACCAAAGCAGTGTCTCTTGCCAACAATCTCCCCCTTTGGCATTAATGGCAACACTTAGTGAAAAATGCTTGATTGCTCCCCCTTACTATATATACTTTATTTTTCTTCTCCCCTTGATATGGTTGTCTATTTTCCACTAATCTTCTTCTCCCCCTTTGACATCAATGAAAAAGGGTGTGATTCAGAGCCCAAAATTTTCAAAATTTCAAAATTTTTGTATTCTGCCACATATTTACAATTATAATCTTAATCTTTGTATTACATGTACTTGAGAATGTCATTGAATATGTTCTTAATCTATGCCCACTCAATAGCCCAGCCATTCTTGGCATTATCCAGAATTTGAATGTGTCCACTAAAGAAAAATTATAGCTTCTCCCTTTTGTAAGTCTGATGGTGAGTCAGTTTGTCCAGCAAGCTGTGCTTCAGCAACAAGCTTAGTCATTGAATCTAGTTTGGGACTGATCAATCTTCTCAATTGTCCCATTCTACTCTTTATTTGACACTTTTGATTTATTAAATTATTCAACTCATTGTGGATGTTAATAACTTGAGCTTCCTTGTTTCTGGTTGATTCATGTACCGGATCAAAATACATAGAAATATCCATTTGTTTTTCTTCCAACTACTTGATCTTCTCTTTTGACTTATTTGTAACTTCTAGCTATGATAGACATAATTTATATACATGACCAACTTCTACAATAGCACTCTGAATATTTTTTATTCCATTTTCTAGTTGATCCTTATCATGGGCTATTAATTTTGTCAACTCATCTAGCCTTTTCTATTTAAACTCTTGTCTAACTTTTGTGTCAATAGATTTTTCAAGAGATTCAAAGTGTTTTACATAGTGAATTAGTCCCTTGAGTTGACAAGTGGTAGACAGAGAGGTATCCTTCGAGTAAGTTGGCACTAGCTTTTCCAGAATGTTGGATGCATCATTTATGAGTTTGCTATCCTCAATGTGGGACTTCAAAATGTATTCTCTTTCTTTAGCTTGGACAACTGAAGACAACTTGAACATTTGAGCATGAGATATTATGTTCAGGTCTATTGGACCTTGGATTTATTTAGGATCATCTAGAAATAATTCTTCTTTTTCCAAAAGCTCTTTTACAGTCTTCGCAGTGTCTCTTACTTCTTCTTTAGACACTTCTTTTCTTGATTTGGTTCCTGAGGTTCCATGTCCATATTCTCTTATTGAGCAACATTTTTCTCTAGTGTAGGGTTTTCCTCAGCTCAATCAAGTTCTTGATTATCAACTTTGATCTGCTCATCAATTTTCTCCTTGTTTTCTAGATCATCAGTCTGTTGTTCTGGAAGAAGATTTGTTTCAGTTTGATCCTTTTCAGCAGCAGGGTTTTGATCAGATTTCTTCTTTTTGCTTTTTAGTTACTCTATCTTTCACTAGAGGATTTTTATTAGTTTTCTCAAAACTTTGATCCATGCTAACTTCTAGAATGGATGTGTCATCTCCAGTATTTGTTTATCCATTGTCATAGATGCTAGGAATATTGTTTTTCTTCAATATTTCCAAAATGGTTTGCTCTGTTTCCTTGACCACTTGGTTGATTTCACCTATCATTAATGAATTCATCTTTTTCTTGGTCCTAAAGACATTCTTGAGTTCCTTAGAAATTTTGGCCTCTTAGATTTAGGAGTGATCTCCAGACTTAACCTTGTTAATGCATGTTGTCTAAGTTCAATATCTTTGGCCATAACAGTTTCTTTTATGGCTAATAAAATACTTCCCAATGTATCTGGGAGATCACCGATGATCTCAATGAGAGCTCTATATATGTTCAAGTATTTTAAGATGGCTTCTTCCAAAACCCTTTTATCAGTATCACTGTAGTTACAATAGAATTCAGCTGCAGGTTTTAAATTTCCATTAATAGTGACAGATTTTAATACATCTTCAAGCTTTAATGTGGCTTGAGACTCATCTACCTTTTGTCTTTTGGTGGGTATCTTTCATTCGGATGACTTCTCATTGCTACTTTTAGAGAATTTAGAAGCCTCAACTTTCATTTTCTTTACTTCTTCATCTGATTCTATCTCTTCTTCATTCTTTTCTCCCACACTGACATACAGTATTTTTCCCTTCATTTTCTCTCTTTGTATCTTTTTCAGAGGGTTTCCTTGACAATGTTTTTGTGATAGATGTTGATGTAGCACCGGATGAAGTGGCATATCTTCTCATAGTTCTATGATTCCTTTCCTATTTGCTATACTTCAATTTAGATTCTTCCAAAATATGTACTCATTCACTCTTTTATTTTACTTCTGATGCTTTCTCTCTTACCTCTTTTAGTTATTCTTTGGTAATGCCATATCTTGCAACTATCTTTTCTACCTCCTTTCTGACTTTTCTAGTTGATTCGGTTTCATGAATTTAACATGAATTTTCATAGATAGCTCTTCATAGGCTCCAAATCTTCCTTCCTTGTTGTCCTTGGGCTTCCTCCACAAGTGTTGAGCATAGTTTTCTAATATTTTCCCATCTACTTCATAGCCCATTAGCATTACCCAGACAGTTCTAGGCTCAACAGCTTCCATTAGACATTGATCTTTTGTAACCATGAAACAAATGGTGTCCTTATACTTCTCAATAATTTCCCTAGGAATTCTTACTCTAGACTGCATCATGCTCTAAATGTTTTTGAAAAATCCCCATAGAGCTATCTTTTGATCATCTTGACTACCTAGATTGCTAATACATTATCTTATGTGGACAGCTAATAGTTGATTACTTAACCAGATTAAACCCTTGTAATTAGGAAATTCATTTAGAAAGTAAAAGAATAAGTAGCTGATAAGCATACCAAATTTGAAAGGATAGCTCTTACTCTCCTTGATTCTCTTTAGATTGTCCATTAACTAAACCCTCAACAGTTCGCATAGGTCATAATCAACATTTTCTTTAACCATATGATATACAGTGTAAATTATCGTGCCTGAACTAGAGTTTTCTCTGCTAGAGAAGTAGATCTTATACCCTATGACCATTGAAGAAAATTTTACCACAGGATCGATGATGTCATTTATTGTCATTGCCCTTTTGTCAAATTGGGCTTTGGTATCTTATGTAACTGCGTGATTTTTAACTTCCTTTAGTAATGGTACACCTCCAGTAGAATTTAATTTGGTAACTGCTTGGATTGCATCTCTTGTTATCTTGAAGGATTGTCCCTTTCCTATCCACATAAATTCATCATGGATCCTGCTTAATACGTAACACACCCATTCATCTTCAGCAAATGTGGGAAACTCAATGTATTGGATGAATTTCTTTTCTTTTAGAATTATGTGTTTTTCCTTCAGATTAAATTGATCATCACTCTAATGATTTTGATATAGGTCTATGAATCCTGTTCTTCTATGTTCCTCTAGGGCGGCATGAATGTATGCCCTAATATCTTCAACATATAGAACTCTATGTGGGATACTTGAGAATGCACCTAGTTGATTGACTTCGGTTGTTTTATGAGGATGTTTCTTGAATTTGGGTCTTGGCATTTTAGTAATATCAATAACAAATAGGTTTGCCATTTTCACAATTTCACAGTTCGGTTAACAGAGAAAATACCTTGTTTTGTTGAACTAGGGTTTCCTTTCTCTGAATAACTTCAATTTAGATCTTGGTTGTTCAATTTTTACTTCAATCTCTTTAAATACTTGATAGCCTCGAATGCAAAGTGATTTTGAAACCAAACAAGTTTATTTTTATCCTCTGCATGGCTTGACCTAGTCATCATTAAATGCTCATTCCCAAAAAACTGTCAAAACCCTTCACTATAGAACACAATCAATTAGGATTGCTTTGCAATATGTGGCATTGACCCTTTTTCTTCTAATTTTTTCTTCTAAGAGGTGTGTCACATCAGATTCCATTATACATCTTCATGCCTAACTTTGGCACCCACTTTTTGGCTAGGGTATTTGGATTTTCTACATTGCTCCCCTTGAGCTAGAGCTCTCAATTTACTTCCCGGAGGAAGTGTTTGCACTGGATACTGGTTGTTGTTATATGGAGCCTAATCAGACTCAGAGGTTATATTTACCCCACTTTTATCAGCGTGGTTTCCCCCCAAATTCCTATGGGGTCAAGGGGCAACGCCCCTTGCGGGGGTTTGGGGGTAGCGCCCCCAAGATAGGGTCAAGGGGCAGCGCCCCGGCCCCTTGCGGGGTCTAGGGGCAGTGCCGTTGGCGCATTCCCTGTCATGATACAGGGTGGGGTCCAGGGGCAGCGCCCCCGTGGGGGCTCGGGAGCAATGCCCCCGAAACCTCACACAACTTTTTATTATTTTATAAAGCACCGAGTGATTTTTTCATTGACCAACATAAGAAAACCCTATTTTTGTAACCAACAAAAAGCTTGATAAAAAGTGGCTAAGGGTTAGGGTTTTGGAATATATTGTATTGTAGCATTTGCAGTGGTATTGAGTTGCAGGGATTGCTGATTGTAATCAGTTTGATTTACTGGATAATAATATTGGACTCTTTGTTTGGTGGATGTAGCCCGAGTTTGGGTGAACCACGTTAAAACTTGTGTCTCGCTGTTATTATTTCTATGTATTTCCATTTCTCTATTTAATCTTTATTTGCATTTAATTGATTTCTTCTACCGGCTAACCCTAACAAGTGGTATCAGAGTGGGTTGTGTTCGATTATCATCTACAGGAAAGTCTCACGGTTGAGTGGGAGCAATGGCGGACGAGGGTAGATTGAAGGTCAATAAATTCAATAGGCAGAACTATCAGTTATGGAAGATGCAGATGGATGATTACCTCTATCAAAAAGATTTATGGACGCTGTTGGAAGGAGTAGCCAAGAAATTGGCAACAATGTCTGATGAGGATTGGAATCTTCTTGACAGAAAGGCACTGGGAACCATTCGGTTGTGCTTGGCACCATCGGTGGCATTCAATATAATGGAAGCAAAGATAATAGATGGTCTAATGAAAGCTTTGGTAAAATTGTATGAAAAACCCTCAGCCTCAAATAAGGTATTTCTCATGAAGCGTTTGTTTAATTTGAAAATGGTTGAAGGTGGATCTGTGACAGATCATTTAAATGAATTTAATACGATTGTCAGTCAATTAACTTCTGTAAATGTAAAATTTGATGAAGAAGTTAAAGCTCTCTTGATATTATGTTCATTACTTGAAAGCTGGGATAGTTTGGTAATGGTGGTTAGTAACTCTGTTTCTAGTTCAAATACCCTAAAATTTGATGATGTTGTTGGTGTTATTCTAAGTGAGGAAATTCGTAAGAAAAGCTCAGGTGGATCCAAATCAGGTAGTGTTTTGAATGCAAAAAGAAGGGGCAGATCAAAGGAGAGAGGAAAAGGTTCTGGAGGTCATGGGAAGTCACAAGGAAAATCAAAGGACAAAAGATCCCAAACCAGAGGACAGAAGGATTGCTGGTACTATGGAAAACCAGGTCATCTGAAAAAAGATTGCTGGTCTCGGAAGAACAAAGAAGGAGACAAACAAGAAGGCAATAAGGAAGCAAATGTGGTAAGCAATAAGTCTAAAGATGATGCTTTGATTCTTTCCCTAGATAATGCTAATGATTCATGGGTTTTAGATTTAGGGGCCTCATTTCATGCTACGCCCCATAGAAGTTATTTTCTTGATTATGTCCAAGGGGATTTTGGACTGGTTTATTTGGGAGATAATGAACCCTGTCAGATTGTTGGAAAGGGAAGAATCATGATTAAGTTGCAGAATGGGAATCATTGGCTACTACAAAAGGTAAGGCATGTTCCAAGGCTCAGTGGGAATTTAATTTCAGTAGGGTAGCTAACTGAACAAGGTTGCACTGTTACATTTACTGATAAAAATTGAAAAGTTTCAAAAGGTACCTTAGTAGTAGCAAAAGGTATGAAAGTAGGCACCTTATATCTTTGTACAGGTCATACTATTCCTTCTACTTTAGCTGTTGTAGAGAAAAAATAAACAGGTTCAGGAACAGTTGCTGCAGGTTCACAGGAAGAAACTAAAACAGTTGGTGCAGGTTCTGAGACAATGCTGTGGCATAATAGACTTGGACATATGAATGAAAAAGGTATGAAGGTACTTCATTCTAAGAAAGTTTTACCAGGTCTGAAATGTATTAATATGGATTTTTGTGAAAGTTGTGTGTATGGCAAACAAAAGAGAGTTAGTTTTCTGAAGGATGGGAAGCAAAAGAAAAATAAAAAGTTGGAGCTTGTGCATACAGATGTATGGGGACCAGCTCAGGTATCTTCTCTCAGTGGCTCTCAGTATTATGTTACATTTATAGATGATTCAACTAGGAAGGTCTGGATTTATTTCCTTAGACAGAAATTTGATGTATTTGAAACATTTAAGAAATGGAGAAGCTTGGTTGAGAATGAGATAGGTAAAAGATTAAAATGTCTCAGATCTGATAATGGTGGTGAGTATTGCAGCAAAGAATTTGAAGATTATTGTTCCTTTAATGGAATTTGTAGGCAGAAAACGGTTCCAGGGACTCCACAGGAAAATGGAGTAGCTGAACACATGAATAGGACAATAATGGAGTGTACAAGGACTATGAGATTGCATGCTAGGCTGCCTTTAAATATGTGGGCAGAGCTTGTCAACACTGCTGTATATTTAATTTACAGAGGTCCTTTAGTTCCTTTGGGCTGTGGTATTTCAGAGGAAGCATGGACAGGTAAGAAGGTGAGTTATTTTTTTTGAAAACTTTTGGCTATGAAGCATTTGCACATATAGATTTTGAAAATAGAACCAAGCTAGATGTGAAATCAAAAAAATGTACCTTCATTGGATATGGCATTGATGAATTTGGTTATAGGCTTTGGGATTTTGAAAATTAGAAAATTGTGAGAAGCAGGGATGTTATATTCAATGAGAAGGTGTTGTACAAAGATCAGTTGCAGCAGCATGAGAAGAAAGAAAAGGATTATGTGGTGCTGAATGATACTCCAAATAGTGATGTTCCAGTGGTTCCTCATGCTCCGCAACAACAACTAGAAATACCACAAACTCTAGTGAATGTTAGACGGTCAACAAGGATAAGTAGACCTCCTAAAATGTTTTCTCCCTCTCTGTATTCTATTTTGTTAAAAGATGCTGGTGAACTAGAAGGTTATGATGAAGCTATGCAGGTGGATACACAGGTTCAGTGGGAGCTTGCCATGAAAGAAGAAATGGACTCCTTGCTAAAAAAATAGACTTGGGAATTATGTAAGTTACTTGTAGGTAAAAAGGCTTTACCAAATAAATGGGTATACAGGCTGAAAGAGGAAGATGGAGGTAAGAAAAGATCTAAGGCCAGGTTAGTTGTAAAAGGATTTGTATAGAAAAAGGGCATTGATTTTGATGAGATATTTTCTCCGGTTGTCAAGATGACTTCTATTCATATTATTTTAAGTATTGTGGCTGCTGAAGATTTGCATTTGGAACAGCTAGATGTGAAAACTACCTTTCTCCACGGTGATTTGGAGGAGGAGATATATATGGAACATCCCCAAGGATTTGAGGGCAAAGGTAAGGAGAAACAGGTGTGCAGATTGAAGAAGAGTTTGTATGGCCTGAAACAAGCACCTCGGTAATGGTATTTGAAATTTGACAGTTTTATGGCTGAGCAAGGCTACAACAGGTGTAGTTCTGACCATTGTGTTTATTTTAGGAGGTTGGATAATGACAGCTACATTATTTTATGTTTATATGTTGATGACATGCTTATAGCTGGGTCTAACATGGATCACATAAGAGAGTTGAAATAGCAGTTAGCACAGTCATTTGATATGAAGGATTTGGGGGCAGCAAAACAAATCCTTGATATGAAAATTTGCAGAGATAGGAAGAACAAAAAATTGACTCTATCTCAGGCTGCTTATGTTGAAAAGGTGTTGCAGAGATTCCACATGGAGAATGAAAAAGCTGTTAGTACACCTTTGCCTAGTCATTTGAAATTGACCAAGGAGATGTGTCCTAAGACACAAGAGGAGGAAGAAAAAATGTCCAAGGTACCATATGCTTCAGCTGTAAGAAGTTTAATGTATGCAATGGTATGCACCCGATTGGATATTGCACATGCTGTAGGAGTCGTTAGCAGGTATATGAGTCATCCTGGATTAGAGCATTGGAATGCGGTAAAATGGATTCTGAGATATTTGAGAGGTACATCCAATAAACACTTATGTTTTGGGGGCTCTAATACTAATTTAGCAGGTTATGTAGACTCAGATTTAGCAGGGGATATTGATACCAGGCAGAGTACTACAGGTTATGTCTTTACTGTAGGTGGAACAGCAGTGAGTTAGATTTCTAGGTTGTAAAAGGTGGTTGCTTTATCCACCATAGAGGTAGAGTATGTAGCTGCAACAGAGGCAAGCAAGGAGATGATATGGCTGCAATCTTTCATGAAAGAATTGGGCACACAACAAGTTACCAGTTATTTGTTTACGGATAGCCAGAGTTCCATACATCTTGCAAAGAATTCTGCCTTGCATTCAAAGACCAAACACATACAGTTGAGGTATCACTTCATTCAGTCAGTGTTGGATGATGGACAGTTACAGCTGGCCAAGATACATATAGATGACAATCCAGTAGATATGTTTACAAAGGCAGTGACAAGGGAGAAGCTGAGCCTTCTTCAGCTTCAGTTGGTCTTCTAGACTGAAAACAACAAAAATAGAATAGAGTCTAGGGTGCTTATTTCCAGTGGGAGTTACAGGGTTAGTGGTGTTATGACCAGTATCCAAGTGGGAGATGATATGGTGTGGAGTCTGATCAGTCTCCAAGTGGGAGATTGTTCTTATATGGAGCCTAATCAGACTCAGAAGTTATATTTACCCCACTTTTATCGGCGTGGTTTCCCCCCAAATTCTTACGGGGTCAAGGGGCAGCGCCCCTTACGAGGGTTTGGGGGTAGCGCCCCCAAGATGGGGTCAAGGGGTAGCACCGGGAGTGATTTTTTCATTGATCGACATAAGAAAACCCTATTTTTGTAACTGACAAAAAACTTGATAAAAAGTGGCTAAGGGTTAGGGTTTTGGGATATATTGTATTGTAGCATTTGTAACGGTATTGAGTTGCAGGGATTGCTGATTGTAATCAGTTTGATTTACTGGATAATAATATTGGACTCTCTGTTTGGCAGATGTAGCCCGAGTTTGGGTGAACCACGTTAAAACTTGTGTCTCGCTGTTATTATTTCTGTGTATTTCTATTTCTCTATTTAATCTTTATTTATTTGCATTTAATTGATATCTTCTGCTAGCTGACCCTAACACTGGTATGGATCGATCCCTAACTTCAATTACTTCCTTCTTGATCCATACCTTGTCCATTTATTTCTTGGTTTTAACCGGATCAACTTTCTCTTTTCCCTTATCATTTTTCTGCTTTGTTTTCCTTTCTTCAAAATAGTGATTTCTCTTCACATTTCTACTTCTACAAAATCTTGCAACATGTCCAAATTTGTTGCAGTAGAAGCACATCACATTCTTTTGACCTTGATTCCTTTCATTGATTGAATTTGATCTGCATTGATTAGCCATATGACCAAATCTATTGCATGCAAAACACTTTCCATTGAATGATTGTATGTTCCTTGTATTTAGAAAATTATTTCTTACCGAGCTTCTACATTCATTTGATCTGTGTCCCATTTTATAGCATGCATTGTATCTAATAGAGTTCTGACTCATTTTACTTCTACATACAATAGCTCTATGACCAATTCTATTGCAATTGAAACACTGACCAGAGAATGATGGAATCTTATGATTTATTTTGCTCCTGCACTAAGTAGCCTTGTGACCAGAATTATTGCATGAATTACAATAACCATTGAAAGATGGGCAACTTTGAGCATTTGGTTGTCTGATTGGAGGTCTTCTAGATTTTCATCTTTGATTTTTGAACTGGTATCCTTCGTCCTATCTTGAACTTTCTCATTTCTCAAATCCCAAACCTTGTTTGTCATTAGGACGCTTTTTACAAATCAGCAATTCTTCTAGTTTTGCAGAGCTTATCTTAAACTCCTCTTCAAAACTCTTGGCCTTTTCTAGGTCTATTTTTAGAATTGTAATTTCTTTCTCAAGTTTTGTACAATCTTCTGATCAGCTCTTCACAATTAAATTTAGATCATCCTCTGCTCTTGATCGTTTGATAACTTCTACTTCTAAATCATTCAAGGCTTCATTTGCTCATAACAATTGATCACTTACTTCTATGTATTTATCTTTGAATTTCTTGACTTGCTCTTTTAGTTTTAAGATACATTCATTAGCTTGTTTCAAGTTTTCTTTCAGATCCTTAATTTCTACTTTAGAATTTTCAAGATCCATAAGAGCTACTTCTAGTTGGTTGTATCTTTCATAATTTCCATACCTTCTTGCTACCATGATCATATTATCCTAGATCTTCCTCAAGCTGTTAAACTTTTTCAAAGGAACCTTTCTCTGATACCAATTGTTGATTATCAGGAACACTGAGAGGGGGGTGAATCAGTGTTCTAAAAATCTTTTCATACACTTTTACTTTTGGCTGTTTCCCAAATCTAATTAAACAAAAACATAATATGCATATGAACAACAACCATGAAAACATGACACATGAACACTAAGATTTTTATGTGGAAAACCCAAGAAGAGAAAAACCATGAAGAGGATTACCTCTCAAATATATATTGCAATCTTTAAAAAAAAATGTTCAGGCTTGGTCACTCCATGGGCCTAGAACATGCTAGCTCACTGCCATGAAGTACAAGAAGGTCTAGCTGGCTCACTACTTGAACCCTAAACCTAACAAGATTATAATAAGGGTTATTAAACACTAAGGGCTATTAAACCCTGTTGAAGGCTCACTGCCTTGATGACAAAATCTTGCTTCCAATCAAATTGCACATGAAAACTAAATACTACTTAAGCAACTGCGACAGTTCCAGGTGCAGTCATTTAATAGCTAAATTCTGAATCCCAAGTCTTCATTCTCACTGATCTATGTCACTACTCTGCTATTTGCATATTCACATCCTCTTCCACAACCACCACACCTCCTCAACCAAAATTCAATGCTCTTATATATCTGCATCATGATTTGATCTATAGTTAGGTTGGCATCCAAGAAGTGAAACGTGTACATAGAAAGATGTACCTTGTCAGCTCAATCCAATGCACTGTGTGTCACACAAACCCAAAAATTTGCCCAAACATATTCATTTAGGTCAGCTCTAGTCACTCAGTTACTTGAATAGATCTTTCACACACTATGCTTTCTCCGTATCATGATTTATCTCACAAGTCAGCCTATTCCTCAAGAGCATGCTTCCTAGGTTCATCTGCTAACTTACAACTTCTACTGTGGATCACAAAACACTTCCAAAATTGTATCAAGGACTCTTTATACATTTCCAATCTTACCCTCAGAATCGCAAGGCATGATATCATCTTGCAAAGAAATGCAGACCATGAGATCTTAGACTCTATCTCTGTCAAACTCTGTCAAATACTATGTCGATACTTAGCAGCTTGTAACTAACCTTTCGGTGAACTTAAGATCTCCTAAATCTAGAATAAGACACTTCATATAAGTGTTTACAACACCTTAAAACTGCATAACAAAATACTTATCTGTGGAAGAATGTGGATCACTGCACTATACCCTATTCACTATTCTTGCTATACCTTTGCTTATTTGAACTTAGACAATTCTTCAAGGTGACTTCCAGAGAAGGTCAAGATTTAACCCCTAAAGCATAATACTATCAAACAACTGAGAACATCATACCTGGACCACATTATTGGATCATCATCTATGGAGGCATACTATCTGACTTACTGTCCTCTACTCAGAATACTTTCCATACTTAGCCATTTTTTGTCACCCGGGCTTGGAATCCAACATGTTCTTCTAGAGATATCTCTTCCTATAATGGTGATAAGATCTCTGAGCCTTGTCACTATCAATGACAACAAACAAGTCAATACCAGAGCAGTGTCTCTTGCCAAAAATGACTTCAGATAGATCTTCGTATACTTGACATACTTAATAATGCAAAAAAAGAACTGTAATTATTCTTATGCAACAATAGAATGGCAAATACAAAGCCTTGTATTAACTTGGATGGTGTCACACATCTCCAAACATCTATTACAATCATACCAGAAATTATGGCAATGGAAAATACATAACTATGATTATATATATTTACCAAAATCACTACAAACTCTCATGGAGACATACCATTACACTCAAATCTAATTTACATAACCTTCCTACTCTATACTTAACATATTGCTTCACTTACAAACTAGACAGATCGCATGTTGATGCCAGAGAAAATCCTTAGAATCTCCTAGACTAGACAATTAGCTTAGTAACCAACCCTGAGAATGTCAAAATTTGATGCATATATAGCAATTAAGCTTATGGCCACTAGAAAACTAGTCAACAAGCAACCACTATGGCATTGAATGGCCCATGTCCTTCTATTAGAAGAATTAGTGGATATTTTGGGTGCCCATACCCTGTAAACTAATCTCGCGTCCTTGGAAGGACCTACAAAAAATATAATCACTGAAACATTGCATCCTCACATTAAATTTGGGGTACCTACATATTAATGATAAACACTATTCTAACAACCATCCTGACATCAACAATTTTGCATTCACTCCACACATCTAACCTTGAATTTGACTTTGCCTCATTGGTAAAAATATCCGAATGTGAACTCGCTCCTTTCCTCTTCATTTCCACTATCATTTGGCAAAAAATGACATTTGTGAACTAGGCAACCATAGCCCTTTATCAAAAAATCCTCTTTTTTACAAACTCACCCTTGCTACCCTTTTCTACATTTGAAACTTTTCCCTCTCACCTTTATCAACAAATCATCAATTTGTCAAACATTACCTTGCTCTTTCCCTTTTCTACATTATCAAAAAATTTAAAGGAAACCAAACTATTATAAAGCTTGGGACTTTGTTGATTCCCTAGTTTAGTCCCTATGTTCCTCTTGTTGTTGTTTACCTTTATTATTTTTTGTATCCTATTTGCCTTATTGATAAAATTGACCTTTTCCAAACTTGGTACTGTGAGGGGGAAATTAGGTTATTCAAATTAATGAAAAATGAACCCAAACACCTATAGAATCTGAAGATAAAAGGAGATTAAAACAAATAAGACAATAATACCTTCACCTTTACCTTGCGTCTTCCATAGTTCGCCTGTCTCTCTTTGATCTTGATGATGAAGCCCTCAGAAGCTTTTGCTCCCTTGCTTGTTAAAGATGGCAAAGATGGAATGGCTGAGATACTTGTGTATTTGAAGATGAACTTCAAAAACACTAACAATGGAGGCTATGAAGTGCTATGAAGTGATATGAAGTGTTAAGAAGTGTTAAGAAGTGCTATGAAGTGCCAACGGTGTGCTAGATTTTCTATAGCATAAGTTTACTCAAATGATGGATATTGAAATGAAGAGAAGAAGGTTATATTTATAGAAGAGAGTGAGGGAAGATCAATGGTTGAGAAGAAAAGAAGAGATCAATGGAGGAGGATTGTTGAGGAACGTGCAACAAATGGAAGAAAGACATGTGTCATTCAAAAAGAAGCTTTGTTGAGTTAAAAGCTTTCTTGATGAGTTTTCATTTTCTTTAAATTATAATTTATTTTTTGTAATTTAAGAGCAAAGTTGCTTTAACTCAGCTTTTACTTTTGTATGACAAGAGGAATTTATTTTTAGAAGATATTGAAGATAAGAAAAAGAATTAAATAAATAAATTTATTTAATTTAGAAGATAAGAAAACAAATTAAATAAATAAATTTATTTAATTTATTTTTAGAAGATTTAGAAGATAAGAAAGCAAATTAAATAAATAAATTTATTTAATTTAGAAGATAAAAAAACAAATTAAATAAATAAATTTATTTAATTCATTTTTAGAAGATTTGGAAGATAAGAAAGCAAATTAAATAAATAAATTTATTTAATTTAAAAGATAAGAAAACAAATTAAATAAATAAATTTATTTAATTTATTTTTAGAAGATTTGGAAGATAAGAAAGCAAATTAAATAAATAAATTTATTTAATTTATTTTTAGAAGATTTGGAAGATAAGAAAGCAAATTAAATAAATAAATTTATTTAATTTACTTGCACATGATTCTGGAAGAATAAATAAAATATTTAATTATATTTTATTTTTGGGGATTTTAATTTAAATAAATTTGCATTTTATTTAAATTAGGAAGAATGAAAGATTTAATTAAATAATTAAAATTATTTAATTACTTAGAAGAATGGGTATTTTATTTAAATAATTGAAATTATTTAATTATTTAGAAGAATAAAGTTAATGTAGATGAAATTAATTAAATAAACGAAATTTATTTAATTAAATGGGAGGAAGTGAATCAAATAAATAAATAAATTTATTTATTTATTTATTGATAGAGGACTCTGGAGATGAAATAAATATTTAAAATATTTATTTAAGTAGAGTCATGTCATTTTTAGGTGTATACATTTTGCCCCTCTTTGATGCAATGTGTTTTATCACGTTGTTTCAAGGAATAAGATTTTCGACAATGATACATGCCCTAGTTTGCCCCTGGTACAATTTGAGTGACAGGATGCCCCCTCGGGAGATTGGACGAGGAGACGGCAAAAGGCATGAGACAGACAATCTCATGATGAGAAGAAATGGCTGGATGCAGAAGAAAGAGGTGAATGATACGAGATGCAAGATAAAAAGATAACTCACACAAGCAAGAAGCAAGTAAACACAAATGATACAAAAATAGGCAAGGTATTGCCCTAGTCAAGTGGTAAAACAAGGATATAGATCGATGATGTCTGGTTTCAGGAATGAAACATGTCGTATAAGACTCTGGCTCTAGTTTCGACAATGCAACATCCTATCTAAGACACTTTGATATGATAACGATATACGACAGTGTTGTCATGGCGGGGAACGATATATCCCTAGAGCAACATGAAGGATAGTTATGACTGATTGATATGGTTTACGACAAGATTAGGATCAAGACCATTGATTGTGATTGGATCATTTGACAAGATTAACTTGACTCAAATTGGTATGGATTGAGGATAAACTTGCATTTGGATCGCTGCTCAGGTTGACAGCTAGAACTGTTGATGAGAGATATGAAGACAAATAGAAATTTGATTTGATAGAAGAATGACTCGACAGAAGAAATCACAAGCTTTTCTTTGTAATCATTGATACGTTGCATAGAATTTTATTGCATGGGATATGGATATGGATATGGATACAGATATGGATATGAAATGCAATTGCATATGGTATGGATATGGATATGGATATTTGTCATCTTGATATTGCAAGTCTTTTGCTTTCATCATTGGGCTTTATTATGTTGTAAGAAAATACAAACATCTAGGTATAATTAAACTGAGATGAATTGAATATTACTTACATGGATTTTGATATTGCAAATCAATACAAGCATCTAGTCAAACTTGAATCTAGATGACCTGAGTACTTCTTGTGTTTCAATAGACAAGGATTGCCCCATTTTATGTTTAGACCTTGGAGTCCTCGATGATCTTTTTGTTGATCATGTCGTTAGATAGAAGTCGTCACATTACTAAAGTTTAATCCACAAGCAGCAGACAAAGAAAAATTATGCCCCCATCATAGCATCTCTAGCTTTTGGCATCCTTGAGTAGCATAGGAAGACATAATGACAAAAATTCAAGACCTTTTAAATTAACCTATTGACAAAACTTCTTTGCATTAGATGTGTCTTTTGCCATAATTGATACAAAATTAGTCTCAGTGTCCTTGGTATGGTGCTGCGTTTTTGCTTAGGACAGGTTGATGTTTTGAGTCAAGGACCTTTGTTGTGTTGGGTAGCATGTTTTGCTACTCTTGCTTGTCTAGTGAAAGGTATCACAATCCTTATTGGTATCCTCTTAGAACAGTGGCATTCAAGAATCCAAATCCGCAACTAGGTCGAGGAGTTGCCCCCAGTTTAGACAAGGATCGACTTATTGTGAGTGAGATGATAGATAGACACGAAGAGACGGACCCTAAGGGACTGACCTAGTGCCTCGAGGGCTCATTGCTAAATGGCCTTGCCTACGTGATGATGCAAAGGCAACGTAGTTCAGGGTGAACCCTAGAGGACCTAAGACCTAGGTGATGACAAAGGACTCAGATTGACAGGAGGACCAGATATGGGACCGACATGATAGTGGAGTGGAGAGAAGAGGAGCGAAGTGGAGAGAAGAGGAGTGAGGTGGAGCCTCGGGGGTGCATTAAGAATGGCCTTGCCTACATGATAACTCAAAGGCAACGTAGTTTGACAATGGTTCAAAGGACGGGGTCAAGACGGATGATATGATGGACACAAGAGATATGAAATTAGAATGGATAGAGGAAGTGGTTTGTCGCAGATAGCGCCTGTTTACCAGGTTTTCACCACTTTCTTTTATTTACACGAGAAGCTAAAAGTACACATGACGCCTGTTTGCCAGGTTTTCACCATGGTACCTATCCTAGGCACCTATTTGCCAGGTTTGCACCGTAGGACAATTTTTTTGTTATTTTCTCACTTTTTTGATTTTTTTGTTCTATTTTTGATCACTTTTTCAATTTTTTTAGATTTTTTAGGACTCCCTTACATTGGGGTTTTCAGGTATAGAACTTGCGAAGGTGCATGCTATTGATAGGATCATCGAACAGTTCACCTTCAGATGTAGCCAATTGATATGCCCCTGATCCATAAGATGCGATGACAACATAGGGACCTAGCCAGTTAGGTTCAAACTTTCCTTTCTTTTCTCTGTCTTGCTAGTTTCTAGGATTTTCTCTTAGGACTAGGTCACCAACTTGGAATATCTGAGGATTAACTTTATGATTGTAGCTTCTGGACATGCGTTGCTGATATGCTTTCAAGTGATTGAAGGCCTATTGCCTTCGCTCCTCGAGCAGCTCTAGTTCTTGGAGTCTAGTTACTCTGTACTCTTCATCTGATATGAGGCCTTTTAATGAGACTCACAAGGATGGGATCTCGACTTTAATGGGCAAGATAGCTTCAAATCCATAAACTAGGGAGTATGGTGTTGCACCTGTGGGTGTGCGGATGCTTGTGCGGTAGGCCCACAACATGGGATTTAGTTGGACATGCTAGTCACAACCAGCATCATTGATAGTTTTCTTCAGGATTTTTAGAATGGTTTTATTTGATGCCTCAGCTTGGCCGTTACCTTGTGGGTAGTAAGGAGTGGAAAAGCAGTGCTAAATGTGGAATTTGTCGCATAGGTCCCTGACATCTTGATTTTTGAAGGGTCATCCATTATCCGTGATAATGGACAAAGGGACACCATAATGACAAATGATATAGTTCAGGATAAATGAGGCAATCTGTTTGCCTGTGATGTTGGATACAGGCACAGCTTCAATCCACTTTGTGAAGTACTCTATGGCAGTGATAATAAATTTATGGCCGCTTGAGGAAGAAGGGTGGATCTTGCCCACTAAGTCGAGTCCCCACTGACAGAAAGGCCAAAGAGTCGTCAATGGCTGTAGCTCTTGCGCTGGCGCATGTATCAGGTTCCCATGGATTTGGCACTTTTTGCATTTCTTGACAAACTGATAGGAGTCTTGTTCCATTGTTGGCCAATAATATCCCATGCGTAGGAGTTTGTTGGCTAGGGTAGGGCCACTAGAGTGAGCCCCACATATTCCATCGTGTATTTCACTTAGAGCGGTTTGACACCTAAGGAGAGTACCATCTAGACCTCAGCAATATAGGGTGTTAGCGACAATGGCATACCGGGATGCCTACCGGATGAAGGTTCTTTTCTGGTTATGGGAGAGGTTGGGTGGGAGTGTATTCTCTTTCAGATAGGCAAAGATTTTACCATAGAGAGGGGAATCGGTTCCTACAATGTGGCATATGATATGGGAATCTGGAGTGTCATAAACAGGATAGGAGACTAGCTCTACTAAGAACTCATAGCGTGTTTGATTGCCTGGAATGTCGAGGAGAGATGCGATTGTAGCCATTGCATCTGGAGCTTTATTCTCGATCCTTGGTATCTATTCGAATGATATCTTGATGAAATATTCCTTGAAGTCATCTACCATTCATTTGTAAGGAATCAGTTTCTCATCCTTCGTTTGGTAGTCGTCATTTACTTGGTTGATGACCAATTGTGAGTCACCATAGACTTGAAGTTCCTTGATGTCCCACTCAACTGCTAGCTTGATACCAATGACCAAAGCCTTGTATTCTGCTATGTTGTTAGTGCAAGGGAACATTAATCTATATGACTTTGGAATAGTGTCGCCATTAAGTGTGATTAATAAGATACCTGCCCCCGATCCATGTTGAGTGTAGGAGCCATCAAAGTACATTTTCCAGTTTGCTGTGTTGACGTGGAAGATAGACTCATCTAGAAATTCAAAGCTCAGGGGGTTGTCATCCGTTAAAGGTGCCTCTGCTAGTTGATCTGCAAGCACTTGTCCTTTTATCACTTTTCTATCCACATATTCGATGTCGAACTCAGTGAGAAGCACGACCCATTTGGATAACCTACCTGTTAAGGCAGCCTTGTTAAGCAAGTATTTCAGTGGATCAATATTTGCCACCAATTTAACAGAGTGTGCTAGCATGTAATGTCTCCATTTTTGCGAGGCGAAGACCACTGCTAGGCATTCTCTTTCTATTGGTGTGTATTGTAATTCATATCCGACGAGTGTTCGACTAATGTAGTAGATAGCTTGTTCTTTTCCATCATAGTTTTGTTGAGCAAGGAGAGCTCCCAGAACCATTGGTGTAGCTAAGATATATAGTAATAGAGGCTTGCCCTGAATTGGTGGCATTGATGCTGGTGGCTTCATTAGGTATTCCTTTAGTTGCTGAAATGTCTGTTCGCATGACTCGTTCCATTTGAAGGGTACATTTTTGTGTAGCAGATGAGAGAATGGGTGGCACTTGTCTACCAATTGGGAAATGAACCATCTAATAGACTGTAGTTTTCCCTGTAGGGATCTTAATTAAGTCAAATTTTTAGGAGGTGGCATCTCCATTATGGCCTTCACCTTAGCGGGATCAACTTCGATACCATTTGCAGATACTATGTAGCCTAGTAGTTTTCCTAACATAACCTCAAACACACACTTTTTTGGATTAAGTCGCACATTGAACTATTCCAGTCTGTTAAAGATCTTGTCTAGTACTGCTAGATGCCCTTCTCTTGTGAGAGGCTTTGCTAGAATGTCATCGATGTAGTCTTCCATTATAGTATGCATCATATTGTGGAAGATCATTGTCATGGCTCTCTGATATGTTGCCCCAGCATTTTTCAGACCGAATAGCATGACGCACCAGCAGTAAGTGCCCCAAGGACATGTGAAGGCAGTTTTGTGCTGGTCCTTAGGTGCTATCTTTATTTGGTTATATCCCGATAATCCGTCCATGAGTGACAGCATAGTGTGTCCTGCCGTAAGATCGACAATTATGTCTATGTTGGGCAAGGGGAAGTCATCTTTGGGACAAGCCTTGTTCAAGTCTCTGAAATCATTGCATATTCTGACCCTGCCATCTAGTTTAGCCACCAGTACTATATTTGAAACCCATTCAGGATAGTCTATAGGCTTGATAAATCTGATGTCTAACAGCTTCTTTAGTTCCTCTTTTACCATGAGGGCCACATGCAGATGCATCTTTCTGAGTTTTTGTTTGACTGGTTTAGCTCCCGGAGCTAGAGATAAATGATGCATGATAAGATTTGGATCTAGTCCTAGCATGTTTGCGTATGTCCATGTAAAGTTGATCTGTTTTCTTGTGAAGAAATCTGTAAATGCTAGTTTTTCATGTTCTGTTAGAGCCTTGGCCATGTGAATCATCCTCAGATTATCACCTGTGTTGACATTGATTGCTTCTGCTGGTTCAATTAAGATCAATGATCTCTCCTGATGTGTAAGATTGGGGAGAGGGTCAAGCCTTCCATCCTTTGGTGCCTCAGAGAGGTTTTCACCATTGGATACGTCTTTATTTTTACTATTTTGATGATCTAACACTGCTGTAGAGCAGTTTTCACTATTAGATCATTCTTTCATTTTGATGTTTTTATGACTAAAAGGCTTGGCACTCTCTCCAAAATAGGCCTTCTTGTTGAGTTCAATAGCATAGCTGGCTCTGTGGTCGCCTGTAGGTATGTGATCTCTAAGCTCAAGGTAATCGATGATCACATCATCATTTTCGAAGGTATCTAGTTCAGGGGTGGTACCTTCTAGGTCCCAGTTGATAAGTTCAGGGTGTACTAAAGGTAATAGATCATTAGGTTGGTTTGTTTCAATGGCATTGATGGTTAGGATAGAGTTATTGAAGGAGCGGACAAAGTCTATGATGCTACTCTCTATTAGTGGGTCTGTTAAGGGGGGAAACATTCCTTCCTCATGATTTTCACTATTGTTGCTATGTAGGTCAGACTCTAATGGCCTAGCCCTTGGACCTTGTCCCTCGTTGTCATGGGTTGGGTCGTACTTGTGAACAACGTCAATATCCTTTTCATCACAAGACATTTCAGAGAGGCTATCCCATTCATACTCGTTAGAATCAGTTTCACTCCCCATTTACATTCTCTGAATTTGTTCAACCAGGTGGCTAGTGGATGCCTCTGTTTGTTTGCCTTTGTTCTTGTTGGTTCTTTTGTTTCTTGGTGCTCCAGTGTAGCCTAGCCCTGTAGTGTCTCAGGCTATTATGGTATGAGGTTGAATGGGCTCAGTGATGCCATCCTTTCTTGACCCAAGAGGACCCTGTCCTTCATATCCCATTCTCTATAACATTTGGAAGCCTTGACCATATTGTGCTGTTTGTATAATGGGATGGTCATGTTGCATTGAGGAGCTAGCTTCATCCTTGTATAGCCACTGTAGGATATCTTTTTCATCACTTTCATCTTCTAGGTTTCCCCATTTCACAAATGGTCCGTTGGTTGGCTTCTCTACTGTTGGTGTTTTTAAGATAGGTCTCCCAGAGGATTGAGGAGATAGAGGTAGTTGTGCCAAGTAGAGGGACTGAGATATCGTGTATTCACCCAAGCCTTTATCTTTGAGTTAGAGTTTAGGTTGGGATTCCCCTAAAGAAGAAGCAAGCATAGCTAGGTCAACATGAGAGGAGGAAGAAGCAGAGGCACGGTTATTGGGGATCACAACTTCTGGTTTGGGCTGAATGGAGTTGCAGTATTGATAGGGGTTAGGATCACCTTGGATGGTGATCTCTTGTCCTTGATGTGGGAATTTGATACATTGATGGTATGTAGAAGGTACTACTTTCAAAGTTTGGATCCATGGTCGCCCAAGAAGAATGTTATACACTAGCTCCATGTCAAGGACTTGACAAGCTACATCTTTCACTATGGGGCCCACCCTGATTGGTAGGGTAACAATTCCTTTAGACGTTCTTTCTTCCTCATCATAGGCTTTTATGGTGATCTTTCTTTTTAGATCTATAGCCTTCTTTGGAAAACCTAATGTAAGGATTAGTTTCAATGTATAGATATTGAAACTAGCCCCTCCATCTATTAGGACTCTTTTGATCTTGTGCTTGTGTATGAAAGCTTCAATGTGGAGGGAGCCGTTATGGGGTTGAGTGATAGACATATCATCCTTCTCAGTGAATGATAGGGAGTGTGGTGAGGTGATGTGACCGACCATAGTTTGGAATTGCTCTTCAGCTAGGTTCATGGGAATGGAGGTTTCTGCTAAGGCTTTGTCAAGTATAGACCTATGAGAAGGAGATAGACGCAGAAGTTCCAACATGGAGATGTGTGCAGGTGTTTTGTGGAGTTGATCCACGATACTGTATTGACCGGATGGAGGAGCAGAAGCTCCTCTAAGGGTGACCTTGTTACTATGGGTAGTAACGTTGCAAACTGGATCCTTGTTGATAGTGATCACATTGATGTGTGAATCACCTTTTGAGATATGGTTAACAACATAGTCAAAGCTGACATTTGTGTAGTTTGCATTGTTAGAGCCACTGTTATTTTTGTTGGAAGGTCCTCTCTGCTCGTAGTTAGGAAGAGGATCCTTGAATGCCTGATGATCATTGTTGGAGGTATGTCCATGAGATTGTCCGTTGACAGATATTTTGTTTTGCTCTATTAAGTCTTGGATTATATGCTTGAGTGCAATACAATCATTTGTCTTGTGCCCCCTATTTCGATGGTATTCATAAAAATCATTGTCGTTCCACCAACGGGGTTTGACCTTTGGTTCATACTCTCGTGTTGAGGGAAGCGTTATGTGATTGTTGGCGATTAGCTTCCGTAGGGAACTTTCTAGTGACTCATCCAAAGGTGTGAATGTTCTCCTAGGTCAAAAGTTGGTAAACCTAGATTCGGTATTACGTGGTTTATCTTGTAGGGGGTTATTTTGATGCATTGATAGATTGAAAATTGGTTGCTTAGGTGCCACATTTTTGGCATCCACCACCCCGTCATTCACAACATTCTTGTTTTTCATCTAGAATCTAGGTTTGTTGTTGTTGGAGTTGGTATTGGGAGAGTCTTTATAGAGCTTGATTTGACCTTTTGCGATTAGGGCTTTTTCTATGATGAGGCCCATCTCAATGACCTTGATAAAAGATGTAGGACATTGGATTTGGATTTGGTAACTTAGGTCCGTTTGCAGATTGTGGACAAACATTTCTAGCATCTATTTCTCTAGTATTTGGTGTGGGCACTTGCTTGCTAGTTGCCTCCATCTCTGTAAGAAGGCAGCGAAAGATTCTCCTCCTTTCTATTTGCTGTTATAGAGATCCAATATTGAGATGTCGTGCTCAATATTGTATGAGAAGTGGGTGACAAATTGGTTGACAAGTTCATTGAATGTTTTAGTACCAGGTGGCAGTCTAGAGAACCAATCCATGGCTTGTCCTCCCAAGCTCCATTGAAATAGTTGCATAAGGTAAGTGTCGTTATGTGTGACCTCTAGACAAGCAGCATTGAACTCTCTGATATGATCTCTTGGATCACCCTTCCCTCGATATTTATCAAATTTAGGCACCTCAAATCTTGAGGGGGAGGGAATCATGATTAAGGACCTATCAAAAGGATACGATGAAATATCCTCTAGGGTGTAGTTTTTAGTCGATGTTCCCATTTTCATGTCTAACATTTGTTGTTGGAGAGCTTCAACTTTTTGGTTCATTAGGCTTAGGGCATCCAAGGAGTCAATTGTTGTTTTGCTCTTATCCATGGGTATTTCACCTTGTCTACTTCCTTCAGGGATTCTCTCTTCATCAATTTCTTTGAGAGCCTCCACATCATAATCCTTAGGGAGTTTGGCTCCTAGACTTGCTAGATGTAAAATGTACTTTGATGGGTCTTGGGCAAGAACCCCTTCTAATAGGCATTGAAATTTTGGGTCATGCTGCGTGTGGAGGATCTTGTCTATGGAAGGTTCTTCATTATTTTCGTGACCGTCAAAAATACTTTTCTCTGCCATTTCTAACTACTTTTATTTTTGTAATCTTGTCAAGACCATGCAAGGTAGTAAAGAGATGGGATGAGGTGAGATTGGAAGATTTTGAACAAAGTGCTAGGGTGAAACAAGGTTTTAGCAAGGTTCTTCTTAGATCTAGGTGGTATCAAACAAAGTGGGATATACAAAAGCGATAGTCAAAAGCTAGGATGTTAGGAATCCGTTGCTTGATGTTGACTAGCGTTTGCACAACCCCCTAGTGGAGTTCCAAAAGGATAAGTAACCCTTGATATGGGAGCCTCACTAGGTTTTTGCTTGAGATTTGATTTTGATCAAGAATAATTTGGCTATAACCTTGTTGGAAACTTGGAAGAAGGTGGTGAGATTTTGGATGGACAAACAGCTATGGTGCAGATAAGGAAGAAGTGGTTGATTTTGCAAGGTCTTTGATCAGATTTTAAAAACTAGAATAGGTTTGAACTAGTTTTTGAAAAGGTATTGACAAATTTTGCTCTTTGGAAGATATGGTTTTATTCTTTGGTTCAAATGCGCAACAGTTTAAATGCGCAACAATAGGAGTCAAATGCACAACAAGAGGAGTCAAATGCGCAATAAGTCGAGGCAAATGCGCAATTCTGGCTTTTTTCTTGGTTTTCTCTAAATTTTGGAAAATTTGGATCATTTTCAGGATTTTTCAGTGTTTTTGGTTTGAAAAACTTGGTGTTTTTGATGATGTTGATGTTCAATTATAGCAAAAGCACAGCAAACACATAGAAGTTTTCCATGATTTTTATCTTTTTTATGTTTTTTTGTGTTTTTGGACTATTATGACTCAAAGACAAGTACAACCTATGTAAGATGGGACAATATCCATTGAATCCTCTAGTTGTGCCACTCAAAGTGTGTAGCTCTAGAATCTGGTAGCACTGGCTCCCCTCCACGGCACTCACTTCTCATGCATACCAGATTCAGGTTTCCTTAGGCTTGTCCCCACATCGAACCTTAGGATTGTCCCTGCTACCTCTACTAAGAGTCACTTAAATCAAGGCCGCTTCAAGAGCTCTGCCCTTTGCATCAACGAATAGGGGTTTTTAGCTTACTACACAATTGGTTCTTAGATAGGGCAACCATTTGAGTGGTTACACGTGCGGCGGCGCTACTCTCTGTTATGGAGTCTTCCAGCCCCAAAGGGTTATGCCTATGAGGGTTTTGGAGGAGGTTGGCCATCGGTGTAACACAGCAGCACTCGTTGCTTGAGGTTTTCACCCCAAGTACAATTTATTTTAAGTGGCTTGGTAGGGCTTAGCTTTAGCCTGTTACCACTCAGGGTCATTCCCACTTGGACAAGCGTGCATCCAAGGGTAGGCCCCCCTAAAGGTTTGACAAAAAGAATGACAAGTCTGGCACTTTGATCACCCAATTAAGGGGAAAGCATAAGCCTATTGTCATTTGCAAGCACAGAGTACAGTTGTTCACCCAACCTATTTAAAATAGAAAAACTAAATGGGCTAAGCTAAGTTGTGCACTCACACGATTGTTAACTTGAAAAGTGATTAATCATAACATTCTTCATTTCTCGTTTGTTAACTTTGAAAGTGATTAATCATAGCATTGTTCATTTCCTGTTTGTAGAAGATAGCAGTGATTGAACTAGAAAATAAATCCACAATGCAAGATAGCAAATTGATCCAATTACTTCCTTCCTATTTAGGGAATATGTGTAGTTTGTCATGAAATGCATTTGATTACTTCACCCCTAGTTAAGCTAGATGAACTAAGAAAAATATCTAGATGACCTAATCCAGCCACTACTCCTGCAAAATAGACATTAGTTCCAGCATGCAAAAGTCAGAAAACCTAAAACAGAAATCAGAGGATAGATGCACAACACTGCAGCCTGAATGCACAGAAATAGGGAGTGTGCAGCTTTAAGAACAAAAGTGCAAATACAGAGATCGAATGTGCAAAAGGACGAGGTACATGTGCAAAAACAACAGATGCGCAAAAGGATGAATTAAATGTGCAAAAATATAGGGTAAATGCGCAACTTGGACAAATGCATAAGTTAACAAAGTAAATGCGCAAATTAATTTCAGACGTATGCACAACTTCAGAGGTTGGATGCGCAACTATGGAGGTCAGATGCATCACTTGGTCAGATGCGCAAAAGAAGAAGGTGAATGCGCAAATTGGGAGGTTAGATGTGCCAGTTCATCAGATGCATCATTTTGGAAGGCAAATGCATTGTTTCAAAAGCTGCATACACAAAACTAGCTTTGTCAGAAACCTGCTCGTCACTTGTATGGCCCTGTCTTCAAGAAAACTCAAATTTTTTTATTAGTAGAGGGGCAAGGGCCCCATGGTGGGTGCCAAAATGTGAGGGGGAAATCAGGTTATTCAAATTAACGAAAAATGAACCCAAACACCTATAGAATCTAAAGATAAAAAGAGATTAAAACAAATAAGACAATAATACCTTCACCTTTACCTTGCATCTTCTGTAGTTCACCTATCTCTCTTTGATCTTGATGATGAAGCCCTCAGAATCTTTTGCTCCCTTGCTTGTTAAAGATGGCAAAGATGGAATGGTTGAGATACTTGTGTATTTGAAGATGAACTTCATAAACACTAACAATGGAGGCTATGAAGTGTTATGAAGTGCTATGAAGTGTTAAGAAGTGTTAAGAAGTGCTATGAAGTGCCAACGGCGTGCTAGATTTCCTACAACATAAGTTTACTCAAACGATGGATATTGAAATAAAGAGAAGAAGGTTATATTTATAGAAGAGAGTGAGGGAAGATCAATGGTTGAGAAGAAAAGAAGAGATCAACGAAGGAGGATTATTGAGGAACGTGCAACAAATGGAAGAAAGACATGTGTCATTCAAAAAGAAGCTTTGTTGAGTTAAAAGCTTTCTTGATGAGTTTTCATTTTCTTTAATTTAGAATTTATTTTTCTAATTTAAGAGCAAAGTTTCTTTAAAGTTGCTTTAACTCAGCTTTTACTTTTGTATGACAAGAGGAATTTATTTTTAGAAGATATTGAAGATAAGAAAACAAATTAAATAAATAAATTTATTTAATTTAGAAGATAGGAAAACAAATTAAATAAATAAATTTATTTAATTCATTTTTAGAAGATTTGGAAGATAAGAAAGCAAATTAAATAAATAAATTTATTTAATTTAGAAGATAAGGAAACAAATTAAATAAATAAATTTATTTAATTCATTTTTAGAAGATTTGGAAGATAAGAAAACAAATTAAATAAATAAATTTATTTAATTTATTTTTAAAAGATTTGGAAGATAAGAAAGCAAATTAAATAAATAAATTTATTTAATTTATTTTTAGAAGATTTGGAAGATAAGAAAACAAATTAAATAAATAAATTTATTTAATTTATTTTTAGAAGATTTGGAAGATAAGAAAGCAAATTAAATAAATAAATTTATTTAATTTACTTGCACATGATTTTGGAAGAATAAATAAAATATTTAATTATATTTTATTTTTGGGGATTTTAATTTAAATAAATTTGCATTTTATTTAAATTAGGAAGAATGAAAGATTTAATTAAATAATTAAAATTATTTAATTACTTAGAAGAATTGGTGTTTTAATTAAATAATTGAAATTATTTAATTATTTAGAAGAATAAAGTTAATGTAGATGAAATTAATTAAATAAACGAAATTTATTTAATTAAATGGGAGGAAGTGAATCAAATAAATAAATAAATTTATTTATTTATTGATAGAGGACTATGAAGATGAAATAAATATTTAAAATATTTATTTAAGTAGAGTCATGTCATTTTTAGGTGTATATAGGTACTTTTTATTGTATTTCCCTCCTTTGTCGGCGATTCCTCCATATTTCAAACTAGGCTTGCTTGTAAGCAATTTATTTCTTGTTTGCCTCCTTTATTGCCAAAAATCCCATTTTCTGAGCCTTAGCCTTTCGTATCATATTTGGCCCTTAGTCGACAAATTATGAGAAAACTAAACTTTTCTCAAGTTTGGGTTTTCCCCGGTTTCCCGACAATGACCCTCACCTTAGCTTCATTCTTTTCTTTATTTGCCTTATTACCGAATATGGCCTTTCTCAAACCATGCCCCTTTTCTATTTTTCCCCCTTTGCTCTTTTTTATCTTCCTTTGTTGCCTTTGTCAGCAAAATTGAATTTCGCTGAATATCTCCCTTTTCTTTGCCTTTTTCTCACACTTTCCGTCGATGAATTTGTCATTGGGTGAACCCCTAGTTGGAGAACTTAGAGGTTCATGAACCTCCAACTTCATTGACAACATCATTTTTCATCATCATTTGCCTTAGAAACATTTTATCACCTGCCGCAACTGCCTTCTTTCCATTCTGTCAGAAAAGTACGTCATCGATGAACTTTTGAGTTTGCAAACTTTAAAATTCACCGAAAAAGCCTTTAAGAACATCTTTTTGCCACCAAAGAACCTCCACTTTGCCCAATAGTTGTCGATGAACCTTATATTTGGTGAACTGGCAAAACTACAAACTTGTGAACAAGTTCGTAAGTTAGGAATTTCATCAGTTTGTCAACAATAAGGAAAAATGAAGAAATTTTAAGGGAAAGAAAGACAAAGAAACACAAGGAAAAAAAGGGAACATAACTTAGAAAATTTTAGAGATGAACCCATGTTAAATATCTGAGATCAGGTATAATTGATGAGTTTTGAACTCAAAGGCAAAACTTGGGAAATTGATGGAAATTTCTGTGTTTTTTGGGGCAAAATAGCTAATTTTGGGAGCTAGTATTTATGGGCTCCAATAGTCTCTATAGTTGGGGATGTGTGGCAAACTTGTATGTCATAGAGAGAACCGCAAAATATCTCTGGGAAGACCGAAATGCAAAACACACAAAGGGACACACACAAAACATATTTACAAAACAACATATAGTAAAAAATGACAGTATCAAAATTTTGGGACACTACAAACTACCCCTGCAGAAAAATGGTGAATTTACTTGCCTCTACCAAAGACAAGCCTATTGAAGGAGCTGATCTCCCTCAATCCTTTGCTACACTGATCACCCAATATCAACAATAAAAACATTTTGCATGCATGCACATAAAATAGAGACATTTATATCATCATGGTGAAACTAAAAATGATTATTACCAAGGCATGATAGCCATAGATAATATGATTCATCATCATGCTGACTCACACAAAAATACTCATCTTTATGTTTCATGTTAGCATGATGCATTTCTGGGTTTACATAAATATCAACATGAAGAAAAATATCAAGCTGAAATGTATCTAGCCCAGGTGTGGTCTCATGCTGGGCTATGTCATATGACTATTCTAATTCTTGTGGCCTAGCTGCACTATAGATGCTAATGTATTCCTCCATGACTAAATCAAGGGCATGATTCAGAACTAAATCTACACCATAAGCATGTATATTAGAAATTTGAGGCACCTGAAGTGAAGACTTACAATCTTCAAGTGGCCTCTTTGTTTTGAATTTCTCAACACACACTATTGTATAAAAATTGTTGGTAAGAAAATCAGAAATGATTTTATCCTCTTCACCCTAGAGATCATAAACTTGACCTGCGTAATAAAATCTAGCCTTGATGCCCATCCAGTGAGCTCAAAAAAGTTCCTTCAACATGATCCACATCAACAAGAGATAATTGCCCCAAAAAAAGCTCTAGAAAATCATTTGTGACATAGTCTTCATAATATGAAACTGTTACCTCAAAATCACTTGTAGTTGTAGCATTGCTTTCATGATGTCTAGCTGAAGCATATTCCATATCAAACTCATGTAAACAAGTGCGAATAACCTTAATCTCATCATCAAGGACAAATAAGGGCAACACACTAAATAAGTGATCAGTCTCTTGTTTGTGCCCTTAAGATCATTTTGTATACATCCCTCCCTATCCACTTGCTGTCCACAGGTAGCTTGGGCTCAATAAATTTGCCTTGCCCACTTACTGTCCACTTGCTCTCCATCTCCAAAGCTGACAGCTCAAATTCATTGAGCCCAAAGTCATTTTTCAAAAAGAGGATTATCCATGCACCATTGAAAATCATAAACTATGTTATCTAACAAACTAGCATGCTCTTCATAAAGGGCATTATCCCTTATTCTCATCTCATCATAATTATTTGCTTCATCAATGCATGTATGATCTATATAATCAACTATATGAGCTGAATCATTCAATCTATTATTTGCATCAGTCCACAATACTACAACAAGCAGCAGTGGCATAGCTTTCTTCACTGAATATGGAATCATTATTGATTTCATCATTTTCATCCTTCACTAATGATTGATCCAATTAGAGGTAGGTGCAGTCACTAATTTTTTCATCTAAATCACTATCACACACTGCACCGGCACTTTCCTCTACCCTTCTGTATACACAGTCATCACTTGATATTATGTCTGGATCATATGAAGCACTCACATCCCTGTTGTTTACAATAGCCTATTCATTACCAACTACCTCTGTATTTGCAGATAGAGATTTTACAATCATATCCCACTTAACTCTATCAACATAATCAATGAAAAAGTATGCCTATTGCATACCCACTAGATTGAATTCCTCTTGTATAGAACTTAAGCTTAAGGTAGCATCATAAGCCCTCAAATATTTGTCAATACACATAGGAAGATCTATAAGCACAAAAATCATGCACAACCTCCACAAGGACCCCTATGATGATTCAGATCCTTGTCATGTACATGTAACTATGAAATAATGTCCTTTAAGTAGTAAACCTCTTGATGACGTGCGCTCTTTCTTATCTTGTGTTCTCTTCTTTGTCGATTTCTTTCTCTCCCCATTTGTGATGCTTTTCAACACTTGTTGCGACACTTGTTGATTTGTGTTTTTAGAGATTTTGACCTTACTGCCAAGCCTTGTGAGTGTCTTGTAGGTGATTTTTCAAATTTCCCCTTTGTTGTTCATCTATGCAACCCTAGAAGCCTTCTAGAGGACTCCCTATCCATCTCCCACTTTCAGTTTTCAATTTTGCTCAACCAATCCAAATCTCCCCCTATTATTTCTAGATCTCCTCCAGGAGATCTTGCAGGTGCAATTGGAGATTTGGATTCTTGCACATGACTGACATGTTTCTAAAGCCATAACCCCTCCTTTTCTTCTCTTCTTGCATCTCCCAACCTATTTTTCTGCATCAGACCCTGTCCAGCCCAAATCTCCCCTAGTCGACCTAGGGTCACCCCCATGGGCAACCTAGGGTTACCTCCCAAGTGACCCATGGTCATCCAGGGGTGACCCTACTAGAAAAAGAGGCAGCCCTGTCATTTTCACAACTGCGGAAAAACTTGAGTTTCTCACTCATTTTAGCTCTATTTTCGCCCTTTTTTTCTAGTTTGCATATTTTTTGATGCCTAATATGGAGTTAAATATTTCATGCACCCACACATGCATAATTAGGTCCATTTGATCTTAAATTAACTCTTTAATCAATCTCATGCATTCTCTCATCTCTAATTCCTCTTCACTGATAAGCTATCATTACTTCATCACTCTCTAATCAATTGAGTTCACTGGGTAATTAATCTAGTGAACTCCCCAATAAATCCTTGTTAACTCATCAATCAAATGAGTTAACTTCTTGATCAATACCATTCCTCAAAATTATAAATACACCCCTCCCTCAAGCACCAAGGGATGCAAATTCATTATGCACACAACTCTTGCCAGTTTTTGCTCTCCAACATAGCATTCAAATGCTCTCAAAGGATGAAGGTGCGTTTTTTTTTATTTGTTCAACCAAGCATCATTATGCTACTTCATTCTATGCCACTATGCCCAACCAAGGCTCTCATTGAGCTCATTCAAGCTTCAACAAAGCTTCTCCTTGCTTTTTTGTGTCATTTTTGTTGTCAAGAGGATCTCCTGTTGCTACAAAAGGACTCGAGGTTGCCTATATCAAGGATTTTTGAGGGTAGTGGAGTCACACAAATATTCATTTCTCTTAGGTTCCTTCATTGTTTTGTTCAATTTATAGTAATTAGAAAACCAAATTTACTCTTGGGAATAGTAAAACATTACTTTTTCCTTGATAATTAGATCTTACATGTTAGATTAGTTGTTTTCATATTTCTAGATCTAGATTATTAGAAGAAGCAATTTCATTTTCTTAGATTAGATTATTTCAAAACTATCAAAAACCCCAAAAAATAGATTAACTTGCATTAGGAAAATCATATTAGATTGCATACATATTTCCCTTTCATAGATAAAGAGCACTTTTCATTTCCAAAATACTTAACAAGCACAAAAAAACATTTTGCATATCATTTAGCTTTGCATGCATATAGGGACCCTAGAATAGACAAACTTGAAAACCCTCGATATCATCACAAGGTAATCATGGTTAAACAATCCAATAAAACTCTTGATACCATCACGAGGTAAAAACAAGTCTAAACATAGTCAAACCCTAGGTCAAAAACCCTAAATCTAGTTGAGGTTAGTAATCACACAACTACCTCCATCTTGGCTCATGAAAGTGTTTGGGAATGAAAGGAGAGTGGGTGAGACCTATCCGTGATGAGATTGAAGAGATCAATCCAAGACCACAATAAGAAACTTTTCTTCTACCACAAGGAGACCCATTCATCCTCTTATTGTTAGAAGAGACTAGACAACTCTAGATACAATGAGAATACATTTAACAGATCCAAAGACAAGAGGACATAAAAGAACAAAACTATTTATCCACATAAAAGTGGAACGTAAGAAACCCCAACAGGAGAAGAGAAACCAATGACCCTTTAGGTCATAGGGTTATCTCATCTACAAGCACAATCAAATGAAACATTTAACTAAGCACACAACAATGAAGGACACAGTACTTGTTGACCCCTCTCCGTGAAGTCTAGCTCTCCAACAAGCTAGACCCCCATCGTGTCTCACCTCCTCTCGACTGGCTATTTCCATGTGAGCGAGAGTGATGTGGAAGATCACCCCGTGGCAAGGAGGGAAGGGTCTGTGTGCATGCCAAAATCTGACCTGATAGCCCTAGGCAACTGGAGTCCTAATTTTGAGCATACATATTTTGGTGAACCTAACGTAAAGAGAAAATCCACTTGGTTATGCTATTTGTGATCCCATTTCAAAAACATTTCAAAAGCATTTAACAAAAAGGTGGAAGCATTTTCACGTTTGTCTTCATAACTACTTTAGCCACTTTGGCTTCTATCACTTATACCATCATCTATTCCATTTATTCTATGGTGTCTATGGCACCCCTGAATATGACATAACCTAACTTAAACCATGGGAACATTCCCTCAAGAGAACTAGAAACTCCTTCATTTGATAGGTATGTGTCACTGCATCCTGATATGCCAATCACCAATTGTTATGACTACAAATATTTTGATTATGAATAAGATCAAAGAGAATCTAGGCATTATCTATCTTTCAACAACCTAGCTTGGGAAAACAACCAACCATATTAAATGCGCCACATAAAGCTAGAAGGATAAGATCAGAGATACATCGACCTGATCAACCTTCCACAAGTACATCAAGTACTCATCTTGATGAGGAAGTTAAATAGTTAGAAAAAGATCTACATGAATCCAAAGACGCTCAAGAGGCATTGAGGATTGCCTTGCAAGAAGAACAAAAAGAAAACACTGCATGCGAAGAAGCACATCACCATGAAAATACTCGAAGCGAACATCCTAGATATGAAGAAACACCTAGAGCTTCTACTCCTATAGACTTGATCACAATGCTAGTCCAAAGAATTAGAATCTTGGAAGTAGAGCAAACCGCTCCTGAAAGAAGGAAAAAATCTCATGAACAGGACCAAGGAGGATCTCAAAATTCTAATATCGTAATTTTTATTCACGAAACACCAACAATGACACATGTCTAAATGAGAATTCTCCTATTCAGAACAATCCAATAAATCCAACAATGGGTTATCAAAACCCACCTACGGGGTTGTTACTATCGACCTCGTAATCTCAAAGTGCCTTTCTGGGATCATATCTCAAATATTTGAAAGAACCTTTAGACCAAAAGATAAGAAGCGTGTAACTACCTCAGCCATTGCTAGATCTCCTAAAGTTCAAAGGAGAAGGAGATCTGAATTCTAATATTAAAGCCTACACCATGGCCATAAGAGAACTCCTCCCTTGGGATGGGGTTGTAGAAAAAATCTTTCCAAAAACACTTGAAGGCATCGCTTTGGATTGGTATTATCACCTCCTAGAAGCTTCAATCCATTCATTCAGACAACTAATCAAAGAGTTTGTCATGGAATTCAACATGAACAAACTCATTAAAATAGGAATTAGAGAATTCCTCATAATGAAACAAGAGCCAAATGAATCTGTAGCGCACTTTGTTACTTGATGGAGACAAGTCCTTTATTCTTTAACTAGTGCTCCGAACATGGACCACCGAGAATTGTGTGACCTCTTTTTGCATGCCCTTAACAAGGACATGAGAGAAGATGTTCAAAAATTGCCATATAGATCCTATGAAGATGCATTAGAAAGTGCTTTGAGGATTGACCAAGCCGCCATCGATAGCGGTCAGAAGACTTATGATACCAATGGAAAACTTTAGACATTCAGAGGAAGAGAGAATACTACATCTAATGTGCCTCAAGAGAAAGATGTCAACATCATAAAAAACAATCCTAGTAATGATAAATGGTGATAGAAAGGAAATCAAGGATCAAACTGACCTTCATACGACCTTAATACTTATTGTTGCTTTCATGGGACAAAGGGTCATGAGACAAAGATGTGCTATGGATACAATAAAGCTATCTCTAAACTTACCTCGGATCAACAAAAAAACTTCATTAAACTTCTCCAATCCCAAAGAAAGGAGAAGAAACCTCAAATTGAGAAAGGGAAGACCCATCAAAACAATTTCAACAATGTAGAACTAAACCAAGAAGTGTTCATGATCCATGAGGAAGAACAAACAGATCAAACGGAAAATGTCAAGATCTCGCAAGTGATAAACTTGTTGAAAGCCTCACCCTTGCACCACAAGACATTCTTAGAAGTATTGGAAGTAGGATGCTCCGCATAGGAGGAGTCACCTCCTCTCACATTTGATGTTTCCAAACTACCCCAAAGTGAAGGAAGTAGGAAAAAGGATTCACCTCTATACATACAAATTCAAGTTGAAGAGGTCACTATAAAAAGAGTGGTGGTGGATGAAGGATCGATAGTCAATCTCTTGCCAATGTCATTCCTGCGGAGGATGGGATACAACAAAATAGGAATCAAGCAACAAACTGCCACATTAAGGATTTATGACAGTCATGACATCCAAACAGTCAGAAAAATTAGCTTACCACTCAATCTGATGGGTAAAACCATTTCCATAGATTTCTATGTTATCAATCAAGAAACCAATTACAACATGATCCTTGGCAAGCCTTGGATTCATGCCATGAAGGCCATTATGTCCACTCTATTCCAAGAAATACATTTCCATCAGCTAGGAAAGGTCATTGTCATCAAAGCAGACCCTGATCCTTTCAGTGTCTATAGAAAGGAACAAGAAGAAAAAGATAAGAAGTTGAAAATGCAAGAGAAACAAAAAGAGGAAACTTAAGCTGTCTAAACAAATACAACATATCCTATCAAAGAATGGATGATCTTAGGGAATTCCCCTTTGATCTGCATACCTCTAAATCCCATGCACCATTCAATTTAGCATCCATTTAGTGTATCAATGAATGGGATATCAAAAACCTCTTGGTTGGAACAATTGAAATCATCGAAGAAGGAGATGAAAAGGGAGAAAAATGAACTTCCACTTATGATTTTGGAGAAACAACGCATTCACAAAACCATGAAAATTTGTAGACCCTACATTTTGATGGAGCTAGTTGCAAGACATGGGCAGGGACGGGGATAATCTTGACATCTCCCGAAGGAAAAGTCCTTCCCTTTGCCTTTAGACTAGATTTATTTTGCACCAACAACATCACCGAGTATGAAGCCCTATCCCTAGGAATCATGCTAGCCATGAGAATGGGGGTCAAAAAATCACTACCTTTGGAGATTCTTAGTGGATAATCAACCAGGTCATAAAAACTATGAGACAAAATCAGAACAATTATGACCTTACAAAGAAACCATCAGGAAAATGGTTCAGTTCTTTGATTTCTTCTCCATCAAAGCAATACCCAAAGAAGAAAATCAAGTGGCGGACTTAATGGCCATGTAGGCTGCATTATTTTTGCCACATGCTTAATTACAAAATTTAGAATATATTGTCTTAGTACTTGGAGAACCCTTATTGGAAAGAGAAGAATTACCAAATATCCTAAATTATGCCATGGGTCAAGAAGAGAGACCAACCCAAGACTACGCTGAGAACAATGAAGCCATCTTAGAATATCTACATGCTTCTAATGGACTTCCAAGAGTGCACCATAAAAAAGGATACATGCTCCTCCCTCATCCAGAGGACTATTTTGGGAGTGAGAAAGAAATCCTTTAGATTGACGTGAACTTAGATTTACCGCCTGCTCCTCATAAGTTTTAGGAAGGACACCCATCCTTAATGGGAGACACAATCGACATCAATGTTGGAACACCCAAAAAACCTGAGATGTTAAAACTAGGAGAGCTAAATGATGAAGAATTGGATGAGTACACAGAGTTCCTCATTGAATATTCTGATATATTCTCATGGGCATATTCAAACATGCCAGGGTTAGATCCAAAGGTTGTAGTGCATAAGTTGGTGACAAAGCCAGACATAAAACCTGTGAAACAAAAACCAAGGCCCATCAAGCCTCAAGTAGCTGAAATGGTGAAGGAAGAACTAAAAAACTACTACATGTTTGTTTCATCAAACTAGTGGATTATTCAAATTGGGTGTTAAACATTGTCCTAGTTCTGAAGAAGAATGGAAAAATTTAGATATGCCTCGATTTTAGAGACATCAATCAAGCTTGCCCAAAGGACAACTTCCCTTTACCATCCATTGATCAAATTGTCAATTCAATGAGAGGTTATGAGGTCCTTTCCTTCATGGATGGATTTTCAGGATATAACCAGATCAAGATCACAGAGGTTGACCAAAATAAAACAATGTTCACCACCCCTTGGGGAAATTTTTGTTACATAGTCATGCCATTCGGGTTGAAGAACATAGGAGCAACCTACCAAAGGGTAATGACACATATCTTCCATGATTATATACACAAGATAGTTGAAACTTACGTTGATGATCTCCTGGCCAAGTCAGAACTAAGGGAAAAACATGAGGATCTTCACAAAATCTTCAATAGGCTTCGAGAATATAAAGTAAGGTTGAATCTTGAGAAGTGTGTTTTCAGAGTCATAGCAGGAAAGTTGTTGGGATTCATTGTCTCATGAAGAGGCATAGATGTCAACCTAGCTACAGTCAAAGTAGTCTTAAATGCAACCCCACCAACAAGTAAGAGAGTAGTAAGAGCTTTCTTAGGATAGTTAGGCGCAATCAGACAATTCATACCAGACATGACCTTCAAGATTCATCCAATGAACTAGTTGTTGAAAAAGCAAGTTGGTGTTACCTAGATGGTAGATTGTCAAAATGCATTTGAATAGGTGAAGAAATTCTTGCTAACTCTGCCCACGTTGATGCCACAAAAACATGACAATCCCTTCATCTTATACTTTAGAGTGACCGATATCTCAATAGCATGTATGCTAGCTCATGAAGATGAGGGTGGGAGAGAAAGAGCCATCTATTTCATAAGTTGAACCTTGTTGGAATATGAGAAGAATTAAACCCAAGCTGAAAAAGAATGCCTAGCTATAGTCTTTGCAACCTCAAGGCTACCACACTACATGTTGAATCAAGAAACCAAAGTTATGATATGATCCGAGCAATTGAGAACTTTTTTGAATCAACCCATGCTCTCAAGAAGAGTTGGCTGATTCATAACCTTGTTGAGTGAGTTTGAGCTAACCTATGTCAACCAAAAAGTAGTCAAAGGATAGATAATAGCAGATTGGTTAGCAGATAAACATGTTCCCCAAGAGGAACCTATGAATGAATATTTCCCTGATGAAGAAATTTGTGTGGTAGATCTCAAGAAATATGCAGCCTTGTATTGGTACAGAGATATTGTGAACTATCTCGCAAATAAGACTTACCAGGAAAACATGACCCCTTTGGGAAAAAGATGATTACGTACACTCACTGCAAGATATGTTCTAATAGACGATGTGCTCTATAGAAGGGGCCTAGATGGAATATTGTTTCGATGTGTTGACAAGGAAGAGGCCCACAAGATATTACAAGAATGTCATAGTGGAATCTATGGAGGAAATTTTGGTGGTCATGCCACAGAAAGAAAAATACACAAAATGGGATACTTCTGGCCCTATTTGCAAGGGGATGTGATTAAGTTCATAAAAAGGTGTCTGAAATGCCAGGCTTATGCTCATGTTCACCACACACCAACAAGAGATTTACAACTGATTGTTGCCCCTTGGCCCTTTTCCACATGGGGATTAGATCTGGTGGGGAAGATATCTCCCCTATCAATGGATGGACACTTGTTCATCATCACCACGATAGAATATTTCACAAAATGGGTGGAAGCCATGCCTCTCACCACAGTGTCAGGTGTCATAATTGCTGAATTCATATTGAATCAATTCATTTGTTGGTTCGGAATCCCTCAAGTGATAGTAACAGATAATACCTCATCATTCAAAAATCCACAAGAGAGTTATGTGAAATATTTCATAACAATCACAATTCTCCCTCAGTCTATTATGCTCAAGGAAATCGACAACATAAGCTACCAATAAAACTTTGCATGCGATACTAGTTAAAATCATGAAAGATTCTAAGAGAGATTGATATTTACAATTATAGCTAGCTCTATGGTCTTATAGAACAAGTGTACATACTCTAATTGGAACCACCCCTTATTCCCTAACCTTTGGGTCGAAGGTGGTATTACCATTGGAGGTGGAATGTCTAGTTTGAGAGTATCACTACAAGGATTATTGGACAATGAGGAATATAGAGCGGTCAGGTTGGCTGAATTAGAAATGATGGACGAAACATGATTGAGAGCCATTCAAAGACATGATTCTTATCTAGAAAGAATGAATAAGCAATACAACAAAAAGGTCATCCCAAGACCCTTTCAAGTGGGAGATTTGGTACTCAGGATAGACAATGTGATCGATAAAAGAGATGGTGAAGGACAGAAATTCAGACCCAATTGGATAGGTCCTTACATGGTCAAAGAAGACATTAGAAATGATGCCTATGTCTTGTGCACAATGGAGGGAGAGGAATTTGGTGAAACAATCAATGCCTTTAACCTAAAGAAATATTATGTCTAAAAACCAAAAAAATAAAAAATGTAAAAATATGAAAAAACTATAAAAAAATCAAAATGACAAAAACAATTTGTTTCTTGCATTTATGTTTCATTCTGTTCATCTTGCATTTCTGTTAAGTGATTTGCTCTTGTATTATTTTCTTCTCAATAAGCACTCCAATGTTACCTAGATATACGTCATCCTTTTATGACCTAGAGATTCCCCATTTTCACAATTGCCATTAGTCCCTCTTCATTCCCAATGATTCTAATCAAAACCTAGCTCTTAGCTTTACACTGATCCCGGTATTATGAGTCAAGATGTTAGGTCTAAACAAAGTCAGTATTCAAACCTATAGTGTTCAAAGGAAGCTTGCAAGAAGACCTTCCCAATTCTTCCCTAGTAGTAGAGAAGTCCAAATAGATTACAAAAACTTTAGGTGGCACTTAGCCCCTTAGCTCTCTTGGGCAAAAACATAAAGAAGATCAAAACTCTGAAGGAAGCAATCTAAGATCTGAGTGAATAAAAAATGAGTGATCAAAATAAGAGTGTTGAAAAGTGAGGATTGGGAGACCAAAGTACTGCATGTCAAAATTCTAAAAATCATTCATTTCTTGAAAAGTCAAAAAAAAAAGAGAAAAATCAAATGAGGAAAATACAAAAAAAAAGTGAAAAAGAAAAAAAAGAGATTAAAAAAAGGAGTGTAAGAGAGAAGATTGTTGAATTTCTATACTCTTGGGTCGAGATCAATCTAAGCTCAAAGCCTCAAGGGTGATATTCTAACAGAAAAAGAAAGGTACAAAGCACACACATGCACTAGCTGAGAAAAACTAAAGAGTCTAGTAGTCTTTAGGATTATCTTCTACCAAGGGACCCTTGTTCTTTCCCTTTTTATCGTTTACCCTGGGTCTACCTTCCTTGCCATCTATGTGTTGCAAGTATGGGCCTAACTAATGTTGTCATTGATGTCAACATACTCCTGTTGCATTGATGACAAGGATTGGATGAGTTGTGTGCTGAGGATATTGAGAAAATATGTCCTAATCAGGAACAGAGAAGAACAATGAAGACAGTGAGGTAAAGATCCCAGCTAAGATGAAGATCAGAGGATGTGCATCAAAAGTTTTGTAGATATGTGTCTTAATATGATCTAGTAAAGATTTTAGAGGTCCGCATGAAGATCTGAAGAAGTTATGGTCACTTAAGTAAAACCGGTTCTGGCAAGTGTTCAGAAGTGACAAAGTGACACAAATAGGTTTGAAAATGAAATATCTTGTCCTGTGGATTTGGTGGAGTGTTTAGGAAGTCAATGTGAATTGACAACTCAATTGGTTCATGGTCTGGAGGGCCACAAGCATCTATTCCAATATGACCGTGATGACAGAATGTGTTCTTGAGGTTCCGAATGAAGGAGATAATGATTTCAGTAGGCAGAAGTAGTGTGGATGTTCTTGGTGATTTAGTCAAGCTTGTGGAGGTCTTTGGATTGTGTCCAATTCATGTTGGTGGTCCGTATTGAAGATTGAGCTTGTAATTGAAGAATTACTTCCAGATGATGATGTTCTTCCTAAGTCTGGCCGATCAGATGAGTTACACATCCTACGGATGATCTTGGAGATGTTCTATGAAGAATGGTGTGTTCCTAAAGGAATATTGAAGTTTCAGATCTGTGTGCCTGATAGTGTGTTGATCCGCATGAAAGTCTTTTTGTAATTAGTCATGTTGCATTTATGTATTTGCTCTGTAATGAATGCTAACTTGGATGGTTATTCCTAAGTTGATGTCTTACATAAATAATAAGTTGTAAAGTCATTTCAAAGGCATCCTATGGAGATGAGAGTGTGGTAGAGAGGAGCAGAGTGAAAAGGTAGAGCAAAAGTATTGAGATTAAATGGAACTGACTCAGGCATGGTGAAGATGCTATTCTTCAGTTCAAGTATGTAATACTTATCATTCTATAGACATTGTGTCTCCTGTAGGTAGTGGGCCTTTTGTGAGTAGTGTGCTGGGGCAGTGAGTCCTAATTGGCATGTGCCATTTGTTCTTTCTATTCTTTTAACAGAGAATACAATCTTGGGTTAGTCACCCTGTGGTTTTTCCCTTAACCAATTTTTCCACATCAAAAATCTTGGTGTCTTATATGTTAATGTGTTTCTGCTCTTGAATTGTTGCATTATGTTTCCATGATTAATTTATTATTATGCTGTTGAATAAAGAAAATAATTTAAGTGATTAATTGTAAGAAAGTTTTGGACAACTGATTCACCCTCCTCTCAGTTGTCTGTCCTAAATCTAACAATTGGTATCAGAGCCAAGTTCATGTGAAAGGAGCTTAACCGCTTGAGGAGATCTAGGATGTCATCCTACAAGAAAGATAGTTCGAGGTTTGATGGAACCAATTTCACTCTTTGGAAAAGTCACATGGAATGTCACTTGCAATGTATGGGAATGTAGCATTGGATCATGGCTTCAAAGAAATATGATCCTCCACAGAATGGTCCACGTACCGTAGATGAAATTAGAGATGTTGCAAACAATCTGCGGGCTAAAGAAGCTCTTCTAAGTGCCTTATCTGATTCAGAGCTAACAAATGTTATTGATCTAAAAACTATATATGTGATTTGGCAAAAACTGGAACTTCTGCATGAAGGAGACAAGTATGTTAAATGTGCCAAGCTGCAGAGTCTAAAAGGAAAATTCAAAAACCTAAAGATGAGAGAGATGAAAATATCATTTCATTTATGCCAAGAGTAAATGAGCTTGTTTGTGGCATTAGATGTGCTGGTGGAATCTTGGATGAAGATGAGATTGCTAGAAAAGTTCTCAGATCTCTTCCTAATTCTTACAAATATAAGGTTGCTGCTATTGAAGAATTCAGATCCTTCTCAGGTGTCACAAGAGATCAATTAGTTGGTAAATTGGCTGCATTTGAATTGACCGAGTTTGGAGATACACCCCCTAAGATTGAATCTGCATTCAAAGCTAGTGCCTCTGTAAAAGGAAAACAAAAATTTGATCCGGGAGAGAACTCTTCAAGGAAACTATCATGGTATGAAAAAGCAAGAAAAGACCTGGAAGAAGATGAAGCAGAAGCTGCTCAACTTGAAGCCCTTATTGCAAAAAGACTGCCAAGAGGATTTGGTAAGTATGAGGGGAAATGGTCTTTTAAGTGTTTTAACTGTAGTAAGATTTATCATTTTGCCTCAAGGTGTCTGGAAAGATTTTCAAGGCCAAATCCTAACAGATCAATGTTCCAAAAGAATTGTTACTATGTTCATGAAGATGATGATAATGAAGGAGTAACAGATGATGAATCAGAGATAGGAAACAAATCTAGAAGTGACTAGGTGTTTATTGCCATCAAGGAAGAAGATCCAATGCCCTCTGAATCTGTCAATCATAAAATTGTAGAAAGAGCTCTGGCTGCCCAAGTTGAAGAAAAGGATGATTGGGTCATTGATAGTGGATGCTCTCACCATATGATAGGTGACAAAAATAAGTTCATAGATTTGGAAAGGTATGAAGGAGGAGTGGTAAAGTTTGGTGATAATTCTGTTGGCAGAATCAGAGGTAGAGGAACCATTTCTTTTGATGAACAGAACAAAACTAGTAATGTACTGTATGTTGAAGGTGTGAAGTACAATCTTCTTAGTGTTGGACAGTTGGTGGACAAAGGTTATGGTCTATGATTTAAGAATGGAAAATGCAAGATCTTTGAAAGTTCTGGAATAGAGATTGCATCTGGTACTCAAACAAAATGTAATATCTTCCACTTAGTTGGTACTAGTAAAAGTTATCTATTCGTTCAAATTGATCAGAGTTGGTTGTGGCATAGGAGAATGTGTCATGTGAATTTTGACAATATCATGAAGATAAGCAACACTTAGGCTATAAGAGATCTTCCAAGATTGGCGAAACCTAAAAAATGTTTGTACAAAGAATGTCAGTTGGGTAAACAAAGAAGAATCTCATTTAAAAGCAAGGAACAATCTTCTACCGGATTATTGGACTTAGTTCATACTGACCTATGTGGTCCAACAAGAATCAGGAGTGTGCAAGGTGATAGATACTTCATGTTATTAATTGATGACCATTCCTGGATGATGTGGGTGACTTTTCTGAAAGAGAAATCATAAGCTCTTGAGAAATTCAAAATATTCAAGGCTATGGTAGAGAATGAAACTAGATTAAAATTATAATGTTTGAGGTCTAATAGAGGTGGAGAATTCACATCTGGTGAATTCATAGAATTCTGTGAGAAACATGGAATGAAAAGATAGTTGTCTGCTCTAGGACCCCACAGTAGAATGGAGTAGTGGAGAGAAAGAACCAGACCATCCAAGAAGCATCTAGAACCATGATGATGGAAGCAAATGTTCCTCAGATCTATTGGAGAGAAGTTGTAAGCACTGTAGTCTATACTATCAATCAAGTACAAATCAGAAGCAATACTGGTAAGACTCCTTATGAACTTTGGTTTGGCATCACTCCCACTGTGAGGTATTTTAGAGTCTTTGGCAACAAATGTTACATTAAAAGAGATGAAGATCTAGAAAAATTTGATGCTAGAAGTGATGAAGGAATATTCTTGGGTTATTCTACTCAAAGCAAAGCATACCAGTGTTATAACAAGAGATTAAGGAAGATTGTAGAAAGTACAAATGTGAAGGTTGATGAAGGTATTGAAAAACCCTCAAGGTTTTATGAATATGATGAAGATGATCAAAATGATGTTTTTGTTCAAGAAGTCCAAACTCCCTCTGAAATTTAGATTCAGACTGATCTGGTAAATCAGGAAGAAGAGATAAATTTGAATGAACCTATTCAAGAATCAGAAGTGTAAGAAACTCCCAAAATTCCTAGGTATGTAAGACTGAATCACTCTAAAGATCAGATCATAGGAGATAAAAGTAAAGGTGTTCAAACAAGAAGAAGGATTGCTCAAGATTCAGAAGAGTATTGTCTGATTTCAAAGATTAAACCTAAGACAGTGAATGAAACTTGTAATGATGAAAACTGGACTAAAGCAATGGAGGAAGAGCTGATGCAAATTGAGAAAAATCACACTTGGGATCTTGTTCCTAGACCTAAAAACAAGAATTAGATTGGAACCAAATGGGTCTTCCGGAATAAATTGAATGAAGATGGTGAAGTAGTCAGAAACAAAGCTAGATTGGTCTGCAAGGGTTACTCCCAAGTGGAAGGAGTTGATTTTGAAGAAACTTTTGCTTTGGTGGCAAGAATTGAAGCAGTCAGATTATTTCTTGCTTTTATTGCCTTCAAGGATTTCAAGGTATATCAAATGGATGTCAATTCTGCCTTCATGAATGGTGACTTGGAAGAAGAAGTTTACATTGAGCAACCAGATGGATTTCAATTGTCTAATCATGGTGATATGGTCTGCAAGTTAAAGAAAGAACTATACAGACTAAGAAATCCCCAAGAGCATGGTATGAAAGACTGGATAAGCATCTTTTAAAGATTGGTTTCAACAAAGGTACTGCTAACAGTAATTTGTATTTCAAAATTGATCATGAAAATATCTTGATTGTTGAAGTGTTTGTTGATGATATCATTTTTGGAGGAAGAGATAGTATGTGCAAAACCTTTGCAAATCAAATGAAAAGTGAATTTGAGATGTCCATGTTTGGGGAAATGAATTTCTTCTTGCGGTCTACAAATCACTCAAACAAAGAAAGGAATCTTCATTTCTCAAACAAAATATTTGAAAGAATTGTTTAAGAAATTTGGGATGGAAGACTCAAAACCAATGAATACTCTGATGGCAACTGGATGTAAATTGAGAAAAGATGATGATTGTCCTATGGATGATCAGAAAAAGTATAGGTCAATGATTGGAGGACTATTGTATCTCACTCAAACTAGACCTGATATTATGAATGTTGTTGGTCTTGTTGCTAGATTCCAAGCCGATCCTAGAGAATCTCATGTCATGGCAATCAAGAGGATTTTTAGATATCTAAAAGGGATAGTTGAATATGGATTGTGGTATCCTAGAGATCATGATTTTTCTCTTCATGCATATATAGATGCAGATTGGATAGGAGATGTCGATGACCGGAAGAGTACCAGTGGTGGAGCATTCTTTTTAGGGAAGAGATTAGTTTCTTGGCTGAGCAAGAAACAAGAGACAATATCTTTGTCCACTACAGAAGCAGAATATATTGTAGTAGTAGGTAGTTGCACTCAAGTATTGTGGATGAAGTAAATGCTAAGAGATATCGGAGTGGAGTATGAAGAACCTATCACAATCTTGTGATAATTCAAGTGCAATTAACATATCAAAAAATCTAGTGTTGCATTCAAAGACTAAACATATATCTATCAAGTTTCACTTTTTGAGAGAGCAAGTGAACAAGAATGAAGTCAGATTGGAGTTTGTGCCTTCCAAGGATCAGATTGCAGATATTTTTACTAAACCTCTACCTAAGGACTCTTTTGAGTATCTCAGGGAGAAGTTGGGGGTTATTACCCCTCTGGTTCTGAATTAAGGTGCACTGATGTGCATTAGTCTGGTGGATCTCACAGTCATATCTTGTGGTCTGAATTGATGTTTGGGAAGCTGTTACTCAGGGGGGACATCTGGTATGATTCTAAATTGATGCAAGTATGTGCCCTTTGCCATTGATGTCAAAGGGGGAGAGAAGACATGTGAAAAACAAGTAATTGTTGATCAAAGGGGGAGCAGGAAAGGAAGAGAAGACATGTGAATGGTTTTTGTTGATAGGGGGAGTTGTGACAGTGTGGAGAAGTTCTTGTCTTGATGGGTAAAATAGTTTTTCACATCATATGCTGCCATCAATGAAAAAGGGGGAGATTGTTACAAGTATGGGCTTAACCGGTGTTGTCATTGATGTCAACATACTCCTGTTGCATTGATGATAAGGATTGGATGAGATGTGTGCTGAGGATATTGAGAAAATTAGTCCTAATCAGGAATAGAGAAGAACAATGAAGACAATGAGGTAAAGATCCCAACTAAGATGAAGATCAGAGGATGCACATCAAAGGGTTTGTAGATATGTGTCTTAAGATGATCCAATAAAGATTTCAGAGGTCCGCATGAAGATCTAAAGAAGTTATGGCCACTTAAGTAAAATTAGTTCTGGCAGGTGTTCAAAAGTGATGGAGTGACACAGATAGGTCCGGTGAGGTATAGAAATGAAATATCTTGTTTTGCAGATTTGGTGGAGTGTTTAGGAAGTCAATGTGAATTGACAACTCAATTGGTTCGTGGTCTGGAGGTCCGTAAGCATCTATTCCAATATGATAGTGATGACAGATTGTGTTCTTGAGGTTCTAGATGAAGGAGAGAATGATTTTAGTAGGCAGAAGTAGTGTGGATGTTCTTGGTGATTCAAGAAAGCTTGTGGAGGTCTTTGGATTGTGTCCAGTTCGTGTTGGTGGTCTACATTGAAGATTGAGCTCGTAATTGAGGAATTACTTCTGGATGATGATGTTCTTCCTAAGTCTAGCCGACCAGATGAGTTACACATCCTGTGGATGATCTTGGAGATGTTCTATGAAGAATGTCGTGTTCCTAAAGGAATATTGAAGTTTCAGATCTGTGTGGCTGACAATGTGTTGATCCGTGTGAAGTGATTTTGTAATTAATCATGTTGCATTTATGTATTTGCTCTATAATGAATGCTGACTTGGATGGTTATTCCTAAGTCAATGTCTTGTATAAATAAGGCATTGTTAAGTCATTTCAAAGTCATCTAGTGGAGATGAGAGTGTTGTAGAGAGGAGCAGAGCAAAAAGGTAGAGCAGAAGTATTGAGCTTAAATATAACTGACACAAGCATGATGAAGATTCTATTTTTCAGTTCAAGTATGTAATACTTATCATTCTATAGACACTGTGTCTTCTGTAGGTAGTGGACCTCTTGTGAGCAGCGTGCTCAGGCAATGAGCCCTAATTGGCATGTGCCATTTGTTCTTTCTATTCTTCTAACAGAGAATACAATCTTAGGTTAGTCACCCCATGGTTTTTCCCTTAACTAGGTTTTCCACGTCAAAAATCTTGGTGTCTTATATGTTAATGTGTTTTTGCTCTTGAATTGTTGCATTATATTTCCATGATTAATTTATTATTATGCTGCTAAATTAAGAAAAGAATTTAATTGATTAATTGTAAGAAAGTTTCAGACAACTGATTCACCCCCCCTCTCAGTTGTCTGTTCTAAATCTAACACTATGATCTAAGTCTAGCGAACACCAATAAAATTTTCTACTTGTCTAAGTTGAAAGCTTTTCATCTTGTCTTATCTAGATAAGGATCAATGTTTAGCCTTTAGCAAAGCCAAAAATCAGAAGCACTCCATGTTCGTCCTTTTTCCCCACTTGAGTTACAAAGTCCTATCTCACAGCCTTGAATAGGTTTCTTATATCAGGACAACTAGCAATCCCCTAAATTAAAAATAATATCTAAGAGCAGTCATATTATTTATTCCACATTACATTCATGCCAAAAATTAGAAAAAGAGTCTCAAAGAAATAAAGTCAAAGGTCATATACCATGACATTCAATATAAGTAAAAGATTTATTTTAGCATTTCTTGTGTTCCTGCATTATCATATCGTAAACTGCATCTCATTTATATGCCACAAAAAAATTACAAAAATATGTCATTGTTGTCATACTTGCATCATTAAAAGAGTTGAAAAGATCAAACACATAATCAAAAAAATTCCTGAACCTCCAAACATGTGCAAGAGATGAGCACAAGTTTGATAGGTGAAAACCATAAAAGGATAAACTTTCATAGATACATCCGAAGTTCACATTTACCAAGAGTATCAAGGAGCTAGGACAAAAATCTCTCAAAAGAAGTAGACGTTCCCCATCCAAGGGGGCATAATTTTGAGAAAGGAAGTCAAGGTTGGTTCCCCCCAATGGAACCCTCAAGACTTTGTCTCCTCTCTCTACAAATACAGCTTGTCACTCTGTGAGACCTATGAGAGTAAGGTGCTCTACCATTCATGAACCTGTGACTGTGAAGGCCTCACCATACTAGCATCACGTCGTCCAAAGTTGAGGTGAGCAATCTCTCAGAGTACCTGATTCTCAACCTTAAGGGTATCAACCTGGGTCTTCAACTCTGTATTCATCTGGTATCAATGACAGATAGGAGCAAAAATGTCAATGTGTCTCCCAACAGCAAGGGGCACACCAGGGTCGTCTAAAAGATGATCACGAGTCATCCTAGCAAAGGGAGAAACCAATCTAACATTAATCTTGTGAACAAAATCCCTCCACTCTCTGATGTTATCTGAAAGAGAAAATCAAGAGATAAACAAGTCATCTCCCTATGAAAAGAGAAGAGATGAAGGTACGAAAAGGAAATAGACTAAACTTACGTGGATCACTAGGCTACCACTCAGGGTCAAATTGTTGTATCACCTCATCTGAATGAGGAGGTTGAGGAACAATAGGAGGACCCTTGAGGATATCAGGAGCACCATCTAAATCATCAATATCATCAAAATCCTCAACCTCAGGAATGACCTTGTCTAATGAATCATCATCATCTAGGACATAGTCCTTGTCAGTAGACTCTAAGTCCACAGCCACAATGAGAGATTAGGAAGAAGTCCCTCTCCCTCCCCTCTCTCCTCATCTCACAACTCTAGTAATGAAGACTCCAGGAGTCAAGGGAGTCCAAACAAAGGTCCTCTATCCACTCTCACCCATCTCTATGACAGTCCTATAGCAAGTCGACACTAGGGGCAAGTCCTCAGAGATGTCCTCACCAAACTGCTGTGAAACACGATCAACCCAATGGGCCTTAACTAGACCATTATGATCTAAAATCTCAAATACCCCATGACAGTATTATCTGATCTCACCATCTCAGGCCCAAGATCCCTCCATGTCACGATAAAGATTAAATATCATGTCCTCATTTGTAAGAGTAGAAAAAATGGGTAAAGAAACATCAAAATGACCAACATGCATCCACCTCACTACTCTTGGTAAGCTTCTATTTGGAAGCAGAATGAGCTTCTGATAGGGCCTCATGTGCTCAAATATCCATGTCATGATCATAGAAGAGTGGCTAAAAGCTAGAGCCCCTTGCCATGAAATCTGATAGAAGTCTCTATAAACCATGGCTAAGATGTTTGGTCCCCAAGTATAAATTGTTCCCTCCTCAATATCATGAATGATGGGTGCCCAACACCATCTTAGACAAGCTGAGAACTTGTCTCTCAATAGCCTCGATGCAATCAATCCAATTAGGAACCTCCTCAAAAGTGGGATATAAAGTCGTGGTACAGAAGTAAGCTAAACTCCTGGCTGATCTCTAGGGTGATTAAACCCCATGAATGCTGCCCAAGAAACCTTGTCTTGGAAAGACTCACTAACTAGAAGAACTAAAGGCTGTCCTCTCACAAGAGCCCCAAGTATACGATACATATCATAAAGAGTGATGGTCAACTCTCCAGAGATCTACAGGAACCTAAATGTGTTTCTGTCAGCATCCTAGTAGGTCAGAATGTTGTAGCATATATGAGATACAGGATGAATCATAGGCACATGGTAAACTCTAGCTAGACCTAACCTCTTCAGAATAGCATGATCCTTAGTACTCAACAAAGAAAACATCCCTGAGAGCCATCCTTGCTCTCGGCAGGCATTCCATCAGATATGCACATCCTGCAAAATCAAAAGAGAACTTTAGACTAGATCTTGTAAACTCATAAAAATCCATAAAAATTGTAAATCTAAAGAAAAACTTTACACAAAAAAAGCTTATAAACCTTCAAAAATTGCAACAAACAGGTGAATACAATAGCCAAAACATGGCAGATCAGAGTGAAACAAGCGTTAAACAACATGAAAATTCAGTCAAAATCAGCCCAACAGGGTCGCCCCTGGGCAACCCTGCTATCAGACAGGATCTCCCCTAGGAAACCCTACCTGACAAAAGGAGTGACCCTAGAAGAAGATCCCTCAACCAAAAATTTCTCTAAAAACTTTATTTTTTGACTAATTTTGGAAAATGAAAAACCAATCTTGCTCTAAATGACGAGATAAATACAATGCAATAGAGAAAATCATAAAAAAGAAACAATTTCAAGAGATTTTTCACAAAATTAAAACTAGGGTTTAGAGAAGGGTTTTTGATTGATTGCATACCTAATTCTCTGTGGCTATTGAAGAGGCGACCATCTTTATGATCTCCTCGACAATACCTTTCTAATGATTGCTCACATGAATGATTCCATCGTTAATTCACTCTGATCTCACAATTTGACTTGATTTGTTTGCCTTTAGCTTAGTTTCATTTGTGCATTTAGATTAGTTCTTTGCTTTTATGCATCCATTTCATGCATCATTTTGTGTGCTTTCATCCCTACAGTTACAAACTGACAAAGGCAAACAACTAGTCCAACTCGAATGATCTATGGTAAGTTCATCATTTGAATTTTCATGATTTGTTTTGTATTATTTAAATGCTGAACTAATACTAGTTATTATAGGTACAATTTGCAAGAAAATTGACATGTAAGGCCTAGTTCAGGAATGGTACCTACCTTTCATGTAGACTACCATCCCCGAGGAGGCAAATATGCAAGCACAAAAATCACACACAGCCTCCACGAGGACCCCTATGATGATTCAGATCCTTGTCACGTAAATGTAAGCATGAAATAATGTCCTTTAAGCAGCAAACCTCTTGATGACGTGTCCTCTTTCTTATTTGTCAATTTCCCTCTCTCCCTGTTTGCGACGCTTTTTGACACTTGTTGTGACACTTGTCGATTTACATTTTCAAAGATTTTGGCCTTACTCCTAAGCCTTGTGAGCATCTTGTAGGTGAGTTTTCACCTTTGCCCTTTGTTGTTCATCCTATGCACCCCTAGAAGCCTTCTAGAGGTCCCCCCTATCCATCTCCCACTTTCAATTTTTAGTTCCGCTCAACCAATCCAAATCTCCCCTATTATTTCTAGATCTCCCTTGGGAGATCCTATAGGTGCAAGTGGAGATTTGGATTCTTGCAAATGACTGACCTATTTCTAAAGGTAGAACCCCTCCTTTTCTTCTCTTCTTGCATCTCCCAACCTATTTTTCTACATCAGACCCTATCTAGCCCAGATCTCCCTGAGCGACCTAGGATCACCCCCTGAGTGACTTAGGGTCACCCCCTGGGTGACCTAGGGTCACCCCTTGGGTGACCCATGGTCACCAAGGGGTGACCGTACTAGCAAAAGGGCTAACCCTGCCATTTTCATAGCCACAGAAAAACTTGAGCTTCTTACTCATTTTAGCTCCGTTTTCACCCATTTCTCTCCCTTTTTGCATGATTTTTTATGACTAATATGGAGTTGATTATTTCATGTACCCACACATGCATAATTAGCTCCATTTGATCTCAAATTAACTCTTTAATCAATCTCATGCATTCTCTCATCTTCAATTCCTCTTCAGTGATAAGATATGATTGCTTCATCACTCTCTAATCAATTGAGTTCACTGGGTAATCAATCCAGTGAACTCCCCAATCAATCTTTGTTAACTCAAAAATCAAATGAGTTAACTTCTCAATCAATCCCATTTTTCAAACCTATAAATGCACCCCTCCCTCAAGCATAAAGGGAGGCAAATTCATTATGGACACAACTCTTGCTAGTTTTTACTCTCCAACTTAGCATTCAAATGCTCTCACAGGATGAAGGTGCCTTTTGCTTTATTTGTTCAACCAAGAATCATTACACTGCTTAATTCTATGCCATTGTGCTCAACCAAGGATCTCATTGAGCTCATTCAATCTTCATAAAAGCTTCTCTTTGCTTCTTTGTATCATTTTTGTTGTCAAGATGGTCTCTGATGCAGAGCAAAACCAGATAACATACAAAACAGGTGGAAGATCCCTCGAAAAGCCCACAAAATAGCCATTATAGGGTGGATCGGCCAGAGTGACACCGAAATATACATATTCTTGCCTATCGGCAAGACTATACACCATCGGTCAAACGAAAGAGTCCTTTGCCGATACATATCTCTCAGCGATGAGCCTTCCATCGGAAAGACTTCTCGAATCTCACCCCGATCGTAATTCTTATGCCGATATGCATTGCATTTAACGTCACCTTCGGCAAGACATGCCTACTGTCAGCCTAGCTTTAGATTCTTTCGCCGATGCATACCTAGAATTCGTTCTGCAAACTGTGGGGTCCATAGTCTTTGACCCAGCCAGTTGTATGTCTTACTAAATACAAAGGACAAATACATACAAGTTATTCTGTCATACGACTGACGTATACACACCGATTGATCTCACATACATTTGTGTACACATGAAGTGCTAATTCCTTCTCTGCACATTGTAACCGAACAGAACACACGAAAATAACTAAAACTTAATAGGATATAAATAAATCTAACTACATGGAGGTCATTCCACTGGTTTCGAAGAAACCCACCAGTGGAATGACTCCAAATCGATGTTCTAGTAATTAGACCAAGAACAAAACTATTTTATTCCTTCCAGAGATTTTACATACAAATTGTTTTCTTTTCTCTTTCTGTTCATTCACTCTCCCTATCTCGTCTTCTACGAATACAGAGATAACTATTTAAAGACTCATATATTGGCAGTTACAGAAGGTGGAAGGCGAAACCATTCCTCAACCACCCTGCCAATCGGTTACATTCTACTTCTTTCTTGTTCGGTTACAATTCTTTAGATCTTTTCTTGACACATATGCAATCTTTCAATATTATGCCGTTACTCGGCCAACTAAGGTTTGACATGGCACTAAGGCCTTACAATGTGGTATTTTGGACATAACATAAAATGTATAGAATCCTCAGATTCTCAATGTCTTCGAGGTGCTCCTGCACCATACTCCCCAGCATGAAGAAACTCTTGTCCCAAGAGTTATGTGGTCTGCTGCAAACGACGTATGCCTCTTAATGTCGTCAACTTTGTCTGGATACCTCCTCTGCTTCTTCTTTATCTTCCAACTATGACTCCTATCAATGGAGTTTGACTGGTTGCTCCTCCAGATGCTGCTATAAGTCCAACCTCAATGCTGCACCAACACTTCTGTCCCTCACCTAGGAGTCCTCTCTTGCCTCTCTCCCCAGGACTTTTGGCGACACCCACTGGACCTCCTTCTCAGGCCCTTGAACCATCTTCTGTGGTTCCATGACAGATCTCTTATCTGCCTGCTTGCAGCTTGTGGACATGCATCTGCAACCATAAAACTTCATAACAGAATCAAATAGCAAAAAAAAACCAATGCTTCCTGGTGTAGATTGCCTCCTTCGGCGCTCTATCTACACGCTCAGAATCTTCTGAGCTCTGATACCAATTTGATGCAGAGCAAAACTAGATAACATACAAAACAGGTGGAAGATCCCTCGAAAAGCCCACAAAATAGCCATTATAGGGTGGATCGGCCAGAGTCACACCGAAATATACATATTCTTGCCTATCGGCAAGACTATACACCATCGGTCAAACGAAAGAGTCCTTCGCCGATACATATCTCTCAGCGATGAGCCTTCCATCGGCAAGACTTCTCGAATCTCACCCCGATCATAATTCTTATGCCGATATGCATTGCATTTAACGTCACCTTCGGCAAGACATGCCTACTGTCGGCCCAGCTTTAGATTCTTTCGCCGATGCATACCTAGAATTCGTTCCGCAAACTGTGGGGTCCACAGTCTTTGACCCAACCGGTTGTATGTCTTACTAAATACAAAGGACAAATACATACAAGTTATTCTGTCATACGACTGACGTATACACACCGATTGATCTCACATACATTTGTATACACATGAAGTGCTAATTCCTTCTCTGCACATTGTAACCGAACAGAACACACGAAAATAACTAAAACTTAACAGGACATAAATAAATCTAACTACATGGAGGTCATTCCACTGGTTTCGAAGAAACCCACTAGTGGAATGACTCCAAATTGATGTTCTAGTAATTAGACCAAGAACAAAACTATTTTATTCCTTCCAGAGATTTTACATACAAATTGTTTTCTTTTCTCTTTCTGTTCGTTCACTCTCCCTATCTCGTCTTCTACGAATACAGAGATAACTATTTAAAGACTCATATATTGGTAGTTACAGAAGGTGGAAGGCAAAACCGTTCCTCAACCACCCTGCCAATCGGTTACATTCTACTTCTTTCTTGTTCGGTTACAATTCTTTAGATCTTTTCTTGACACATATGCAATCTTTCATTATTATGCCGTTACTCGGCCAACTAAGGTTCGACATGGCACTAAGGCCTTACAATGTGGTATTTTGGACATAACATAAAATGTATAGAATCCTCAGATTCTCAATGTCTTTGAGGTGCTCCTGCACCAGTCTCCCATTGTTGCAAAAGGATTCGAGGTTGCCTATATCAAGGATTTTTGAGGGTAGTGGAGTCACACAAATATTCATTTCTCTCATGTTCCTTCATTGTTTTATTTAATTTATAGTAATTAGAAAACCAAATTTGCTCTTGGGAACAATAAAACATTGCTTTTTCCTTGATAATTAGATCTTGCATGTTAGATTAGTTGTTTTCATATTTCTAGATCTAGATTATTAGAAGAAGCAATTTCCTTTAGTTAGATTAGATTACTTCAAAACTATCGAAAACTAAAAAAACATAGATTAACTTGCATTAGGAAAATCATATTAGATTGCATACATATTTCCCTTTCATAGATAAAGAGCACTTTTCATTTCCAAAATACTTAAAAAACACAAAAAAATGTTTTGCATATCATTTAGCTTTGCATGCATATAAAGACCCTAGAATAGACAAATTTGCAAATCGTTGATAGCATCACAAGGTAATCGCAATTAAATAATCCAATCAAACCCTCGATACCATAAGGAGGTAAAAACAAGTCTAAACATAGTCAAACCCTAGGTCAACAAAACCCTAGCTCAAAATCCCTAAATCTAGTTGAGATTAGTAAGCACACAACTACCTCCATCTTGGCTCACGAATGTGCCTGTGAGTGAGAGGAGAGTGGGTGAGAGCTATCTATGACGCTATTGAAGAGATCAATCCAAGACCATAATAAGAAATATTTGTTCTACCACAAGGAGACCCATTCATCCTCCTATTGTTAGAAGAGACTAGACAACTCCTGATACAACGAGAATACATTCAATGCATACAGAGACAAGAGGACATAAATGAAAAAAACTATTTACCCACATAGAGGTGGATTCTAAGAAACCCCAATAGTAGAAGAGAAACCAATGACCCTTCGGGTCATAGGGTTATCTCAACTACAACCACAATCAAATGAAACATTCAAGTAAGCACACAACAATGAAGGCCATAGTACTTGTTGACCCCTCTCTGCGAAGTCCAACTCTCCAACGAGCCAAACCCCCGCTGTGTCTCTCCTTCTTTTGACTGGCTACTTCCATGTGAGTGAGAGTGACATGGCGAATCACCCCATGACAAGGAGAGAAGGGTTTGTGTGCGTGCTGAAATCTGACCTGACAGCCCCAAGTAACCGGAGTCAAGATTTTGAGCGTAAAAGATTAGGTTTGAAAATTTTTGGGATATGAGATAGGGCCACTACAAATCTGTGGCTGAGCTCCATACTAGACTCTCCTTCTTGCCTTCTAATATTTTCTAAGTTTTGAACAAGAAAAATAGGGTCTAGACCATTTTTATAGTCATCAAATGCAGCCACCAAGTGCTCCCAAGAAGCAAAATGTTGGTCAAGGAAACTAACTACCACTTTTGTACTACTCCACATAGATATCTAACAAAAAAATCTTATCCACATATCTTCATCTTCAAACTAGAACTTGTCCATGAAACCTAAAAATGCCTCAATGTGTGCCTTCCCATCAGAAACCTCACACAGTCCATCAAATAAAAGCATCTACGAATAGATCTTTTTTGGCATGGATTACTATTCATAACTAACCCATGAGAGGTCCATCTATCTATATGTGTTTTCATTTGCAATAGGGTGAGGCTGAGAAAAGGAGAAATTAGAAACAGCATAAGAGGGACTTGACTACGACCTGGATTGATGTAGCTTGATTTGGCTTTCTAATTCTATTTCCTGTTGCAACACAGATTCAAGAAATTTATTCTATTTTTCAATTTCATATTGCATCTTAGTTGGCTCATTCTAATTATGCAAGGGCTCAAAAAAGTTTGGGTTTGTAAAATTGGTAGGACTATGATCAGAAAATGCATTATCAAGATCGTCAATAGACATATAGTTCCTAGGGTCTGTAACATAAGAACATGCACAAGAAGAATCCTCCCTAGGATATTCATGTTCATATCAGTTGGCCATGACCAACTACAAACCATATATGCAGGACAAAGGAAATCAACCAACATGTTACTATACTGAGAAAGAAACCATGGTCAAGGTAGGAAGAAAAACATGTACCTTAACCAGTTGTAATAGCCTTGAAGCATCCACACATCAACAAAATTTTGTTTCTTTTTAATAGCACAGTCATCACCTCACTGAATGAGGAAAACTCCTAAAGTGTGACTGATATTCAAGTCTTTGAAACTATTTTTGGGTTGCTCACACTAGCAGAGTCTTCAAATCTTTATAACTCAACAATTTACTTCCTCCCTAGCAATGACGCCAATCTATTGGGACCCAAAATAACTGCAACCCAGAACACTAAAACATTCCTAAAACACTTGGGCCAGGGATTGTCATCAAGGTTATAGGAGGAGGTTTATCAACAATTTAAGGGGGGTTTTGGCAAACTAACAGGAGTTGGTAGACTCCTCTACTCTTTAATCTCAACTTAGACTCTAGAGGGATATTCCAAGGGGTATACCTGAATAGGTATTAAATTCAAACTAGATGAACAACTAAAAATAAATAAACAACCAAACTAAACTCATCATATTGACTCCAAAAGTTGCCACTAAGTCAAGAACGAATGGCTATAACAAAACCTGTATATAGCTAATTCAGCTATGCGAATGTACATGCCTAGGAAAGATTTTTTTTCCCCTAAACCACATGCAAGTGATTTGTTTAATTTTAAAGAGTGTTTGATCCCTCTCTAATACGGACTAGTGCCTATTTTATTGGGCAACAGAGTCATAGAATGCAAGGAGGAAAGGAAATGCACAGCAAAGGATCATCAAAACTAGACATATATTCACACATATAACTTTAGATAGATCTTCATACAATGGACATACTTAATAATCCAAAAGAGAACTACAATGATACTTATGCAACAAAATAATGACAAATATAAAGACTTGTATTAACTTGGATGCTATCACACATCTCCAAACATCTATTACAATCATGTACCTGCAAATGTGGCAAAGAAAAATACATAACTACAATTATATATTTACCAAAATCACTACAAACTCCCAAGGAAACACAGAAAAAGAAACACAAGGAAAAAAGGGGAACATAACTTAGAAAATTTTAGATAGGAACCCATGTAAATATCTTAGATCAAGTATAATTGATGAGTTTTGAATGCAAAGGAAAAACTTGGGAAATTGATGGAAATTTATGGGTTTTTTGGGGCAAAATAATACATTTTGGGAGTTGGTTTTTCTAGGCTCCAACATGTCCCTCAAACAATAACCTATTTTTGAATCATAGGTACCACAATATAAAACTAAGCACATAGATTCATTGGGTCTCATATGAGGAGGTACCTTTCTCATTATCATTATGAAGCAACTATTGAAATCAACTACTATTTCATTTATTGCTTTGTTGATGGTTGTAAGTTCATGGATAACAAACTTGGGATCAATAATGTCCCCATATTGTAATCTAGATACCCTCATGAACTCCTCCCAAGAACCAGTACTATTGTCAGGGAGGGCTTTATACCATTCTTTAGCACTCTCTTCCAATGAATGTACAAATAATTTTATCATAACATCTTTGTCCTCAATTTCATATTCATCAGTGACATTAATGAAATACTTGAGATGTTCATCACCTGTGAAAACATTATTACCTTGAAACCTAGGAATCTTCCCCCTAATCTCAATTGAAATTGGATTAGGAAAATCAGGTATGACAATGAAATTAAGCTGCATATGCCTTTCATCTCCCATTGACTGCCTCTGTGGAAGAAACCTATATGCTTGTCTTTGTTGTGCATGCCCAACGTTATGAATGTTTCCATGTTGCTGATTAACTTGATTCTATGTTGGTTGAATGTTAGTATTTTGAGCCTAGGCTTGATTTATGCCCTATTGTCCCATTTGATGTTGCTGTTGTTGCCTCCGATTATTTTGTTGATTGTAGTGCTATGGGGTTGCACGTTACTGATTTGCATTTTGATTTAAGCCATGCTACTGTGCATTCTAGCTTTGTTGGGCCTACTGGGCAAGTTGAGCTTGTTGTTGATCAAGCAAGGCCTACACTTCCCTTTGTCTATTTCTGATGTGATCAAGCAAGTCTAGTTGATTTTGGATTCTTCTTTTTCTTTCCTCATCATCAGGTTGTTGTTTTTGATCACCCTCATTAGGGATATTGTCATGTTGACCTACGAATGATCCAGTGGGAGAATTAGGATGCCTTGTACCTTGATACATCTCTTCATTCTCACTGCCATTCCCAAATGTTCTCAAATATGGATCATGAGATCTATCTCTACTTCCTCTACTAATAACATTCTCAATTCTTCTAACATCATACTCATTTCTATTTGTTCTTTTGTTTGTTTTGAGCATGTTATCTATAGAGTCCTCAGAAGTATAATTGTATTGGCTCATGAGTTTGACAAGTATGTTTTGGGAATTCCTTAGAGGTACCACATTGGTTCTTCTTACCCTATATCTACTCCTATTTCCTATGTTGCTAGAGGATTCCTCATGCCCAGGCTACTCTTGGTTTCTTCCTCTATCCATTATGAAATTCTAATCAAACTTAAATTAATTTCTAGGTTATAAAATAGAGTCGCCACTTTCCTTGCTGGGAAGAAAAACTTAAACAAACTCTATATTTAAATATCACAACCAGAACTGAATTGATTTACTATTACAAAGGGCTTCAAATTTGAGTCAAAACACTATGTCCCTGGCAACGGTGCCAATCTATTGGGTCCCAAAATTGCATCAACACAAAACTCTAAAACATATCTAAATCACCTAGGCCAGGGATTGTCATCGAGGTGATAGAAAGAGGTTTATCAATATGTTATGGGTGATTTTGGCCAACTAACAGGACTCAGTAGACTCCTTTGCTTTTTTAGCTCAACTTAAACTCTGGAGGGATATTCCAACAGGTATACCTAAGAAAGTATTGATTTCAAACTAGATAAACAACTAAAAATAGATGAACAACCAAACCTAAATCACTTTCTTAGTCCCAAAATTTTCAATGAACTAAGAACAACTAGTTGTTAAAAGACCCCTATAAAGTTGAAAAAGGCAATCCTACACACTGAGGATGAATAAAACTACTACTACTTCTAAATATAAATAGAGTTTTATTTTGATGATTGGGTGATCTAGGATTACTAAGACTGGTGCCTATCCATAGGGCTATAGAGTCTTACATTCAACAGAGGAAGACAACCACATAGAAATATATATATTTGCCTATTTGAGAAATCAAATGCATGAGAAATCAATATAAAATCACTGGGAATACTTATTAATCCAACACTATACCATGTTCCTCCTTATGTAATATTGAAAAGATCATTTACAAAGACTTAGAAATGAATTAAGAACTGTCACATTTATTCAAATCAATGATTACATTCATACCATGAAATGTGGCAAGAGAAAACCTTGACTGCAATCAAAATTTTCTAGAAAGAACATCCACAATAGTGGAGAAAAACATGAATTTGATACAAAGATTTTCAAACTATATTGCATACATTTCATATTTGTTTCATGCTAAACAAAGACTACAAAATAACCTTTTCTATTATGCCTTCTGGAGCTCAGAACCTACTGAAAGAATAATGCCCAACTGACCAACCAACCTCTATTACATCTAAAAACTATGCATATATAGTATTACAACTCAATGCACCCATTCCCAGCACAACACTCAGTCAATCAGTATGCCCATGCCACAACAAATTCAATTCATTTACAATGTAAGGAAATATGCACATTTGGAAGCTTGCCCATTCCCTAACAATACTGATCATATTAGAAGAAGATTTCTTGCACTCATACTGTACTTGGGACAACAAAGAGGAAAGGTTATAATTCTTTCCCTAACACTTGTGACATTTGACTTATCCAATTTGTCTTTCAAATGTACTTGTGCATTGAAGAATTTTACTATGTCAACCACCTGCATGGCACTGTTCTACAGAATCATAAATTTTGGGTACAAATCAACCTATACAAATCCTGCAATCATGGCACACTTTCAGGAAATTACCCTTTTAAATCAGTTACAACACTCCCAATGTGTTGTCCTATTTTATTTTTTGGGCCATCTTATTTTTTGACTGTATCCTGTGCATTTTACCACCTTTATTGACCAATCTTCTTTATCACAAACTTCTTCATCTACTACATTCTTCTTTCCTATATTTGCTTTATCAGTGAATTACCATTTTCATGAACTATTTTCTTTTTGTCCCTTTTTTGTCTTATTAGCAAATCCTTCCATTCATGAATTGGGTTTGTCTCTTCCTTGTCTTCTTACTCGGCTTCCTTGTTTGCCTTATCGGCAATTTTTACTTTTTGTGAACTTTTTGTTTCTTTCTCTTTGGTCGGTTAAACTTGATTTTCATGAACCATCTTGCCTTGACTTCATTTTCATTCTCTCCTTTCACCCTTACCTTGCTGGCTATTTTTCCTTATTGACAAACTTAAAAAATTTTGAACTTTATCTTTGGTGCCTCTTTCTTCTTGTCTTGCATTATCAGCAAAATGTCACTTTCGTGAACCACATTGCCTTTTAACTATCTTTGCCAATTGTCTCCCCTTATCAGTGAATCTTCATTTTTTCAAACCAAGCCCATTGTTCCTTTGTCAATAAATCTCATTGTCAGTAAACATTGAAAAAATCAAACCTTTAGAAACTTGTAGTTTTTGCGAGTTCTCCAACAACGGCCTTTCCTTACTTTCCCTTAGCCATTTTAGGAATTTTTATTTTTCTTATCAGAAAAAATTATCCACGTCGAACTGGATTGACTTACCTTTTTTTCCCTTATCGGCAATTTTCACTTTTCCCAAACCATGGGCCCTGTCCCTTTGTTATTGGCGAAATGTGTCAATAGCTAACTTGGCTTGTCACTGATCTCCTTCTTCTATTTGCTTTATTAATCAATCTGTTTCTCCATGAACCTTAAAGAAGTGGTCCTTTACTTTATCTTGTCTATGCTCAGCAGACCCTTTCCTCTATCAGCAAAGTCGGCAAAACTCGAACTTGTGAACCATTGACGGTGAAATCAGTGGTTCACGAACTAGCCAATTCATTGACAAAGAACTTAGAAGCCTTTTCCTTTTAAACATATCTTCTCTTAGAGAAAAATTCTCTTTGCTGTAGGCACCCTATCAGCAAATTTACTATCAGCAAAGCCTTCCATTAGCAAACTATTAAGTTCATGAACTATAAAATTCAATGACAAAGCTATAGCCTTTCCTCCCTCTCTTTTTCACCACCTTTGCTCTGTCCTTTGCCATTTGTCATCTTATTAGTGAATCGAGGAAAATACAAACTCATGAACTAGTTCGTAAGTTTGGGAAATCATTGATTTGCCAATAAAGGGTAGAAATGGACAAATTTTTCTAAAGGAAGAAAACAAATAAACCTGGGAAACTTATACTTCAAATTTTTTTGAAACAAAACCCCTAAAAGATGTCTCATTTCAGATTTAAATAAGGGATTTTGACTGCAAGGGCAAAAAAGGGGGGAATTTTGGTGGATTCGGGGCAACAATGATGCATGTTTGGGAGCAAAATTTTACAAGTCCCAACAAGTCTACTAAAATATTTCCTAAGCATTGGGGGCCAACAAACACAACATGGCATATTTATTTTATACACTAACTATGCTACATAGATTTTGAAAAGATTTAAAATGCAAAACAACAAGCATGCCCCAATACCAAAAGTTACATGTTTGAAATTGAGTCAAGAGGACAAAAGTAATGATGTGAACTGAATCCTCTACAAAAACATGGTTGGAAGATTAATGTATTTGATTTCTAAAAGGTTTGATTTTTAGGTTCATGGAGAGACCTAAAGACACACACTAGCAAGTAAGAAAAAAGAATCCTAAGATATCTCAATGATACTAAAGGCTATGGAACTTTGAGCTGGTTGGTTACATGGATAGTGATTAGGCATGTAGTGTAGATGACAGGAAGAGCACATCTCATTATGTCTTCCACATTAGTTCAGGACCCATTTAAAAGGTATCAAAGAAGCAGCCCATTATTTCTCTCTCCATAGTTGAAGTTGAGTATATGAAGCAAATATAATTGTATGTTAGGCTATTTAGCTTAGAATAATCTTAGAAGACTTAAATGAAGAACAAGAAGATGGTACAACAATAGGGTGGGTGCAAAAAGTTGGGGGACCAAAAAGTGGCCAAATCCTTTTTTAAAAAATTGAGCCATAACGCGAGCGCATCTAACGTGCTTGCATTATAACACGCTCGCATTATGGGTTGGTCATGTCAGGCCTAAGGCTCACAAATACCAAGCCATAATGTACTTGCATTATAACGCGAGCGCGTTATGCTCTGCTATTTAAAAAAATGTGCATTTCATTTCATTGTTTCATTAAATTTCATAGTAAACCCATGGCTTGGAGTCAAAGGAGAGTGAACTCACGTTATCAAAGGGAATATTGTCAACAATTTGTCACCGATTTATCATCAAAATGCTGCCATGATGTCGGGGAGGACAAAGGAGTAAGGTCTATCTACTTTCTTGTGTGAATTTGTTGCTAAATAGGTAGGTTTAAGTAGTTTTTTGATGTAAATTTCTTTAATTTACATGAATTGATAATACACCTCCTCCTCCTAAATATCCACAAAATAATGCATCACCTAAATAGCAAATATCTACTGAAGAACAACCCCAACAACAAACACCTCCATTCATTCCTCAATATGCCCTAAAACACAAGAAAATATAATGGGGCAAATTGAAAACAATAAAAAACAAATTGAGAACATAATTGGAAGGTTGAAAGAACCTACAACTTCAACCTTGCATAGATCCATGCTTGCTCAATCTCTTGAATATATGTTACCAAATGTAGATTCAAGTAGCAAGCAAATCCCTAGTTGGTCAGAAAAGAGGAGAGAATTTAGAGAGTTCTATGAAGACATGTTGTCCTATGAACAAGTTAAAAAAGAACAAATTAAAAAATTGGACTTATGTTCCATTTCACAGACCCATGAACAAATCAACCTCTACCCCTTATATGCAAGAGGTTCCCTACCCATTAGTGTAACAACCAAGTATTAAGGGACAATTTTGGGCAGAGGTGGTGGAAGGTTTTTGACCATCCTCCATGTAATAATAATGAGGTCCTGCAATATTTTTTGAGTAAACTCTACTGTGAGTTTGTCAAAAATAAAGTGCCAAACTATTTTGATATGCGGGAGTTCCAGGTTAGAGGTGGGGGTAAGCACAGGATAGACCAGGGGCACGTCTTGACCCACAATGGCTAATAAGATGAGCACTCACTAGACTAGCCCATGAGCATGTGTCTATCCCTTCCGTTGTAAAGGAGATTGTTGAGGTCCAGACACTTTAGTCCATTAGTGCCTTGACCTAGAGCATCATAGAGCATGCCAGTCCTACAACACATGGGCTGAGGGAGAGTTCAAGGAGTAGGGTTCCACCCCATACTTGTCAGGCTTGCAGGTTAGTCTATGCTTATGACCCCATGGATAGTCAGGATGCAGGTGCGCATGCTACATCTGCAACTAAGCAGATGGTGATGATAGATGCCCTCCTAAGTGATGTTGGCAAGAGACACTGTGTGGCTTCATGATTGTTGTCATTGATGGCAACAAAGTCTATCCCACACATCCGTAGAGCATAGTATGTCTCTATCGGAAGTCAGATTGAAGAGTGTTTTGGTCTGATGAACAAGAACAGAGCATGCAGCAAGGTCTGACAATTAGGTCTGGATCTCTCAGAGGATGTATCTCAGCAAAGTACGGACTTGGGAAAGTTAAGAGGAGTACCATGACTACTATATTCCAGAGATTGAGCCTCCGGTGATGAAAGAGTATGAGCATCTAAGTGTTGTATTCCTAACAGGCAAAACAAACTGCGGAAGAACTGACTGCTAGAACATCAGACTTTAATCTGGATAAGAAATTGATGATGGTCAAGTTATTTAAGAGATCATACATGGTTGACCAACTTGATTGATGAATTCTAACTCTATGTCTTGGATACGCATCACATTTTAAGCGTGGATTTAGCTGACAGATCAATGTTTAGTAAATATCTTGAGTATTCCAGTTGCCGACTAGAAAGATGTTGAAATCCTTGGTGCGGAAGGAGCTAGATGTCAGTTCATACACATAAGAGTTCATGAAACTATGTGTCAAAACAAAGGTAAAGGAGGGTGAGGAAGAGAAGGTAGCAAGGTACCTCAATGGATTGAGGTTTAACATCCAAGAAGATTTAAATCTGCATAATCTAGATACAGTCCAAAAGTGCTACCAGTTAGCACTCAAAGTGGAAGAGAAATTAAGGAGAAGGCATGAGAAGAACAATAGAGGAAAAGGGAGACAACAAAGGGGAGGAAGAAGTCCTTTTAGAGGCAGAGGAAATGGATTTGGATACCAAGGTGAATCTAATCAAGAGAACAACAGAGGAGACAGCAGTCAGAACCAAGGGGGAAGCTACAATCAAAGAGGAAACTTTAGGGGCAGAAGACCACCACTTAGAGAAAGATCTCAGGGTAGAGGACCTATCAGATGTTACAATTGCAATCAAGAAGGTCACATAGCCAATAGATGTCCAGGAAAGGCAACAAGTTCAATAGGAGAAAGGAGGATCAATCTGATCCAAGAATCTAATTATCAAAGTGTAGAAAGCTCAAGCACTAATCAAAGTATGAATGCTTCTGACAGTTATGGGTATCCTAAGAGTGGAGAATCTTTGATGATTAGGAGAGCAATGACCACCATGAAGGTGCCTGGAAAAGAACCTCCACAAAGGAAGTCTCTCTTAAGAACTACTTGCAAGGCAGGAGGAAAGGTATGTAAAGTTTTGATTGACTCTGTATCTACTAAGAATTTTGTGTCCATTGAGATGGTAGAAAAGCTTAAGCTTAGAAGACTGCCACATCCCTGCCCATATAAAATTTCATGGCTCACCTAAGGTTAGCAAACAGTTGTGGAAGAACAGGCTTGGTAGAACTTCAAATTGGACCATACAAGGATAGGTTACTGTTTGACATTGCCAAGATGGATGCTTGCCATCTCCTATCTGGAAGACCATGGTAGTATGACTTGAAAGCATACCATGATGGAATTAGAAACACATATTCAATCACCATGAATGGTAAGGTGATAGAGCTGCTACCATTAATGGAGAATGAAGTGGAATCAAAAGGAAAAGAAGTTAAGGTGATGATGGTAGAAGACAAACAATTCATGAAAGAGATAGTAGAAGAAGGAGTAGTTCCATGCACTCTAATTCCATGCCTAAAGGTGAACAAGGAACAACAACAAGAAGTCAAGGGATAGAGAAGGCAAAGGTTCATAGATCCTGCTGTCCAAGAGAAATTGGACAAGTACCCAGGCATCATCTCTGATGGAATACCAAGGTCCCTACCACCTATGAGGGACATTAGCCATTACATAGATCTGATCCTAGGATCTACACTACCAAACAAAGCAGCATACAAGCTTACCCCAAAACAGAATACAGAGGTAGCAAGGCAGATTGAGGAATTGTTGGAGACAGACCTAATTGGCAAGAGTTTAAGCCCATGTGCAATACCAACTGTACTAGCACCAAAGAAGGAAGGCACTTGGAGACTTTGTAGTGATTCAAGGGCTATCAACAAGATAACAATTAGGTATAGGTTCCCAATCCCTAGGATAGAAGATTTGCTTGATTGTTTGGGTGGTACTAAATATTTCATAAAAATTGATTTAAAGAGTGGCTATCATCAGATTAGGATTAGGCTAGGAGATGAGTGGAAAACTGCATTTAAGACTAATGAGGGGTTATATGAGTGGAAGGTCATGCCTTTTGGTTTGTCCAACGCCCCTAGTACCTTTATGAGGTTGATGAATGAGGTCTTGAGGGAATTCATAGGTAAATTTGTCATAGTATATCTAGATGACATCTTGATTTTTAGTAATACAAGGGAAGAGCACCTCAACCATATAGACTTGGTCCTCAAAACGTTACATGAAGAGCAACTAATGATCAACTTAGCAAAGTGTTTGTTCATGCAGGAAGAGATCATCTACTTGGGTTTTGTCATCTCACATAACAAACTGAAAATGGATCAAGAGAAGGTAAGTGCCATATTGTCTTGGCCAACTCCTAAAACCTTGCATGATGTTAGAAGTTTCCATTGGTTAGCAACCTTTTATAGGAAGTTTATAAAGGGGTTTAGTCATGTTTGTGCACCCATGCTTGACACCATAAAAGGAGGACAGAAGTGTAGATTCACTTAGACAAAGGAGGCAGATGATTCATTTGAAACATTGAAGAAGAAGGTAGTAGGGCAGCCAGTTCTTGCCCTTCCTGACTTTAGCAAGATTTTTCAAGTAGAATGTGATGCCAGTCACATGGCAATTAGAGCAGTACTCACTCAAGAAGGTAGGCCTATTGCATTTTTTAGTGAGAAACTAAATGATGCAAAGAAGAGATACTCATCATATGATTTGGAGATGTATGCTTTAGTACAGTCACTCAAAAAGTGGAGGCATTACTTGATGCCCAAAGAATTTATAGTTTCATAGATAACCAGGCCCTTAGTTTTATAAATAGTCAAGAGAAGCTGAACCATAGACACATGAAGTGGGTGGAAACTTTGCAAGCTTTCACCTTCACACTCAAGCACAAGAAAGGGGTCAAAAATAAAGTAGCAGATGCTTTGAGCAGAAGGGTTCTAACCATAAATCAGATTCAATTGGAAAGTGTTGGCATTGATTCTTTGAAGGCCATGTATGATGAGGATGAAGACTTTGGAGATGAATATCATATTGAATTCTCTGAATTTTTGATCCAAGAGGGATTACTTTTTAAGGGTGGACAGTTATGTATTCTAAGGTGTTCTATGAGACTGAATATCATTCAGGAGAAACATTGTGGGGCCATGGCAGGACATTTTGGTCTAGACAAGACTCTTGATCTTGTCAAGAAGCATTACTATTAGCCCAAGTTGTAGTCAGATGTGAGGAAATTTGTGGAGGCATGTGTGATATGTCAGAAAGCAAAAGGGAGATCCACTAATGTAGGTTTGTATCAGCCACTACCCATTCCTTCTAGGCCATGGGAGAGCATAAGCATGGACTTTGTGTTAGGTTTGCCTATGACAAGGAAGGGATATGATAGTGTTTTTGTTGTAGTAGATAGATTTAGTAAAATGGCACATTTCTTTCCATGCAAAACCACTTGTGATGCTTCATATGTTGCAGACCTATTTTTCAAGGAAGTAGTGAGGATACATGGATTGCCATTGAGCATAGTCTCAGATAGAGATGTAAAATTTATTGGCCACTTTTGGTGGACTCTTTGGAAGAAGCTTAGAACCAATTTATCCTTCTCATCAGCCTATCATCCTCAAATAGATGGGCAGACTGAAGTAGTTAACCACTCATTGGGAAATCTGTTAAGATGTTTGACAAGGTAGCATGGAGATAAGTGGGATAACATCCTACCACAAGCAAAATTTTCCTATAATGATACCATCAATAGGAGTACAGGGAAGTCACCTTTTCAGGTGGTATATGGTATTCATCCAAGAGGTATTTTATAGCTAAGAGATCTGCCTATAGGAGAGCCTATTAGTGCAGATGGAGAAGCTTGTGCTTTAGCTATCAAAGAAGTACATGATCAAGTCAAGAACCAGCTTCAATAGACTACATTGAAATACAAAGCATATGCTGACAAGAAAAAGAGGGATGTACAATTTGATGTTGGAGATTTGGTATGGGTTAATCTGAACAAGGAGAGGCTCCCAAAAGGCAAATATACCAAGCTAATGAAGAGGAAGATTGGACCATGTTCGATTTTGAAGAAGTGTGGGCAGAATGCCTATGAGATCCAACTTCCTCCTGATCTTGGATTATCACCCATTTTCAATGTATGTGATTTAACTCCATACAAGCAGCATGCAGATGTCGAACAGGAACCATTATAGGATGCAGCAGGTGATGATATTCCTAAGCATGATCCACCAAAATTGTAGCAGATATTAGACTCAAGAGTGACAAAGAAGACAAGGAACAAAGAGTACATGGAGTACTTAGTAGCTTGGCAGGGGAAACCTGATTCAGAGGTAGTTTGGATGACTAAAGATCAGATTAGAAACAATGGTGCAGACCTTCAAACTCTGATCTCCAAGGGGCTTGAGATCTCTTCTCCTAGGGAGTATGGTGCAGGAGCACCCCTTCAACAAGATAAATATACACAAGAGGGAGAAGAATAAGGCTTTAATATGTTTTAGACATTTCATGTTACCATGTAGCATTTGTATGTCATTGTCAAATGTAGCATTTTGTGTTGACATTTTATGTTTTAATATCTCTCTTCCCGAGGCCAGTATTTAGCATCATGGATAATAGCAGACAGTTGGGTTATGTGCAAGATTAAATCAAATGTGTCATATTATCTGATGTTTTGCTATCTTATGCAAAACAGGTGCTGTGTGATTAATTAGGGCTTTTTGTTATAATCTTGGTTTAAGAAAAATCCTGAAAAAGAGAGGAGGGAGGAGTCGGTAACAAAATAGGGAAGGTGGTCGAGGAATAGGGAGTTCTTCCACCTTCAAGATTATAAAAGGTAGGAATCTTTGTAAACAGCTAGTGTCCAGAAAAGTTGGAATGAAGAAATAGTAATTCTATCAAGTGTGTTACAAATTCTAGATTCTGTGTAAATTCCCTGTATATTGAATTGTTTTGTGTATTATCTGTATGGAAGTGTTGTTTTATTTAATTTAGTTCTTCTATTACCGATATGCACGGTTAAATCCATTCCACTGCTGAATTTTGGTGAAATCAGTGGAATGGATTGTATACATTAGTTTTCTATTTGCTTTCCTTTTATTCATGGGCATTATAGAATATAAATTGTGGAATCCGCTGTTGAGGAAGTTATTTGGTTGGAAATTCAAATATACATTTTATGTATAACTGTCAATTGTATGTTGGGAATAGTCTGTGAATATATCACATTTATATGTGAGCATCATCCTGTGTATATGCTGTGAAGAATGGTGTGTATAAAAGTCTTTTCGGGTTAAGTTTATGTTGATTCACTGGATATACAATTTCTGTAAATATCGCAAATGTAGGAAGGTACATTTCCTATATATATCACTGTCGCATCTGAGTATCACCTTGTATATATCCTATGATGAAATGCATGTGTAAGAGTCCATTTGGGTTAAGTTTATGATCATTCATTGAATATACAACTCCTATGTATATCAGTAATATACCAGAGCATATTCTGTGTGTATCCTACAACTGTATGTAAAAGTCCATTGTCTGTATATATCACCAAAGTATATCGGGTAGTCAATTCCTGTGTGAGTCAAAATGGTATAAGGAGATACATTTCCTATGTATACATATATTGTATGTCACAGATAGTTTGTGAGTATATCGCTATTGTATGTGAGTGTTAGTTTGTGTGTATACTACAATCGCATATTGTGATTGTATGTTGTGAAGATACAACGAAAACATACATTTCATATGGATACAAATAATGACCTGCCAAGGTGGTAGCTAAAATGTATGTTGGAAGGATGTCCACCTGTGGATACAAGGATTGACCGGTAATAGCAGGTGAGGGGAACTGGCGATAGGAAGTCACCGATTGTACATTCCATTTGTATATTTCATTTGTATGTCAAGACATACATTGGTTTGAGATACAAGCACTGACCGGAAGGAACGGTAGGAAGCACTGACACGGATGGTTAAGTAATGTATGTGCAGATTCAAATGTATCAAGGGGATGTCCAAAAGACAAAGCAATTCAAAATAACATTTGAAAAGGAGACCGATGGTATAATGTTTGGCCGATGCATAGGAAGGTATCAGTGTGAAGGAAACCATTGGGGAGATAGAAGAAAGTGAGGCCGACAAGGTAAGCCAGGCCAAAAAGGAAAGAGAAGAGTAATTTCAGTGAGACATGGAGATCTCTTGCCGATATTGACAGAATTAACATTTTGTGTGTGTGTTTCCACTGTGTGTCACTCTGCATCACTATCAAAAGAGGTCATTATGATAAGACATGAAATGGAATCAGGGGTTATGAAATTCACCCAAGAAATTGAAGAGAAAAGAAAAATTAAAGATAATCTAAAACAATCTCTCAAGGAGAAGTCAGAAGACTGCCACAAAATGGATAGAATAATCAGGCATCTGGAATCTGATCTTGAAGAAGCTAGAGATAATGAAGAATGACTTGAGAATCAGATAGACACTCTTAAAAGGGATCTTCAAACAACAAATGAATACAAACAGAAATTCAAGATAAGCTCTATTCAACTTGAAGTTCTTCTTGAAAGCTAAAAGAGGGTAGATGACAAGGATGCTTGGGATATGAAAAAGGTGAAAGTTTTGGATCCAAGAACTCTGGATCAGGAAATCCAAGGAACAGGCCTAGAAGACCTCCAGTAAGGCAACCAAATGCTCAAAGATATCCATCCTTCAATGGATATTGCTACAATTGCAACAACTTTGGTCATAAAGCAACTCAGTGCAAAAAAAGAATGAATCAGACTAATTCATCCTTCTCTGGATAGTGTCTCAACTACAAAAGGTATGGTCACAAATCTCTTGAATGCAAAAATATGGAAATAAACAATTCATTCAATGGTAGATGCTTTGCATGTAATAGAATGGGACATATGGCTAATCAATGTAGATCAAAAGGATATCAGCCAAATATGGAAAGAAATGTTATTTGCTACAACTGCAATAGATCCAGTCATATTGCCAAATTTTGCAGAAGTAAGAATCAGGATAAAAGGGGTTTAGTGCATCATAATCAAAATCAAAACAAAGGAAAAGGAAAAGTGAATGTAGATGAAGTTCAAAGGGAGATGAACAAGATTTGGGTGAAGAGAAGTATAGAAAATGTTGGGGATGGATCCGCACCAGAATTTGGTGTTGATATTCCTTCCAAAAACTAAGTAGATGATCTCTAACTCAGGGGGAGTCACAAAGGAAAATAAATTCCCCCAGCCAGTCAATCGGTGCTTGAAATTGGCACATGGAAAGTTGTGGATTAAAGGGTTCTCAGAGAAATATCTAAATAACCCTTGGTAAAAATATGAAAGATCCGTAAGGAATTTGAAGAGGTTAATCATCCAAGATTGATCCAGTTTGACAGTCATCCGGTAAAAGTAGGATTTTCACAGTTAGATCTAGTATGATTCAAAATTGAAATATCTAGATCTACAGATAAATGGAATGATTGGAGAAAGGGAGATACATTGTCAATTATCACCAAGAATAATTCTAAGTGCATCTCAGTGATTCGGAATGATCTCTCTCAGAACAAGGGAACTGGAATGATTTAAGGTGTATATTTATTGCAATATGAAATTGGGGTATGCACAAAAATATAAGGGTTCTTTTATTCATCATTTGCACATTTGCACTCGAGAAGAAGAAAGAAAGAGCTCTAAAAACAAGATTGCTTCAACCCTCTCAAAGATCAACCGCAGAATCTGATTCAACCAGCGATCTTTTTCGGCTCATATTGTGAACACTTGAAGCATAAAAAGGTATTTCTATTCTTGAATATCTCTCTCTGAATCTTTTGCAGGATGTCTACTCCAAATGTTGTTAAGATCGCTGATAGGCTGCGCCCTAAGTTCAAGAAACATCCTTACAAATGCCTAGAAGTTGATCCCTTAAATGCCTTCTCTAGCATTCCTCATGGGGTTCTGTACTTAGAAGATGTTAGGGTATACATCCATGCAAATATTAAGGAATTTGGAGAATCAAAGCTGATGGATATCTACCATAAATAACTAATAGATGAAACCTTTGAACTCAAACCTCAATACAAGGCCATCCATGATAAGCATTTTGGACATTGCATCCACTTTCCCTATTTCTCAGAAGATGAATGGGTCTGGTATGTTCTTAGCAGAATACATGACAACTTCATGTGGTTGATGAGGCCATTCAAGATAACAAAAGATACAATTAGGGCTATAACCTGATTGCACTCATCCGGTGGGTTGCCTACTCTTAAATCTGTCAAGAATCTGATAGTGAGTGAGGCTACTAGATCAAAGTTTGACAAAAGAGCAATTACAATAGAAGATATCACAGATCCGGATATTAAACTTGCCTCCATGATAATAAGATATAAAATATATCACTCTAGCAGGGAGAATTCTGTGTCTGGAACTGTAATTTACACTGCTTATCAGATGTTAAGGGAAAATACAGATTATGATCTTTGCGAGCTTCTCCTAAACCAACTGTTGGAAAATTTGTAAAAAATAAAGAAGGATAAGAAGAATTCATTTAAGTATGGTGGCCTAATACTATGTCTCTTCATTTACTATATGAATGAGCTACCCGGATCATGTGGTTGGGTATGGAAAAATGATAGACCGGTTGCCATACAAATAAGAGATTATATGTATGGGCTTGGTGATGCCAAGGCTCAAAGTACAACACTTTGGGGATACTTCAAAAACTTCCAAAGTTTGATGTAGGCCAGAGAAAGAATTCCACAAACAATAGTTGAAAAATACAAAGATACAATGTGTTTCATGGTAGACACTGATTAATGCCTAATGGAGGCAGTGGAGCCTAGGATAGTCTGGATTATGCCAATGGGCTATGAGGTAGATGAGAAAATCTTGGAGCTACATATCCAACACTTACTAAGTCAGCCTAAGGACCCTGAGGCAAAAAGGTTTGGAACCTTTCAAGAATTGAGTGTAAAAATACATGTTGAACTGAGACAGCCAGAGATGAAAAGGAATGTGAGAAGGGAAGTAGACGAAGTTGCCAAAAGATATGGCATATCGAAGGAGGCAGTTGATGCAAATAGAGAGAAAATAGAAAGAGTAGAGAAAGAGAAAAAAGAAATAGAAAAGGAAATTGTTCCGGTACAAGCCTCCTCCCAGACCAGATCCTCCAAGAACTCTACACCTGCCACCTCTAAGAGCCCAAAAGCCTCAAAACCAGAAGCCAAGACATCCGAAAAGGGAGAAAAGAGAACAAGGACAAAGGCCACAAGGTCATAGGGTAAGTGCAAAAAGATGGGGGGCCAAAAAGTGGCCAAAAAATTTTCAAAAAAATTTATAGCAAAACGCGAGCGCGTTATAACGTGCTCACGTTATGGCTTGGCAATGACAAGCCTTAGGCTCATCATTGCCGAGCCATAACGCGAGCGCATTATAATGCGAGCGTGTTATAACACGCTCGCGTTTTAAACTACTTTTTATAAAAACAAGACCCCCGCTGTCATTTCATTTCATTTCATTTTTCCTCCGCCCGCGGCATAAAACCCTTTCAAAAACGCGCTCGCATTCTACAAAGCGCCGTTCAACACAAAAGATTTGTCGATTCATTGCCGAAATGCTGCCGTGACGTCGAGCATGCCAAAGGGGTGAGTTATCTTTGTTTTTTTGTTTGAATTTCTTCCTAAATAGGTAGGTTTTTGTTGATTTTTGATGTATATTTTATTAATTGTAGGAAATGTTAATGCACCTCCTCCTCCTCCTCAAAATCCACAAAATCTTGAGGAAGAAATACCTGCAGAACAACAACCTCCTCCATTCATTCCTCGACATGCCCCTGGAACACAAGATAATATAATGGGGGAAATTGAAAACAACAAAAAACAAATTGAAGATATAATTGCAAGGTTGAAAGATCCTTCCACTTCAACCTTGCATAGGTCCACGCTTGCCGAATCTCTTGAGTCTATGTTATCAAATGTAAATTCAATTAGTAAGCAAATAACTAGTTGGACCGATAAAAAGAGAGAGTTTAGAGATTACTATGCAGATAAATTGTCATACCAAGATGTCAAAAAATTACAAATTACAAAAGTAGACTTGTGTTCAATTTTCACAAACCCACAAACAAATCAACCTCCACCCATTACATGCAAGAGGTTCCCTATCCATTGGTGCAACAACCAAGCGATAAGGGACAATTTCAGGCAAAGGTGGTGGATGGTTTTTGACCATCCTCCATGCAATAACAATGAGGTCCCGCAATACTTTTTGAGGAAACTCTACTCTGAGTTTGTCCTCAATAAAGTGCCAAACTATTTTGATATGCGGGACTTCCAGGGTAGAGGTGGGGGCTTAGCACAGGATAGACCAGGGGCACGTCTTGACCCATAGCGGGTAGTGAGACGAGTAATCAACAGACCAGCCCACGAGCATGTTTCTATCCCTTCCATTGTGAAGGAGAGTGTTGAGGTCGATACACTGAGGTCGATTAGTGTCTTGACCCAGAGCATCATAGAGCATGCCGATCCTGCAACACAGAGTGGGTTGGGAGATAGTGCGAGGAGTAGGGTCCCATCGCATACTTGCCAGGCTTGCGGGTCAACCTGTGGTTATGACCCCATGGACAGTCAGGACGCAGGTGCACAGGCTACATCTGCAGCTGAGCAGATGGTGATGACAGATACCCTCCTGAGTGAGACTTTCAGCCTTGATACTCAGGTAAATATTAGCAAGTTTATTGAATTTAATTTATTAAATTTTATTTTTGAAATATAAGATTAACTAATTTAAATTGATGATTTTAATGAAATTTCAGGGTCATAGTGTCGATGCAGTTTTCAGTGGTTCTCCACCTACATTTTTCACTAGATCATCTACTGTCGAGGTATGTAACTAGTAAACAATTATAAATATTACATGTGAATAGCATCGTTATATGAATGGTATTCTAATTTCTGATTTTGGATGTTGAATAGGTTAACACTGTAGATTTCATGGCAACACCTGCCAGCGGCGGTGGACTTCAAAGCTTTACGGAGGTAATAAAATAAATAGTTTAATGAATGAATTGTACTTACTAAATTTTTGTATGTGATTTGTGTGTTTTATTATGTGTACTTTCATGTTTAGATGAGCGTGTGTGTATGTTAGGAGCCATGATTTGCATCACTATTATAGTTTTCGTAATTGAATAATGTTGTTTTATTTCCAGATGATGCAGGCTGCGGATACACCTCCCCATGTTCATAGGGCAATGGAGCAGAGTGTGGCCTCTGCGATTCATAGCTCTATGGCATTGATAGGGGTATGAGGCAAATTAGTAAATTTCAATTTACATTCATTGTTATAGTTGTCTATTTTTGAAAAATCAAAAGATTATTGATTTGAAGTTTAATTTCTATCTGGATGGTTTCTATAGGACATGACATCACCAGGGCCTATTCCTGCTACTGAGGCAAGCGAGGAGACAGATTATATGTTAGCGGTAAGTGATTATTTTGTTAAATGTTTCATTTTTTTATAACATGTAATTTCTATATATTAATATCTATACTTTTTTTTGTAACAGGTAAAGGTACAGGAAGAACTAAATAGGAGGAGTAGCCCTCGGGTTCGTAGTAGACCACCCACATGCATGTCTCCATCCCCTAGAAGATCAAAGGCTGCTCGTGATTTATTCTCTTCACCAGCTAGAGGGGAATGACTTTTTATTGTGTTCCTCTGTTGTATGCCTATATGGCATTTGTGGACATATATTTTGTATTGTACATAGTTGACATTGTATGCCTATATGGCATTCTTGTAAGCATATATGGCTATTTTGTATATATGTTATACTTATATCGACAGATATTGATGTATGCGTATATGGATATTTGGTTAATACAAATCTTTTTTATTGATGGTGTCCATACTTGCATTATAAATCCACTTTTGAATGGATATTTGTAGATAGCTACTTCAAATATTTAAAGTCTGATTGTATTACATAGGATGTTTGCATTTTCTTTGATAGGCTTGATAGGCCATGGATTACATGATGGTGTTTGATGGAAAAGTACGGTACTAGAAGACTCTAGTTCATTCTTAATAGGCTTGTGATTGATAATATCTTTGCATGATTGCACTTGATCTTGGATCATGGGCATGTTGTTAGGATTTTGATTGCATTGTGATGTTTGATGGATAGGCATGGTGTAAGTGTAAGATACCCAACTAGTTCTACAAAAAATTTTCCTTACTTAAACACTTTTACTTGCTAACAATTCATCAACTACTTCAATAACATAAAGATATACATCAAGATAACTATTTGAATGAAACAACATTAGAGTTGGGTACTTGTCTTGTTACTTGATTCAATCAACTTGCAATGTCTTTTTACATGGAAAATGCTTTCAATAGCATGAAGTACAACTCATTCAATGGAAATACAAGGACAAGCCTTGAAGCCTTGATGTTACAATGTCTTCCTTACTTGAGCAACATTTGAAGATTTAGAATGTTCAACTCATCACCTCACAAGGTAGGCGCATATTTGAAGGATTTACAGGTTTTTCTGACTTGGGCGCCAAGTTGAGGTGACCTCCTCCTGAAGTTGCGCCTTGTCAACATTAGGCACCAATTAGAGTTTATGGATGCTCTGGATTGTTTCCAAGAGTAGGCGCCAAAACATCATCATTATGAAAGTGTTTTAAATGCTAGGCACCCAAATGAGCCCTCTGGAGTCTAGGCGCTCCTTTCATGCATTCTGTATTCTAGGCGCCAATTGAAAGGAGTGGAGAACAGGGCAAGCGCCTTCCAAACTAGGTGTTTCCTTGAGGTGACAAGGACTTAGAAAGTGCGCCTAAGGTGAGCGCCTTGAGTGAAAAGGTCTAACAAACATCTTTGAACCCCCTTTCAAGGTTAGGCGCATTCTGGAGGTGGAAACAAGTAGAAGGTGCGCCTTAGCTTCCTTTGTCAATTCTTGCAAGTCTTTGTTGATTAGGAAGGTGGAATGCTTCATTGTAGAATGAGCGCCTATCTTCTAATGTCCAAACTACTTCTTCTGGCTCACTCTGTGGCTAGGCGCCAGAGCTAAACTGTTCACACAAGGGAGTGCACCTAGACTCACTTGATGTTTTCTTACTACTTCAACCCCTAGAAGATGTTCCAAGGTGTTCCCTTTTACAAGCACCTGACCTCCCAAGTTCCTTCATGTGCTATTCCTTGAAGGCGCCAAAACTGAGCTCCAGTGCCATGGGATTGTGCCTAACATCTTTGAAGAGTTTCTAAGCCTTTTGCAAGTTGATATCCCAAACTCATCTTCTAGGCGCAACAAGAGCTTTCCAAAGGAGTTTCCAAGTTTTAGACGCCAAGCGAGGTCATGGGTGAATGGAACTACACCTTAGGAGATGACTGGATCCTAAGCGTCAATCTAGAGTTACAGTGGAATTGATATGCACCTCAACTAGCTTAGGCACCCATTTGAAGTGATTCCTTTAACACTTCTCTGTCAATCTCAACTGCAAGGATGATCTCCTAATCTAATTTTGATCCTCTGGAGATGCAAATAGCTTTACATTTCACTAGGCGACATCAATGATGATCATCAACCAAAGTGCATTTCAAAGGTGAGATAGGCAAGTGAGGTGCCAAACTAGTCCTTAAGACTTATCTCCTTCTATCAAGTCAATTTCAACTATGTGAGAGAGTTCTATTCTAGGCGCAAAATGGAAATGTTTCATCAATTGGTGCATCTTACAAAGCTCCCAATTCTAGGCACCAGAGCCAAAGAGTTTTTCCCAACACATGCACCTAGGCTAGGAATTCACCTAAGAGACATCACTTAGCTTTAAAACTTTCAATCTATAGCCATCTGGGCTAGGCGCTCCAATGGAGGATCCTTGAACTCATGCATTGGCACCTTCTAGTTCTAGGCACCCATTTTGGATGATTCATCCTGATACTAGCGCCCAAAATGACTAGACTCTCTTCATCATCCAATTCACTTAGAAGACTCAAGTTGGAGACTTAGTTGTCTATCCATGTTCTCCGGAAGATTCATTGTACCTCTATGCACTATCTCCTTCAAGGCACTCCTTAAAATCATTGGAAGTGCTCAGGACTTACCTTAGTCCAAAGCGCCACAATCCATTCCTTAAAGCACAAAGAATTCTCAAAGGTGCCCCTATTTACCTCTAAGCACTTAAATATCATTTAGATTCAAGGCACACATTTAGCTCCAAAACGCAAATTTCCATCATCAACCCATCAAGGTGCATCATCTTCCCTTTGTATCCCCTTCAAGGCGCAGACATTCACTTCTTCACACTCAAACTCACTCTCTGGCGCCAGAATAGGTGTATAACTTCAAATAAGGCACTAATCTTAGGTTTCTAAGTACTTAGTTTGATCTTAAGGCTATCCTTCCTCTAAGCACTCTCTTCAACTCCCTCACTGAAGGCCCTCTGTAAGTTTGGGCGCATTTCATCCCAAGGCGCTTCAACATCATCCAAGGCGCAAATTCACTCTCCAAGACAAGGTGCAAAAAACCTTATCCTAAGGCGCTCAAATCTTGCTTCTAGACCTAGGCGCACAAACATGAGATTAAGGATCATTCTGGCCACCATCACTTCCCTAAAGGCGCAAAATTGGTGTAGATACATTCCATTTATTAAGGATCATTCTGGTGCCCAAATCTTGTCAAAGCAAAGGATCAATAGGTTCTCTCTAAGGTGCACTCCAGGGTTTGATCTTGCAAGACTTCTCACATCAAAATTTTGACCAAGACACTCAAGGCACTAGTCTTTATCATCTAACCCTACAGTGCACTTACTCATTATGATATACTCCTCAACTTTGTATTCAACCTTGCCCAAGGTGCATATTCACTATAAGGCATTCTCACGTTGTCAAGGCTCAGAGGGCTTCAACTTGCTAAAGGGTAGAGGTCTAGGCACATATCTGACTTGAAGCTCAAGGCGCTCCAACCCTCTTGCTCTGGAATTCCTTCTAGGCACTAAGTGACTTCTCCAATTCCTTGAAAACATTTGAAGTGTTTTACCTTCTCAAGGTGCTCCTTCGAACTTGACTCCAAGGTGTTATAATCTCAAAGGTCCTGACATCATCTCAACCAAAGGCGCTCAATGATTCATCCCATATCTAGGCGCTAAAACACTTAATCAACCAAGTCATTCAAGGCACCATTCAGTAAACTCATCTTCCATGATATTCCTATCAAGGTGCATATCACTTCTCTCATGGGCTTTAGGCGCTCAGTTGAGTGTTTCAATACTACTTAGGTGCCAAATTCATTTTAATGCACCAAACACAAAGAGCTTTCAAACACTGGGTGCTCACAAAGAGTCTTCCAACCTTGGGCACTAAATTAGGTCTTTGCAACTATCCAAGGTGCATATCTTCATTTGAACAACTTATGGTGCCAAGACAACTTCTCATTAGGGCGCTCAAAACACTTGTGTTTACATTTGAAGTGCTTTACCTTCTTAAGGTGCTCCAGACTAACCTGACTCCAAGGCGCTCCATCATCATCCTTAAGGTGCTAAAAACATCATCTCCACTCTAGGCAAAAACATCATCCAACTCCTTAAGGCACTTCACTGTCAAAGTCTGAAGGCGCTCTACCTAGACCTTTCCCCTAGGCACCAAAACTCCTAAGCGCTCACCAGATAACTCTCTTCTTCAAGGCACAAATCTTCCTATACTATGATTGCCTCTGAAATGCTGATTAACGTGATGTGAGGGTGCAAAGGCTACTCCAATCCTCAGTGAGCGCCTAGTTTAAACAAGGAGAAATAAAGCATTCAAAACTATCCAAACGATCATCCCCTTCCTAATGTCTTCACTGCTCCGGAAAACCTTGGCCAAAATAACACATAACAACTCCTATGAGCGCCCTTATGCCCTAGGATCATCTAGTTTGTGCGTCTTGTAATGAGGAGTTCATGTAAGTTTGGAATGAGCACCTTGAATAAGTGTAAACTAGCCTAGAGAAGGGTATGTGCGCCTTGAGTGCCTTGAGCATTCTAGAGATAACTGTGCGCCTAGAACAATATGAGTGCTCATGATGATGATTAACGCCCTGATGAGACTATGAGCGCCTTGTTCAGGAGATACCTTGTTTGATCATAAAATGCGCCTTGAGTCTTGAAGGTTTTGAGCGCCTAGGTGATTTGGATGTTGGGATGTTGGTATGCGCCCAAGATTGAGGTAAGTGAGCGCTTGTAATGGAGGAGAGCAATGAGATGGAATGTCTTGTAGAGATTGGCGCCCAGAGACCCATTTTTGTGCCTTTGATGATGACCATTTTTGCATAAGAGTTTAGCACCCTAGAGTTGTAAACTTTCTCTTTGGGCGCCCCTGAGTGAATGTTGGCGCCTTGGACAACTAAATACGCCTTTGATGGAGTGGAGCCCAGAAGGGGAGTAGGAGGAAACCCAATCTTCAAGATTCATCAAGCTTCAAAGTTTAGGTCAGAGGTTATCCACTTTATCCAAGGAAGGTGTTATCATCTACACTCCGAGAAGGTAATGTCAAAGGCCATCATGAAGGATCACTTCATCAACTTCAAGTCCTTCAAGTTCAAGTCCTTTCACCTAGCAAGTCCAAGAGAGATTTCTACTCTGATTCATGAAGTAAGCTTATATCATCCTTATCTACTTTGCAAGAAGAAGAAACATTACAAAGTCAATCAAATGAGTTACAAGTACCATACATCCAATTGCAAGGAGTGAACCACCTTAAGGAAAAATAGTTCTCTTGAAGTTACTTGAAATGTCAAAAGGTTTAGCACCTCCAAGTAAGGTCAGAGGTGAGGTTAGAGGTGAAATGCGCCTTTGGACCATTCTGGCACCTTGGATGAAGAACCTATATCTTGAGCCCAAGAGGTAAAATTTGCGCCTTAGTGGATTTGGAGAGTTACAGAGATTAGAGAAAAGTGCCTTGAAGATAGAGTTGTTCAAGGTGCATGTGTGATTTGGTCAAAAACAGGCGCCTAGAGTGAATAGGCTTTCATCCTGACTTAATACACTGCCTCCTTCTGACGATTTTTGGGGTAGCAGAAAACCTTTCACCACAGGCAAATTCCTCAGAGCTATAAAAAATCGAGAGAGGTTATTGTAGAGGCACTCTACGTGATCCCGTTGCCTCAGACGGAATGTTTTTAAGTGACACAGTTTTAAAGTAACATCTCGTCAAAGATTGCTGCCTTTTTGCACTTTGGACTCTTCAGGGATATCGTCGGTACAATGTAGCTCTGACTGTTTCGACATGTTTGGGTGAAAAATAGGACCATGCCAAGCATAAATGTACCCATTCGGATGCATTGGAATAGTCAGTTTGGTCGCATTAGGAGCAGGATGAAAGTTACACCCCTTTGCAACTTTACACTGCCTCCTTCTAACGATTTTTGGGGCAACAGAAAACCTTTCACCATGGGCAAATGCCTAAGAGCTATAAAAAACCGAGAGAGGTTATTGTAGAGGCACTCTACGTGATCACGTTGCCTCAGACAGAATGTTTCTAAATGACACAGTTTTCGAGTAACATCTTGTCAAATATTGCTGCCTTTTTGCACTTTGGACTCTTCAGGGATATCGTCGGTACAATGTAGCTCCGACTGTTTCGACATGTTTGGGTGAGAAATAGGACCATGCCTAGCATAAATGTACCCATTCGGATGTGTTGGAACAGTCAGTTTGGTCGCATCAGGAGCAGGACGAAAGTTACACCCCTTTGCAACTTTACACTGCCTCCTTCTGATGATTTTTGGGGCAACAGAAAACCTTTCACCACTGGCAAATGCCTCAGAGCTATAAAAAACCGAAAGAGGTTATTGTAGAGGTACTCTACATGATCCTGTTGCCTCAGACGAAATGTTTCTAAGTGACACAATTTTTGAGTAACATCTCGTCAAAGATTGCTGCCTTTTTGCACTTTGGACTCTTCAGGGATATCGTCGGTACAATGTAGCTCCGACTATTTCGACATGTTTGGGTGAGAAATAGGACCATGCCTAGCATAAATGTACCCATTCAGACACGTTGGAACAGTCAGTTTGGTCGCATCAGGAACAGGACGAAAGTTACACCCCTTTGCAACTTTACACTGCCTCCTTCTGACGATTTTTGGGGCAATAGAAAACCTTTCACCACGGGTAAATGCCTTAGAGCTATAAAAAACCGAGAGAGTTTATTGTAGAGGCATTCTACGTGATCTCGTTGCCTCAGACGGAATGTTTCTAAGTGACACGATTTTCGAGTAACATCTCGTCAAAGATTGCTGCCTTTTTGCACTTTGGACTCTTCAGGGATATCGTCGGTACAATGTAGCTCCGATTGTTTCGACATGTTTGGGTGAGAATTAGGACCATGCCTAGCATAAATGTACCCATTCGGACGCGTTGGAACAGTCAGTTTGGTCGCATCAGGAGCAGGACGAAAGTTACACCCCTTTGCAACTTTACACTGCCTCCTTCTGACGATTTTTGGGGCAACAAAAAACCTTTCACCACGGGCAAATGCCTAAGAGCTATAAAAAACTGAGAGAGGTTATTGTAGAGGCACTCTACATGATCCCGTTGCCTCAGATGGAATGTTTCTAAGTGACACAATTTTCGAGTAACATCTCGTCAAAGATTGCTGCCTTTTTGCACTTTGGACTCTTTAGGGATATCATCGGTACAATGTAGCTCCGACTGTTTCGACATGTTTGGGTGAAAAATAGGACCATGCCTAGCATAAATGTACCCATTCAGATGCATTGGAATAGTCAGTTTGGTCGCATCAGGAACAGGACGAAAGTTACACCCCTTTGCAACTTTACACTGCCTCCTTTTGACGATTTTTGGGGCAACAGAAAACCTTTCACCACGGGTAAATGCCTCAGAGCTATAAAAAACTGAGAGAGGTTATTGTAGAGGAACTCTATGTGATCCCGTTGCCTTAGACGGAATGTTTCTAAGTGACACGATTTTTGAGTAACATCTCGTCAAAGATTGCTGCCTTTTTGCACTTTGGACTCTTTAGGGATATCGTCGGTACAATGTAGCTCCGACTGTTTCGACATGTTTGGGTGAGAAATAGGACAATGCCTAGCATAAATGTACACATTCAGATGCGTTGGAACAGTCAGTTTGGCCGCATCAGGAGTAGGACGAAAGTTACACCCCTTTACAACTTTACACTGCCTCCTTCTGATGATTTGTGGGGCAACAGAAAACCTTTCACCGCGGGCAAATGCCTCAGAGCTATAAAATACTGAGAGAGGTTATTGTAGAGGCACTCTACGTGATCCCATTGCCTTAGACGGAATGTTTCTAAGTGACACGATTTTCAAGTAACATCTCGTCAAAGATTGCTGCCTTTTTGCACTTTGGACTCTTCAGGGATATCGTCGGTACAATGTAGCTCCGACTGTTTCAACATGTTTGGGTGAGAAATAGGACCATGCCTAGCATAAATGTACCCATTCGGATGCGTTGGAATAGTCAGTTTGGTCGCATCAGGAGCAGGATGAAAGTTACACCCCTTTGCAACTTTACACTGCCTCCTTCTGACGATTTTTGGGGCAGCAGAAAACCTTTCACCACGGGTAAATGCCTCAGAGCTATAAAAAACTAAGAGAGGTTATTGTAGAGGCACTCTACATGATAGCGTTGCCTTAGACAAAATATTTCTAAGTGACACAGTTTTCAAGTAACATCTCGTCAAAGATTGCAGCCTTTTTGCACTTTGGACTCTTCAGGGATATCGTTGGTACAATGTAGCTCAGACTGTTTCGACATGTTTGGGTGAAAAACAGGACCATGCCTAGCATAAATGTACCCATCCGAATGTGTTGGAACAGTCATTTTGGTCACATCACGAGCAGGACACCAAAAATGCAAAAGTTGCTTTGTGCAACTTGACAACATTGACACTTTTTTGCAACATGACTCAAAGACTCAAACTGACCCCAAATGACTCAAAGTGACTTAAAATCACCTTGATTATAGAGGTCAAGGTGCTCCTTATCATTCATTCATTATGAGCGCCTTGGGAGAATGGTATATAAGTCATCATCATGATTGGGCGCCCTGGATCCAGAGTGTTGGAGAGATCATCAAATGGTGTCTAGTAGGGTGAGTTATGAGTTTGGTCGCATCAGGAGCAGGACACCAAAAATGCATAACATGATGATGTAAAAATGTGTACATATGTGTAAAAATGCAGGAGGAAATAAAAAAAGACAAACCTTACAAATTAATGTGCATACTTACAACTCAATGTAACATAACTTTACAAAATCAATGTGAATACTTATAAATTAATCCAATGAACCATCTAGATCTACTCTACTCTTTATTGTGTCAAGTATTGCTTCATGGTCAGACTCATGCACCTTCCACAATATTTTGTTCAAAGGTCTACCCCGATACTTTATCAAATGAACATTGCATGCCACGACAAGGTTCGAGTAATGAAGAATCTTTCGATACATGTCAAAGTCCTGAAATAGCTAAATATTAACACTCTTATGTGGGTACCTTCTAAGCCATGTTCCAGTAATAACCACTGATCCCTTAGGGTATTCGATGTTTTCTCCATCTGTAACAGGGGCCTCTAATTTCTTTTTCGCCTCAACACAATGACATAAGTAATAATCTGTTCCCTCTTCATTATCAAACCCTAATCCCTCAACCCTCAACCCTAATCTATCATCCGTCATCCCTCCACACTCTACTTTAACCCTAATTCATCGACCCTCAACCCTATCCCTAAACCCTTGACCCTCGAACCTCAACCCTCAACCCTCAACATCAAACCCTAATCCCTCAACCCTTAACTCTACTCCCTCAACCTTCAACCCTGATCCTAAACCCTAAACCCTCAATGCCAAATTCTAATCCCTTAACCCTTCACTCTAATCCCTCAACCCTAAACCCTCAACACTATACCTTAAACCCTAATCCCTCAACCCTAACCCTAAACCTTGTCCCTAAACCCTAATCCCTTCAACCTCAACCCTATCCCTAAACCCTTGACCCTCAAACCTCAGCCCTCGACGTCAAACCCTAATCCCTCAACCCTTAACTCTAATCCCTCATCTCTCAACCCTTACCCTAAACCCTCAACCCTCAACATCAAACCCTAATCCCTCAACCCTCAACCCTAATCTATCATCCGTCATCCCTCCACACTCTACTTTAACCCTAATTCCTTGACCCTCAACCCTATCCCTAAACCCTTGACCCTCGAACCTCAACCCTCAACCATCAACATCAAACCCTAATCCCTCAACCCTTAACTCTAATCCCTCGACCTTCAACCCTGATCCTAAACCCTAAACCCTCAACGCCAAATTCTAATCCCTCAACCCTTCACTCTAATCCCTCAACCCTAAACCCTATCCCTAAACCCTCAACACTATACCTTAAACCCTAATCCCTCAACCCTAACCCTAAACCTTATCCCTAAACCCTAATCCCTTCAACCTCAACCCTATCCCTAAACCCTTGACCCTCGAACCTCAGCCCTCGACGTCAAACCCTAATCCCTCAACCCTTAACTCTGATCCCTCATCTCTCAACCCTAACCCTAAACCCTCAACCCTCAACATCAAACCCTAATCCCTCAACCCTCAACCCTAATCTATCATCCGTCATCCCTCCACACTCTACTTTAACCCTAATTCCTTGACCCTCAACCCTATCCCTAAACCCTTGACCCTCGAACCTCAACCCTCAACCCTCAACCCTCAACATCAAACCCTAATCCCTCAACCCTTAACTCTAATCCCTCGACCTTCAACCCTGATCCTAAACCCTAAACCCTCAACGCCAAATTCTAATCCCTCAACCCTTCACTCTAATCCCTCAACCCTAAACCCTATCCCTAAACCCTCAACACTATACCTTAAACCCTAATCCCTCAACCCTAACCCTAAACCTTGACCCTAAACCCTAATCCCTTCAACCTCAACCCTATCCCTAAACCCTTGACCCTCAAACCTCAGCCCTCGATGTCAAACCCTAATCCCTCAACCCTTAACTCTAATCCCTCATCTCTCAACCCTAACCCTAAACCCTCAACCCTCAACATCAAACCCTAATCCCTCAACCCTCAACCCTAATCTATCATCCGTCATCCCTCCACACTCTACTTTAACCCTAATTCCTCGACCCTCAACCCTATCCCTAAACCCTTGACCCTCGAACCTCAACCCTCAACCCTCAACACCAAACCCTAATCCCTCAACCCTTAACTCTAATCCCTTGACCTTCAACCCTGATCCTAAACCCTAAACCCTCAATGCCAAATTCTAATCCCTCAACCCTTCACTCTAATCCCTCAACCCTAAACCCTATCCCTAAACCCTCAACACTATACCTTAAACCCTAATCCCTCAACCCTAACCCTAAACCTTGTCCCTAAACCCTAATCCCTTCAACCTCAACCCTATCCCTAAACCCTTGACCCTCGAACCTCAGCCCTCGACGTCAAACCCTAATGCCTCAACCCTTAACTCTGATCCCTCATCTCTCAACCCTAACCCTAAACCCTCAACCCTCAACATCAAACCCTAATCCCTCAACCCTCAACCCTAATCTATCATCCGTCATCCCTCCACACTCTACTTTAACCCTAATTCCTCGACCCTCAACCCTACCCTAAACCCTTGACCCTCGAACCTCAACCCTCAACCCTCAACATCAAACCCTAATCCCTCAACCCTTAACTCTAATCCCTCGACCTTCAACCATGATCCTAAACCCTAAACCCTCAATGCCAAATTCTAATCCCTCAACCCTTCACTCTAATCCCTCAACCCTAAACCCTATCCCTAAACCCTCAACACTATACCTTAAACCCTAACCCTAAACCTTGTCCCTAAACCCTAATCCCTCAACCCTCAACCCTAATCTGTCATTCGTCATCCCTCAACTCTAATCCCTCATTCCTAAACCCTAAACGCTATCCCTATTCCTAGACCCTCAACAGGCTCGATACTATACCTTAAACCCTAATCCCTCTACCATCGACACTCTTATTTAACCCTAATCCCTTGACCATTAACCCTATCCCTCAACCTCAACCCTCAACCCTCAACCCTCAACTCTCAACATTAAACCCTAATTCATCAACCCTAAACCCTAATCCCTCAAACCTAAACCCTATCCCTAAACCATCAACCCTCAACACTATACCTCAAACCCTAATCCCTCAACCCTCAACCCTAAACCTTATCCCTAAACCCTAATCCCTCAACCCTCAACCCTAATCCCTCATCCCTCAACTCTAATCCCTCATCCCTAAACCCTAAATGCTATCCCTATTCCTAAACCCTCAACAGACTCGATACTATACCTTAAACTCTAATCCCTTATCCCTAAACCCTCCAACCCTATCCCTAATCCTTATACCCTCCACACTCCACTGTAACCCTAATTCCTCGACCCTCAACCCTATCCCTAAACCCTTGACCCTCGAACCTCAACCCTCAACCCTCAACATCAAACCCTAATCCCTCAACCCTTAACTCTGATCCCTCGACCTTCAACCCTGATCCTAAACCCTAAACCCTCAACGCCAAATTCTAATCCCTCAACCCTTCACTCTAATCCCTCAACCCTAAACCCTATCCCTAAACCCTAACCCTAAACCTTGTCCCTAAACCCTAATCCCTCAACCCTCAACCCTAATCTATCATCCGTCATCCCTCAACTCTAATCCCTCATTCCTAAACCCTAAATGCTATCCCTATTCCTAGACCCTCAACAGGCTCGATACTATACCTTAAACCCTAATCCCTCTACCATCGACACTCTTATTTAACCCTAATCCCTTGACCATTAACCCTATCCCTCAACCTCAACCCTCAACCCTCAACCCTCAACTCTCAACATTAAACCCTAATTCATCAACCCTAAACCCTAATCCCTCAAACCTAAACCCTATCCCTAAACCATCAACCCTCAACACTATACCTTAAACCCTAATCCCTCAACCCTTAACCCTAAACCTTATCCCTAAACCCTAATCCCTCAACCCTCAACCCTAATCCCTCATCCCTCAACTCTAATCCCTCATCCCTCAACTCTAATCCCTCATCCCTAAACCCTAAATGCTATCCCTATTCCTAAACCCTCAACAGACTCGATACTATACCTTAAACTCTAATCCCTTATCCCTAAACCCTCCAACCCTATCCCTAATCCTTACACCCTCCACACTCTACTTTAACCCTAATCCCTTCAACCTCAACCCTATCCCTAAACCCTTGACCCTCGAACCTCAACCCTCAACCCTCGACGTCAAACCCTATTCCCTCAACCCTTAACTCTAATCCCTCATCTCTCAACCCTAACCCTAAACCCTAAACCCTCAACCCTCAACGTCAAATCCTAATCCCTCAACCCTAAACCCTATCCCTAAACCCTCAACACTATACCTTAAACCCTAATCCCTCAGCCCTCAACCCTAAACCTTATTCCTAAACCCTAATCCCTCAACCCTCAATCCTAATCTGTCATCCCCCAACTCTAATCCTTCATCCCTAAACCCTAAATGCTACCCCTATTCCTACACCCTCAACAGAATCGATACTATACCTTAAACCCTAATCCCTTATCCCTAAACCCTCCAACCCTATCCCTAATCCTTATACCCTCCACACTCTACTTTAACCCTAATTCCTCGACCCTCAACCCTATCCCTAAACCCTTGACCCTCAAACCTCAACCCTCAACCCTCAACGTCAAACCCTAATCCCTCAACCCTTAACTCTGATCCCTCGACCCTCAACACTATACCTTAAACCCTAATCCATATCCCTCAACCCTTAACCCTTAAAACTTAAACCCTATCCCTACACCCTCAACACTTGACACTATATCTTAAGCCTTAAACCCTCATCCCTAAAGCCTCAACCCTCAATCCTTAAACCTTAAACCCTAAACCCTATCCCTAATCCCTCTACCCTCAACACTCTAACCCTAACCTCGACATTAAATGCTAATCCGTTAACCCTAAACCCTAATCCTAAACCCTCAACCCTCAACCCTCAACACTATACCTTAAACCCTAATCCCTCAACCCTCAACCCTAAACCTTATCCCTAAACCCTAATCCCTCAACCCTCAACCCTAATCCATCATCCCTCAACTATAATCCCTCATCCCTAATCCCTAAATGCTATCCCTATTCCTAAACTCTCAACAGACTTGATACTATACCTTAAACCCTAATCCCTTATCCCTAAACCCTCCAACCCTGTCCCTAATCCTTACACCCTCCACACTCTACTTTAACCCTAATCCCTCAACCCTAAACCCTATCCCTAAACCCTTGAACCTTGAACCTCAACCCTCAACCCTTAATGTCAAACCCTAATCCCTCAACCCTTAACTTTGATCCCTCGACCCTCAACCATAATCTGTCATCCCTCATCCCTAAACCTTAAATGCTATCCCTATTCCTAGACCCTCAACGAGATCGATACTATACCTTAAACGTTAATCCCTTATCCGTAAACCTTCCAACTCTATCCCTTATGCCTTAACCCTCATGATGAATAGCCTTGAATGTAAAAAAATTTGAGTGGGACATAACGCGAGCGCGTTATAACGCGCTCGCGTTATGCCAAACATGGCAAAAGATAGACTTGCGGGAAAAAATGTAAGGTGAAACATAACACGAGCGCGTTATAATGCGCTCGCGTTATTTCTTGCTTTGGGAATCCCAAGCCTTGGGCTTGGGATTTGCTTTGGATTTCCAACCCAAAGGCTTGGAGTGCCTTATGAACAGTCACAGACGTGTTTTTCTATATTCTTCAAAATTTCACATAATTTCGTTCGTGCTAACCCTAAGATTTGCACGTGTTTCAAGGTTGAACAAATCAAACACATGGGTAATGTTAGGCTTTCTCTTAGCTATTTGACGATGTGATTTTTTTCACATTTTAACAATGTTAAGCCTTTCATCTTTAATTTCTTTTGTTTGTGTGTCTGTTTTTATGCAAAAACCACTGTTTGGTCTTTTTTTCATTGTAAAATAACTATTCATTCAAATTTCAAAAAAATTACATATTTAGAAACTAGACTCCATTCTACAAATATTAAAAAAATAAAAAAATTATTTTCAATTAGTTTTCAAAATTTATAGGGGTAGCACGGCCAAAATTCTATTTTTTAGGATGTGTCCACTTTAAAAATTAGTAAAAAATCAAATATTCATCAAAAAATTATCAAAAAAATCAGGCATAAACTACATGCTATTAGCTAATTTCTCACTAAAGTGATTTTAAAAATACCAAAAAAAAGTTGACCTTTTGAGGGAGCCACAAAACATGCTATGTTATGTTTTTTTGACAGAAACAACACCAATTTATGTGGCTCCCTATTTTGAACCCCTTAATCTATGCCATTTTCAAAACAAAATAGTAGTTTAGAAAGTAGACTCGGAGCACTACGAACATTGTTTTGGTTGCATCTCCAAATTTTGAGTGTAACTATGCTCAATTTCTCATCCAAGGCCAGTATTTCCTGATTTCAGAAAAAAAGTGGCCACTTAAGACCCCTTTTTGGCCCCCCATCTTCTTGCACTTACCCCATACATAAGTCAAAAGGATGATGAAGAGACAGAGACTGATGAGGAAGTCAAGAAACTGAAGAAGAAAAAGAAAACATCCATGGAATCCTCTGTCGGTAAACATAAAGAAGAAGAGGCAGAAGAATTTGTTGAAAGGTCCACTCTTTCTATTGATGATGTTATCAAGGCAGTCACAGTGGATGGAAATCTACAACCATTAACAGAATGCTACAGTCAATTATCTAAACATTTATAATAAAGCATTCATTGAAATTATTTCTCTAATTCCCAAAAGCCTAGAGAAGGAACTTGAAATGAGAATGCTAAGGCAAAGGACCTAGAGATCCAAGAATAGATTGCTATTCAACTCTATCCTTCCATTACCTCTCAACAAATGAACATGATCTTCAAGGATTGCAAGGATGAGTTCTGGAGCGAAGCAAGAATGAACCAGCTTATGCTTGGAGAGACTGATCAGGTGGCAAAAGAAATAGAAGACATCCTCCAGAATGCCTTAATGAGATTCAATCTCCCTGTTATAGAGGAAATAGATGAAGAACCCTCTACCATGGATATAGAAGGATTGAGTACATCGAAAGAAGAATCCACTGAGAAAAATGTAGAAGAGTCCAAAGAGATGGATAAGGAAGAGACTAAGGACTTGGATTCCTCTATTTCAGAAGAGGAAATTCATGAAGAATTTAACATGTCTCCTCCAGATGCCACTGTAGATTCAGGAACTGAAGGAGAAGGAAGAAAAGAGGAGAAGGTAAGTCAAGAAGAGGAGAGAAAGGGAAGAGAAGAAGAACAAACAAAGAAGATCTCTGATGACAACTCTGACACTGTAAGAGGAAAGAAGTCTCTGGCAAGAGACTGCAAAAGTAGTGAATAATTTCTTGACCAAGGAAATGATGGAGACAAATGAACCGGAATTGTTCCAAGTACCCCTCAATTTTGACTCCCTCTCTCTGGTCCAGAGAATGAAGGTAGCATCTTTTGCTCAAGCTAAAGCAAAAGAAAAGCTTCTGAAGTCTCACATGAAAGACTGTGAGATGATAGAGATTGCATCTGGTGTGTTGGAGAAGATCATGCCATCCTTCCAAAAGGGTCTTTTGGCCTCTTCATCTGGTAACTTGAAATCTCTTGTTAATTCTATTAGCACATATTTTGATTCTTTGGAGAAATCGGCTGAAGAGAAAGTTCGAAAAAAGTTTTTTAGAAAGAGATTCTCTGAAGTAAAAGGACTCATAGCAAATGATAGGAGAAATCTGGATATTGGGATAAAGAGCCTAGAAAATACTCTTAAAGATGGCAGAGAATTATACAAATTTTGTCTATCTTGGTCCACAGTGACAAACGACATTGTAAAGAAGGTGGAAGAACAAGAAGGTAAACTGTCAAGTTTATCTTAGAATTTTGATCCTCTCACCTCATTCATAATGAATCAAGAGTGTTAGGCTATTGTCATTATAAATGATATAAAGAGGCTTGAAAAGGAGAAGAAGAATAGAATAAGTAGGTTGAGTGAACTAAGAGGGATAATCATCCCTAAGTTAGAGGCAATGCATGAGGCCCTAACTGATGCTCAGACCACAGCCTAGACCAGTGATCCAGTAGACTTAAAGAGGTTAGAAGCTTTTGCATTTTTGTTAAGTGGTCACATCTCAATTTTGGATAGGATGAAGCAGAGTTTGGTGATAGAAGTTGTATAGTTGAAAACCACCTTTGCAGATATATTTAAGTATATGTAAGTATAACATGTATATATACTTATGCAGCTATGTATAGGTTGATTTTTGCATATTTTGGTGTGCGGACTCCACCCTTTGCCATTAATGTCAAAGGGGGAGTGAGAAGTAGTGAAAAATGAGGAATCCAACAAAGGGGGAGCTCCAGTAAAATGTACATAAGACAGAGCATCAGCCAAGGGGGAGTTTGCTATGACACTTAGTCATTTTTCACTAAGTGTTGCCATCAATGTGAAAGGGGGAGATTGTTGGCAAGAGACACTGTGTGGCTTCATGATTGTTGTCATTGATGGCAACAAAGTCTATCCCACACATCTGTAGAGCATAGTATGTCTCTACTGGAAGTTAGATTCAAGAGTGTTTTGGTCTCGTGAACAAGAATAGAGCATGTAGCAAGGTTTGACAATCAGGTCCGGATCTCTCAGAGGATGTATCTCAACAAAGTATGGACTTGGGAAAGTCAAGAGGAGTACCATGACTACTATATTCCAGATATTGAGCCTTCAGTGATGAAAAAGTATGAGCATCTAAGTGTTGGGTTCCTAACAGGAAGAACATCAGACTTTAATCCGGATAAGAAATTAATGATGGTCAAGTTATTTAAGAGATCATACATGGTTGACTGACTTGATTGATGACTTCTAACTCTATGTCTTGGATATGCATCACATTTTAAGCATGGATTCAGCTGACAGATCAGTGTTTAGTAAATATCTTGAGTATTCTGGTTGACGACTAGAAAGATGTTGAAATCCTTGGTGCAGATATATATAGTGTGCTAAAAGGGTAGAAAGAAGTGTGGAAGTAGTATTACAAGTTCGATATGTGACAGAACAACAGTACTAAAGAAGAGGAAGTATGCAATGCAGTAGATCAGTATATTGAGCCTAACCAGAAATGAACCTCAGCATATGTGGATGCCTCTCTTTAGTTCAAACATCTGGTTACCTTCTATATCCTTGTAGATAGTGAGTCTCTTGTAGGCAGTGACCCTCTTGTGAGCAGTGTGCTTAGGCATTGAGCCCTAATTGGCAAGTGCCATTTTGTACTTCTTATTCTTTTAACAAAGAATACAATCTTGGGTTAGTCACCCTGTGGTTTTTTCCTTAACAGGGTTTTCCACGTAAAAATCCTTGTGTTATGTGTGTTGATTTCTTTTCTACTCTCATGATTATGTATGTTTATATGTTTTGATACTGGACTAATTGATAAAGAAGAAAAGAAAGTTAAATATTTAAGATAACTGATTCACCCCCCCGCTCTTAGTTTTCTACCTTGTTTTCAACAAGTGAGACTTTCAGCCTTGATACTCGGGTAAATGTTAGCAAGTTCATTGAATTTAATTTATTAAATTTTATTTTTGAAATGCAACATTAACTAATTTAGTTTGATGATATTAATGAAATTTTAGGGTCATAGTGTTGATGTAGTTTTCAATGATTCTCCACTTACATATTACACTACGACATCTACTACCGGCGTATGCAACTAGTAAACAATTATAAATATTACATGTGAATAGAATTGTTATATCAATGGACAGCAACACTTGCTAGTGGTGGTGGAGTTCAAAGCTTCACTCAGGTAATAAAATAAATAGTTTAACTAATGAATTGTACTTACTAGATTTTTGTATTTTATATTCATATCGTTGATTACATTGTATTGAACATCTTTCAAACTCAAAGCATTACTAGACATTGCATAACTAATAACTAGATGTTGATAGATAACAAAATTTCAATTATAATATAGTTATTTGAAAAAATGCCTCAAATAAATGTGGTCTTATGGAATACCATGATAAATAGATGTAAATGATGTCATGGATGCCTCTAAAGTTTGCACAAGGAAAGCTTCTTCAACTCAATGATAGGGCCTTGGACCATTTTCTATGCTATGACTGCTATAACTAATTAGTAAAATGACTGTCACAAGGTGGTTGAGTAACTCTTTTGTATAATAGTCCTTTTGTAAAATGAATGATGTGTGTTATTGCTAAGTGGCAAACCCTCTTCCATTGTCATAGAAAGAAACATGCACGTTAGGTATTATCCAGAAAATTCTCAAGCATTGAATCTTGAATCACGAGCCTAATATATTTTAACAATGTTGTTTTATTTTTAGATGATGCAGGCTGTGAAGACAACTCCTGAAGTTCATAGGGCAATGGAGCATGGTGTGTCCTCTATGATTCATAGATCCATGCTTTTGACGGTGGTATGAAGCATATTAGTAAATTTCAAATTACATTCATTATTATAGTTGTTTATTTTTGAAAAATTAAATGATTATTGATTTGAAGTTTAATTTCTATTGGATGGTTTCTATAGGACATGACATCACCACAACCTAATCCTGATATTGAGGCAAATGAGGAGACAAATTTTTGGATAGCGGTAAGTGATTATTTTGTTAAATGTTTCATTTTTATAATTTAATTTCTATATATTAATGTCTATACTTTTTATTGTAACAACTACAGATCCATGAACAACTAAATAGGAGGAGTAGCCCTCGAGTTTGTAATAGACCACCCTCATACACGTCTCCATCCCCTTGAAGATCAAAGGCTTCCCATGATCTATTCTCTTCATCAGACAGAGGGGAATAACTTTTTATTGTGTTCCTTTGTTGTATGCATATATGGCATTTGTGGACATATATTTTGTATTGCATATAGTTAACAATGTATGTCTATATGGCATTCTTGTAAGCCTATATGGTTATTTTGTATATATGTTATACTTATATTGACAGATATTGATGTATGCCTATATGGATATTTGGTTAATACAAATCATTTTTGTTGATCATTATGTAATATGGAAAGGTGTAGTGCAGATCATTTTTGCATGCCTCTAGGTTTCAAAGTTTAATTGTCAAATAATCCATCCCAATTGATGATAAGAGAATTTGAGTTTTGGATTGAAAGTTTTAGTCTCTCAAAACTAGACATGCTTGAGAAATTAGAGAAAGGAAGATTGGTTAAATAGATAAATGGAAAGCAAGTTTTTTTGTTCACATAATGATCTACATACTATTTCACAAGCTTGTATGTTATCCTTAGTCACTCACATAGCAATGTACAACCTCATGCATAAGTCCTTGCATCATGTGCCACCTAAACAATGCCACTTGATCCAACACAAAGTTCATGGTTCCTTGCACCATGCATAATTCACATAGTGATAGGAATATTTTGCACAACTCAAAAGACACCCTATAAATCTTACACAACCCTTTGGATCATGTGTCATTTGTGCAACACTAAGGATCATGTCTCATAGTTTCACAAACAACTCTATTTAATTTTGCAAGTGACCAAGGGGATATTGCAATAATATTTATATGATAATTTTAGCATGGGACACCCCCATACCTTGTGAGTCTAAATGGTCTCTACAATCATTGTAGCTTAGCCTTTATGGCCATTAAACTCATGAAGGACTTGTGTTAGAGCTTGTAAAATGATTTTATTTTGAGTGTATATGCTTAAGTTTTAATATTGTTGTAGAGGACTATACATGGATCTGTTGGAATTAGGGATCTGACAACTGAGAGGGGGGGTGAATCAGTTGTCTTAAAACTTTTAAAGCATACTACATTTAATTCTTCTTTACCACTTCTTAATAGATTAATGACATAATCATGAAGTGAAAGAATTAATAATACATGAGAAGAAACATAAACAACACACTTGACACCAAGATTTTGACATGGAAACCCGGTTAAGGGAAAAAACCACGATGGGGGTTAACCCACAAAGATTATACTCTGTTAAAAGTATTACAAAGGGGAAGGCACATACCTTCGAGCTCATTGCCTAGAGCTCACTGCTCAAGAGAGGCTAACTACCTACAAGAATGATTACAAAAGGATTACATATTGTTTGAACTGATAAGTAGCATCTGCCAATGCAAGAATTCAGTTTCAGTTAAGCACATAATACTAATTTTACACAGTTCATTTTATTCTACCCTGTTTACTGCTCTGCCATAATCTAGACCTTAGATCTCTTCTCTTTCACACTTCTATCTACCTTTTTTGTACTTACCCCATCATCGCACATCATACCATGCCAATACACTCAAATCCCTCAGGTATATATATCTGCCTCAAGAAATTCAATCACCTTTCTGTCGGCATTATGAAGAACTCAACAAGCAATACAAGTACTATGTTCTATCTATTGAATCAATACATCAATATTGATGCATACCAAAAATAACACTTGCAGATCACCATACATGTCAGCCCCTAACATTATATTTCATACACAACTCATAAAAACACTTCTACTAGATCCACACAAGGATCTAACACAGGTCGGCCTGTTCTTCACTGAACTGTTCTTGTCATATTAGGATCCGGCACTCAGATGCTCATAAATTTTAATCCCTTTGTCACCAGAGGCTGAAATATGAGATTTGGATTGTTATAATTTTCCTCTACACTTCCTTAGATTCACAACATGTAGTAATTAACTAGAGAGATCTACTATCCAAAATACTAAACTCTACCATATACCCTGTTACTATCTATCTGGACTTGACAAAACTTGGAACTGACTTTTGGTATGATCTGATACTACACTACGGATGTGTGGAATGGACTTAGTTGCCATCAATGACAACACATGACATGCCTTGCAGTGTCTCTTGCCAACAGGATCAATATTATTTATGAGTTTCTTAATTGAATAGATTTCTTAATTCCTTGTTATTATACCATATTAGGATGCAAAGAGTATGTTTGTTGTCTTGAATAAGATAGTTGAAATCATATTCTTATGAGCACTTGATGACCATTGTGATTATTAAATGTAATTCCTCTTGCATATAAGGTGAGGTTATGAGAGTACATTGAGTCTTATCTAATTTGAGTATGCAACATAACATTGGGGCTATAGGCTTCCATAAGTCATCAGCAATCCCTTTGAGAATGTGGATAATATTATAAATGTATACTTTGCATCTCACCATGTTAATATGTATCATGTCATCACATTTACTAATTTGACTCTAATTCCATAAAGCAATTCCCTACCCAAAAACTTGTTAAGCTTGAAAGTCTTGTTACGACATTGTATTGATCTCGTAGAAGGTTGTGTACCACTACCCTAACTATTTGCAAGATTGCTATGAAATACAATAAGTAAGATAGGTGCATTGTAGATCATTACATAATGATAGTGTAGATCATTACATAATGATAGAGCCATGAAGTGTAGAGGGTTTCAAATATCATAGAAGTCTAAGTTCAAGCCTAATAACATAGTGACCTAAAGGTGGAAGAAGATAAGGGTTGAACAACATGGATATGACAATATGAAGACAATATTAAGGTTTAGGAGAGTAGCCTAATAGAGGTCTATTTCAAGCCTACTAGGGGTCTAAGATTGCAGTGATGGAATAATGCATTGAAGGACTAAAACAAACCCTGCAGAGATAATACTAGAGAACAAACTCAAGGTGAAGCAAGATAAAAGAACAAGTTGTTCATATATGATTGTGTTGACTACTATAAAAAGTATGTTAATAGCCATAAGATGCATGTTGACATGTGAAGACTATAACAATTATAGAAAAGGTATTGTGTGAGGATATCACTGGTACAATGTAGCTTAGACTATTTCAGCATGTTTGGGTGTGAAACAAGACCATGCCTAGCCTAACCATACCCATCTGAATGCATTGGAATAGTCAGTTTGGCCACACGAGGAGTAGAACGAAAGTTACACCCCTTTGCAACTTTACACTGCATGCATCTGAGCATTTTGGGGTAGAAAAAAAACTTTCACCATGGGTAAACACCTCAGAGATATAAAAAATTGAGAGAGGTTATTGTAGAAAGACCCTATGTGATCCCATAGCCTTAGACAAAATGTTTCTAAGTGATATGTTTTCTAATTTACCAAAAAATTGTCTTTAAGTCATATCCAAAAATGCTTTGGATGTTGCTCACGGTTCTGACTACCGATTCTCCTTCTTACCACATCCCTTTGATTCGGAGATACCCTTGTGTAATTAGATTCCAAAAGTCTTCAATTAGTGATCTTAATGCCTCAATAATTAGTTTATCTTTTCGTGGTAGTCTCCCCTAGAATGCCCATAATTCATTGGCATTGGTGTCCCCAATTCTTTAGCACCTTCCAGTGGCTCTTGATAAAGTTTTCCTATTGATTCTCAATGCTTGACTCATCTTTCTAATGAAATGATCCCTCCTTGTTTGACTACTTACTATAGTCGATGTAATGACATGCTGTGTTGCATTACTATCTTTTGTGCGTGAGGTGTTATCCACACTCTCATATGCACTCATTATATTCTTGACAATAGATTTTTCACTTGAATCCTCTAATGTTCTCAACCCAAGAATCTTCATGATGGACCTATACTTTATACTTTGCATCATTTCAACAAATAGTTGACATCTTGTGGTCTCATTTAACTTTTCAAAGAACAATCTCCAAATCTTGTGAGCATATCTTCTACAAGTGTGTTTTGGAATCTTACCTTCCATTGGCTGCAAAATATTCTCATTAATATAAATCAAATACTTTGGCTTTGTATTGAAAATTCTAGGTGGTGTTAAGATAGGTAAATTCATCTCAACATTAGGAATTTCATCAATATTTAAATGAGATGGGCTAGATGGTATACCTTCGATTGAAGATGGAATAGATGGCATACCTTGAGGTTGAGGTGGGAATGATGGCATACCTCCTTCCTCACATGTGAATGATGATGTACTCTCAACTTGAGATGTGGTAGATAGTGTCCCTACATGTTGACTTGCGGTAGAGGACATGTCTCCAACTACGGTATTCAAATCTCTCATAGCACGAAGTTTTTGCATTCATTCTCTTTGTGTTGCCAATACCATATCTCTTTTTGATGGTTGTGGTTCCTCTTCAATTGGCATGTCTTCATTTATCATGTCTAATTTCCTCTTCTCACGAAGTTCCCTCATAGCCGCTGCTTTTTTTGTATTCTAAGCTTCTATCTCTTCTTGTGTTGGTTTAATTATTGATCATTTCCTCAGGATGACAGAGAATTTATCTATAGCATGACAAAGAGACAAATATAAGTTCCTAAGAAATGAATCCATACAAATAACTGAAATATATGTCATTCAATCCTTCATACAAAATGTACATATAATCATCATGTAGAAGAGTAAATGTTACTCAACCAAAATAGGTACAAAGCATACAAAGCATTATTGCACAATGTTATTGCAGCCATACAAAGCATTATGGTACAAAGTTCACTTCAGTCCTATGAGGATAAGGACAAAGGAGAGTCACCTATTGAGGCTACAAGTGAAGAGTACATGGGACTTCATGTTGACTACAAGGTTGAAGATATGGGGGAGGCCTTACTGCTAGTGGCATCAAACTACCTACACTTACTTGCAGATAGAGATCATCTCCTCACACATGAAGATTCAGTTTGCATCCATGGGACAAATTTTAGGACACATGATAGACTTGATATTCACTTGGAGACGTCTCATGGGCTAGCACTTGTTGATAATCATCTAGTCATGAAAGGAGAGATGATTGAGATCGTGGGAGACATCACACTAGGGCATGAGGTAAGGAGTAATTTTCTGATGTATGACAACAATCACTTATCTTCACATTATCATGTTATGACTGATGGAGTCAGGTTGTCATTGATGCCAAAAAGGTGATGGAGTTCATTTGACATCATGTTGTTTATAAGAGACAGTGGTTTGATACAAATAACATGGAATGGTCTTCATAGTGACAGCTGTGGCATGATCTTCATTTGATCACAATTGTGTTGAGGTGTCTTTCAGGTTGTCATAGATGTTGGGATTGATCTTCATATTAGGACATCAAGATCATCAAGAGTTATAAAGAATAATGTTAGTTCATGTTTTGATAAGATCATCATCATATGTAGGGTTGACTTGATAAATGTTAGCTCATTGATAACATTCATGTATCAATCATACTCACTTTATTGGTGTTTCAAGTGCTTACAGGATCACAGGAATACATTGATGACACTATGTCTGCAGTAGATGCCTTCCTTGTTGGATGATCAGTTAGATGAAATCATGTTGTTAATTGATTGATGCTTCTAATAGTTCATATGGTCTGAATTGGTTGATGATAGCTCATGGCATAGAATCATAAGTTGGAAGGCATTTGGTGTGATCTTAGTTAAGAAATCAATGTCATGGTTCTTTTATTTGGTTGCAAAACAAAGTGGCAAAATATATTCAATCTATGCAGGGTTATGCAGGGTTATCTAGTGTTATCTCTGTGGTCATGGTGTGCAGATATCTCTGTGGTAATTGTTTCAAGTTGTAGCAGGTTAATTTCTTGAAATCCTAGTTCTAATGCACTAAATGTGTATCAAAAGGTTGTTTAAATCCTTAAAACCTTTGTTCATATTTACCCATCTACATTTGTGGCACTTTTGTTATATCCTATTGGTGACTTGTGATAGAGGGTTTACAACTTAAAATGTCACCATGTGGAGGGTTTAAGACCATGGGGCAACTAGCCCGTTTCCTCCTTTTCACCAATGGAGCAAGTCTTCTACATGCGTGGGCTTTCAATGTTTTTGAATTTAAAATTTTATCAACGCCAAAAGGTTAAGAGGGCACGGGTTTGTGTGAGCTCGATGCATTAAGAAAAATGCTATTATTCTTCCTTGAAAATTTGTGAAGAGTTTAGAAATTTTTGAAGCCCTGATCAAAGATAAATAGTTTCCTTTTTTAAAACTTAGTAATTTCCTTTTAAATCTTTTTGGTCGGTCCCTTATGTCATAAATTTAAGGAGTTTTTTTTAGTAAGGAGATTTTAATTATTTTTTCTAAATGAGAAAAATCTTTATGAAGAGATTTTTGTAAGGATATTGGAAGTTAGAAAAGAGATAAACATCAAAATTTTTTTGAGGAGATTGTTTTAAAGAAAAATTGGTGAATTTTTTATTCTGGAAGGATATGAAGAGTCTTGTTGAAAAGAATATGAAGATCATTTTTGCATAGAAGATGAGAAAATTTTTTGAAGGAGGTGAAAGATTGGAGAATACAAAAAGAATATTCAAAATGAAAATTGAAAAGAAATTGATTTTTTGCAGAGATGTAATTTGTTTGGTTTAGGATTTGTTGCAGGTTCTTTATGAGAAAGAAGTTGAAAGGTCTTCTTTCATCTCTAAGAGGGAATATGAATGGGATTTTGGTTTTGAAGATTGTAGAGGTCAGATTTAAAAATGCAAGAATATCAAGGAATATAAAAAGATTTTTATTTGCAGGTGAAAGGTTATTCAATTTGTATAAAATTGTTTTTTAGGTGCATTGATGAAATGTCTTGGGAGACAGAGATGAAAAATATAGATGATGAGAGATTGAATACATATAGTGTGTGTAAGGTTGCAAATCAATAATGAAGACAATTTTATGAAGATTCTACAAATGAGATATATTTTCCTGATCAGGTGATTTAGATAATTTCTGGATAAAAATATCAGAGCATTGGAATGATGAAATATATGTTGCAGATGAGTTGATTTGAATGGTACAAATAAGATTGAGCAGCAATCACTTCTTGCACATGAGATTTTTAGTTCTGATTGATTGAGAAATACTAGTGAGGCACAACAGTATGCCTGTGAGGCTTGTGGTCAGTGAGACATGTGTATATGTTAGTGAGACATTTGTAAGAAGTTTTTCATTTAGGCCAGTGAGGCAGTTTTGGAGTGGTTTTTCTACCCCTAATGGGTTTTCCACTCGTGCATATCTTGTGTTATGATTCATATTGATCTTCTTTGTATGTGTTTGATTTACTTATGAAGTTTTATTCTCTTTCTGCATTCACATTCATGTGCATATGTATTTGACAAATCAACGGTATCTTTCTCTCCTTTGTACTCTGCAAGTTAAAGTTTGAAAAAGATTTGAAAATTCACACAACACTGATTCACCCCCCCTCTCAGTGTTGTCCTTGACTCCTACAATGACAACCAAGAGGATCAGCCTTAAGGATTTTGATTTTTATGGGGACACTCATGTTGAACTTTGCACTTTGTTGTGACTAAATTATCTTGAGAACCTATATCAATTCCATGGCAACGTGACTGATTTATAGTATTTAACATGACACATTATCATAGAAATGGGAATGGAAACATTTGGTATACAAGGTTTGTATGAACTATCAACATGAATCTAATAATGTAGCATAACATGGATAATGATTGGATTAATCCTATTGGGATTTACTTGTATGATCTTGGCACCTATTCATTTGTATTTTAACTTGTTATGACAAGATAATAGTATTTCATTATGCTTAAGGGATTGTATATTTATATGTTGTAAGGATTTTTTCTTGTATAATTTGACATCACGATATGTTAAGGTCTATTTAATTCATTAAATTACACATACTTATTAAAGAGCTTAAGTGTAGAAAATATACATGGCACCATGTGAGATTGTAGGCTACATTCTTGATCATGATTGTGTCTATTTTAATTAATGTTGACCTTTGAGATATCTTTTATTATGCATACCATGAACTGATTTAAAACATAGTCTATTATAAGGACATTTGTGTGTGATGACTAAGCTCTTTGGGTAGTAAGAACTATGAACTATAAATGCAAAATGTAAGACATGTATGCAAAATGTGGAAGCATAGACAAGGCAGATGAACTATAAAATCAAAAAAGTGAGACTGATATAAACACAAAATATGTAAACCATACAAGTGATATAAACATGTATGATAAAGCATGATAAAGTAATTCAAATTGAATTAAGAAAAATGTAAAGAACATGCATGTAAAGACTTGACATACCTAAAAAATGGAGATTTGAATGGAGAGAGTGCCCAATTATGTAGTTTTTTTTCTTCTTTCATCAAACTCCTCAACAATTTGAGTTTTTCACCACTTGCTTCCTTTTCAACGTTAAATTGAATAACACTCAAATAGAATTAGTAACAACAATACTTTTAACCAATCTATAATGCTAAATTCCTACAATTCAATCACAATTAAACTTGCAACACTACAAAAATTGAAACTTGAATTGATATATATCAAATTTGATGGTAAAGCTATGTTATTTACTCTTTCTTAAGTTGGCAAAGAAGAAAAAAGTGGTGGAAAGTTCATGCAAAGGTGGTAGAATGTGAAAAATGTGCATGTGAACTTCTCAACAACATGAAAACCCTTTTTTTGTTGGAACATGTGCGTAAATAGAAGAAAACAGAGTATGTGGGCCTAGATCACAGGGGTCCAAGACTTTTTACTTTTTCTATAGCAATCCCAAATGCGCTCGCGTTATAATGCAGGCGCATTTTGGCCTGCTATAGAAAAATCTATATTATTCATGTAGACACCTAAAAAACATCTTCATCATCAAATTGACTCCCGACCTCCCTGAACATACCTATTTCCCTCCTAAATAATTAATTAAATTTTTATTTAATTAATTATCTCTTCATCACCTAATTTTTCATCATTCTATCTTCAACAATTGGATTAATTTTATTGATTCAATAGTTCAACCTTAGTCAAATAATTAAATAAATATGCAATATTTATTTGGTTAATTTCCCCTTGTCAATTAAACCCAATTAATTAGATAAATCACGTTTAACTAATTAATTCATCCTATTAATCAACCTATCCCAACCCTAGTTAATTAAATATCTATTATTTAATTACCTAGCCTATCCTACATGACCCTAGACCTAGGATTAATTAAATAAAACCTTATTTAATTAATCTAAACCTCCCATTAACCTATTCCCTAATTTTTTCCAGCCATATTAATTAGGCTAATCACCCTAATTAAGATGGTTAAACTTTGATTAACACCCTTCCCCACATCCCACAAATAAAAAATTGAAATATATCTCATATAAATCAATTTTTTATACACCTGTCATAATCCTCATTTAATACCTCTTACATCCTTACACATGTCATACCTCACTAATATCCACTCTTCCCCAAATAAATTTTAAATTCATTGTACCCTTCCCCATGTGAATTTTTAATTCACAAATAATCCATTACACTCCACCTCATTTATGAACCCCTCTTCCCAAGATGAATTAAAAATTCATCTTTATTCCTAGCCCTCCATTCTCTAAGATGAAATCTAGACCCTCCACATCATCTTCATCCTCCACCATTGGATCAAAATCTCCCCAAAATGCCTATAAATACAACATCCTCCAAGCCATTTGTCACCCAATTTTCTATGCAAAGTTATTATGCCAAAATATCATTTGAGCTGATTGATTTCTTGAGTTGCATTTGTGAGCTTGAGAGCATTTCACATATCATCATCTATTTAGAGTATATCTTGGAGCATTTGTGTGCAAGCTCCTTCACCCTTTTTGGATTGGGTCTTCATATTAAGGTATAATCTTTTGTTTTGTATGCATTTGGTTTTATATTTTACCTTGATTTGGATTCACTAATCACATTTGGCATGCCCAGTGGGACCCACAAGGTCTCAATCTAACATCTTGTGTGAGCTTTTGTTGTGATCAGATGTGTTTTTACAGGTTTAGCATTATCTCCCTACGTAGTGATGCCATTTAACCTGTATTTTGGTGCTATTTGCTAACTATAGTGGCACCTTCTAGAAATGACATTTCTTGTCCATTTTGATTCACCTCTTGCTTGTTGTTTGATTTTCTTGACATTTGCTATGTTGATTCCTCTTTGTTTTTGCAGGGTTTATTTAGGTAGAAGGGGATGCCATGCTAAAATCTCTTTAAGAATCAAACATACACTCTTGTTTTCATCTTGTTTTAGTTTTCACTCACTAGGTTATTTTAGTGCTATATGTTGTCTTCTGGATACCTAACAAGACTAACAAGACCCCTCTTATGCAGTCTAACCCCCTATTTGGTTGAAAGAACTTGTGTTTTGCAGCCCTGACCATTTTAACCCCATATCAGTGCCATTGGCACCTAGGGTGGTGCCATATTCCATAGTCGACTAGACCATTCAAACTCACATGTAGTGGTGCTTTGTTTCATGTATGTTAGCACCATCTTAAATTGTAGTGTTACTCTTGGTCTGTATTAGCGCAATCTATATTTTTGAGCACATTTTGTAGTATGGTGTAGCGCTATTTCTAGTTTTAGTACATTTTGTGGTCTGGTTTAGCACTATATTGTATTTGAGTGCTATATGTATGTATTTGTAGCGCTATTTTCTAAGGCAGTCAGGTTCTATCTCAGGTTCAGTCAGTAGCGCCATTGCAATCAACAGTGGCACCATTTTGGCTCTGTTTTAGTGGTATTTGCATAGGATAACCTCAGTTTCTATGCATGGATTTATTGTTGTTTGCAGGTCATCATCATCTATCCAAGATCATTATTCTAAGACCACTAACCAATTTTTGCAAGGTTTTTTTATTAGACAAACAAACATTTCAATTGGTGCTTAAAAAAGACCCTTGCATGTTAGTATACAAAACATTTCAATTGGTGCACTAAAATTGATCAAACAAACAACAAACAAACATCTTCATTGGCGCTCATAAAAAGAATCTTTGTGTGCCTTAGCATAGAAAAAATTTGATTTTGGTGCTCTAAAATTAACAAGTGCTTGCCAAAAAATCTAGGAACATTTCAATTTTGGGCTTAAAACGAACAACAAATGTGCATCATAACTCATTGGTCTAAAAAGAACCACAAATTTATATTTTCACTCATCTAAGAAAGAAAACAATCAATTGTGGGTGAAGTGTTTTATGATAGTGTTTGTGTTGTGAAAGTGTATGCTCTTCCCTCGCACCATTGGTGATCTTGGGAATCAAAAACTTCTCAAAACGCTTGCATAAATCACCCCAACATAATTGAAGAGCTGAAAAATGAACCTTGTTTAGTGTGATCCAAGTCCAAAAATACATATGCTCTCCCCTCGCATTTTCGTATAAACTTGGGGATCAAAAGTATTTTTGTGCTTGTGTTGCTTTTGTTGAACCTTTAGAGGGCCTGCCACCCCATTTTGAAAGGTAGGAGCGACCCAAGTGGCAACAAGCTAAAGTCAAGCTCTTTCGAGCTGCTATATAAAATAATGTGTTTGTGACGAAAGTCACAAGCAATAGGTGTTGTTGTGTCATACTGAAAACCAACATCCCCCAAAACCCTTTAAGGCACAACCCTTGAAGGCTGGGAGACTCCATAACAGAGAGTACTGCTGCCGCACATATGGCCACATGAATGAATGCAATTACTATGAACCATTGTTTTAGTAGCCCAAATCCTTCTATTTGTTGACGCAGAAGGGTAACCTTTGAAGTGGCCCCAATTCATGCAGTTCTTAGCTGAGGTAGTAGGGACAATCCTAAGGTTTGGTGGGGGGATGAGCCTTGGGAAACCTAGATCTTGGTATGCATCAGAAGTGAGTGCACTGTAATGGGGAGCCGGTGCTGCCAAGATCCTGGAGCTACCTACTTTGAATAAGCGTAGCTAGGGGATTCAACAAATATTGTCCTATCCTTGCCTTAGGTTGTCCAAAGTGCTTGTTTAAAAATATTACATCTTGGCTATTGTATGCTATTGTGCTTGAAGTGTTTTCAAAGACTTGCCAAGAAACAACAAAAAACCATTTGATCAAACTTCATACCCATAAAAATCTAAATTTGTCATCAAAATCCATCTTTTTTAGAGCTTCAACCAACACTAACCTATTTTAGTGCTATCTCTATCTGTTTTGGCACCATTTCTCATAAGTAGTGGCACTATTTACATACTAACCTACCTAAAACTTGGAAGAATTGTCTTGTGATCTTTAGCACCTGCCTATGCATTATCCATAATCACCTTCCCAAAAATCTATCAATACCCCATCCATTTCGATCCAAAGTTTCCCAATCATACCTCCATTTTGACCTTAGAGAATTAATCATTATCATTATTGGACCTCTTGTTATACCATAATCCACTCATTTCCATATCTCCTCATCCTCATTGATCTTTGCACACTTTTTGGACCAAACACACATCCTTTTACAAAATCATTCCTAAGCCCCTTTTGCTTCTTCCATTAAAAATATATCCAAAATCTTCTAAACATCCATCAAAACCATCAACCAACATCCAAACTTCATCAATCCTTGAGCTAAAGCTAGATCTAGATTTTATCCTTTTCATCATATTTTGCTTGAAAGGTCATTAGTCTACCTTTTAAGTAGAATAGTCATCCCTATTTTTGTAAGGTCATAAGCCTACCCCAAACCAAGAGAAACATCCATTTGTGCAACACTTCAAAACTAGATCTTACTTTGTGCTCATTTGTTGACTTCCAAAATCCATTTTTATAAACATCATCCAAATCCCTCATACCAAACATCGAGTTCATCTAAGGTTTCATCCCCCTAAACTCAACAAATCTCTTCCATCAAATCATCCCCAAACAAACCTCATTTTATCCTCCATCATTTTGGTCCAAATTTTTGTGAAAATCAATATCATCTTACCACCCTTAGGTTGACACTCTTTTGAGACTCATCTCTTAAAAGTGAAAATCTATCCAAACCACATCATAATTTCCTTCTACCTTTAGATTTATAAAAAACACACCCTCTTATCTAAATCAAATCACATTTCCTCACCACATCCTCTTTGGGTCCAACAAATCAATCCAAATTCTCTAAGGTCTCCACCTTTCATCCGCCTCAAAAACAAAATCACTTGCATGCCCATCACAAGATCTCAACACAAGACAAACCAAGAAATGGCTAACATTGGGCACAACATGGTCCAAGGGATGTCTTAAACCAATGAAAACAATATACCCATTGGCCAACAAGTGTTTAATATATCCTCGGTCTTTCAAATCCTGTCATGTAATCCCAATGAGAATCCCTTCCATTTCTTGCAACCACAACCACCACAACCACCCATCCAAAACACCCCCAACATCAACCAAATAGACCAAGATGTCCTAAGCTTTACATAAGACTCCGATAGCATGGATATGCTTGATAAAGTCCTAAGGTCGGATCCAAATAGATATCTTGACTATCTCCTCAAAATTGGTGCCCAACCACCCCACAACATGATATCATCCCAACCATCCACCTCTAACAACAATCCTACCACATCCTCTCAAACATCTACATCAAACACCCAACCTATCATCTCCCAAACTTCAAACCCGCTATATCTACCACCCCTACAACTTCTAATGTTACCACATCCACAATGCTCACTAACATATCAGTGGCATCGAATATCTCGAATCCCACCATCTCTCAACCCATTGTCACCTCTGCCACCATAACAAACGTAACCACTTCCATCCCCCAAATTACCTTGGGTATCCAAAGTAACCCACACACATAAGTGTGACCACAAGCGTACCTCAACTTAACTGTCAAACCATAGCCTAAATGAGACAATTCTTTTCACAACCGCCTCACAACACGACCAACCCATCCAACATCAATGCATTCCATGCCAACCCATCTAATGTCAACTTGTATAATTTCACATTCGTACAAAATCTTAATTCATCATCAATGTAACATAATCCCAATCCTCAAATACCACCCCATATGCTCCAACAAATCCACGATTATCAACAATATCTCACACAACTCAACCAAAAAACCACCCCACAATATCAACACACAATCCCACAAAATCAAAGCCTCATCCACCAAACTCAAACAAACCAACATCAAATCCCACCAAACCTCCAACATCTCATCAATCAACAAACCTATACCCCAGAACCACCACCAACCCCAGACCTAACAAGCATGGTACAAACTTTGATCCAAAAGGTAGACGATTTACAAACTGGGGGCAAGCGTAAACATTATTCTTTCGAGGATATTTGTCCCTATCCATTTGATTGAACACTATACATGCCCCCTTTTCCCAAAAATTTTGAAACACCCAAATTTGACAAGTATAAGGGAAAGGGAGAACCTAGGGATCATCTTAGGGAGTTCTACCTTGCTTTCCTCGAAGTCTCAAACAATGACACATATCTAATGAGACTTTTCCCTAGGAGCCTTGCAGTCAAGCTACTAAATGGTTTACACATTTTCTCCCGGGAATTAGGTCTTTCCTTGAGCTCGTGGAGAAATTTGTCAACCACTTCTACAATTTTGAACATGAAATATCCATGACAGACCTTTGCAATACCAAACAAAAGAACAGAGAATCTTTCACTTCGTTCTTGCAAAGATGGAGAGCCTTAGAAAAAAAACTCCCTTGGCCAATTATCGAGAAGCAATTGGTCACCATGTTTGTGACTAATCTAAACCAAGAAATGGGGTTCCATCTACAAATCCTTTGTGTATCTACCTTTGAAAAAGTCATTGACAAGGGTACTACCGTTGAAAGAGCCCTTTTTGCCAAGGGTTCGATCAAGCTATATGACAACAATCTCTATAGCAACAACAACAACAACAAGGTTAACATAAACATCCCCAACTCAAACAATAATAACACACAATCAAATGAGAAATCAAGCTTTTGTGGAAAGAACAAAAACACTCTCAACGACGGTGTCACCGATGTGAAGGTTGTCCAACATGTACAAAACCAAGCACCCCCAAGAATATACACCACCAATGTAAATATGCCAAAAGGTCAACCTAAAAAAAACAAACCTCAGAGACAATTTACACCCCTAGGGGAACCAATCGAAGATATCCTCGATAGATGTCTAAAGAATGGTGTAATAACTCTCCCACCTGTCAAACCCCACCAAGAAAGTGAACTCAAAGCTGTGTGGTACAATGAAAATGACTATTGTGACTACCACTACATTGTGGGACATAAAACATCTGATTGCATGAAATTAAAACATTGTATATAAGACCTTATCAAGCAAAAGAAAGTCAATCTTGAACAAGTCACCCAACCATCACCCAATGCCAATTTGGGAGCTTACAAAGATCCACTACCTAATCACAACAAAGCCTCATCTTCTAATCACGCCTACAACATCACCCCACCTCCCGCATCCTATGATTTTGTTGTAGGATGGATAGAACCATCATCCAACTATATCAACACCATCACCATTTGGGCTCAAGCACCTGATTGTGTTGTCACAACCCGTCGAGGCCGTGTATCCATCCGTACAGCTCCTATCGCTAATCAAATGCCTACACCCATGCCAAACCCTCAAACCAATCATCCAGCCACTCACCCTTCACCTGCCAATAAGTACAACCTCCTAGATCATCTAGGAAAGACCCCTGCACAAATCTCTATCCTCAAACTCCTTCACATGTCACCTCTCCACAAAGAAGTCCTCGATAAGGCTCTCATGGAAACCCAAGTCCCCACCAACTTGAATGTGGATTTATTCCAAGCCATGGTGGGCCATATTGCCTTGCCCCATCATCTTGCCTTCTCTGAAAAGGATCTTCCCACTTCCAAGAACTTACATAATGACACTTTACATATCGAAGTCCGCATCCATAAACATATCATCAAAAGAGTCTTAATAGATGGTGGCTCTAGCCTAAACTTGTGCACTCTAAAATTATTAAAACATGTGGGATATTCAGATGTGATTGTTGACAATAGTGAATGCATAACCATTAAAGTGTATGATGACACCGAAAGATTGTCTGAGGACACTATCAAACTCCCCATCCAAGTAGCGCAACAGATAATGGAAACAAAATGTCAGGTTCTTGATCTTGACCTCCCCTACAACATTCTTCTTGGCTGACCATGGATCCATGCCATGCAAGTTGTCCCCTCTACATTCCACCAATGTCTAAATCTCCCTCACAATGACACAGAAGTAAACATCTATGTCGACCCCTATCCCTTCTAGTACTACAATTTCTTGGAAGGACACGACCACACTTTCTGCCCATACAACAAGGGTATCACAAAAACCACCTCTCAAGCAGACCCTACAACATCCACTGACATCGCTACCACCTCATCGCAAGAACCTCCACCACCTGAGGTCAAGATCAAGCTTAGTGACATGGGATGTGGAGAATATGACCTACATGGTACCTTCTGTGTAGGAACCTTACCTAATCCTAAGATGTTCGGTGCCCCAAAAGAAGAAGACATTAATACAATTGTCATCAAATGTAAACTATCACCCACCTTTGAGAAGAAGCACCTTCTTGATCAAGACATGATTGAACCCTCAACCCTCAACCCTCAACCTTGAACACTATACCTTAAACCCTAATCTCTTATCCCTAAACCCTCAACCCTCAACCCTAATCCCTCAAGCCTAAACCCTATCCCTAAACCCTCAACCCTTAACCTTAAACCCTAATACCTTAATTCTAAACCCTAATCCCTCAACCCTAAACCCTAAACTCTATCCCTAAAGCCTCAACCCTCAACACTTAAACCCTAAATCCTAAACCCTATCCGTAAACCCTCAACCCTCGACACTATACCTTAAACCCTAATCCCTCAACCCTTAAACCCTCAACCCTTAAACCCTAAACCCTTTACCCTTAAACCCTAAACCTTTGAACCCTAAACCCTTATCCAGCCCTCTCCTCTACTATCTGCCTCACCCCCATCTCTCCCCTATCTTTCTCACCCCTCTCTCCCTAGGTTGTAGGTCTCTTACTTGTATATCTCTTAGGGCTTTCTAGATATTCCTATTCCTCTCCACCTGTCTCCCTCCTCCTTACCCATATTTCCCTCAAGCTGTCAACTTCACTCTCTCATTTTCTCCTATCTCTCCCATCACCTCTCTATCTCCCACCTCTGTCTCCCCCTCACCTCTCTAATTGTCCCCTCTCTATGTCTCTCAGTCACTCCTTGTCTGCCTCTCCATCCATCCTTAGCCATCTAGGTCTCTCACTTAACCCTAAACTCTAAACACTATCCCTAAACCCTCAACCCTTAAACATTAAATCCTAAACCCTATCCCTAAACCCTCAACCCTCGCCACTATACCTTAAACCCTAATCCCTTGAACCTAAACCCTAAACCCTATCCCTAAAGCCTCAAATCTCAACCCTTAATCTTTAAATCATAAACCCTATCCTTAAACCCTCAACCCTCGACACTATACCTTAAACCATTATCCCTCAAACCTAAACCCTAATCCCTCAACCCTTAAACCCTAAACCCTAAACCCTTGACCCTCAAACCCTAAATCCTTAAACCCTTGACCCTTATCCACCCCTCTCCTCCCCTATCTACCTCACCCCCATCTCTACCCTCTCTCTCTCACCCCTATCTCCCTAGATTGTAGGTCTCTCACTTGTATATCTCTTAGGGATCTCTAGATATTTCCCTTCCTCTTCACCTCTCTCCCTCCTACTTAACCATCTTTCCCTCAAGTTATCAACGTCACTCTCTCATTTTATTCTATCTCTTACCTTTGTCTCCCTCTCACCTTTCTTCCTCTCCCCTCTCTATGTCTCTCAGTCACTCCTTGTCTGCCTCTCCATCCATCCTTAGTCATCTAGGTCTGTCACTTAACCCTAAACCCTAAACCCTATGCCTAAATCCTCAAACCCTCAACCCTTAAACCTTAAATCCTAAAACCTATCCCTAAACCCTCAACCCTCGACACTATATCTTAAACCCTAAATCCTGAACCCTATCCCTAAAGCCTCAATCCTCAATCCTTAAACCTTAAATCCTAAGCCCTAAACCCTATCCATAAACCCTCTACCCTCAACACTATACCTTAAACCCTAATCCCTTATCCCTTAGCCATAAAGCCTCAACCATCAACCTTTAAACCTTCAATCCTAAACCCTATCCCTAAACTCTCTACCCTCAACACTATGCCTTAAACCCTAATCCCTCAACCCTTAAACCATCAACCCTTAAACCCTTAATCCTTCAAACCTTAAACCTTTAAACCCTAAACTCTCAACCTCTAGATACCCTTAAACACTATACCCTATACACTTAACCTTGGACACTCAACCTTGAACATTATCCCCAAACCTTCAAACCTCTACCCTATACCCTATACCCTCAACCCTATACTTATGCATAAACCCTCAACCGTCATCCATATGCCTTATACCGTTAACACTAAACCCTAAACCATATATCTTAGACAATCAACCTTGAACATTATCCCTCAAGTGTAAACTCTCAACCCTCTACCCTATACCCTCAACCATATACTTAAGCCCTAAGCCCTAAATCCTCAACCCTATACCTTAAGCTCTAAAACCTACACCCACAAACCCTCATCCCTATACCCTATAACCTCACCCTTATACCCTAAACCCTAAATATTGTGCCTCAACCACCCTATAATTAAAACCTAAACCATACACTCTCAACCCAAGTCACCCTATGCCTTATATATGCTCAATCCATATCGTAAACCCTAAACTCGATATCCTAAACCCTAATCCCCATACCTTACACAATTAATCTTATACACTCAACAAGCTGAATATTATCCCTCAACTGTAACCCTCAACCCTCAACCCTATATCTTCAACCATAAACCCAAAAACCTCAACCCTCAACCCTAAAAACTCTACGGGCTTAGGTCCTTATATACCCTAAACCCAAAACCCTTACATACATACATACATACATACATACAAGCATACATATATACATACATAGATACATACATACATACAGGAATACACACAAACATACATACATACAAACATGCATATATATATACATACATAGAGGCAAGCATACATACATACAACCATACATACATACATACATACAAGCATACATATATACATACATACATACATACATACATACATACATGCATGAATACAAGCATACATACATACATACTTAATAACCTTGAACATAAAACATTCCAAGTTTGACATAACGTGAGCACATTAGAATGCGCTCGCGTTATGTCAAACTTCACATACATTGGGCAAACTTCTATGAAAAGGAAAAAATGCAAAACAAAACATAACGCGAGCACACTATAACACACTCACATTATATTTTGCTTTTGATTTCCAACCCAAAGGGTCAGAGTGCCTTTCCAATGTGCAAAGACGTGTTTTTGCATATTCTACAGGATTTCACATAATTTAGTTCGTGCTAACCCTTAGATTTCCACGTGTTTCAAGATCGAACAAATCGAACACTTGGGTAATGTTAGGCTTTCTCTTAGCTATTTAACGATGTAATTTTTTTCATATTTTGACAATGTTAAGCCTTTCATCTTTAATTTATTTTGTTTCTGTGTCCATTTTTGGGCAAAAACTAGTGTTTGGTCTTTTTTTCATTGTAAATTAACCATTCATTAAATTTAAAAAAAAAAACATTTTTAGAAACTAGACTCCATTCTACAAATATTAAAAAAAAGTGATTGTCAATTAGTTTTAAAAATTTATAGGGGTAGCATGGCCAACATTCTATTTTTAGAATGTGTCCACTTTGAAAATTAGTAAAAAATCAAATATTCATTAAAAATTATCTGAAAATCAGGCATAAACTACATTTTGTTAGCTAATTTCTCACTGAAGTGATTTTAAAAATACCAAAAAAAAGTTGACCTTTTGAGGGAGCCACAAAACATGTTATGTTATGTTTTTTGACAGAAACAACACCAATTTTTGTGGCTCCCTCTTTTGTATCCCTTAATCTATACCATTTTCAAAAAAATAGTAGTTTAGAAAGTAGAGTCGGAGCACTACGAACATTGTTTTTGTTGCATCTTAAAATTTTGAGTGTAACTATGCTCAATTTCTCATCCAAGGCCAGTATTTCTTGATTTTAGAAAAAAAAAAGTGGCCACTTAAGACCTGTTTTTCACCCCCATCTTCTTGCACTTACCCAATATTTTGTTACAATGTTTCCTCAATAGACTTGATGAAGAATCCAGTCTTCCAAAGATGAAATAAATACATTGAGATATGTTATCATTTCATAAGGGATCTAGTAGAGCATGGAGAGATTGAACTATAGTTGTGTATATCTGAGTAATAAATCACTAATATATTTACTAAGACATTGTCAAAAGAGTGTTTTGAATGCCCAAGAGAAAATCTAGGCATCATGGATAGCTCCAAAAATCAACTCTAGAAGGATAGATCTAGACAACTCTAGAAAATAGGCTTAGAAATTAGCTCTAGATAGTATATCTAGAAACTAGCCATAGAAAACTCCAAAGATATAGAATGATTATATGTATGCATAATATGTAGCTCTAGATTAAAGGGGAGTGTTGAAAAATTTATTCTGGAATAGGCAATAACTCCACCTACCCATTAGAGATCTTTTGGGGATCTCCTTCCTGCCGCCCTATCTAAAGAGTTAATGTTGTTTTCTTAAAAGTAAGTGCTAGAACAAGTGTTATCATTGATGTCAACATGTTTGTGTTGTCATTGGTGCCAACTGTATCTTCTAATATTGTTGTTTGTTGAGAGATTGAGTTGTCATGTCAAGAACACTATTTGAGGTTTTGCTCCGCATTTCCTCTATGTTAAAGACTAGAGTATGAGATTTGGATATGTTTTAGAAAAGTGTTTGAAGATGCTAAATCCTAAATTTGGTGGTCCAGATCATTGTGCAGAAAAATTCTATTCACCAGTTTGAAGACTATGCATGACAGTGTTTGTAGTGTGACAGGGAGAAAGTATTTTGCTCTATAGTTTTGTTTCCGGTCTTGTGGTCTTTGAAATATGCTTATAAGGTCCTTATCTATCTTCATTCCAAAGCATTTGTGGTTTGGTGCTCTGAAAAGTAAGTTTTTGATTAGCAGAGTTCGACAGTTTTTTATGAGAGCAGTTTGTGATCTATCTTCAAGTGATATTTGTTGTCCTCAAGTAAGATCTATTGTGGTTGGATTTCTTGGCTTCTAAATGATTCTGTGATGTTTGTGGATGTTTGATGAATGCATTGAAGGCATGTGCTTGATCCGCATGATGTAATGAAGCTCTTGGAAGCATGTGTTCAAGTGTTCTTGATGATTGCACTAGTTTAGCCAACCTGGATGTAAACATTCTTTGCAGATGTATTTCCTGAATTGTAGAAGCGTGTTGTACCATGTGAAGATGTATTTGAGTCCAAGCTAAGGCATGAAGTGTTTCTCTTTCATTCATTTTCTCTGCAAGTTTATTTAGGTCTAGTCCTAATTTGATTATGTATGTATGCCGACCTTGGAGATAGTTCCAATGGTTGTAGATTGTAATGCCGACCTTGATGTACATTCCAAGGTTGATGACTTGTATAAATATATGTAATGAAGTCATGAGTGATGTCTGATGGTATGAAGATGAGAAGATAAAGTGTGTTTGTTGTAAAGGTAGCAAAGGAGAGATATATTACGCTTCAATGGAACTGAACTCAAGCATGTTGTAGATGCTACTATATTAGTTCATGGCAGTGAGCCACCCAACCTAGTAGTGAGCCAACCCTCGGTAGTAAGCCACCCTTTGGCAGTGAGTCACCCCTTGCAGTGAGCATTCATTTGGGCAGTGAGCCCTAAGGAAGTGAGCCTCTTTGTTATTTGGTATTGTTAGTACATTATATTATGAGCTAAGACTCACCATGGTTTTTCCCTATTTAAGATTTTTCACGTAAAAATATGGTGTTCATGTGTTTATGTTTTGATTCTAAAATTTATGTTTAACTTTCATAACAGTTTAAGGAGGTAGAGCAAGTAAATGTGAATGTGATTTTTGATTTAAAGAGGATAAAATTTTTGATACAATTGATTCACCCCCCTCTTAGTTGTCTTGTTCTTTTCAACAATTGGTATTAGAGCAAGGTTCCTTGGAAGAAATCCTAACATCTTAAGGTAGCTTTGGGATGTCACATAAGAAAGACATTCCTCAGTTTGATGGATTTGACTATGCCTACTTGAAGGTACGAATGTAAAGTTACTTTATTTCTATTAGTTATAATGTCTGGAAGATGGTTGAAAGTAAATATGTAATACCTAAAGGTGGTCCAAAGACTGATGAAGAGATTAAGTATTACGAGACTAATCACAAAGCTAAAAATGCTCTATTAAATGCTTTGTCTGACATTGAGATGGCAAAAGTTGTGGATCTAGAAACTGTTAATGAGATCTAGGACAAATTGAAGACCATCTATGAAGGTGATCAATCAATCAAGAAGGCCAATTTGTAGAACTTGAAGACCACATATGAAACCATGTGAATGGGTGAGGATGAGAACATAACAAGCTACATACAGAGGATTGATGAAGTTGTCAGTAGCATCAAGGGTCTTGGTGGAAAGTTAGAGGATGCAGATGTTGTAGATAAGATACTCAAAACTCTTACAAGATCTGATAGTCACAAGGTATCTGTTGTTGAAGAATTGTTTGATATGGGCAAGCTTACAAAAGATTAATTACTTGGTAAAATGACTACCTTTGAGATGAGAGAGCTTGGTACTACTGATGGCCCTGTGAAAACTGAAATTGCTTTTAAGGCCAAGGGAGAAAAGACTGCCATAAGATTAGATAAATATGCTGTGGAATTTGATGAAGAAGATTTTGAATAACTTGAGGAAAAGTTTGCAAGTAGAATAAAAAGAGGCAATAGAGGAAAGTTCAAAGGTAAGTTACCTTTCAAATGTTTCAATTGTGGTAAAATTGGTCACTGTGCATCGAGATGTCCTGACAGAGCATTGAAGTTTAAAAATAATTAAAGCAAAGGAAAGATGGTAAGAAAGAGTTATTATGTTAGAGATGATGATGGTGTAACTGATGATGAACCTGATTTTGATGATGGTAATAGTAGTGAATGCTTGTTTATTGCACTTAGAAAAGAATGTATTTCTGCTAACCTTCCTAGTTGTATGAAGGAAGGAAGTTCAGGAGAGTTATCTGCATTTCATGCTGAAAATAAAGATGAATGGATCATTGTGAGTAGATGTTTGAATCACATGACATGAGACAAGAGTAAGTTTGTTAAGCTTGAAAAGTATGATGTAGGATAGGTTAGGTTTGGTGATGATGCAGCTGGTAAGATTTGTGGAAAAGGATCTATTACTTTTGATGGAAAGCATAATACAGATGATGTTCTTTATGTCAAGGGTTTAAAGCATAATCTTCTAAGTGTTAGAAAAATGTTTGACAAAGAGTAAACCTTATGTTCAAGGACAATGGGGGTGAGATAAGGAAAAGTTTTAGAACTCTAATTACTACTAGTAAGAAAACTCATGGTAATGTCTATCATTTGAAAGGTACTAAAAATTGTTGCTTGTTCGCTAAGATAAATGAAATTTGGCTATGGCATAGGAGAATGTGTCACATTAACTTCAATAATCTGGTAAGAATAATCATTGTTCAAGATGTGAGAGACTTGCCTAAGATTGTAAAGCCTACCAATGTTATGTGCAAAGAATGTCAGTTTGGGAAGATGACAAAGACTACTTTCAAGAGCAAAGAAGAATCCTCTATCAGTTTGCTGGCATTGGTGCATATCGACCTGTGTGGTCCCACAAGAATAAGAAGTCTACAAGGTGAAAGGTATTTCATGCTTCTTATTGAAGATTTTTCAAGAATGAATTAGGTTACTTTTTTTAGAGAAAAAATAGAAGCATTAGATAAATTCAAGGCATTCAAAGCTATGATTGAAAATTAGTTGGATTTGAGAATCAAGTGCTAAAGGTCTAACAAAGGTGGTGAGTTTACATCAAGTGAGTTTAATGCTTTTTGTGAAGAACATGGAATAAAGAGACATTTGTCTGTCCTTGGCCTCCTCAAGAAAATGGAGTGGTTGAAAGGAAGAATGGAATTGTTCAAGAAGCTACTATTACAATGATTAAGGAAGTAGACCTTCTGAAAGATTATTGGAAAGAAGGAATACACACTATTGTCTACATTCAAAATAGAGTGCAAGTCAGAGAAAAAGAAACAAAGACACCTTATGAGTTGTGGTATAGTAGAACTCCTACTATCAAATACTTCAAATTTTTTGGAAGCAAATGTTACATCAGAAGAGATGAAGAATTAGGAAAGTTTGATAAAGGCATATTCCTTGGGTACTCAACTAAGAGCAAGGTTTATTGGTGCTATAACAAAAGACTGAGAAAGATAATTGAAAGTGCAAATGTGAAGGTAGATGAAGATATGCAATTAGATGGTTATGAGTTAGATGGATCTGCTGATATAGAAAAAGGTTAAAAAAGACAAAGAAAAGGAAGTTTAGAATGAAGTACAATCTACTCCTAAAGAAGAAGAAGATCAAGCTAAAACTCCAGAAAAAGTTCCTAAAACTCCCAAGCATGTGCAAAGAGATCACTTTGAAGATCATATTATTGGTGACAAAAGGAAAGGTGTGTTGACAAGAAGTAGAATTGTAGAAGAACAAGTAAATCTATGTCTACTTTCAAAGGTGGAACCTAAAATAGTAAATAAAGCATGCAATGATGAACATTAGGTTAAGAAAATGGAAGAAGAATTAATGCAGATTGAGAAGAACAAAACTTGGGAACTCGTCCCTAGACTTGCAAACAAGAATGTGATTGGAAAAAGGTGGGTTTTCTAGAAATTGAATGAAGTTGAAGAAGTTGTGAGAAACAAGGCAAGGCTTGTGTGTAAAGGCTACTCACAAGTGGAAGGAATTGACTATGAAGAGACCTATACTTTGGTGGAAAGAATGGAAGCTATCAGAGTATTTTTGGCATTTACAACACACAAAAATTTTAGGGTAAATCAGATAGATGTGAAGTCCACTTTCCTAAATGGTGACCTAGAAGAAGAGGTCTACATAGAGTAACTGGATGGGTTCTAGTTATCAGACAAACTTGATATGGTATGTAAATTGAAGAAGGTTTTGTATGGATTGAAGCAAGCTCCCAAGGCTTAGTATGCAAGACTAGACATGTATCTGTTACAGCAAGGTTTCAGTAAAGGGTCCGCAAATAGCAATTTGTATATCAAGGTAAGCAAAGATCAAATCTTGATTATTGAGGTCTATGTGGATGATATCACATTTGGTGGAAATCAAGAGATGTGCAAGAATTTTGTAAATGAAATGTAAAATGAGTTTGAGATGTCAATCTATGGTGAGATGAATTTCTTTCTTGGACTGCAAATCAATCAGACTAATAAATGCATCTTCATTTCTCAATCAAAGTTTGTTAGGGAATTGTTAAAGAAGTTTGGAATGGAGGACTCTAAACTGGTATGCACTTTTATACCATTACTGGCTACAAATCAAACAAGAATGATGAATCTCCTAAGACTGATTAGAACAAGTACAGATCAATGATTGGAGGACTATTTTATGTGACTGCTACCAGACCAAATATCATGCATGCAGTCTGTCTTGTGGCTAGATTTTAATTAGATCCCAGAGAATCACATGTGATGGCAATAAAGAGGATATTCAGGTACTTGAAGGGCACTTTGGATAATGGTTTGTGGTATCCTAAGAACAATGACTTCTCCCTAAGTGTATATACAGATGCAGATTGGGTTGGATGTGTTGATGATAGGAAAAGCACAAGTGGAGGTGCATTCTTCCTTGGAGATAGGGCAGTATCATGGCATTGAAAGAAATAAGAATCAGTTTCCTTTTCTACTGCAGAGGCCGAATATATTGTTGCAGTATCATGCTACACTCAGGTGTTGTGGATGACATAGACCTTGAAGGATATCAAAGTTGAGCATGATGAGTTGATTCCTATTCTTTGTGATAACACAAGTCCCATAAATATTTCAAAGAATCTAGTGATGCATTCAAAGACAAAGAACATGTCAATTAAGTATCACTTTTTGAGAGAGAAAGTTGTAGAGAATGAGGTGAAGCTTAAGTATGTGCCTACAAAAGATCAAGTTGTTGATATATTCACTAAGGCTCTTCCAAAAGACACATTTGAGTATCTCCAGGAGATGCATTAGTCTAATATGCCTCAAAGTAGATTTCTTTTTGGACTAATGATTGGAGATTACCCCTCAGGGGGAGCACGTAGTGATCTGAGATGATTGTTGTAGTCAGGGGGAGTAAAGAATGATTCTAGATTTGATCAAGAGCAATAGTGTGCAAGTATGTGTATTAGAAGAGATGTGATGCCCTTTGCCATTGATGATAAAGGGGGAGAGCGATCATGTGAAGAACTCAAGGGGAGAAAGAGTTCAGATGTGTAAAGAGAAAGGGAGAGAAGATGATTAATACAGAATCTTGTCTTGATGGTTTTATAGTTTGTCACATCAATGTTGGCATCAATGATAAAGGGGGAGATTGTTGCAAGTATGTGCTAATAGGTGTTGTCATTGATGTCAACATATTTGTTTCATCATTGGTGCCAATTGTATCTTCTAATATTGTTGTTTGTTGAGAGATTGAGTTGTCATGTCAAGGACACTATCTGAGGTTTTACTCCGCATTTCATCTCTGTTGAAGACCGGAGTATGAGATTTGGCTATGTTTTAAAGAAGTGTTTGAAGATGCTAAATCCTAAATTTGGTGGTTTGGATCATTGTGCAGCAAAAGTTCTATTCACCAGTTTGAAGACTATGCTTGGCAGTGTTTGCAGTGTGATAGGGAGAAAGCATTTTGCTCCGCATTTCTCTGTATTTTGGTTTTTGATCTTGCGGTTTTGGACATATGATTATAAGATCCTTAGCTTCCAAAGCATTTGTGGTTTGGTGCTTTTAAAAGTGATTTTTTGATTAGCAAAGTTTGACAGTATTTGATGAGAGCAGTCTGTGATCTATCTTCAAGTGATATTTGTTGTCCTCAAGTGAGATCTATTGTGGTTGGATATGTTGGCTTCTAAATGATTCTTTGATGTTTGTGGATGTCTCCTAGATGCATTGAAGACATGTGTTTGATTCATAAGCTGTAATGAAGCTCTTGGAAGCATGAGTTCAAGTGTTCTTGATGATTGCACTAGTTTGGCTAACCTAGATGTCAACATTATTTGTGGATGTATTTCCTTAATTGTAGAAGTGTGTTGTGGCGTGTAAAGATGTATTTGAGTCCAAGCTAAGGCATGAAGTGTTTCTCTTTCATTCATTTTCTCTGCAAGTTTGTTTAGGTCCTGTCCTAATTTGATTTATGTATGTATGCCGACCTTGGAGATAGTTCCAATGGTTGTAGATTGTAATGTCGACCTTGATGTACATTCCAAGGTTGATGACTTGTATAAATATATGTAATGAAGTCATGAGTGATGTGGGATGGTGCGAAGATGAGAAGAAAAAGTGTGTGTGTTGTAAAGGCAGTGAAGGAGAGATATATTGTACTTCAATGGAACTGAACTCAAACATGTTGTAGATGCTATTATATCAGTTCATGGTAGTAAGCCACCCAACCTAGCAGTGACCCAAACCTCAACAGTGAGCCACCCTTTGGCAGTGAATCACCCCTTGTAGTGAACATTCATTTGGGTAGTGAGCCCTAAGGCAGTGAGCTTCTTTATTATTCGATATTGTTACTACATTATATTGTGAGCTAACTCACCGTAGTTTTTCCCTGTTTAGGGTTTTCCACATAAAAATCTGATGTTGAAGTGTTTATGTTTTGATTTTGCAATTCATGTTTAATCTTCATAACAGTTTAAGGAGTTAGAGCAAGTAAATGTGAATGTGATTTTTGATTTAAGGAGGATAAAGTTTTTGATACAATTGATTCACCCCCCTTCAGTTGTCTTGTGCCTTTCAACAATTTTTCTGACTTGACAAAACATATTGAATGCTGGTTAGTCTCCTTGAATGTAGGTAGGTGAGTTTGAATTTGTGGGTGAGTGGCAAGATTTTTGGCAAGACAAGAAAAGACAGAAAATAAGAATGAGAATAGAGAACTATTAGAAGATTGTATGCAGTGTAGCAGAACAAAATTAAGAGAAGAATATAGTAGAGACAAGATACATTGCAGCAACAATAAGAAGAATATCAAAAGAGAGAGTGCAGAGAGAATAGAACCTCCAGAAAGTGCAGGAAGCTCCAGACAGAACAGCATCTCCAGAAAGGCACAACGAACAGTGAATAGCTCCAGAAGACCAAAGCAGTGAGCAGCTACAGATAGAGAAGGCAATCTTTGTAGAGCAAGGAAAAACAAAGTTATAGCTCTGTAATTAGTTTGTAAAAAGTTTTTGGATATAAAATATTTCTGAATATAAATATAATTCTTGTTTATGTTTTATCTTGTACGCTCTCTGTTTCTTTTCTTCTCTCCTACATAGAACTTTGTGGGCAGCGCTTCCAACAATTTCCACTAAACTAAATGAAGCCAATAGAAACAAGAGGAAAAGAATTTTGAACGAATAAAAATGCAACTGTTTGACCGCACGTCTATTTTAGAAACAGCTGATCCCAAGGAAGGACAAATAGATTCTATAAAGTATAATAAATTGAATTATCACATTTCGTAACAGAGGTACCTGTTGCACTTCTTAATAGAAACACCTTTTAATGGCCGATAAAGGTGCTCCAAGAATACATATGGATATGAATATAGATACAAAGGAATATAGGTGAATATGACACTATTCTTGGAACAGCATGTTGAAATAGGCAGTTGTGATCCATGATTCGGGAAATGAAACAATCACGTTCACAAATTGTCCATGTAGAACCCTTATTTGACTTGAGAATCCACAACTTTAAATGAAGAATCCTCTAGTTCGAATGAATGATCAATTACAAAAAAGTAGGTCTTTACGAGCCCATCAGAACTTAGAAGAGTAATGCAGTTAAAAAACTACTCAGGGAATGATGTTGCATCAATAGAGATTTGTTTTGCTGGCAATTGCAGGATATATTTCAACCAAGAAGAGATCTTGTTTAATCCTATATCTCTACATGCTTCATCTTTTGTGGCTACTAGTTCCCCACGATCATAGAGAGACGACAGGCTCCTTGTAGAGCTCTCCATGCACCAATAAGGGCTGAATTTTTAGTTCAGTTTTACAAAATGAGGCGACAAAAGAATCACGAGGAGGGACTTATTATGGCAGCTTGCCTTGTGGTCGCCCAGAGCTTGGAATGACAGGAATTTCTTCTTACTGCACGTCTTGCAATTGTATCTCTTCTCACTCCACTCCTTCAGCCCTTATATTTCTGGGGAATCTGCCTCAAAAGTTAAATTCCTCCACCCGTCTGCTGCCAATACTGCCCACGACTCCATACTTTGACTGCTTCCCTAGCTAACCCCGCACTTATGTACCACCCTTGTCATACACAGCCACTTCATACACCAGGCATAGCATGTCAAGTTCAATGGTGGTTCAGGAGCTTCTATCCTGAAGCATGAAGGCTCAGCCTCCACTTCCATAGTTTGTTAGAAGCATTGTGGACTCTACGGCGTGAGGCAAGAGGTTGAAGTGCTCCAGGCTTTGCTTTTTGGCGTCTGAAGCATTAACCCTGAGGATTAACACGTTAACATGAAGAACATGTCTTGAGTATCTCGCTCTCATAAAGAGAAACAGAAGAGTTGCAAAGAATTGTCTACTTATTCTCTCGTGATGATTGCTCATGGTCCTGGAATGACATTTGTTAGAGTGAAATTGAGGATTTAGAACAATAGGAAATCCCAACACTCTACTCAAACATCATGGAGTTCAACAATCAAAGGTCAATTTTAACCAATGTAAATAGGACAAATATATATATGTGTGTGTGTGTGTGTGTGTGTGTGTGTGTGTGTGAGGTGTACAATTTTTTTTGGACCATTTAACTAGATGGTTTTAAAGAAGAGTGCTCAAATTTACTCTTGCTTGGAATACTTAATCTCACTCTAGTGCAAGTCATTCCATGAGCATGAGTGATCATCATGAGGGAATAAGTAGCTAGTTTGTGTTGCTGCTCCTCATCTTCTGTGTCTCTTTCAAAGAGTGGGCTACAAAAGACATACTCTTTTAATGCTAAAAAGAAAGGCATGTAGTGCTTTGACCTCTTGCCTCACATCGTAGAGCCCACTTGATACTTCTAACAAACTGTGGAAGTGGAGGCTAAGGCTGTAAAAATAGTCCCAAGATAATAAAAATGGAACAGCAACAGCAAAATAGAGAAGACACAGGTTAAACAGAGTTGAATAACTCAGAAATATATTTATCTAGCTTTGAATACATCACATCCAAAATGTTGTATCCAGCAGCCATCTAGAGGCTACGTCTATTAGCCATCCAAAGGCTCTGTATTCAACAACTCTCTCCAATCACATATATATAGTTATAGAACCTTTGAAGCCTGGAAGCTTCTAGCTTTCTAAAAAACTCTTAAACCTGGAATGTTCTTTTCTAGAACATATCTTACAATATTCTTTTCTAGAACATCTCCAGGAATGTTCTAGTTGTGGAAGGCTCTAGAATCATTCTACAATTTTCTAGACAATCTTAATCCTTAACATCCCCCCTTAAGATTGGCTAGAATAATACAGAAAAAATACAAATGAGAGGGGAACATTATATTACTATCCCCCCTTAATGTTCACCTCTAGCATACCAAGCATTCTTCGATCATAATTCTCTTTCATGGCTTGCTCCCATTCTTTCTTTCCTCTAGCTTGTTCATATGAGATTGAAACTTTAAGCCTTCAACACTCATTATCTTTTGTCTAGCTAAAAAGTCATCTTCTTCATCATCACTACCAACAATACCTCTAGCTTGTTCCAACTTGCATTTTCAGCAATACAACAGCCCTACGAACAAAAGTCACTCTAGGAATATACCAGCCATGTAAACAAATCACTCTAGTAATATATCTACCCTATAAACAAATCACTCTAGCAATATATCTGCCTTGCAAACAAGTCATTTTAGCAATATTTCTTGCTGAACCTTTAGCTAAATCTAGCTAAACCTCTAGCTGAACCTGGAAAACATTCTAGCTGAACCTCTAGCTGAACATGGCTGAATCTCTAGCTAAACCTCTAGCTGAACTAGGAAAACACTCTAGCTGAATCTTTTTTTCTGCCAACAACCCCCTCAGCGTTACCCAAGGGGATTCTAACCCATAACTTGGCTCTAATACCATGTAAAAGTAGTCCCAAGATAATAAAATGGAACAACAACAGCAAAATAGAGAAGACACAGGTCAAACAGAGTTGAATAACTCATAAATATATTTATCTAGCTTTGAATACATCACATCCAAAATGTTGTATCCAGCAGCCATCTAGAGGCTGCGTCTATCAGCCATCCAAAGGCTCTGTATTCAACAACTCTCTCCAATCACATATATATAGTTATAGAACCTTTGAAGCCTGGAAGCTTCTAGCTTTCTAGAAAACTCTTAAACCTGGAATGTTCTTTTCTAGAACATATCTTGCAATATTCTTTTCTAGAACAGCTCCAGGAATGTTCTAGTTGTGGAAGGCTCTAGAATCATTCTACAATTTTCTAGACAATCTTAATCCTTAACATCCCCCCTTAAGATTGGCTAGAACAATACAAAAAAAATACAAATGAGAGGGGAACATTATATTACTATCCCCCCTTAATGTTCACCTCTAGCATACCAAGCATTCTTCAATCATAATTCTCTTTCATGGCTTGCTCCCATTCTTTCTTTCCTCTAGCTTGCTCATATGAGATTGAAACTTTAAGCCTTCAACACTCATTATCTTTTGTCTAGCTAAAAAGTCATCTTCTTCATCATCACTACCAATAATACCTCTAGCTTGTTCCAACTTGCATTTTCAGCAATACAATAGCCCTACAAACAAAAGTCACTCTAGGAATATACCAGCCATGTAAACAAATCACTCCAGCAATATATCTGCCTTGTAAACAAATCACTCTAGCAATATATCTGCCCTGCAAACAAGTCATTTCAGCAATATTTCTTGCTGAACCTCTAGCTAAATCTAGCTAAACCTCTAGCTGAACCTGGAAAACATTCTAGCTGAACCTCTAGCTGAACATGGCTAAATCTCTAACTAAACCTCTAGCTGAACTAGGAAAACACTCTAGCTGAACCTGGCTGAAACTCAAGCTGAATCTTTTTTTCTACCAATAACCCCCTCAGCGTTACCCAAGGGGATTCTAACCCATAACTTAGCTCTGATACCATGTAAAAATAGTCCCAAGATAACAAAAATGGAATAGCAATAGCAAAACAGAGAAGACACAGGTCAAACAGAGTTGAATAACTCATAAATATATTTATCTAGCTTTGAATACATCACATCCAAAATGTTGTATCCAACAGCCATCTAGAGGCTACGTCTATCAGCCATCCAAAGGCTCTGTATTCAACAACTCTCTCCAATCACATATATATAGTTATAGAACCTTTGAAGCCTGGAAGCTTCTAGCTTTCTAGAAAACTCTTAAACCTGGAATGTTCTTTCCTAGAACATATCTTACAATATTCTTTTCTAGAACAGCTCCAGGAATGGTCTAGTTGTGGAAGGCTCTAGAATCATTCTACAATTTTCTAGACAATCTTAATCCTTAACAAAGGCTTCATGTCTTGAGATTGAAGCTCTTGAGCTATCACTGAACTTGACACTCTATGCCTGGTGTATGCAATGGTTGTCTATGACAAAGAGTGGTACATATGCATGAGGTTAAGTAAGGAAGCAGTCAAAGCATTCCAAGTCATGGGCGGTAGTGGTAGCAAGAAGCAAGACGGTGGATTCTTACAATAGGCAATTACGAGGGTTATATCTAACTAGCGGTTAGTGCCTATGCCCAAATTTATTATTATTTCTATACCTTAGCAACTAATTAGGCAGGCATAGGAAGAGGTGACAGAAAGCATTACATCCTAACCATCGATCATGAAAAATGGATGACCATGATGATATCACCTAAATGCCCAAAAAGACTCAAAGAAAACTAGTCATTTGTAAGGTTTGTCCCATCACTTACTAAAATAATCAACAAAAAGCAATTAATTTCAAGAAAATAAATGATTAGAATAGAATAATATTAACTATATAAGATAGTTCAGAGAAGGGAAATAATTAAATGTCTCCATAACAATTCATCTCATGAGTTAGTTGTCATTGATATATACAATTGAGATTTTATACATCAACCATTCAATAGAAAAATAAAATAGGACTAAGCCTTTACATTATTTAGTCTTGTGGGCTTGTACCAATATATACAAATAATATCAATCGGTAACTGATCTACTGAACCTGATAGAGAGAAAGTATCATTGTGGTGATATCCACCCTGCCACGAAGCATAAAGCTTCCTCGTGCTACCCAACTGGGTAACCCGATCCATCACGAGGGGTCTAGCAAACTGAAACAGCTTGTGTGAAGGAATCTGGTGTGAGCCTGGCATGTCTATCATCTCTAAGAGGTGTCAAATGCATATTATAATATAATGAATTTACCCTTCTCTATTGCCTCCTTACTCGGCAACCAATTTACTCTTTTCATCATACATAAATTCAAGAATGGAATAAGGCATCCACAACTTATACACAAGAGTATATAGTAAAGAAGCATCATATAGTTACAACATTCGTGCAAGAATCTTTTCATCATACATAAATTCAAGAATGGAATAAGGCATCCACAACTTATACACAAGAGTATCTAGTAAAGAAGCATCATATAGTTACAACATTCGTGCAAGAATTAAAGACGCATCATGCAGGGACATTCACAACCATACATTATCCAATTTCATACGATTTATGCACTTCCGTAGAATTTAGATTTCTATTTCATTCCATGCATATTAAGAATTGAAGGTTACACAAAGCGGTTCTTATTAAGTTCGACACATTATATATACTAGGAAAAGATAATTCGGCTTAATATAATTATTTCCATAGTTCTAAGTGTTTTACATTCATGAAGAAAGTTATTTCCAATAAATATAGGTTCTCTAGTTTGAACAATAATGAGATAACAACTATCTTAGGCAAACAAAGAGCGAAGGAATGGCCAATGGTCGTAATTCTAACATTTATTATATTCATTTGTCACCCCAAAAGATGCAATAACAATAAAGTGTCTACAACCAACTTAGGTACCATAGCATTATACATTCTCTTTTACAAAAATACCTTATGGTTAAAAAAAACACCTTTGGAGCAAAACTCAAGTAACTCTATAGTTTAATGACTTGAATGAGTTCAATTATTTCGTGCATGTTTAGCATTGTAATAAGGTTAGATGCGAACGATCATAACTAGACATTCGTAACTCAACTACCTTAATAATATTGGTTAGCAAGACTAATATTAACTGTCTCGGACTAATTTTACACTTACATAAGAATCCTATCATCCATCAATGTTTGATGACTAATAATATTTTAAGTTGGTTGATGATATACTGATCCCTTGACAGGTAAATAATACGGCAGATAGAAGTTTACTAGGCTGCGACCAAAGGAGAGTACTAACTAGTCTCCTTGGTTTTCATAGCTTAAGCCGAGATAGATAAAAGATTAAGTATTTAATATAGATTTCATGTTTTACTTGTTCTAGTTATAAAAGCCATTCGACATACCACGGTGAAATTCAATATCTAATAGATTTAGACCTCTCTCGCGACGTTCGGACAACAGAAGTACTGGAATTTCAGTGCATTAAATATCCTACTTCCGCTGCTCTCGTGTCATTCCTTTACTAGATCGCTAAAAATGGCTTCCATCTCTCTTTCCTGTTTCACTGTGAGCTTGGTTGCCTTCAACAACGCATCCATCAAAGAGCTCAAACCTCTTACGAATGTATTTCCAAAGCAAAGCAGGAGGAGGGTGGATTTAATTCTTAGCACTGCTTCAACCACTCCTCAATCCATTGCGTTATGCACTGCTAATCATCCCCCAACTTGTGGGATGATAATTTTATACAGTCCCTTGAAAAAGCTTACGAGGCAACTTATTTTAGTCTTCTGCTTTCGACTTTGAAGTTTTGCTTTGTTCTGCTATGTTTTTTTTTCGCTTGGATGATGTTAACTGTGTTTGGGTATTGGGTACAGTCTCCTTTCCATGTTGAACGCGCTGAGACACCGAATAGGGAAGTGAAGGAGATGTTCCATGGAATGTCAAGCCATGATTCTTTTTTCCACGAAACGACTTTCCATGGTGGACAGCGTTGAACGCCTTGGAATCGATTGCCATTTCCAAAAGGATATAAAGGAAGCTCTGGATTATGTTTACAGGTTTGTTTCTTATCAACGGATAAACCTTAGGTATAAGTATATATTCTCACTTAATGTGTACGAGTGACTAGCAGGTATTGGAACGACAAAGGCATTGCAAGTATATATGCAGATTAAATGTTTGCTAAATCACATACATGCGATTCCACTTTCTATTCTTCTAACCTTTGTTCCTTGTGCTCTCTTCCTGGGATTCACGTAAACAGCCTGTGAGTTGTAACTCACCGACTGTACGGCAATCCTTTCGACTGTGTCAGTCGAGTCCACCTAATATCTCGACCCCCACAGTCGACAATTAGGAACACATCCGTACTACTGGCAGATCCCTGGTCGACTGCCATGTGGCAGCCGTACAAATTTCGACCAGCCGGTCGTTTACAATGCACCGGCTGGTTAAGGTTAACCCTCTTCCTGACTCTCAATGTCTCCCTTTCTGCCGTTGTCCATGATTTCCCTCTCGTGTCTCCCTTTCTCTCTTATGATCATTTTTTTTTTTGTTTCTATATTTCCGTTAGATTTTTGCTTTCCTTTTTGTTTTATTCTATTTTTCATCTCTTTCTTATCTTTTTGTTTTATTCCAACTTTAGTTTTCTTTTTCTATTGTTTTCTTTATTTCTATCTTTTTATTATTAAAGGATAAAAGAAATTAAATTTCGGAACAAATAAATATATTTAATTGTTATTTCTAATTGACAACTAAGATAGAAAAGCATAATTGACAATGCATTATTTTCTATCCTAAACATATCAAATTATCTAAATCATTATTTTATAATGACTATTACCAGTGAAATGATTATACTAATGTATTGCAATTAAATACTTTAGTCTAATCTAATTTTGAAATTATTTTTCACACTCATTTATACTGATGTGATTTAATCTATATGAAACTATGTGGTGTGTGCAGATTCCCTTCACCATCAGTCGGCTAGACGCCTCCTACTCTATGATACTCTCTCTATCTGTTGAGAGAGTTTCCTGCCACATATATGAGTCGAAATTAGTCGATGCTTGTCAAAACAATAATGTATTTAAATTTTAATTATTCAAATTAGGGTCGTGACATCATTAGATTGGTAACTACTAATGGATTGATAGCTCAAATTTTCTGATTGCAATCAGATGGTGATGGTGGATTTAGACTAGTGATATATTAAAGAAAACAAAGGGGTGTGTTAGATTAGTAATTTCTAATAGATCAAAAACTCAAATTCCCTAATTGGGAATCAAACGACACAATGGATTTGGACTAGTGGTTTATAAATGAAAAGCATGAGGGTGTGCGCAAGATTGGAATCTGACGGTGATGGTGGATTTGGACTAGCACTATATAAAAGAAAAAGTTGAGGGGTTGTGCACATGTGATGGCACCATCCCCAGTGACACCCTATTTCTCTCTTGATGAAGTAGTCATGCAGCTGCTCACACCATTTCTATGGCCCACGCCCAACACAATAATTATTATGTCACATAAAATATTCAATAACTTTACTATAGGTTATTTTTTCTCACAAGCTTCTCCTTGTTGTTTTTACAGGTGATGTGAAGAACAACCACCACACTCTACCCTATTAGTGTAGGCTAAGTCATACGGTTCGAATTTGAGTTTGAATTTGGCAATGATAAAATTTAGATTAAGTTGGGAAAAGAAAAGTTTGAAAAAAATAGTGATTAAATTTGCCTTATCAATTTGAATTTTTCTAAATATAACTAATAAATACACAAAATTGTCAAAATAGTTTAACATTACTATAAAGAAGCCACATTTCTAAACCATGATAAACTTTAAACCATAAGAAACATATGAAATCATGACTATGAATGTTTTTCTTGTCAAAAGTGACAATCAAGAGTCAAGAAACTAAAACTTCAAAAAAGTTCCAAGTCATCAAGAGAACTTGGTTGAGATGATTTAACATCACCATTAAGTATAGATGCACTATTGAACTCATCATCCAAAAAGTCAGGGTCATCTGCAACTACTATGTCTTCTAGAATTTGTTGTGTAGAAGATGTGGTCTTTTGTTGATTTGTTAATAAACAATTGTAAATTAATGTTATTGTAGACAAGGTCTCTTAACTTTTCAAATAGTAATGCGTTCCTCCTTTTGGAATGAATGGGGTTAAAGCAGCTCTAGTTCCTCTCACAAGTTGATGAACTTGCTCCCTAACTCAAAACTCGAATAGCAAAGCATTGTAGTTCAGGTGTTTGTGTTTCATAGGTCATCTACCATATATACCCAAATATGACCACTTGTACCCTATCATATTTCGTTGATGCCATTCCAAACATCCCTTATGTTTCCTTCTATTTCTAGCATTAGACTTGAAACTATTGGATCTAGTTCAAACCTCTCAATGGCTTCTAAAATCATTGTCATAATTTCACAATTTGTTTTTCTATTAGTTTCAAATAGCTTAGGCTCCAAATAACAAGTTACTGTATGTAAAGGTGTGTGCATCATTTTCCATCTAGAATCAATTATATCCCATATCTCCATGTAGTCTTCTTCCACATTATTGAGTGTTTTTTGCATAGATTCCTTACAATGCTCCATGCTCTCATAAAGCATGCCAAGACAAGGGATGTCAACAATCAATCCACATACATTTAAAACCTTTGATGCACTTTCTAAAAAATATTGTTTAAAATGATTTTCTATGTTCTCTTCCCCTTAGCACCTTTAAAGAGATAAATTTTCCAACTCATTGGAAAAAATAAACAACCTTGAGTTGCCTTCTCTTCAACCACTCTTTTCAAGGTGCTATAAAATCAAGCAACTCTTGTTTCACAGGCCTCAAAAACTCCCTAGATGCATGTTACATGTAAAGTTTCAATGTCAGATGATGATTTCTTATGAAATTTGTAATTGTTCTTCCTCTGTCAATTGCTTCAAGTACCCATGGGAATTTAGCCATCATGAAGCAACAAATCTAGACAATGGGCTACACATGGGCTCTAATATATTTGTGGGTTCTTCTCTATTATCAGCTTCCCAACTCCCACATAATTTACTACACTATCAGTTACCAGTTGAACTATAATTTCCACCCTTACTTTAAGAATGGCTTCCTCTAATATTCTAAAAATATAATCTAAAGTTTTCTTATGGTTCATGATGTCAGTCACCTTCAAGAACACAAGACCTTGAGGACAAGCCACCAAAAAATTAATCAATGGCCTCTGACATATATTGGACCATCCATCACTCAATATAGTGCAACAACTTTTCTTCCAAGAGGCTTTGATCCTCACTAATTGCACAATCACCTATCTTTTGACCGCTACAAAAGAGTCATTCTGAAAGCCTTTGAAGAGGGAGGTGTGTACCCTTTTCCAAACTTTGCAACTCTCTGAATTGCATTTCAATAATGTGGATTCTTGGCTACATTGAATGGAATGCCTCTTGAGTAAAATAAATCAGCTGATGTATCATCCACATGCTTTTTTGCTAGTTTCCAAAAGTTGTTCAATGTTCCACTCTTTCTCGATCCACCTGTCATGACCTTGGCCATATTGGAAGAGGAAGACATAATTGATGTCATGAATCTGACACATCCTCTTTGATTCTTTATTTCTTTTGTGTCTTCTTCATCTTTCCTACAATCAAAGAGGATTGCTCTTTCTCTATAACAACTCTAATCTTTGGAGTCATTCTTTCACATGTAGTAACACCTCCTCGTGCACCCCATGAAATGCCAAAAAAATAGTTCATTACCCTTGTTAAAATTTGTAAAAGGTTTCTAACACAACTTATATTTGAGCTCCGTACCATTACAGGTCACATGTTTCCATCTCTTAATAGTTAATTTTCTAGGAACCATTAAATTACAATCTACATGTTTCAAATGAAAAATAATATTTTTTAAAACATTATCTAAATTTTAGTTTAAAAAACAAAAAAAGAACATTACAACAAAAAATATTAAATTTTCATTTTTATTTTTCAAAAAGAAAATTAAAAAATACTAAATTTTATTTTAGAAAACATAAATATAAAAATATATTAAATTTTTATTTTTATCTTAAAAACAAAATAAAATTTACTACTCTTATTTTAAACAAAAACATAAAAGTAAAAATATATTAAATTTATTAAAAATTTTTTAAAAAATTAAAAACATAAAAAATATAAATATAAAATTCTATTTTCTATTTAAGTTAAAGAAAATTTAAAAAGTACTAATTTTATTTAAAAAAACATAAAAACAAAAATATATTAAATTTATATTTTAACTTTAAAAAATAAAATAAAAATTACTAATTTTATTTTCAAAAAATATAAATATAAAAATAAAATAAATTTGTATTTTAGTTTTAAAAATAAAAAATAAAAAAATAGTAATTTTATTTAAAAAATTAAGAATATAAATTTAAAATAAAAATACTAATTTTTTTAATTATTTAAAGTTAAAATATAAATTTCTCCTATCTCCTACCTTTAGTCAAGGCCAGTCTCTGCTTCGTGGGCATTGTATGGGTCATGGCCATTCCACTCGTAGAGATTTTGATGCTCATTCCTAGGCCTCTCAGCCACCTGGAAGAAGAAATAGTGCTCAACAAGGGTGGCCTTAGCCTTCTCACCATTGCTCTACTTCTCCATCTGCCCTTGGTCATGGTCTTGCAAGGTGGCTAAGTTTGGATAAGTTTCCTAGGTTGGCTCTTGCCATTTCTCCTACTCGAAACATTCAACCTGAAAGTTATAATAACAATAATGATAGCAGTGAAGAAGCTAATGGTGAAGTTTGGGACCCTCCTGAAGACACTCCGAGCCCCACTGATGTAAGGGGCATGTTAGATGATAGAGACCCTCCTCACTTTTGGGAGGTCACCAAACCTTCTCTCTACATACTCTCTTATGGGGGGTTGTATATCTATTGATTGTATTTTCATGATGGATTTAGTCCTTGGGGGGTCTTAGATGTTGAGTCCTTCTTCCATCACTTTTTTTAATATTTTCTCTCTTTTGGAGAGGAGTTTTCTCCCATTGGGCTTTTCTTCTTTTCTTAACTTTATGAGATATTCATGTTTGTACATGGGTACCTAACACGACCTTGTAGTTGAGATCCATTCTTGCGTTAGTTGCATGTTTTTCATTTCTCCCTAAGTTGCACTTAAGGGGGGTGTTGGTGTAATTAAATATTTAATTACACTTTATTAAGTTGACTTATCTTGCAAATATAAAAGTAAGATATCGCATGTAATTCATTGATCCAATTCATTACTTGCATCCAATATTGTGCAAATCCATCCTCTTTGTTTTTTTCTCTTGTAGAAGGTTAATCCTAGGTTTTGCCTTCTTTTGTTGCCCTTCTACTACTCAATTGCATTTTTATGGCCTCTTACCCTTTCATGCACCTTAGTGACCTACAACCAACTCTACAACCTCTATCCACACATCTATGTAGCTAACAAATAGTTCTATAGCACTCATGGACACTTGCAACTAGACACTCATCCACATTAGCAACAACACCTCTGCCACCTCTTCCTAACCTCATGTGACCTCCTCCTATTGTTCCACCACTCTTCTACTTCTCCAACAACCACATGTACACTTATTAGTACAATAGCAACCTCCATTGTTAGTCTTGCAACATCCCCAACTTGCCACATGAACACTTTTGTGGTGTTCCTTTGTTGTATGTAAAACTATTGCACTATCATTCCTATTCATGACTCCCACTCACCTACACCATCACCCTCAATATTGTCCTCAACCTTGTTAATCTCCCTATTGTTACCAATGTGTTTACTCCAATAACACCTCCTTCCTCATGCTGCAAGTGCTTAATCGCTCTATGGGCAAACCTCTAATTGTTGTGAGTAACCATTTCCTCTATCACGGCTCCCTATTGTTGCAAGTGAATTGACACTCACTCTCCCTTTGCTATGAGTCATCAAACTTATGGCTGCAAGTGATCACCTCCTTTGCTACAAGTGCACTTTGCACTATGACAACTCCTCCTCCAATTACTACAAGTGCACAATCACATCCAAATGACCTATTCCAAGCCTCTCGAATTCCAGCCCATGCCAACTCGAATTCTTGGGGATGTTGTTGCTTCACTAAATATTCCTAGAATGAATACTCCTTATTCCTTGATTTCCAAATAATCTTTAAATGCACGAGTAATTATCTATAATACTAAAACATAAAAAATTGTCACACAAACATGTACGACAAGTAGAAATTTATAAGAGTTAACAATTTAAATTTAAATTTTTGAATTTAAAAAAAATACGATACCACGCAAGAGTAAACCCAAACACTACGAGATTGAACTGGGATAAGAAGGCATGGATCTTAAGGTGGGGAATAAATGTATAGATAATAGTGCCAAAATAGGTGCAATAAATGGAATAATAATGATGAATGTATGAAATTGTGAGTAATTAGTGATAGTATAAGGTCAAATATTATAAGAATGTATGAAGGTATGAATAAATGGAGATGGATAAAAATTAGAAAAGAAAGACAAACTTAACACAAAAGTATACCACTTGTCCTTATATAATTGTATTAAGTTATTTCACAAAATAGGCCCAAACCTAATTGAGAATTTACATAACTATACAAATTTCACAATTGCAATAATAAAAATAAATTTCTAAATTCTAAAATAATATGCCAACGATTGTTCTTGTTAAATTATCATCTATTGTCCCAACAGGAAAAATTGTTAAGGTTCCGAGAATTCTGGTATAAATGAGACATGACAGTTTCAGATATTGAATCTCCGAAACTTACATCTATTGAGGATATGTATCATAACCAAATAATTAAATTATCTGCATTCCAGAAATAGCCTGGTTTTATTAGATTAATCGTTATTTTAAATAGGTTTTAGCTGAGATTTCTTTTAATCCGCTGATTATGAGGGTGTTTTCATTATTCTGAGTAGCAGTCAGGGCTTGTTTAATGCTCTGGGAATCCCTCAGTGCCCAACAGTAATGCAAATCTGTAGTATCTATGTTGAGCACCCTGTGTACATAATATCTTTTTACATGTCTGAAAATGATTGTATATTTATTGGTGTATGGAAGAATTTTGAGTGAAATAAAAATGCTATCTTACTTCAATGTTTTTTTTCCTCATTGTCCTCTAACTAAGTCCAGTCAAGGTTTCTCTAAAAACATTTTTTAAAAAACTTTTTAATATTTAAAAATAGCCAGATTAAGGCCTGCTTGCAGATTTATTCTCTGTAAATGATCTGTCTTAATTCCCATAAGAAATACCAATATTTTTTTAAAGCAATTATTTTCTTTTCGTGGAATTATGACCGCGCATCTCCTTCTGTAGGTTGAATTGAATTCAAATCTGCGGTCTGTTTGCACATATCATCGCTGTCTGAAGTGGGGAATTTAATGCATTGGATTCGTTTCTTTACTGCTTTTCTGGAAGAAGATTTTGCATAGTTGTTGAGACATTTACTATAAATGACTTCTGTAACTGGTCACAAATACATCTTCATCTATTTATTATCACTCCGCCTACCTGGTAGTGCATGCACTGAAAGTTTCAAATTTTGTAGAGATCTCAGGGCGTTAAGTCTTAAGGCCTTCCATTCTCTGTGGCGTTGTTTTCTGTTATTCATGTCTTTGAGGTTGCAGCCAGGCTACAAAATTGTTGCAATTTTATGTTGAAATTGTGTTCGTTTTGATTTTAAATCCATTGTCGGTGTTATATCAGGTTTGAATCTTGGTTATTTGCAGATGTGTTAAAATTTTGGTTGAAATTGATTTTGAATGTTAATCAAGGTGTTGAAATCGAGTTCATGTTAATTTTGTATGCTTTTATTTCGTGGGTGTGTTAAAATTGGGTTCATAGATTCATATTGCTCATTTGTTATTGGTTAGTGCAGAGCTTGGAGGTGGGATTCTGATCGGCAAATCAGAGCAGCAGGCGTATAATGAATAATATGAAAAAAGTAAGCATTAATTTGGAAGGAAGCGAAAGCTATTATTCTGAAGAGTCTGTAATCAGCAATCAATTATCAGAAGCCTCCAATTTTTCTCGGCATGAACCGGCCTTTCCCCAACAATCCCAATCCCAGGTCACATCCCAGCACCCCACCCAGTTGTTCCAGGCCCGAGAAATTACAGCCAAATTCAGTGATAAGTCTTCTAGATTAGAGGAGAGCTCAGATGTTCGGCTAAATCTGGCGATTGGCTATAAGGATGATGAAGAGGGTATGCAAAGAAAAGACATTCGTACATTAAATTTCATCGACTATTTTAACCTACAGGATAACCAAGGAGGAGGAGGAGAAGAAGCAGACGAGGACAATAGTAAGTTGGTAGACACCAAGGGGCCCTTGGAATCCAGCAGTAATGAAGTTGCTGCTTCCACTGCAAATCCAAGTGCTGCCTCATGCTTTGAAACGTGTTCAATAGGCTCAGAGCTCAGAGTCTTTTCCTGCAATTACTGCCAGAGAAAATTCCACAGCTCACAAGCTCTGGGAGGCCACCAAAATGCCCACAAGCATGAAAGGGCTTTGGCAAAAAGGAGGCAAAGAATCGGAACATTCACACATAGGTACTTGAGCATACCATCTCTTCCTTATCCCATTCACAACCCATCCTATAGAGGAGGTGTAGCTAGATTCGGTAACAACAATTTTGGTGGATTTAGTAGCCTTCTGGGGGGAACCCCTTTCTTGATGCACGAGGAAGCTAGCTATTGCTGGCCTGCAAGCTTCAGATGGCTTCACCAAACTCAACATCATGGAGCAACAGCATATCATAACAATACTACGCAGAGTCAGAATCATCACGAGGCTCCCAAAACTCAGGAGGATGTCTCCAAGCTCCATTTATCTCTTTGCCTTTAATTCACAAATTTTTTGTTAGGATAGTGATCTACATAGACACATCCATGAAACATTTTTCTTGAAGCCCAGGTATGCTAATTTCTTGATGTAAATTTCTAGAAAACTCAGAATCTGGTTTTGTTGCCTTTGAGCTTGCACATCCACACACAGAGACAGACATAAAGACAACAGAAAATAGCATTCTTGGGCTTCAACCAAAATATTCCATGGATATGTCTGTCTAGATCATCATTCTAATTTTCAAGATTGTCCTAAAAAATACAATTTAGCTTAAATTTTGATGTAATATTATTATAAGAGAGCTGTTGTGGAAGAAATTAGTTTTTATGTCTCCATTGCATAATTTGCCACTGTGTTCGTTTCTTATGTGTTGTTTGAAGTTTCTGTTATACCGGTAAGAGTTTATTATGCTAGCTGTTCATCTATATATTATTTTGTTCAATGCTTCAGGCTGAGATACCTTTGGCCTTGCCATATTGTGATTGATTCCGGTAAAACCTTTGCATTTAAAACATTTGATAAGGCGCAAAGATAAATTATTACCCTGCAGACTACAAACAATTAACATTGATTTATCTGAACATTTCAATATGTCAAGGTAGGTAGCAGAAGAATAGCAGAATAAGAAAGAAATAAGTAGATTTCAAAGTAGGGGGAGTTTCCACTCCAGTCTACTTATAACACCACCGGGCATGGATGGCATTTGTAGATTGGAGTACGCATGGCAAAAGGGGATTCCTGCCATTTTGAAGATAGAAAAACTTTTAGTAGTTGACCAACACAACATGGCGTTGTATATAGGTTATCTGTAATATCAATATCCTTACAAATGAAACTTTGTAAATATTTATTTACAATTTTGTGAATTTCATAAATATATAATATATTATAATTAAGCTGATTCTATAGTGGCAGTAAATAAAAATTGATTCTCCTCTTGACAAAAAAATAAAAATAGATGTGAACGATAGTTTTATGATACTTTTGCAAATAAATTTGGTTGGAATTCTTGACTTAAACTCCTGTATGCAAATTTAAAACTTTAGGATAAATATTCTATAAAAAATTTCGATCCAACACACCCCAAACCCTCCATACCTACAAACAAAATAAGATCATACTCCAAACTCTCCATACCTGCAAACAAAATAAGATCATAAAACAAAATACCAAGAAATGTATGCTAATGAGAGTACAAGAAGCTATAAATTCAAACAAATAAGACTCCAAATTAAAAAGCCATATATCCTCTTCATCTCTCCACAAAAAGATAGAAATAAAAAATAAGGTAATAGAATAGCTTTTTATATGTCATTATTTGATTTAATTTAAGTTTATTTAATTTTTAAAATTTGTTTCATGTTTAGCTCCTAAAATATAGCCACTTGGGTTAAAATCTATGTGTGATGTAATGTTAATTTATTTTAAATTCTAAATATACATTTATCAACTAGTATAGCTATATTTAAAAAATATATTTAATGTAGGCTAACAAATATCCTTCTCCAAATGCCTATTTATTTAATCAATTTATCACACATAGGTTGAAATATATTTCTCAACATACTTCAGATATATTTTTTAATATAAATATAAAAATAATAAATATATAGCAAAAAACAAAAAAAAAAAAAAAAAAGAAATTAGAAAAAAATAAAAAATAAAAACCAAAAAAGAAATCAGAGAAAATAAAAAATAAAAACCATGAAGATAGAAAGGTGGAGAAAATCACAAAAAAATGGAAAAAATAAAGAATTTGGAAAAAATTAAAAATTAAAAATAAAATAAAAATGAAAAGCGAAAAAAAAATGGAAATATTAAAAACCAAAAAAGAAATAGGAAAAAACAAAAAAATAAAAAATGAAAAAGAAATTAAGAAAAATAAAAATGAAAAATGAAAAAAGAAATTGGAGAAAATAAAAAATAAAAATCGTGATAGAAAAGTGGACAAAATCGCATAAAAATTGGAAAAAAAAAAGGAATTTAGAAAAAATAAAAACCAAAAAAAGAAATTGGAAATATTAAAAACAAAAAGAAATTGGAGAAAAAAAATAGAAAAAAACAAAAAAAAAACAAAAAACAAAAAAGAAATTGGAAAAAATAAATGATAAAAACCCTGAAGTATAGAAAGGTGGACAAAATCACCAAAAAAATTGTAAAAAATAAAAAATAAAAACTAAAAAAGAAATTGAAAATATTAAAAAACAAAAACAAAAGAGGAAAAAATAGTGAGAAAATCAAAGAGACTATGGAAAAAAAGATATCCTCGACCATATATTTTTTTAAATTTAAATATAAAAATAATAAATAAAAAAGAAATTAGAAAAATAAAAAATAAAAACCACAAAAGAAATTGGAGAAAATAAAAAATAAAAACCATGAAGGATAGAAAGGTGGAGAAAATGAGAAAAGAAAATGGAACAAAAACAAATTGAAAAAAATAAAAAAATAAAAATAAAGATTCTAGATTGAAATCTTATAAGTTTACATAGAAATTTTGAAAATTTAAGCTCCCATCCGTGTTGTGAATGTAGGAACACCTCTTGCCATAATACGAAAAATCTATTGGGAATTCAATTAATATTAGTTTACTAAGTCTTAATATTTTATTTGAATTTATTTAATTTTGTCCTATATTTTAATTCAAAACTATTAAGCTTTGTTTATTTAAATATATATAAATAATAGATTTTTTTTTTAAAACAAAGGGGTAAAAACTTTATTAGAAATCAGAAAAGAGCATTACAATAATAACAAGGGGACCCAGCCCTAGAAAACAAGGCGAAAACCCCACAGCATAAACAACATCAACTATCCTCATGTATCCTCCTATCCTCCTCCAAGAACCGGTCTAAATCCAGATGCAGCTCAGGATTAACTTGATCCCAATCCTCAACTTTCCAACCACTATCATGCTCAGAGGCCCATTTGGCCAAGCAGTCGGCAACTCGATTCCACTCCCTTGGGATGTGAACAAAGGATGCCTCCTCCAACCGAGAACTAACCTGAAGAATCCGCTGAACCACCGAAGCCAACTGCCAATTAATATCAGATATCTTTCGCTCATTCAAGAGATTAATCAAAATCTGTGAATCAGCTTCACATATAACTTTTCTCCAGCCCAAAGCAAGGGCCCTCTCAATAGCATGTAGAATTGCCAGACCCTCCATGAAGTTAACAGTTTTCACCCCCTCATGTATAGAGAACAGAAAAATCACCGACCCAGCTGAGTCCCTACCAACTCCACCAATTCCAGCAGGCCCAGGATTGCCCCTAGAAGAACCGTCAGTATTGATCTTTAAAAATCCATTGGGAGGAAGTAACCACCTTCCAACCCGTTGAACCCTCTTTTTTCCATGCCTACAGTTCCTGGAACTGAAAAAAGAAGAATGAATTTCTTGAAGACCCAATCTGGCCATCAACTCATCATCACCTCTCTCCAAGGGGAAAACCAAATCAAAATTAGCTGAAACTGACTCCTGCACCATTCCTAGCATACGCAGCCAAACTTGCCGATCCACCAACTTCTGATCACGAAAAATTTGGCGGTTCTGCTCCAGCCAAATCTGCCAAAGCAGAAAGGTAGGACCCACGAACCAAACTTCCTGCAAAAAGGAAGCCATAGAAGGAGGTCTTCCCATACTATCCCAGAATTCAACCAAAGAGCACGCATGAATACAAGGAAGCTTCCAAACCTCCCACCACCAATGCCAAAGCTGCACAACAAAGGGGCACCGGAAGAACAAATGCGAAGAATCCTCTTCTGCTCCCCCACACAAAACACAAATTGAAGGTCCTTGAAATCCCTGTTTACGAATGTTATCCCAGGTCAAACACCTATTCCAAGCCAAAGTCCAAACAAAGCAATTGCATTTAGGCCACGAGAGTTTATTCCACACCCTTTTCCACCAATGAACCTCTATCCCAGTTAGCTTCTGAGCCAATAACACCTGATAACCAGAAGCAACAGAGTAAACCCCCTTAGGATTATGGGTCCAAGCAAGAATATCCTCTTCCAGAAGAGAACTACAACTCCTACTATGAAGAATCTTGTGAAGCTCAGCACTATCTTCCACAAGTCCCAAATCTGGCCACACTGCAGGATCCTTCCAATGAGCTACCTCCAACTGACCAAAAGAAGCAACAGACTTGAAGTCACTCACCCTAGCCCATCCAGCCTCGAGAAATCTTTGGCACAAAGGAAGAAGGTTGGGGAACTGAGAAGTAAGTGGAGGGAATCCATCCCAAGAATCCGACCAGAAGAGAGCTTCAGTTCCCCGTCTACAAATCCAAAATAAACCTTCCTTGATAAGCTTAGCACCCTTTTGAAGAGTATTCCAAATCACTGAACCTTTCCCCTCAAGAGGGTAACGAGGGAGATCCTGCCGTGGAATCCCCAGGAAATACTTATGAGATAATATCCTGGCCCATGGCTGATCCAGTTCCACACACCATCTCCAAAATAGCTTAGCAGCCACAGCCACTCCAAATAACGCAGACTGTCGAAGACCAAGACCACCAAATTGCTTTGGGCTACACACAACATCCCACCTGACCAGGCTCCACTTGGAGGATGACAAACTTCCCGCCCATAAGAACTGCCTTGCAAGAGAATCCAACTCCCTCAGAAAACCCATAGGAGCCACCTGAAGCATACATCGGTAGGTAGGGAGAGCCTGCACCACCGACTTGAGAAGCTGAACCCGCCCCGCAAAAGACAACCATCTGTGGGTCTAATGATTAACTTTTGCACGGAGCTTATCAATAATATTCTGCCAAGAACCCTTGGGAAGAGGGCGAACAGAAATTGGGAAACCCAGATAAGTCAAAGGGAGAACCCCTATCTGAAACCTCAAGATATTAGCAATTCTTCTCTGAATGGGGGTCGGTGTATTGAAGAAGAATATGGATGACTTCTCCTCATTAATCATTTGTCCTGAAGCAACAAGATATATGTCCAACACCTGCCTCAAGTTAGTAGCTTCCCTAACAGTAGCCATCCCCATCAAGGCAGTATCATCAACAAACTGTAAATGAGATTGTGGAGGCAAGTCTCCACCCCATCGCCAACCCTGAATGGTACCAAGCTCCACCCTTCTTTTCAACAAACGTCCAAGGCCTTCCACAAGAAGCAGAAAAAGATACGGAGAAAGAGGATCCCCTTGGCGCAAGCCCCGTGAGGCACAAAAAAGTTCAGAATGATCTCCATTTATCAAAACTGAGAAGGAAACAGACATGACACAACTCATGACCCATTGGATCCACTCTTCACTAAAGCCAAAAGAAACAAGGATCTTCTGCAAAAAAGACCATCTAACCCTGTCATAAGCCTTAGCCATATCTAGCTTAATGAACATAGCCTTCTCATGGGAGTTGTCCATGGAGTGGATGGTCTCCGTAGCAATGACAACCCCGTCAAGAATCTGTCGACCTGCCACAAATCCACTCTGTTCCTCTGAAATCAGCACTTTAAGCCACTTCTTCAATCGCTCAGCCAATAACTTAGAAATGATTTTGTAAGCCACATTGCAAAGAGAGATAGGCCGGAACTGAGATAACCTATCAGCCCCTTCACACTTGGGTATGAGAGCAAGGAAGGTGGAATTTAGAGCACGAAGCATCTGCTTATTCCTCTGGGATTCAAGGACAACCGCCAGAAGATCCAACTTTATGATATCCCAAAATTCCTGAAAAAATTCAATTGGGAAACCATCGGGACCAGGAGCTTTACCCTTCTTCATCTGAAACACAATCCCCTCTAGCTCATCAAGAGAGATATCTTTCATCAGATACTCATTTGCCTCCCTGGAGACCAACTGAGGAATACAAGAAAGAACTTGTGCTTCCTCAAGAGAGCCCCCTCGAGAATCCTCCCTAAATAAAGTAGCAAAATATTGAGATGCCTCAGCAGAGATTTCCTGAAACGAGGCAAGACGTTCACCCCTATCATTCACCAAAAAAGGAATGGAATTACCATACGTCCTGTCCTTCACAGAATTGAAGAAGAAGGCGGTGTTTTTATCACCTTCCTGTAACCATTCAACCCGGGCCTTTTGCTTCCAATAGATTTCTTCCCGCAATTCAAATTCCTCAACCACTTTCAAAGTCTTAGCCTCCTCCCTTAGAAGATCCTCAGAGGCCCCATTCTCATGAATCAACTGCGTAATATTATTCAACTCCTCCTGGGCAGCAACCTTAGCATGAAAGATATTACCAAAACATCGCTGATTCCACCTTTTAAGCTGATATTTGACAAACTGAAGAAGCTTAGAGAATGTGTACATTGCCGTACCAAAAGTTGGTCTACCAATCCGCCACCACTCAGCCACAAGTTCATGAAGAGTAGGATCCCGTAACTGTTGGATCTAGGGCATACAACTGAGAGGGGGGGGTGAATCAGTTGTATAAAACTTCTTCTTCTTTCAAACACTTGATTCTTTGTTGTTTAGTTAGCAGCATATCAAATAATCATCCACGGAAGCATAATACATAGACACAAGAGCAGATAAGCATCAACACATTGAACACCAAGATTTTGACGTGGAAAACCCGGTTAAGGGAAAAACCATGGGGTGATTAACCCAAGAATTATTCTCTGTTAGAAGAATAAAGAAAAATGAATGGCACATGCCAATGAGGGCTCACTGCCCGAGCACACTGCTCACAAAGAGGCCCACTGCCTACAAGGAGACACACTGTCTACAAAGTGATAAAAATCACAGTCTTGAACTGGAGAATGACATCTTTACCATGTCTGGATCAGTTCCAATTAAGCTCAAAAAAACCTCTGCTCTGTCTTTCGCACCTTTCTTCACTATGCCATACTCATACTCTCATCACTCCCTTGAAATGAACTCACAAACCGTTATTTATACAAGGCATCGACTTAGGAACAAACATCTAAGTCGGCAAACAACCTCGAGAGTATCCGCAAGATGAATAACACATCCGGTTAGCCACCACAAGAACATTCGCAGAATGAACAGCTCATCCAGTCGGCTAAACAGAGCAAGAACTTCTTCCGGAAGAATAACTTCAATTCTGGGCTCTACTATCAATGCGGATCAGCAACACATCCTCAACACGATCCAGAAAACTTCACAAGCCTGCCTGAAAGACCGGATACATCCGCACGTCCTATACTTGCTGGAATCTTTTGTCTTCCTCATCCGGAACTTCAAGAACACAGTCTGTCGCCACTGTAGAAGGTGCTTCCGGACCTTCAAATCATACATTATCAATGCGGACCAACAACACAACCTCAACATGATCCAAGAACCTTCAAAAGCCTGTTTGAATGACTAGGTACATCCGCATTTCCTTTACTTACTGAAATCTCTTATTCTTCTTATCTGGAACTTCAAGAACACAGTCTGTTGCCACTGTCATAATGCAAGAGGTACTTCCGGACCTCCAAATCATACACAACTCGAGATGGCACATCACAAGGACATCCCAAACACTCTTTCCAATCCACAGATTAGAATTGTACAATTCCGGACCTCACCGGACCTTTCTGTGATCCTCTGTCACCTCTAAGCACTTACCGGAACCGATTCCACACAGACAGCCATAACTTCTACATGTCTTTATGCGGACCTCTGAAAACTTGACTGAAGCATCTCAAGACTCATATCTGCAAACCCTTTAATCCGCATCCTCCGGTTCTCAACCTATCCAATATATTTGCCTTCTTCTTATCACTGTTCTTCACTGTTCCTGACTGAGGCTAATTTTCTCAATATCCTCAACACACAGCTCATCCAATCCTTCTTGTCAATGTAATATGATTATGTTGACATCAATGACAACACTGGTTCACCTCATACTTGCAACAATCTCCCCCTTTGTCATTGATGGCAACATATGATGTGAAAAACCATCAAGACAAGGACTTCTCCTTTCTGTCACAGCTCCCCCTATCAACAACAACTTTTCACATGTCTTCTCTTCCTTTATTTCTCCCCCTTTGATCATTAACCACTTGTTTTTCACATGTCTTCTCTCCCCCTTTGACATCAATGGCAAAGGGCTCATACTTGCAATTCTAGTACATCAGAATCATACCAGCTGCTCCCCCTTAGTAGCAGCTCCCCATCATCAATCCGGATCACAAGATATGACTGTGATATCCACCGGACTGATGCACATCAGTGCATCTTAGTTCATCACCGGAGGGGCCATGACCCCTAACTTCTCCCGGAGATATTCAAAAGAGTCCTTGGGAAGAGGTTTTTTAAAGATATCTGCAATCTGATCCTTGGAGGGAACATACTCCAATCTGACTTCTTCCTTGTTTACTTGTTCTCTCAAAAAGTGAAATTTTATAGATATGTGGTTAGTCTTAGAATCCAATACCGGATTCTTGGAGATATTAATTGCACTTGAATTATCACAGAAAATTGTGATAGGCTCCTCATATTCAACTTTGATGTCTCTTAGCATCTGCTTCATCCATAAGATTTGAGTGCAACTACCTGCTGCTGCAATGTATTCTGCTTCAGTTGTAGACAGAGATATTGCATCTTGTTTCTTGCTTAGCCAAGAAACCAATCTTTTCCCCAAAAAGAATGCTCCACCACTAGTGTTCTTCCGGTCATCCACATCTCCTGCCCAATCTGCATCTGTGTAAGCATGAAGAGAGAAGTCCGGATCTCTAGGGTACCATAGACCATACTCCACTGTTCCTTTCAAGTACCTAAGAATTCTTTTGATTGCCATAACATGAGATTCTCTAGGATCAACCTGGAATCTTGCCACAAGACCAACAGCCTGCATTATATCTGGTCTAGTTTGAGTGAGGTACAACAATCCACCAATCATTGATCTATACTTTGTCTGATCTGCCTTTGGAGAGTCATCATCTTTGCTTAACTTACATCCGGTTGCCATAGGAGTGTTCATAGGCTTTGAGTCTTCCATACCAAATTTCTTTAACAATTCTTTCACATATTTGGTCTGAGAAATGAAGATCCCTTCTTTTGTTTGAGTAATTTGCAGACCCAAGAAGAAATTCATTTCACCAAGCATAGACATTTCAAACTCACTTTTCATCTGATTTGCAAAAGTTTTGCACATACTATCTCTTCCTCCAAAAATGATATCATCCACAAATACTTCAACAATTAAAGTATTTTCATGATCAATTTTGAAATATAAGTTACTGTCAGCAGTACCTTTGTTGAATCCAATCTGCACAAGGTGCTTATCCAACCTTTCATACCATGCTCTTGGGGCTTGCTTCAATCCATACAGGGCTTTCTTCAATTTGCAGACCATATCATCATTATCAGACAATTGAAAACCATCCGGTTGTTCAATGTAGACTTCTTCTTCCAGATCACCATTTAGGAAGGCAGACTTGACATCCATCTGATATACCTTGAAGTCCTTGAAGGCAGCAAATGCAAGATGTAATCTGACTGCTTCAATTCTTGCCACCGGGGCAAAAGTCTCTTCAAAGTCAATTCCTTCTATTTGAGAGTAGCCTTTGCAGACCAATCTAGCTTTGTTTCTGATTACTTCACCGGCTTCATTTAGTTTGTTCCGGAAGACCCACTTGGTTCCAATTACATTCCTGTCTCTAGGTCTGGGAACAAGATCCCAAGTATGATTTTTCTCAATTTGCATCAATTCATCTTCCATTGCTTTGGTCCAGTTTTCATCATTGCAGGCTTCATTTATTGTTTTAGGTTCAATCTTTGAAATCAGACAACATTCATTCTGATTTTGAGCAACATTCCTTCTAGTTTGTACACCTTTGCTTCTGTCACCTATGATTTGATCTTCAGAGTGGTTCAGTTTTACATACCTTGGAATTTTGGGAGTATTCTGCACTGCTGCTTCTTGATCAGGCTCATTCAGACCTATCTCTTCTTCCTGATTTACCGGATCAGGCTGACTCTGTCTCACCGGAGAGGATTGAGGTCCTTGAATACTGTCTTGGTCATCTTCATCAAACTCATAAAATCTTGAAGGCTTCTCAATTCCTTCATCAACCTTTACATTGGTGCTTTCTATCATTTTCCTCAATCTCTTATTGTAACACCGGTATGCTTTGCTTTGAGTGGAGTAACCCAAGAAAATTCCTTCATCACTTCTAGCCTCAAACTTTCCTAGATCTTCATCTCTTTTAATATAACACTTGCTACCAAATACTCTGAAATATTTCACAGTAGGAGTGATGCCAAACCAGAGTTCATAGGGGGTCTTACCGGTGTTGTTTCTGATTTGAACTCGATTGAGAGTGTAGACTGCAGTGCTGATAGCTTCCTTCCAAAACATTTGAGGAACATTTGCTTCCAACATCATTGTCCTGGCAGCTTCTTGGATGGTCCGGTTCTTTCTCTCAACTACTCCATTCTGCTATGGAGTCTTAGGAGCAGACAACTGTCTCCTTATACCCTGCTTCTCACAAAAGTCAATGAACTCACCAGATGTAAATTCACCACCTCTATCAGACCTTAGACACTTTAGTTTCAATCCGGTTTGATTCTCTACCATAGCTTTGAAGATTTTGAACTTCTCAAATGCTTCTGATTTTTCTTTTAGAAAGGTAACCCACATCATCCTGGAATGATCATCAATTAACAACATGAAATATCTATCACCTTGCAGACTCTTGATTCTTGTTGGACCACAGAGATCAGTATGTACTAATTCCAACAATCCGGTAGAAGACTGATCTTTGCTTTTGAAAGAGACTCTGCTTTGTTTACCTAGCTGGCATTCTTTGCACAAACTATTTGTAGGTTTCATCAATTTTGGAAGATCTCTTACAGCCTGAGTATTGCTTATCTTGATGATGTTATCAAAATTTACATGACACATTCTTCTATGCCATAACCAACTCTGATCAATTTGAGCAAACAAACAACTTTTGTTTGAACCAACCAGATGAAAGATATTACCTTTTGTCTGAGCACCGGATGCAATTTCAGTTCCGGAGCTTGTAAAGATTCTGCATTTTCCATTCTTGAACCGGAGATCATAACCCTTGTCCACTAACTGACCAACACTGAGAAGATTGTGCTTTAATCCTTCAACATATAGTACGTTACCTGTTTTGCTTCTTCCATCAAAGGAGATAGTTCCCCTGCCTCTGATTCTGCCAGCTGAATTGTCACCAAACTTTACCATTCCTCCTTCATACCTTTCCAAATTCAGGAACTTATTCTTGTTACCAGTCATATGATGAGAGCATCCACTGTCAATAACCCAATCATCCTTTTCTTCCACTTGAGCAGCCAAGGCTTTTTCAACAACTTTGTGATTGACAGATTCAGAGAGTATTGAATCTTCTTCCTTGATGGCTATAAACACCCACTCATTTCCAGATTTGCTTCCTAGTTCTGATTCATCATCTGTTACTCCTTCATTGTCATCTTCTTCATGAACATAATAGCAATTCTTTTGAAACCTTTGTCTGTGAGTATTAGATCTTGCAGATCTCTCCGGACATCTTGAAGCAAAATGACCAATCTTATTGCAGTTGAAACACTTAAAGGGTAGTTTTTCTTCATACTTACCGGATCCTCTTGGCAGTCTCTTTGCAATGAGGGCTTCAAGTTGAGCTGTTTCTGCTTCTTCTTCTTCTATGTCTCTTCTTGCTTGATCATACCATGACATTTTCCTTGATGAGTTTTCACCCGGATCAAATCTCTGTTTGCCTTTTACATAGGCACTGGCTTTGAAAGCAGATTCAGTCTTGGGAGGATCATCTCCAAACTCGGTCATTTCAAATGCAGCTAGTTTGCCAGCCAGTTGTTCTCTTGTGACAGTTGTGTGGGCTCTGAATTCATCAATGGCAGCAACCTTGATTTTGTAGGCAGCAGGAAGGGATCTTAAGATTTTGCAGACAATCTCATTTTCATCTAAAGTTCCACCAGTATTTCTGATTCCACATACCAGCTCATTCACTCTTGGCATAAAGGTGGTGATGTTTTCATCATCTCTCATTTTCAATCTTTCAAATTTCCCTTTCAGACTTTGCAATCTTGCACTTTTGACAAACTCATCTCCTTCATACAGAAGTTCCAGTTTAGTCAGGATCTCATATGCAGTTGGTAGGTCAATAACATTCGAGAGATCTGAGTCATTCAATGTGCTTAGAAGAGCTTCCTTGGTCCGCAGATTGTTTTCAGCTTCTGTGATTTCATTCAGAGTTGTCGGACCACCTTGTGGAGGTACATATGGTTTTGAAACCATAGCCAAGTATGCTTTTCCCATACATTCCAGGTGACATTTCATGCGACCTTTCCAGAGAGTGAAGTTGGTTCCATCGAACTTCGGACTATCCTTCTTGTATGACGACATCCTGGATCACCTCAAGCGGTTAAGCTCCTATCAGAGGAACCTAGCTCTGATACCAATTGTTGGATCTAGGGCATACAACTGAGAGGGGGGGGTGAATCAGTTGTATAAAACTTCTTCTTCTTTCAAACACTTGATTCTTTGTTGTTTAGTTAGCAGCATATCAAATAATCATCCATGGAAGCATAATACATAGACACAAGAGCAGATAAGCATCAACACATTGAACACCAAGATTTTGACGTGGAAAACCCGGTTAAGGGAAAAACCACGGGGTGATTAACCCAAGAATTATTCTCTGTTAGAAGAATAAAGAAAAATGAATGGCACATGCCAATGAGGGCTCACTGCCCGAGCACACTGCTCACAAAGAGGCCCACTGCCTACAAGGAGACACACTGTCTACAAAGTGATAAAAATCACAGTCTTGAACTGGAGAATGACATCTTTACCATGTCCGGATCAGTTCCAATTAAGCTCAAAAAAACCTCTTCTCTGTCTTTCGCACCTTTCTTCACTATGCCATACTCATACTCTCATCATTCCCTTGAAATGAACTCACAAACCATTATTTATACAAGGCATCGACTTAGGAACAAACATCTAAGTCGGCAAACAACCTCGAGAGTATCCGCAAGATGAATAACACATCCGGTCGGCCACCACAAGAACATTCGCAGAATGAACAGCTCATCCGGTCGGCTAAACAGAGCAAGAACTTCTTCCGGAAGAATAACTTCAATTCCGGGCTCTACTATCAATGCGGATTAGTAACACATCCTCAACACGATCCAGAAAACTTCACAAGCCTTCCTGAAAGACCGGATACATCCGCACGTCCTATACTTGCTGGAATCTTTTGTCTTCCTCATCCAGAACTTCAAGAACACAGTCTGTCGCCACTGTAGAAGGTGCTTCCGGACCTTCAAATCATACATTATCAATGCGGACCAACAACACAACCTCAACATGATCCAAGAACCTTCAGAAGCCTGTCTGAATGACTAGGTACATCCGCATTTCCTTTACTTACTGAAATCTCTTATTCTTCTTATCTGGAACTTCAAGAACACAGTCTGTTGCCACTGTCATAATGCAAGAGGTACTTCTGGACCTCCAAATCATACACAACTTGAGATGGCACATCACAAGGACATCCCAAACACTCTTTCCAATCCGCAGATTAGAATTGTACAATTCCGGACCTCACCGGACCTTTCTGTGATCCTCTGTCACCTCTAAGCACTTACCGGAACCGATTCCACACAGACAGCCATAACTTCTACATGTCTTTATGCGGACCTCTGAAAACTTGACTGAAGCATCTCAAGACTCATATCTGCAAACCCTTTAATCTGCATCCTCCGGTTCTTAACCTATCCAATATATTTGCCTTCTTCTTATCACTGTTCTTCACTGTTCCTGACTGAGGCTAATTTTCTCAATATCCTCAACACACAGCTCATCCAATCCTTCTTGTCAATGTAATATGATTATGTTGACATCAATGACAACACTGGTTCACCTCATACTTGCAACAGTAACCACATAATCTGGAACTTGAATGAGGGAGAACGAGGCCTCCGAGCAGAGATAATGCTAAGCTTAATAGGCCAGTGATCAGAGCCTCTCCAATCAAGAATTTCAAATCGAGTGGACCATAAGTCTCCAACCCAATAACAAGAAACCAAGAATCGATCAAGCCTCTCAGCAACACAACTCTCACCAATTCTCCTATTATTCCAAGTGAAGCAACCATTACTTGGCAGAACATCAATAAGATTTAATTCAGAAATGCTATCTCTGAATAATAGAGCAGAAGGCTCCAACCTAGGAATACCACCTCTTTTCTCAGACAACTCCACAATAGCATTAAAATTGCCAGCCATAACCCACGGATGGTAAGGAGCTAAGCTTCGAACAAAACGAAGATGGGACCAAAGAAGTTGTTTACCCGGAAACTCAACAGGAGCATACACATTAGAGAGGAGAATACACTCACCAGTCTCATACCAAGAGGCGACTAGGGATATAGAGGATCTAGAGGACATCCACCAGAGAGGGAAAATCTTCCGAGGGTTCCAAAAACAAGCCACCCCTCCAGAAGCACCAAGAGCCCCCATACACTGGCATTCACCATATTTCCACAGCTTAGGAGCCATGGCCAACATATTATCTACAGATAATTTAGTCTCCTGAAGAAAAAGAACATCCGGAGAATGATTCCTAACCAAATCACGAACAGCTTTTTGTCGAGGGCCACTGTTCAAGCCCCTTACATTCCATGAGAGAACAATCATTTCTGGGGGCATGAAAAATGTGAATCCAGAGTCTTGACTGACCCTGACTCCACCAAAGTTTCCCCAGTTAATTTAATCTTCTCCATATCCTTCTTCCTTCCTAACTTGGAAGTCCTGTCACTAATCCCTTTCTTCAGTTCAATTTGCTGAATACCCAAAAGAGGGGAGGCCAACGAGCTCTTCCCCACATTCTTGCTTCCTTTCAGGGGCAATGGGGAACCACCTCCACCACTCTTCGAAGCTCCAATAGAAGATTCTTGTTCAGTCTGGACAATCAATTGTTGATCCGTATCCATCTCCCCAACCCCAATCTCTTGCACAACCTGCATGGCCTCCAATGGTGGCCCATCCTGTCCTGTACCCAAAGTTCCCTGATCCAAGTTCAGCAACCCCGGATTCACTTCCCCCTGGCTGAGATCATCCAGCACCTCAAACCTATTAAAAGTTTCATCAACCTGCCTCTCCCTCAAGGTCCGCTTCTGGCCCCGATTCCTATTGCGAGCCTTGACAGGGACATAGCCATCATCTCCATTACCATCACCCGGAATAGGCTACTTACCATTATCAGCCCTAGGTGGATTACGAGAAGGCTGAGAAGGTTGGGGCACCATAGGCTTAGCCCTAGGGCGCCTACGCTGCAAGTGACCATATTCATGACAAAGACGACACCGAAAAGGTAGGGTTTCGTAATCTAGCTGTTGCACCCAAGTATATGATCCAGCACTCACTTCAATAGAATCTGGTAGTGGCTTGCTTAAATCAATTTCTACACAGATACGAGCAAAAGTCATTACCTTTTTATACTGTGTCTGTTGTGAAGACCCAATAGGTTTACCGAGCATTGAAGCCACCAAATGCAACACGTCATCCTGCCAACACTCCACTGGAAACCACGGCAACCGAACCCAAACTGGGATTCGACTTGGTAGTGCCTCAGTCGGGTTGAAGCCAGCATGCCATGGCTTTATAAACAAACCCACCTGGTTATAAAAATAGGGGCCGCCCTCGAAGACTTTATTCCGATCTGCCATGTAATCAAAAGAGACCATAAAAAAGTTGTTCGCAAGGAGCCTAATCTCCATCTCCCCCTCTGGCATCCAAGTCCGCTGAGCCCAAGATTCCAAAAATTGCAGTGAGACTCTCAAACCCATGAACTTGCAATAAAAAGAGTGCCTTGAATAGTATTCAATATCATCTGCAAGCATTTCCATCGGGATAATCAACTTCGGTCGCTCTTTGCATCTTTCCAAACACCCATTAATCTTTGTTATTCGGGAACCACTAACCGATCCTAGATCATTCATCTCCATCGCTGAAGAAAATAGCGTATTATCAAAAACATTCACTCCATGCGCCGGAGGCTTCGAACCAACTGCTGATCAGAAATCCAATTTGGGGCTAGCCCCAGATGTTTCCCCACCCTGCATAGCAAAAAACAAGAACCCCAGCAGGCATGCAAACCCCCAGGACACGTTTGCAAGAAATCGAAAAAGACAAAACCCCAAGGGAAGGATCAAAACCCTTCCACCCACAAGCCACCCAAACGGCAGCAAGAAGGCCTCCAAAAAAGAAAAAACCCACCACCACCACCCCGAAAGCTTCAAAAAACCCCCCCCACAACGCAGAAGCGAGCAACACACAGAGAACGAGCTAGGGCACGGTTGCCCTAGCTCGGCTTGCAGAGCACGCGAACGCCATTCTTCCTTAGTATTTTTTTTTTATAAATAATAGATTTTGATTAATGTTTCAGATTTTTAATTATTATTTATGTTGTTCTATAAATAAATGACAATAATTATTTATTTATTTATTTTAAGATTCATTTATTCACTTTTGTGAAATTAACTCTTTAAAAGAAAGATTGCTAGGGGATGTCCTTTAATTAATTATTATTTAATTTGACTTGTTGAAATCAAAACCCTATAAAACAGCTAACTGATTTATTATTTTAAGAGTCATTTTAAGTAGCTTGAATTTAGATGTGATTTAATTGTTAGATGTGGACATAATTTATTTATTTACAAATTTTAAATATAAGAATATAAAAATTAGAAGGGAGTTTTATATTAAGTTAAGAGTTATTCTAGAATTAATTTGTTTTCAAAATTTAATTTAATTTTTAAAAGGGGTAAAAATGTATTAATAAAATAAATCAACCGTACATAACTAGGAGGGTAACTATTTCCAAAATATTAGAAGTCTAGAACAAAACACCAACAAAACAACCAACCAAACTAGAACAAGGGGGACATCGATAACCCCAAATCTCCAAATAGGAGCCTCAACTATCCGTCCCTATCTGCTGAGATCAACCTTTCCAAATTTTGAACACCTTCATGGGACAACGGGTCCCAACTATCAACATTCCAAGCTCCCTCCTGCTCTGAACCCTACTTGGCCAAGTAATTAGCCACATAGTTCCATTCCCTAGGGACATGGAGAAATGAAATAAACTCCATCGAGTGACTCAATAGACAAATTTGACGAACCACTGACGCCAATTGCCATTGCACCCCATCCACTACCTATTCATTCAGAAGATTAATCACCACTTGGGAATTAGATTCATAGATAACGCTACACCATCCTAATGCACACCCTTTTTCCAGAGCATAGAGAATAGCAAGATCTTCCATCAAATTATTAGTTTGATGTCCCTTATAGATAGAGAAGAAAAGAGGGACATCACCATGACTATCTCTACATATCACCCCAATACCAGCATGACTAGGATTCCCCTAGAAGAACCATCTATATTGATCTTAACAATACCTAGAGGTGGAGGGGACCATTGACCATATCTTTGAATCTTGCTCTTAAATTGACCCCTTTTCTTGGACCAAGTAGTGCATGAACCTCCAACAACTAGACTCAGATTTTGTGCAATCCGTAACTCCCCAATGTCTAACTGAATAGAGAGAACACACTTGGCTGCAAGGGTTTCCTAAAGCATACTAAGAATCCTCTTCCACACCTGCTGGACCATCAACTTCCTCTCCTAAAAATTCCTTTGATTCCTTTCCAACCAAAGGTGCCATAAAATAAAAGAAGGACCAATATTCTAAGCCACTTGTAAAAAAAAAATTTTAGCTTGGGGTCTAGCCAAACCTCTCCAAAAATCAACTATAGATGAAGCATGAACACAGGTCCGCTTCCAAGCACCCCACCAAAAGTGTCAAATCTCTTGGGCATGAGGACACTAAAAGAACAAATGACCCTGAGACTCCACCCCATTGCAAAGGAAACAAATGAAGGGCCCTTGAAAACCCCTTATCTAAATATTATCCTAAGTGAGACAACAATTCTAGGAAACCAGCCAAATGAAGTAATTACATTTAGGCCACCCAAATTTATTCCACACAAACTTCCACCAAGGATATTCCATCTCCCCAAACTTCTGTCTATCCATCACCCGATATCCAGAAGCAATAGAATACACACCTTTCAGGTTTGGACTCCAGTCTAGAGAATCATTCTCCTTCAAGGAACTACAAACTCTACCAGTTAGAATATGAACTAACTCCTCTTGATCTGCCAACGAACCCCCTATGGCCACTCAGCAGAATCCTTCCATCTAAAAACCTCCACCCAACCCAAAGACTGAGTCGATTTGAAATGACCCACATGACTCCAACCGGCATTAAGAAAGAGGTTACGTAAAGGTTGTAAATGTGGAATTCTGACAAGATAGGCAGATGGCCATCCAAAGAGTCATGCCAAAACAACACCTCAGAACCCCTATTACAAATCCAAAACAACCCCTACTTAACAAGGTTGGCTCCCCTTTTGAGAGTACCCCAGACCATGGATCCTTTACCAGAGAGAGTAATCCTAGCAATGTTAGTACTTTCAACTTCCTCCAAATACTTGTAATTGAGGATCTTAGCCTAGTATTGATCCTGACAAGTGCACCACCTCCAATATAGGTTGGTAGCTAAGGCCTACCTAGTAAGACTACCCTATCCAAGACCAAGACCTTCCTAAGTTGTTTTCCAAAACTAAAACAATTACAGTGTTCGGTATTGAAAATATAAGTTGTTTTTCAAAACTAAAACAATTACAGTGTTTGGTATTGAACTATTGTGCCCACTACCTAAAATAGTTGTTAAAATTATGGTTAGAATTAGGATTGGAGTTAGGGTTAGAATTAGGAATAGAATTAGAAATTAACTAGATCTAGGGGTAGAATTATGGTTAGTATTGGCTCAAGAATGTTAGGGTTAGGGTTGGGGTTAGGGTTCAAGTTAGAATTGGGATTACAGTTATTATTACAATTAGGGTTACAACTATGGTTAGAATTAGGGTTGGAGTTAGGGTTAGAATTAGGGATAGAATTGGAAATTAACTAGATCTAGGGGTAGAAATTGGGTTGCGGTTACAATTAACATTTGGAATAAAATTAGGGTTATCATCAGGGTTAGAATTAGTGTTACAATTAGGGTTATAATTAGGGTTAGGGTGAGATGTAGGGTTACAATTCCAATTAAGGTTATGATTAGGGTTAGGGTTATGATTACGGTTATAATTAGGGTTAGGTTTGGAATTGCAATTAGAATTAGTGTTAGGATTAGGGTTATAATTACAATTAGAATTAGGTTTAAAATATATCTAAAGTATGCCTTCTCGAGGCACCTATTCCACCTATGTGAGCTAAATTAATTAAAAATAGGCACCTAGAGAAGGATATGTCTTGGTGTACTTTAGATATATTTTTTAAATATAGGTATGTACTAGTTTAGATGACGATGACAACTTTTAATTTTTATTAAATTTGTGACATTTTTTATTTAGTTTTATGTCTATTTTGAGGGGAGTGTCAAACACAACATGGTGTTGTATATAAGTTATATGTAATATCATTATCCTCTATAAATTTAACAAAAGAAACTTTGTAAATATTTATTTTCAATTTTGTCATGACACATTACATGTTTATTGTGAATTTCATAAATATATAATATATTATACTTTAGATGATGATGACAACTTTTAACTTTTTAAATTTTGTGACATTTTTTATTTAGTTTTATGTCTATTTTAAGGGGAGTGTCATGATACACTAGTACATTGATAAATGGTGTAATTTTATTTAATTTGGGCCCTTTATTTTATGTCACCTTCACATATTTCTATACACTCACCTCCTTTCTTAGCTCTATGTTTGCACATCCCTACAGAATATCCTTATCCATGTCCCAATTACATTTTACATATTCACACTTCACTTGGTGCACTAAAGGTAAACTAATTTTGCACAAGCATTCTAAGAGAATATGCATGTCTTAAAAGTCATATACTCAATCATTGTTTTTTCTTAAGGGGTTCATCTAGGCAAAGGGTTATTGTAACTTCTTGTATGACAATATATCAAAGGTATTGGGAGAGGCAATATCCAATTTAGCATATTCATCACTCTCTAGGAACTCTTTATTTATAGAGCTGACTACAATTATTTATTTATTTATATTCCTACAATTAATTTGGTGTAGAACATCAATGGATCATACACCAACTCCTTAATTAGTATAGGTTGATTTGTATCAAATTGTTTTTAACTTATTGAATTAGCATATATTAACACATGGGAAAGTTTATTTTCTATTATATTTTGGTGAACCCCCAATCTTACGAGATTTATGGGCGAGTGCTAGGTAATAAGGGCCAAAACTGACCAAAATGAGCAACATTTTGCCTGAAAAACTAGATTTGGTTGTAATTGGGGGTAATGATTCAAAATACTTCTAGATAGAATATCATCAAGGTGTAAAAATATAAAATGTTGGATTTTGTTTCTAAATTTCAAATATGTAATTGATTCTAACACTTACATGATTAAAGTTGGTTAAATAAAGTGATAGTTTTGAACTTTGACAAAAGCAAAACATGCATGTGTATGCTAGGCCTAAGGACTAGTAAATGAAAATATTTTTTTAATCCTTTTATGGACAAATACAATTGATGTTGAGACTTCGGATGGTTATTTTTGATATTTTTTATTAATTATTTAATAGAATTAAGATATAAATCTCAAACACCTTGTGTATGTCTACCTTGACCTAAAATAATCATAATATTATTTTTTTAATCTGTAGAGCATTATGTCTAGCTTGAGCTCATATTCATTTATTTTTACATAAATTTCAAAATCAAAAGTTGAGGGAAATGAGCTTTGCTAGGGTTTAGTGCTTGACTTGGCTCGCATGTGTTTGATGTTGTCCATTCCTCTTTTATGTCATACTACTCTATATTTGAGAAAGAAATCATTTAGTCCTTCTGCATTTTTTCCAAGTCTATTTTGTTTTTCTCACTTTTGGGCAAATGTTTTCTTTTTAGTGGCTTCAAATTTAAGTATTTCAGCAATTAATGTTGAAGATGTTGGTTTCAAAGTGCAAGAGAATGGTTTCCCCTCAAAAGTGTCCTAAAAAGTTTATACTAAAGGTGTTTCACGAGTAATGTCTTCTAAAACCCTTGATGTGTTATTCCCTAATTTCGACTTTGATAGTTCATGTAAATGGTTAGAATGTTTTACTTTAATTGATTATTATGTCAAAAAGAATTTCCTTTTGTTGGTGTATAACTCCTATAGTTTACACTAACTTAATCATAGTTAGGTGAATTCCCACATGTTCTTTGACTTTGTCTAAGTTGTTGGTCATTTAGGAGATGTGTCATTCCAATGGATGCCTCGCTGCTATTCTCTAGTGTAGTTGCACTATTCATATGGGTTGTAAGTTGCCACATATCATTGTTTTGTGGAGAGTTAGGAATCCTACTTCTCCTATTTATATCTTCTCATTTTTCAATACATTTGTTCATTTTCACTTTCAATCTTGTGCTTGTTGTATCTCCATGATCTTGGGAGTTTCTACATGGTAGATTAGAGGTGGTGTGTTTAGCCTCAAGTCAATTTGCTCGCTATTCGAATCATTTTCATTGATGATAGGTTTTCATCTGTGTGAGATTTCATTTGCTTTCTATTTTTTGTTATCATTTAACATTAATCTTGTGTGGTCATTGTGAGTTTTGAACTGCCCATAGAGGGCATTATTTCAACGCCATGGAAAGGCCATCAATCGGCCTGTGTTTGTGCACACGACAGGAAGTGTCAATGTCATCCATCGCTGCTTGGTTGGTATTGAGGAGTAGTGAAACTCGACTCCATAAAGGCATTTTTTTTGGAGTGTCTATTGACGCTTTACACAAATGACAGTGAAGGCTCCCACTGCAACTTCTATCACCACTTCCTTGGATGCATGGGCACAGGACATTCAGTCCTCCCACGTAGGCTGACCCTATAGCCAAGAGATGCCCTCAATGCCATAGTAGGGTGACAACTATGCCTCCCTATCTGCCCTCCAATGATACCTTCCACAACGCCCTCGAAGAATGACATCTCTACCACGAGATAGAATTGAAGAGCCCTCCAATAGGCATAAAAATCGGTAGTCAAAGGGGCCATTTTTGGAAATGTTTTGGCAAAGGTAAAAGAGGTGACTGCTGTCATTTTGAATCCCTTATTTTATGTCACTATTCATGTGACATAAGAAACTTGGGGGGGTCAGGTCAGCAAAGGACAAGTGGGGGGCTTAATTTTTTATGTATTATCCCTTGGTCATATGGGTTAATTAGCTCTTGGTCACACTCTACCAACGGGGGCTAAGCTTTTGCCTCTCTACAAGTTATCTTTCAACTAAAAATTGTTTGCAAATTTTGTTTTCCAAGTACATTGGAAAATTTTTTTAGAAGGTGTATTTTTTTTGCGAATGCAAAATTTTCAAAGGCCCATAACTTTTGCAAAACAACTCAAAATCATGTCATTCTTTTTCCAAAAAGTGGTTCTTTTTTTATTCTCTATCCAACTAACTTGATATTGCACTGCAATTATAAAGTGCCTGATCAGACTATTTTACGGTGACTAAACACACTTCTTATTTTCATTTGCACAATTTGAGGGGGAAAAACAAACTAAGGGGGCAATTCAATCAAAGGTGTAATATGATGTCAATGCACCAAACTATAAAGTGCCAGTTTAAGGGGCGTATCAAGGAAGAGTGCTCAAAAACACTCAAACTAAAGTGTCACCTTAACTTTAAAAATTGAGCATTAAGAAGGGTGATCCCATAATAGTGGGTTACACTTTTTGGCAAAAGTTGACATTGAAATTAACATTTTGAAAAAAATCTTCACTTTCGGAGACCTATAGTTGCTAAACCATGAGGAATTTGAAGATGATGTAAACTAGTGATTTGTCACATTTTTTTTGTAGATTCTAAGTATATATATTTTTAAATTTTTTGGAATCAAATTGCATTTCTTTTACCATATCCTTCAATAACTAGTTTTTAACAATAAACACCATTTTAAAGAGTGATGTGTACTATGTAAAACATAACTTTTTTTTTATGAAGGATAAAATTATAATTTTTTTGAATTTAGATTTTTAACTATTATATCTAGAGGATGCATTTGGTTTCATAATGTTTTATTGAATATTTTTCTTTTAATTAACTTTTGAAGTGAAACCAATTACAATTTAGACATAGGTGTATTGTGTAAAGCATAAATTTTTTTTGTATGTATCAGAATTCAATTTTTTTTTTGTTGGATCAAGGACATGAATACCAAGAGGATAGATATTTTTCATAATTTTTTTTGGGTAATATACTAATTTTCCACATGTGCAGAACAAAGAGCTTGATTTTCAGTGAAAAATGTTTGTTTAATTAAACTAAAAAAAATTATTATATTAAAACCACAATATATCAAAATTATACTTGATAGAAAGCTTGTTTCGAGGACTATAATCCTCCAGATGGGTTTGTCAAGTTGCTTCAATTTTGATCCTCAACCTGAGATTTGAAACCCAAAAATCTGTATAAATTGTAGCTGAAGAGGGGCAAGGGCAAAATAAGGGGGTTCAATTGAATGGGTGTTTGAACAAACCCCCCTTGACCCATTTGATCGAAGCCCCTTATTTAAAAATAAGAAATATTATACCAAGGGGGTTTGATCAAACCCCCCATTTTATTAATAAAAAATCATATTAGGGGGGTTCGATTAAACCCCCTCAATGACTTGGGCTGATGTAGTGTTCGATCGAATGGGGAGGTTCGATCAAACCCAAAAAATGGGTTCAATCGAACACCCCCATTTGATCAAACCTGGTCATTTTTGTTTTTTGAGGCATGAGCAATTTTCCTTCGTCAATGCAATTGTAACCGAGTTATGTGGGTTGACCCAGAAGTCCTCACCACTCAAAAGGGTTAAAAAGGTAATACAATGCCACTGTCAAAAATAGAACCTAATAGATGGGTCCTTATTTTAATAGATGGGTCCTTAGTTCAATAGTGGGTGATCACACGTCACTTTTCTTTGAATTGTTTGTGAGAATCCAAACTTGCAATACTTACAAAATACTAATGGATGGTGTGTATCATGATGTTCTTGGCAAAGGGACTGTAAAATTGGGAAATGGTTTTGTACATAATGTATATTACATTCCTGATTTATTCAAAAGTTACGTCTAAGTCTATGCACTCATAGATTCTAAGAAGACAGTTGAGTTCATAGCAACATCAGCCCTTATTCAAGAATCCAAAGATCAAAAACTTGTTGCAATAGGCAAAGTTTGTCACTTTGACTGTGCCTTCATCTTTCCACATTTTACATCCGATGAAGAAGACAATCAAGAAGCAACTTCAGAGCCAAGTGTCCACTCATGACTTAACTTAGTTGGTTGCATAGAGCAGGTTGATTGAACTCCACTAGCATCTTTGTTTGTAAATACACTCATGTAGTGTCATGTAATTGAAAGTGTAAAAGGAATTGGAAAATTGTACTCACACTGATCTAAAGTGTAATGGGGGTTGTAATAATCACAACTTGAATCACACAGATTCTTATCTCATCCATATCTCTGCTCAATGCACATCCTTGTCTTTAGTTGTTCAAAATATTTCTTGGACCTACATCCTCGTCTTCATCCTTTGATCACTACCAAACTTCAATTAGTTTGCTCAATTCTCTTGGAATCAAGGGAATGACAGAATTTACTACTATTACATGCTTCAAGAGTTCCTCATACCTACAGTGCAGTCTACATCGGCATCATCATCTTCTAGGGGGGATATCTAAACCTTTCTCTTTGTTTTCTCTCTTTTTGGAGGAATGTTTTTTCCACGGGGTTTTCTTTCTTTCTCTGCCTTTTGAGAGATACATTTTGTACATGGGTACCTAATCAGGCACATAGCTGGGACCCATCTTTCATAAACTCACCTAACCTATGCTTAAGGGGGGTGTTGGTGTATAACTCCTATAGTTTACACTAACTTAATCATAGTTAGGTGAATTCCCACATGTTCTTTGACTTTGTCTAAGTTGTTGGTCATTTGGGAGATGTGTCATTCCAATGGACACCTCTTCGCTATTCTCTAGGGTAGTTGCACTATTCATATGGGTTATAAGTCACCACCTATCCTTGATTTGTGGAGAGTCAAGTATCCAAATTCTCCTATTTATATCTTCTCATTTGTTAATACATTTGTTTATTTTCACTTGCAATCTCATGCTTGTTGTATCTCCATGATCTTGGCAGTTTCTACACCTTTGAAAGCATACTCAAAAAATGGGTTAACAAAGCCTAGGTATTTCATGGGACCTAAATTGAAGTTGTCCAAAACCTCACTAAGAGGTTTATCCTTTTTTAGTTTGTAGAAGCAAGCCATGTTGAAGCTATTCTAAAACATGTCCCTTGGTATGTGTGTAGCTCTTTGTTAGTTTCTATACTTGATCTTGAAACTTTCTTGTCTCAAAGGAGCATCCTCTCTAAGTCTCTACATGTATTGAATTCATTAGTTTTTGCTTGCCTTGTTGACCTTTCTTAGATCATATTACTACCTCTTTAGGGCATGTCATTTACGTTAAGATTGACAAGTTCTTTTCTCTCATCCAAAAAAGTGTACATCTATGTTGAGATGGATCCTTTTAATGATCTAAAGGAGCTAGCTGACATTCAAATAGATCAGATGCACTACACCCATGGAGTCATTTATCTCATCCTCTGCAACACTTTCTTTAGGTGTCAATCCTCTAAGAAAAGGATCAAGATTGTCCCCTTGTTACACCAAAATCCAAGCTTGGCCCCAAGCCTACAAGTGAAACTCTAAAAAAAAAGGAAGGGTGGAAAACAATAGGGAATTGCAATAACAACCAAAATAATGGACTAAAAGTTTGGAGTGCAATCAAAGACTACTAGCATTTCATTTTAAAAACCTTTGGACAAAGGGAAGGAAATTATCATCCCTCCAACCCATAGGTAGTCATCCAAAGAGGCGAATAAGCCTATATTTTTTAAATGCCACTTTGGGCTAAAGTGTTATCCTCTCAAATATAAATGTTTTCTAGATCACTTTCCCCTTCTCCTTAAGTAATTTTAAGGAATTCTCATAGTCTATCTTGAAGCCTAGAAGATGGAGAATATGTCCTATATAAATGGAGAAATTTCACATTAGTTATTCAACTAGGAAGTTTCAACCCATCAATAGAAAATGAGTTCTTGTAGAATAGCTATGTAGCTCTACATGCACTAGCTAGTGTTTGTGTAGGTTTTTATTTCCTAGTTGGGTTATTCATTTTTTCCCTATATTCCTAGGTTTTTCCTACACTTCTATTAATCTCACTTAGGTTAATAAAGCATGTCTTATTGTTAGTGTGAAAAGGGTTACTTTGATATCTAGCTATTTTTTAGCTTGTTCTCCACCTTAGCTCTTTTCACACTAGGTTAAGCTTACTTAGGGACTTTTTCATTTTATCCCACATTTGTTGTGTATTGATTCTCTTGGGTGGAATATCATATATATACCCACCTCTTGCTCTCATATGAGCATCCCATTCTATTGTAATGCTTTGCATTCTCTTGAGTTGAATACAATTTATTTAGCTCATATCTGATTTCTATTCTGCTTTCTCTCAATCACTTGTATGCTTGGGTAGAAATCTAACATGGTATTAGAGCGGTTGTGAGTTGTGGGTTAGCATTTTTTTTAGAAATCTAAGAGTGTACAGTTGTTTTTCGAGGCACATGAGTATGCTCTTCTCTTGCATCTTCGGATGATCTGGAGAAACAGAAAAGTGTGGAGAAAACTCTAGTTTGTGAATTATCGGTTTCAAAGCATATGAGTATGCTCTTCTCTTGCATCTTCGAATAATCTAGAGAAATAGAAAAGTGTGGAGAAAACTCTAGTTTTTGGGGGGGTTCATATTTTGACTTGCCAGTTGTAAGTTTTTTTTAATAGCTTCCTCAAGACTCGTTGAGCTAAAATCTAACAATTGGCTTGCATTTTATTTATTCTGATTAATCTTGCAGGTTGTAACATGCCTTTGTTTGTCTTAGGTAGCTGATTCAGTCTTTGCATGCTATTTTTTTGGTGTAAAACATGTTTTTTTCAATTAGAGTCACATTTTCTATAGATCACAGAGAAAAATGCCTTCTGGGTTTTGTTCGCAGCACCGAAAAACCATTTGGGTATCTATTAGTTTTTGTATACAACTTATATATTTTGTAGAAATGATGTCAGAAAGCTACAGCAAAACCCCTCTCCATTGGCGTTTTGGAAATTGCAGTTCAACTTCCAAAGGCCGTAACTCGGGCTCTCGACCTCGGATTTGCGAGCTTCTTTTTTTTTATTTTGGCTATTTTTTCATGCTCTATGCACTAGTGTAGATGTTTTTTGATTTTGATGCCAAGGTTTTTTAGAAATTGTAGATTCTCAGTCGTGACATTGCACAGTTCTTGTTTTTGGGAACTTCGGAGGATCATAACTTTCACATACGACCTTGTATCGAGGTGATTCTTTTTTTTGAAAGTGCATGATTTTTTGAGTAGATCGTAGTGGTATTGTTTATTGCTTTGGATATTGTGCCAAAGTTATAGTTTCGACATATGCTCTTCATGAGCGTTCTATAATAGCATTGAGATCAAGTCCACTCAGTATTTCTTGCTGGTGAACATTGTAATCACACTAAATATAAAATGCCAAATCAAATTTTCTTGGAGGGGTTCTTTGATTGAGTGGAAAAGGGCGAGTGTCTTGTGTATTCTTGCATCTTTTCTTTCCTCACAACAACAACAACAACAATCTAATTCTGCATTAAGATGGATCAATTAACAGTGCCTGTTCTAACACCCTACAACTACTATGAGTGGAAGTCCAAGATGACTATCCAACTTAAGAAGTTAGGACTATATAGAGTAACAATAGGTCTAGAAACTGAACCAACCTTAATTGCAGAAAAGCCTAAATTTTATAACATGGTAGATGAAGCTTTTGGAACTCTATGCATGTTTGTATCTCCTGATCTTCTTTTCATGTTGAATCTACTACAACACCAAATGATGTATGGACTACTTTAGAAAATCTCTTTGGTAAACAAGATGAATTAAGGGGACATCAATTGGAGAATGAGCTAATAGGGTTAAATCCATGTAATTTTGATACAATACAAGACTTCTTCACAAAGCTAAAGGCCATTAGATTATAGTTGAAGCAATGTGGGATTGAAAAGAAAGATCCACAATTGATCTTAAGTATTATTTCTAAGCTTGGTCCTATCTACTCAGTGTTTGTTTCTACATTTTATGCCACCAAAAGTGCTCTTGGGACTACCTACAAAATGCCTTCTTTAGATGAATTTGCTACTAAACTCACTAAAGAACAGGATAAATTAGTTCACATGGGTACTATTAGGCCTTCTAAGTCTTATGCCTTGGCTGCAAATTAGGGCACTAAAGATCAGAAAGGCAATGGAAAGCAAAACAAGAAACAAAAGGATCAAGGAGAGAAGAAACAAGGTCCAAAACAAGCTGCAAACAATGTAGCTCCTGAGTCTTCCTCTAAAGACAACATGTCTAAAAAGGAGAAGACAAGTGTGCCTTTTGTAAGAAATCTAGTCACAATGAGCATAAGTGTTTGAAAAAGCAAATAGCTCATCTTACTTATCTTCTTGAGAAGAATAATATCAAAGTGTCAGATTCAGTTAAGGAAGATTCTTCACAATCTTCAAAGGACATGAAAAATAGTAAGGGGAAGGGTAAGGCCCTTGTTGCAGTTGCTACACTACTAGATAGTTGGGTAATTGACTTAGGTGCTTCTCACCAGATGGCCAATACAAAGGAAAGTTTCTCATCCTTGGAGTCATGTTCTGTGCCTGATATTCTTATGGGTAATGATACACTAGAGGAAGTTCTTGGGAGAGGGTCTGTTGACATTAGTGATGGGACGTTCCATGATGTTCTTTGTGTGCCTTCTTTGTCAACTAATCTCCTATCTATCTACTAGATCACCCATACAGGTTCTAGCAAGAAAGTTGAATTTACACCTGACTCAGTGGTTATCAGTGATCTGCACAGTGGGTCTACAATTGCTATAGGAAAAGTTGATAACCATTCTCAGCTCTATCACTTTTCTCATTTTGTTCCTGATTCTCCTTCAGTTGCATTGCTCACTCACTCAAATGAGGTGAGCCGTTTGTGGCATCAACGGTTTGGCCACTTGAACTATCGCTACTTGCAGCAACTTAGTTAGCATGATATGGTTACAGGGTTGCCTTCTATTCGATTCTCTGATGGAGTTTGTCAAGGTTGCATTCTTGGCAAGCATCTTGAAGAAAAATTTGACAAAGGCAAAGCATAGAGAGCCACACAGCTCTTGGAGTTAGTACACAGTGATTTGGCTGGTCCATTTCAACATCCTTCATTCAATAGAGCTAGATATGTATTGACCTTCATTGATGATCTTTCCTAATACACCTTTGTATACTTTCTCAAACAAAAGTCTGAAGTCTTTAAGTCTTTTCAGGACTTTAAATCTTTTGTAGAGAAATAATCTGGGAAGGTTGTCAAGATTCTGTGCACCGATAATGGCGGGGAATATGTCAACCAAAAGTTTGAGCAGTTTTGTGCCTCAAAGGGCATTGATCTTCAGCACGCAGTTCCCTATAGTCCACAGCAAAATAGAGTTGCAGAATGAAAGAATCGGTCATTGAAGGAAATGGCCAATTGCATGATTCACTCCAAATCATTGGCACCTCAGTATTGGGCAGAGGCCATCAACTATGCGTGTTATATCCAGAACTAGGTTCCTCACCGATCTGTGAAGGGGGTAACTCTTTTTCAAGCTTGGACTGGTCAGAAACCCACAGTCAAGCACTTCTGAGTATTTGGGTTTCCTGCATGGGCCCACATTCCAACAGAGAAACGCAAGGCTATGGATCCACAGAGTAGGCCTTGCATATTGTTGGCTATCCAGATGGTGTCAAAGGCTACAGGCTACTCCACCCTACCACACATGAGCTTTTTATTGAGAGGAGTGTTCAGTTTGAGGAGGATACTTCTTCTACCACTTCTCCATCTTTCATTCCCATGGAGACACTGTGACTTCATGATGATAGTTCTTTTGAGGACCTTAGTCCTCCCAAGGAGTCTTCTTCCTCCACTTTAGATGGTGATGATGAGGGTTCATCTTCCTCCTCTCTTAGTCATCATTCAAAGGATGTTGATTCTCCTCTGGATTCTCCTACCAATGGCCTCTTTGGGCTCATCAGACTTTGGAGTCAGCAGGTGATTGGGTTGGTGATCCTTTAGATGCAAGAAGAACAAGGTCATAGTTCGAGCAGGCTTCTCATCTCTTCTTTGCTTCAGCTTCTGATCCACAGTCCTTTAGGGAAGCTTCTGGTGTCCCCGAGTGGGATGCTGTTATGTAGGAAGAGTTCAGTTCCTTGGAAAGGAACCATACATGGGATTTAGTCCCACTTCCTAAGGGAAGCAAACTTGTTCGATGCAAGTGGGTCTATTGAACAAAATTTGCTGCAAATGGGTCGGTCGATAAACATAAGGCTCGCTTGGTCACAAAAAGATTCTCCCAAGTTCCTGGGATTGACTACTCTGAGACTTTTGCGCCGGTTGCCAAGATGAATTCAATCTAACTTGTCCTTGCCATTGCTGCAGCCCATCGCTGGGAAGTTCATTAGATGGATGTGAAGAGTGCTTTTCTTTACGGTGACCTTTAGGAGGAGATATATATGGAGTAGCCACAGGGGTTCATCCAAGATCCTTCACTTGTCTGCCGACTTTGAAAGTCTCTCTATGGCCTTAAACAGGTCCCTCGAGCCTAGTATGCCAAGATGGACTCCTTTCTTCTATCAGTTGGGTTCACTCAGTGCCATTCTGATCTGAACGTCTACATTTTGTAGCAAGATGATACTCTCACTTTCCTTGTTCTCTATGTTGATGACTTGCTGATCACAGGGAGTTCTTCATCCACCATTGGGGCTGTCAAAACTACCCTTCATGACAGGTTTTTGATGACTGACTTGGGCTTGTTGCATGACTTTCTTGAGATTGAGATCTATCAGTCTTCTTCTGGGATCACCATTAATCAGTCCAAGTATGCTCTAGATTTGCTCTCGAGGTTTCGCATGGTTGACTGTAAGCCTACGCCAACTCCCTTTCTGTCAGGAGTCAAACTTGAGGCTTCTTGTTCTTCACCTTTGGTAGATGCTACCTAGTATTGCCAATTGGTTGGGAGTCTCATATACTTGGCTCACACAAGGCCTGATATTTCATATGCCGGGGGCCTGGTCTCCAGGTTCATGCAGGAGCCCCATGAGCTGCATTGGAAAGTAGCTAAGCAGATTCTTCACTATGTATAGGGCACTCATAGTTATGGGATTCATTATGCAGCAGGCGTGGATATTGACTTGGTGGGATACAGAGATTTAGATTGGGCAGGCGATTCTCAGGATCACAAGTCTACTTCAGGGTATTGCTTCTCTCTTGGTTCTGGTCTGATTTCTTGGTCGAGCAAGAAGCAGTCTGTTATTGCTCTTTCATCTATAGAGGTTGAGTATCGAGGAGCAGTTAATGCTGCTACTGAAGCCATTTGGCTTCAACACATTCTCACTGAGTTTGGTATTTCCTTCAGAAAGCCTACGGTCATTTTTTGTGACAACCAGAGTGCTATTCAGATCTCTCGCAATCTGGTCCATCATCAGCGAACCAAAACACATTGAGATTCACATGCACTACATTCGGGAGTTGATTCATGAGTAGGTTCTTAATCTTCAGTATTGTTCGACATTAGATCAGATAGCTGACATCTTCACAAAACCCTTCACTGAGAGCAAGTTCATTCATTTGCGAGCTTTTCTTGGGGTGCAGCAGGTGTCCTTTTAGGGGGCTTCTTAGCTCCTTCTTTCTCTCTATTCTGGGGGGTGTACTCTCTCTTGTGAGGGGGGCTACTTCTCTTTTGGGGGGAACTCATTGTACATGGGTACCTCATCAGGCTTGATTTGTCGGGACCCATTTCTACATCCACCTAAGCTTCGCTTATGGGGGGGTGTTCATGTAGTTTTTATTTCCTAGTTGGGTTATTCATTTTTTCCCTATATTCCTAGGTTTTTCCTACACTTCTATTAATCTCGCTTAGGTTAATAAATCATGTCTCATTGTTAGTGTGAAAAGGGTTACTTTGCTATCTATCTATTTCTTAGCTTGTTCTCCACCTTAGCTCTTTTCACACTAGATTAAGCTTACTTAGGGACTTTTTCACTTTTCCCACATTGGTTGTGTATTGAGTCTCTTGGGTGGAATATCATATATATACCCACCTCTTGCTCTCATATGAGCATCCCATTCTATTGTAATGCTTTGCATTCTCTTGAGTTGAATACAATTTATTTAGCTCATTTCTGATTTCTATTTTGCTTTCTCTTAATCACTTGTATGCTTGGGTAGAAATCTAACAGTTAGCAATGATATGACTTTGGATTTTCTCCATGAATGAATTTTCTATCATGAAATTTTTGAACTCTAATAGATCTCATAAGAAAATATACATTGTGGGTCATTTAATGAAGATTTGCAAACCCAAGCATTCTTTATTTGCAATAGGTAAAAATCTTAGGCTTTTTTATTTTTTCTTGTTTGCCATATCATATTGCTTCCAATTCATTTTATGCAGCACCCACAAGGTCAAGCATAGTGTTTTTATTAATTTTCTTTCTACTAAATGGTAGCTACAGTTGGTAAACTAGGGATGTGACCCCATCAATAGGGCCTTCTAGTCCCTCTTTTTAATATTAATAATCATTCTTTTGGGGTTCGTAATTTCTATGCTTCTTGAATGATGTTGTGGAGTGATCCATCTTTTGATATTGGATTGCTAACTTAGTACCAATAGTAGGGTGATAATATAAAGGTAGGTGTTACTTTTTTTCTTAACTAGGCCATGCACATTAGCATTTTTTAAATTATTCTCTCAATTATAGAAAGCAAACTATAAGGAATCTCAACATAATGTAAACTAATTTTGTCATATTTCCTCAAAATTTCTAATTTAATTTTTAAAACTAATTTATCTCATGTTTTAAATATTTTCTAAGAAAGTTTTTCTTACATTTAATAATATTTTTTAATTACGCCAAGAGGCGTTCCTACATTATGGGAGCTTAAAGATTCTAGAATTTCTATGTAAACTTATAAGATTCCAATCTAGAATCTTTATTTTATTTTTTTATTTTTTTCAAATTTTTTTCTCTCCAGTTTCTTTTCTAATTTTCTCCACCTTTCTATCCTTCATGGTTTTTATTTTTTATTTTCTCCAATTTCTTTTTTGGTTTTTTTTTTTTTTTTTTTCTAATTTATTTTTTATTTATTAGGTCAGAGGCGTTATACAGTCACATCGGGGTGGGGATGAGAGCACTCAATTTTTCTGCCTAAATTTATAAGAAAAAATTAAAATACGAAATAGGAAATAAAAAATGAAACTTACGAAAATTAAAGAAAAAAAACCAAAAAGGAAATTAAAAAGTGTTGAAGGAGAAAAAGCTGGAACCAAAAAAAGAAATTGGAAAAATAAAAACTAAAAACTAAAAAAGAAATTAGAAAAAAATAAAAATAAAAACCAAAAAAGAAATTGGAAATTGTTGGAAGGAGAAAAAGCTAGAGAAAATCATGAAAACTATGGAACAAAAAAAGAAATTAAAAATTTTTAAAAATAAAAACCCCGAAAAAAATTGGAAACCAAAAAAAGTGAGAAAATCAAAATATCCCTTGGCATACTTTAGATATATTTATTAAAATATAAATATACTAGTTATGCTGAGAGGCGTTATACAATCATAGCCGGGTGGGGATGAGAGCACTCATTTTTTCTACCTAAATTTATAGGAAAAAAAAATAAAATAGTAAAAAAGAAATAAAAAATAAAAATTAAGAAAATCAAAGCGAAAAAACTAAAAAAAAATTAAATACCATTGAAGGAGAAAAAGCTAAATTGCAAAAACTATGGAACCAAAAAAGAAATAGGAAAAAAAAAAATTAAAAAAGAAATTGGAAAAAATAAAAAATAAAAAAGAAAATGGAAAAATTAAAAAATAAAACCCGAAAAAGAAATTGTAAGAGAAAATCAAAGAAACTATGGAAAAAAGATATACCTCAACGTATTTTAGATATATTTTTTAAATATAACTAGTATATTTATATTTAAAAATATATATCTAAAATACGTGAAGATATATCTTTTTTCCATCGTTTCTTTGATTTTATCTTGCAATTTCTTTTTTGGTTTTTAGTTTTAAATTTTTCCAATTTTTTTTTTGGTTCCATAATTTTCGTGATTTTCTCCATCTTTTTCTCCTTCCAACAATTTCCAATTTCTTTTTTGGTTTTTAGTTTTTATTTTTTCCAATTTTTTTTTTTTTCAATTTCTTTTTTGGTTCCATAGTTTTTGTGATATAACTTTTTCTCCTTCTAACGGTTTTTAATTTCTTTTATAGTTTTTTTTGTTTGATTTTCTTAAGTTTTATTTTTTATTTCCTTTTTGGTATTATAATTTTTTTTCTTATAAATTTAGGCAGAAAAAATGAGTGCTCTCATCCCCACCCCATTGTAACTTATAACGCCTCTCGACGTAATTAATTCACCCAAAAAATGATGTCTTTTTTCATAGTTACTTTGATTTTCTCATTTTTTTTTGGTTTGGAATTTTTTTTTTGGTTTTTATTTTCAAAAATTTTTAATTTTTTTTTTGGTTCCATAGTTTTTGTGATTTTCTCCATATTTTTCTCCTTCCAATTGTTTCCAATTTCTTTTTTAGTTTTTATTTTTTTATTTTTTCCAATTTCTTTTTTAGTTTTAAGTTTTTATTTTTTCCAATTTCTTTTTTGGTTCAAGCTTTTTCTTCTTCAACATTTTTTAATATTAAAAAAGTATATTGTGGAGGATATCTTTTTTTCCAGTCTCTTTGATTTTCTCACTTTTTTTTTGTCTTTTGTTTTTATTTTTTAATATTTTTAATATTTTTTTTGTTTTTATTTTTTATTTTTTCCAATTTCTTTTTATTGTTCCAAGTTTTTTGTGATTTTCTCCACCTTTCTATCTTTCATGTTTTTTATCTTTTATTTTCTTCAATTTCTTTTTTGGTTTGTATTTTTTATTTTTTCTAATTTTTTTTTATTTTTACTTTTTATTTTCTCCAATTTCTTTTTGGTTTTTAATATTTCCAATTTATTTTTTTGGTTTTTATTTAATTTTTTTATTTTTCCAAATTCTTTTTTTGTTCCATTTTTTTTGTGATTTTCTCCACCTTTCTATCCTTCATGGTTTTTATTTTTTATTTTCTCCAATTTCTTTTTTGGTTTTTCTTTTTTATTTTTTCTAATTTCTTTTTTGTTTTTTATTTTTATTTTTTATTTTTTATTCTTTTCTATATATTTATTATTTTTATATTTATATTAAAAAATATATCTAAAGTATGCTGAGAGATATACTTCCGAGGCAACTATTTCTACCTATGTGTGATAAATTAGCTAAATAAATAGGTGCCTCCAGAAGGATATCTCTCAATGTACTTTAGATATATTTTTTTAATATAGCTATACTAGTAAGTAATATATCTTAATAATACATAACTTGAGCTACAAATAAAACCATTTCATAATTTTTTAAAAATAAACTATTAACACTAACATCTAGAGGGCACACATTTTTTTGTAATTTTTGTTTCAAATTTTTTTTATTATTATATTTTTAAATGAGAACAACTACCAATATAGACAAAGATTCCCCATAACTATTATTTTCATATATGCCCAATCTTTAAATGAGAACAACTAGTTATATAGACAAATATTCACCATAACTATTATTTTCATATATGCCCAATTTTTTTGTTTTGTTGAAAGAACAACATCAATATGAAGGGTGATCTTATTTTAAAATCTATATTGTTTGGAAATCTTACTTTAAGGGATACATTCATGCAAAATTCCATGTAATGATGACTTCGTTAATCACAAAAAAAGGTAATCCAAATCAACGGTTTGTGTCTAATAAAATTCCTCCATATATGTACAAGCTGAGAATATCATGTACAAGCTGAGAGTCTCATGTACGAGCTGAGAATTTCATCTATAATGAACTTAATGTATTTTTCCTTGTGTCCCAAAATTGAGGTTTACTATTATACACGAGTTGTTAAATCAATGTATGACCCACAAGTGAGACACCCATTTATACTTCCACCCACCATCTTGCATTGAGTGTGGATACTTTAATATGGTGGAAGTAGAATAAAACAAGTGCAAGACTCAATCCATGCACTGGGTAGCTAGTGTGAGGAAGCTTGGTACTACATGTACAATATGTTGGGGATTTTAAACCCAATCTTAATCATCATCACAATCAAATATCTTTGCATACATGGAGTAATATGGACATTCTAGATCTAAAAGGGTTATTAAATGACTTAACAAAGCTAAGTTAGCATAATCTTTTCTCATGTTTGCTAGCTAATTTCCTTGTCTATTGAACCTTTACTTGAAGTTTTCCTTTCTAACCACTTTCCAATAAAATTTTGCATTAAATGAAGATTTTCTAATCCCAAAGCCAAGAAAACATAGTTCTTTTTAAATAGGCCTTTGTTGATTCATTATCCAACCCTTACCTACATCTGACATGTCTAGAATTTGGAACCACATCTCCATCATTAGACTAGATAAATCGAGTGATGCAACAATACACTTAATCATATATCCTAGTTTATTCATATTTATTGGCACTGACTAGCATGTTTTTTCAATAGCTTGTATGGGGCCACCACCTCAGAGCTCCACTACACCACCACCTAGATGGAAGAGAAATCATTTGCTCTCTCTTCACAACTACATGTTGCTAATATCTACTAATAAAAGCATTTTTTTGATAATCACTCTACTAAGAGAACATCAACCTAAGCCTCCCTTCACTAGTTTAAAATTAGGGACCTAATTTATGAGGAATTAGTTGTCTTTGAGAACCCATTAAAATTTCTAGATAATTAAGTGTATCAAAAAAGGAAAACAACTCTTAACTGAGCTTCATGTCTTTACTCAAGATTTCATGTGTCATTATGACAAATATTTGAATGCTCAGGACTCTACTCCTAACTAATTTGATGTCCTTCAATAGTGCATCAATGTGGTTATGTACTAGGTCACCTCTTCCTAAGTATTCAATTTGAGTAGCTTCTTACCTTGGAAAATTTGTGAGCCAATGTTCTTTATGGCTAATGGTAAAGCCCCAAGATGTGATGGATTTCCATATGAATTATACAAAGCCTGATGGGATATGGTTGACAATGATTTGTATAGAGTCTACCTAGAATATTATAATTCAAATTCCTTAGGTAATATTATCTATAAAGGTAATATAACATTCATAGCTAAGGCTAGAGATTCAAAGGATATCTACAATTGGCAAATGGTCATGTTGCTCAATGTTTCCTACAAGATTATTAACAAGGGTCTTTCCCTCAAGTTGTGATGCAAGAACATCCGAAGGTTTAACAGAAATCTTGCATCACCCAAAAATATTTCCTTTTATGTGTTTGTTTGTTTGTAAATTTTTAGTAGTATTCTAGACATTAGTTAGTCAGCACAAATCCTACTCCATTTTGTTGCACTTACACATTTCATCATGTAGTTAGAAAGACATGATCTACTTGAAATTGATAATGTTATATCCAACTTTTAAGATATTTCAATCACAAGAATATCCCATTTTTCTATTTAAGGTTTGTGACACCTTTCTAAGACAAGTGGAGAAAAGGAATACATTTCTAGGTTCACTAGGCCTAGGGAGATTATGGTATGAACTATATTGAGTTTCATTGATCCATCATCACCACACTCATTCTAGAAGTTTCTTCCTACACATTCAAGGCCAAGTACACATTTTACAAGACTTCAATCTTTACAACACCATGCAACTAACTAAGATCATTCCTAAGGCTAGGAAATGCTATATAAACATCACTCACAATAATTTAAAAGTAGTTAAGCTGGATATTCAAGATGGGGGTCAATTTTGGGCATTGTATTACAATATTTGTCAAATTCTATAATTTGTAATTGAATAGATGAGGCCTAGCATGTTGTAAGCCCATTACAATAGAGACTGATGATATAATTTTGATGGTTGATTATCTATTTATTGAATCAAGTTGATTGTCATGCGAATATTTTTGTTTCGAGTATCATTGTTCATAGAATATGTGTATGTTTTAAGGCTACATGGTTGGACAATCATTATTAGACCCACCATCCATGATTGCATCAGGTTGAGTCATCTTCTTCCCTTGATTGTTCAATCATAGAAAACTAGATTCATCGAGTTCAAGTATATTCTAGTGACAATTTCATTAATGTATTGGAAGGAATGCAAATAGACATTATCAACAAGTCATCTTTGTCAAAATTTACATTGTAAAAGCTTATTGCCACATTGAGTGGCCTTTCATCCTTGTTATGCTACAAGCTTCAAGATTTGGTCCCAAAGTCCTACACTCTATATTTAAATAATTTTTGTTGATGCTTCTACCTAAACCATTATCAATGAACATCAACCTGGATGATACAGTAGAATTGATTCATACTTTCTTAGCAATCACTTTAGCAAAAGTGATAGTGAGCCCACACATTAAATCAAAGAAATTCATGTTAAGATTTTAATTATTGTTCTATATTTAGATGATTTAATTTTCATAGGAAACTATAACATTTTCATTGCTAATTTCAAAGAAGTAATGAAAAATAATTTGAGATGACATACTTAGGTCTGCTAAAATATTTACTTGATATTAAGGTACAACAAATGAGTCATGTCATCTTAATTTCTCAAACTAATTATGCCACATAGATCTTGAAGAGATTCAAAATGTTAAACAACAAGCCTACCCCAATACCAATAGGTATAGGTTTGAAATTGAGTAAGGAAGATAGCAGCAATGAAGTGAACCCAACCTTATACAAGAGAATGGTTGGAAGCCTAATGTATTTGATAGCTACTAGGTCTGATATAATGTACATGGAAAGTCTGATTTCTCGATTCATGGAGACACCTAATGGTACAGACTAGTAAGTAGGAAAGATAATCTTGAGATATGTCAATGGCAACAAGGGCTATGGTATTTTATATAATACATCCAGTGAGTTTGAGCTAATTGGTTATATTGATACTGATGGGTAGGTAGTGTAGATGATAGGAAGAGCACATCAAGATATGTGTTCCACATGGGTAAAGAGCCATTTCATGGGCATCCAAGAAGCAACCCATTGTTTCTCTACACAATAGAAGATAAATATATAGCAGCAAATGTAGTTGCATGTAAGGATATTTGGCTAAAAAATCCTAGCAAAACTGAATGAGGAGCACAAAGATGGTACAACCATATATTATGACAATATATCCTCAATAGCTTTGATAAAGAGCTAAATCTTCTATGGATAAAGTAAGCATATTGAGATCTTGTTATCATTTTATAAGGAACTAGTAGAGCATGGGGAGATTGAACTTCATTTTTGTAGATCTAAGAAACAAATCACTAATATTTTTATTAAGACACTATCACAAGAGTGTTTTAAATGCTTAAGAAAATTTTTGGGCATCATAGACAACTCCTAAAATCAACTTTAGAAAAACATCTCTGGAAAGACAACTCTACAAATCAACTCTAGAAATCATCTCTAGAAACTAGCTCTAGAAATTAGTTCTAGAAATGAAATCCAAATAGACAACTCTAAAAAGATATCTCTAGAAAGACAACTCTAGAAACTATCTCTATAAATCCATCTCTAAAAATCAACTTTGGAAACTAGTTCTAAAAATCTAACTCCAAAAAGTTTCCTTATAAATAGCTCTAGAAGTCAGCAGTCAACTTTGAAGAACACCAGACTAGCTCAAGAAGGCTATTTTTAAATATCATCCGCTTCAACAGTCAAAGGTCAATTTTGGCCAATAAAATAGGATAAATATTTAGAACTTTTTATTATGAATGAGGTATAAAATTGCTATTGGCTATTTGACCATTAAAGTGGATGATATTTAAGTAGAGTGGCTCAAGAAATCACTAAGCAACTACAGAGATAACTCTAGAGATACAAAATGATCATATATGCAGGATAAAAGTCTCAAGATTAATGTTGGAAAATTTAATTTTGATGAAATCTCAGAGATTTAACTCATTCCCATCATAAATATTTCTTTTGAGATCTATTTTTCTATCACCTTGTCCAAAATAGTTAATGTTAGTTGGCTGATCATATTTCATTTATGTTGATAGTTACAATTAAGTCTTGGAGTGAACAAGAAAATTGGGAAAAAGGTAGAATAGATAAAAGGAAATAATAGAATCATAGAATTTAGTAGAGAGTGTAGACTGAAGACAAATCCAGAAAAGGGCTTTTGTAGATCAACTCTAATAGAAAGTATATTGTAGGCAACTTTGGAAGGAAAGTGCAAAACAAACAACTATGGAAAGAGAAGGGACATAGCAGTGCATAGAAGCTATGGAAAGGGAGGATAGAGGGGATATGTTGATAAAGGGGGAATATAGCTGACAACTAAGGAAGGATTGTAGTAACTAGCTCTAGAAAGTAGAGGAACAATAGCAACTTGTCTAGCCAACTCCACAACGAGGAAAGGGAGAGTGATTTTCTTAGAAAAGGAAAACAAAGCAGTAACTCTCAAGTTTGTATTTTTAAAGATGTATCATTTCTAAAAGCATTGGCTTTGGGGAATATAGATGACAACTAAGGAAGGACTACAGTAACTACCTCTAGAAAGTAGAGGGACAATAGCAACTTGTCTAGCTAACTCCAAAAAGAGGAAAGGGAGAGTGATTCTTTTTAGAAGAGGAATACAAAACAGTGGCTATAGACTTTGTATTTTTAAATGCCTCCTACCGGTCCTGACTCAGCAATTGTTGCTGGTGTTGGCAGTTTGATGGCTTTGCACAATGGCTCCTCCACCAACCAAGCATCCTCAGAAGTTTGGTTCGAAGGTCTTTCACAAGGTAAGCCCTTAGATTCTCCTGTTGATGTGATTTTTCCCATGCAACAATTTGGTTTTGCTTGTTTATGGTTAGAACAACATACTCTTATTGGTTACTTTGTTGGGAGAACTCTCCTAAATCTATGCACAAAGACTAGGTTCAAAAGGCTTGGGTCCCTCATGGGGTCCACCTTGATATGGTTCAGAATCTAACCAAAGGATTATTCCTTTTCCACTTTGCAGAAGTTAGCCATGTTCAAGCAGTCTTGAATCATTGCCCATGGTATGTTTGGTCTTCCTTGCTTGTTTTCCAATAGTGGACCCATGATTTTGTGGTTTCTGATGATACCAAACTCTGGGTCCATGTGTGGATTGAATTCCCTAGTTTTCCTTTGCCTTGCTTGTATTTCTTACATGATGTTTCTTCTTCACTAGGAAGAGTTATTTACATTGAACCAGATAGGTTCTTTCAAGCTCACCCTAAAAAATGTGCCTACGTCAAGGTGGATCTTTCAAAAGACCTCAAGGAATTCATTGATATTCAAATTGGTCCCCTTTGGCATACTTATAAAGTTACCTAATTTAATTTGCCAAACAGTTTCTACCACTATTTGTCAGTCGAGCATAAAATTAGGAATTGTCCTCTTGCTATGCCTCACACCCGGGCTCCACCCACGGAGGTAGCTCAGCCCTGTCCAATAGATACTATGTCCAAGGAGGCATTTTCCAAACCAATGGACACATGGGATACTATTGCCACTCGTAAACACAAGGCTAAGGCTCCTGTGGAGGCTCTCAAAGCTGTTGAACCAGCTAAGGATGTTTCAAAACCTTCTACGAAAATAGGGAAGGACAACTTCAAGGGTTCTAGTGTTCTACCATCACAGGAAAGGTCTTCGCCCAAGGCATGACCAAGCTCAAATACATCTCTGTCACCTCATAGGTGGTCTCATAGCTGAGAACTTCTTGAGGAGGGTGAAATTATTTAGGAGGGTAAAAAGTAGCAAACTCTTCCTATTCAATTTGGATCAAACCCCACAGAATTCCTGCAGAATCATTTTTCTTCCTTTGAAAATCTTGATTCTGGGGAAATGGTGGATGATTTACGATGAAATTTCTCTCTTCGAATGTCTAAGGTCTAACTGACCTCGCTAGGAAGTACTTTGTTAGAGCTACTATCCAGCACTATGCTATAATTGATGTTCTATGTCTGCAAGAGAGTAATGTTACAAGATTTCTATTGTCTTTAGCTTGCCATTCCATTTGGCTAGCCAGCAAATTATTTTGCACTGCTCATGAGGCAGGAAAAGGTGGCGTTGCTACCCTTTTGTCCCATCGGTGGCATGATTCAGTGGTGGCCCATGGGATGGACCCCACCAACCATTTAGTTTGGACACTTCTCAATATTGACATTCATTCCTTTAGGATAATTAATGTTTATGCATCAAATAATGCAGCAAAAAGATATGCTCTCTAGCAGGGGATCGCAGATGATTTGTTGGTTTCCACCTGGCTTATTTGTGGTGATTTTAATATGGTTGAGATATCATATGATAAAGATGGCATTCTAACATTTTGGTAGCTAGTTGGCGAGAGAGAGGCGTGGTTCTGTATGCACAATAAATTGGTCTTCTTTGATCCTAATACTGGTCACTGTTAATCCCATCCTTTCTGGCATACTTGGTATAATTTTTGAGCTAGGTCTGATAGGATTTTTAAACTCCTTGATCATGCCATGATCTCAGCCCAATCTTTCTTTTCTTTTTCCATGTCAGACACTCTCCCAGTAACACCATTAGTGGATGTGACATTATCATACCACTTTCCAATTTAGTTTTCTATTGAATGGTAAGTCACATAGCCACGTGCCAGTAAGTCTTAGTTTTTCCTTAACACCCCTTTGCTATCTCACCAATCCACCCTGGCACACATTGCAACTATATGGAATTTAGAATGTCGACCAATGCATTCTACTAGCTAGATACAGTGGTGGAATGATGTCATCACCCACACTGTGAGGTTTCTTCACATTTATGGTTGTCAGCTAGCAAATTTCAAAAGATGATCTTATGAGGCTACAACTACTACTTTGAAAATGGCCACTACGGCATTGACAACCGACTCATTTTCTCCCTCTCTATAAATCAATGTTGCCAATTTAAGGCATCATAAGCAAATGGCTGATAATCATGCAGCTAGAGGAGCACAACTCAAAGCAAGGATGTACTGGCTAAAAATAGGTGACCATATTTCCAAGGAATTCTTTCTATCTCTTCAAGCCAGACATTCCTCGCATGGTATTAAGAAAATCAAGGAGGATAATATTGTTCTTTTAGAACTACCTGACATTCTCCAGGAATTTGTGAGGTATTATGAAAAAGTTTTCACAGCTCAAGAGTACACTTCTGAGTGATAAATTGCATTACAAGATTTTCTTACAGTGGTTCCAAAAAAACTTTCTTCAGCCCAAACACACTTATGTGATCAGTTACTAACCATTGAAGACCTAAAGGAAGTAGTCTATTCTATGGCTGATGATAAAGCTCCAAGAATTGATGGCTTTCCCTATGAATTTTACAAAGCCCTTTGGGACTACTTAGGAAAGGATTTGCACAATGTTTACCTTGAAGCTTTTCATTCCAACACTTTAGGCAAACTTATTAATCAAGGGAATATAAAGTTCATACCTAAAGCTGGAGATCCTGAAGACATTTGTAATTGGCGACCCATTACGCTCCTTAATGTTTCCTATAAGATCATTACCAAAGCCCTTTTGTTGAAGCTCTACAATCTGCTGCCATTGATTGTCCACCCTGAGCAAACTGAATTTATTAAATCCAGGTATATCTTAGACAATATCATTTTAGTCTAGGAAGGAATGGAATGGGCCAAAAAATCTGATCACAAAGCTATTTTCCTCAAAATTGATTTTGCTAAGGCCTATGATCGCATTGAATGGCATTTTATTCTTGTAATGCTTGCAGCATTAGGGTTTGGTCCATCCTTCATCCACTCTATCAAAATGCTCTTCTTAGGTGCTTCTGCCTATATCACTATCAGTGGTCAACAATTCTCATTCCTATTCTGATGTTCACAACATGCCCCATTTTACCTCTAGGCAAACTGAGGACCCCTGTCATGGCTGTTGCTTTTGGTTTGTGTGTGGTGGTGCTTGGCGGTAAAGGGAAAAGGAGGTAAGTTTTACAAATCATGATTGAAATTTGAAAATATCTAATAGTAGGTACAGTCTGGAAGTATTGATGAATTCTTTGTGGAAAATGAGTAAGGGTTGTTTTTTGAACCAGCATGAAATTCCCAGTATTTTGAGAGATATGCTATTTTTTTGGTGATAAAATGTAGTATTTTGTGGTTTGTATGTCATATGCAAAGTTGTTTGTATGTCAGGTCATGGTATAGGTCATGTCGAGTACAATCGGGTTTGTATATTGGTGTTTGTATGTATATGCTTAATGTTGGTGCCTTTTGTATGCAAGTCAGACTCGATAGGTTTTCACAAGTGGAATAAATAAAGTGTCAGGTTCACTTTGTACGTTGGTTTGTATGTATGTCTGATATAAGTGCAAACAATATACAAATGAATATACATTCATCGACTCGGAGGAAGTATTAAACATGGTTCATTAAGGTAATTATGGTGGGTATTCACGTTCACGTTTGTTTTTTCATCATTTGTATGTGGTTTTTTGTATGTATAAAATGGATGCACATTTTAACATACATACAAAGGATTGATACAAATGTTTCATTGTATATGCAAAAGTTAAGGAAAAACAAGAACATATATTAACAGATTTTAAATAGGATTTAAATGAAACATAGGGCGTAATGATAGAAAGGCATTGTATAGTCAAATTTAAAGAGATTGAGTGTTAACAGAATCAAAAGTTAAATTTGAGAGACCATATCACGTACATACAAATGCATAAAAGAAAAATAATCTAGAAAGAAGGTTAACAATCACAGATATACAAAAGTCTGATATATACCATATTGAAGATGTGCAAAGTATGTACAATAAAAAAGGGCCATATTTACAAGCCATATTCAAAATCTGAATTTGCAGTAGAAACAGAGAGACTAAAACATTCACAAAGGGAGGTAGTCTTCATGCCTTAGGGATTTCCATAAAACAGACCCATTCTAATTATGTCTGCAAAATGGCCAATCCAATCTAAGGTCTATGATACTTCCAATCCTTGAGTTAACCTTAGAAACCTGAGGCCAATTCTGGACCAGTCCCTGTGATCTGCTAAAGCTTGGTTTGAAAGTTGCATGAGAAAGGGCAGCCTAGTAAGTTGAACTCTAGGAACATGAACAAACTGACGCTCTGACGCTTATGGAATGCCAACCCCCATCTTAGATGCTAAAAGGACATCCACATCTATGACACGGTAGTCTACTTTAAAAATGTCCTGTAGCAGTATGAAAACTTCAATCTTATCAATGCTTATATCTAGAATAGAAGCTAAAAACCAAGAGACAATATCAGAATTAAATCTGTAATAATCACAATTATTCAAGAAACTCTTTCCCACTATCATTTTGATGGCCTCCAGTTCTAGTTCGCAAAATAAGGGATTTACATGCCCCAAAATTAAACCTTTCAGAAGAGTGTCTGAAATTGGACCAAAAAATGCTATTTGTCATCTAGAATTGAGGAGACAGATAGGAGTAGTCATACTTGCAGAGTTTTTCTTTGAATTTTGAGGTAAGTAAAATGATGTTAAATAGATTCTTAAATAGAATTTCCAGATGAGTTACAGGTTTAATTGACATTAATGATGACCAAGAGAAATTGAATAAGCATAAATGTGAGTGATATGGCACGCGTACTGACAGTCTAGTGAAGTGAAGGTTATTAATGTATTAGATTTTCTTTAAGCATGTCTTAAAGATTTGGTATTAATTACAAGTAGGTAAGGAAGGTGGGGTCTATAGTAGATATCTCGCAGTCGTATACTAGAGATACAAATGGATATCCAAGCGAAGATACACATAAATGAAAAGGTAAGATTCAACATAGATTTCAAGAGAAGTGAAATAAGGTTAAATGCTTTGTATGTATGAAGGATTGCATGTTAATGACATACAATTCTAATACACAAAGAAATAAAACACATTGTCGGGAATACAAAGGTAAAGGGTTTGTATCGATTGCATTTGTATAAATGGTTTGCATCTATTCTATATACATTGTGAAATACAAACAAATGATACAAAGTTGAACATAAGGTAAGGAATAACACTATTGATAACCCGTTGCATAGTAGGTTTGCATACAAATGGACATACAAATGGATATAGAAAAGATGATATATAAAGAGACATATAAAAGTGATATGTATGCAAAGGGCAAACTAACGGACACAATGTTCAAAATTAAAAGCAAAAATAGAAAGTCGAAGCTGTATGTGCATTAATTATCACATTTATTGGAAAATGAACATTGAAATGATGAGATTTAACGTGCTAGGGTTAAAATAAAGTTTTTCTTTCAGAATTACATAGTTCAAGCTGAAATTACAGAGAAAGAGAACTATTGCATAGATTGAACCAAAACTTCATTGCTAGATGGAATTTCAGAACAGGAATAGCTTGGAAAAATGGTATAGTGAGTCAACACTTGTAAGGTTGAGTTGTCACAGATATAGGTATGTTTCATAAAACACCATTACAATTTGGTTAGTGAAAAGTGTAGAATGATTATCAGTAATTTCGTTTTAAAAATGCAAGAAGATGTCAAATTATTGTATTTGGTTAAGGTTATTAGATGATTGGGTTAAGTAATATGAAAATTGAAAATGGAAAAGACAAAAGGGGTTAGGGTAAATGTTAAATGTAAGAAACTCATAGTAAAACCCTAGGTAAATGAGGTAAAAACATGTATTTAAAAATGTAAATTTTCACAAGATGGCCCTAAAACAAAAGACATCAGATCAAGGGGGTGAAGAGAAGGTGAAGAAAAAAACAAAACCACAAAAGGAAACAAAAAAGGAAGAGATGCCAGCACACAGAGCATATTCAACTTTAATTGGCACAAGCGGAGTAAAAATTGATACAAATGTGGGGTCTTATGATGTAGAGGGTATTCTTCAGAAGATCACAACAATGGATGCTACCTTGGACATGAAATGCATTTGGAATAGTGGGTTATAAAGAGCTACATGATTCCCCTTAGCCATGGAAGCTAAGGATTTAGTTTTGGAATGTATTTACAGATATGATCTAAGTACCAGAAAGGTAGTGCATGAAAACCAAGTTATTGTAGATTTGACTACTAAAGGAATAGCAGAGACATTTGGTTTATATATTCAAGAGAAAATGGTGGATATAGATATAGACTAATACAATGAGGACTTTAATAGTAATAAAAAAGACTACAAAAGTAAAATCTCATATAGCTGGTACAATGCAGAGAATAAACCCAAGGCTGTAGAAAGAGTGCCCAAGAATCTGCATAGAATAGATTTCAAGGAAGAAATACATATGATGATAACAATGTTGAGCAGGCTAGTAGGTTTGAGAGATGCCATTAAATGTGAGCCCTGGATGTTCACTGTCATTCAATTCATAAGGGAAACAAAAAGAGAAGATGGACAAATTTGTTGGGCCAAGACTATTAGTATGGCCATTTGGAAGTAGGCTATGTTTAGAAAACAAAAGATGATGCCTTTTTATTTGTCTTCATATGTATTATACTCATGTGCATCAATGATTTGACCATAGATAATTAGAATTGATAGAGTTGGGACTATGAGGAATGGCCTAGGTCAGATGTTAGTATATGAACATTATCTAGACTTACAAGAAGATAATGCACTAAGGAAATATGCCTTGGTCAATGATGTATTTTATACTTTCATGGTAAGAATTTTAAAAGGACAAAAGGACAAAAGATTATTTGAAGATGTAGAAAACACTATTGGATTGCATAGTTCTTTGTATATATAATTCAAAAACTTTATGTATATTACAACTGAAGGTTTTGAAGGAAAACCATTCATGATGCCTAGATATCCATCTAATAAGTCAATTGTGTTAGAGTTCTCAAGACAAAATTTGAATGCTTTAAAGATATAAAAGAAGAGATATGGAAGAGGGAACCTTAAACTTCCTTGGGTAGCTGGAAGATATTTTTGCTATAATGAAGAGGTGGCTGAATATTCAGAGAAGGAATTGAGATATTATGGTTTCAAGGAATTTGAATTAGCAAGGCATTTTGATCCTTTTCACAGGATCCAAAGAACCATTGATTCCAAATTTAAGCATCAAGTGCACATTGAAGACTATTGGTTAGATTGCAAAAATGATAAAGAAGTGAGGAAAAGGGCTCATAAAAGGCTAACATTAGAGAAGATGAGAACCATGGGAGAAATTTATGTGCCTCCAGAGATTGAAGATAATGATAAATTGTTGCATCATAGTTATGAGAGTGCAAGGCTTGTTCCCATTGGTGAGCCTGATTGGACATAGCCATGGAATACATCGTTGGATACACTATCTAAACCAGTGATTTTATTTTCCAAAACATGGTTGAAAGATAGAATAGAAGAACTCAAGGCTAATGGAATTGAACCCACATTTCCAATGAAAGGTAAAAAAAGAGTAAGGGAGCATTAAGATGAGCTCCAATGTTTTTATGAGAAGAAAAGAAGGGTTGTAGGAGCAAAGATTATTGAAAAGGGTAAGAATGCCACTCTAATGGATCCATATGCCTTGGGGGTGACAGTGGCATTATCTTCAGGTACATTTATGGAGGTAGAATCATCTAGCCATAACATCAGTATAGAACAAACCCAAGCAGTCAAGGGGCGAACAAGATAGAAGATCATGAGGGCCATAGCATTAGAAATATCAAAACACGAAACATCAAAACAAGATGATATTATAGGTGCACAATAGGTAGGTGCTAAGTTGAGTAGCATACCCAGTGAAGCTATAGGGGAAGAAAAAAGACAAGCTTATACAAAGGTTAAGAAAGAGTTGGTTGAAGAAAAGATACAAGAGTCAAGATTGCATGAAGCCAAAAATGTAAGTGAAACTGTCAATGTTGAGGATGACAATAGTGATAGTGAGGTTAGAGAAGTAAATCCTAAAATAAGAAAGGAAGCTGATAAAGATGAAGAAGAATTAAGTGAATACTCTAGTGCAAGAGAGGGGCATGGTACTTAGACATATATGGAAATTGAACAAAGCCCACAACCTGAAGAAGAAAATGTACAAGACATATGGGAGACAATGGACCCTTTTGGTACTAGTGTCATCTGAAATCATAGAAGATGTACAAAATGTGGCACAACAGATAGAGGAGTCTGAGAAAGAGGACACACCAGAGAAAACAGTGAAGGAAACACTAGCCCATGCTAAGAAGGAAGAAAGGATAGGTGCTTTAGGTGCTGATGTGTTAGGTATGTTGAATATGTATAATGAGGATAGGGAGGAAGAAAGGGATATAGGGAATAAGCATGAAAAGGAGAAAGATACCGAAGAACCTGAAAAGAACATAGGTTAATCTTCATAAATAGCACAAATAAATATGTCTGAGAAAGTACATGAATAGGGTAAACCATTAGGTGAATCTAGTAAACCATCAGGTGAATCAATGGAGCTATTAGAGAAACCTGAAGAAGGAAAGGAAGAAGTAAAGAATGTTGTTGAAGATAACATTGAACTTGAGATGCAAACAAAATGTGAGGGAAAGGAGAATGTGGAGAAAGAAAATAAGGAAGAAGAAAAACAAAAAGAGACTTCAGAGAAAGAGAATCCAGAAGAAGGTGATGAAGAAGGAGGAGACACTGAAATGGAGGAGGATAGTAATGAGGGAGAATCAGAACAAAGGAAAGATCCAATTGCTCTAGAACAGGGCCCTCAACCTCCTCAACAGCAACAATAGGCACATTTGGAACAAACATAAATGGAGAAACGTCAAAAGGAGGTGATAGATGAAGAAAAGGTAGAAAAGGCTACCAAGGAAGTTCTCTCCTGGTTGGGTTTGGAGGTCAAAAGAGAAAAGCTAGAGGTAAAATTGGTACCTATTGATATTAAAAGTCTATTAGGTGCTTGTACACCACAGAAAGAGAAGAGAAAAGCCAAAAGCATATCAGCCATACAAAGAGGTCCTTCTGGATCAAGGAGTTTAAATCTAGCAATTCCCCAAAGTGATAAGTCAAAAGGAGAAATAACTATTGAAGATTATAAGATAATTAATATGGATCTAGGCCACATGACCTAAGAACAACACATAAGTGAATGGGAGGATATGCACCAGGCCACTGCAAAGATACTGAAAAAAGATAAGGATAAACATGAATACTTAAAGCAACACATTGTCCAATTACAACAATTTATCAAGGGATGTGTGTTTCTAGGGTAAGTATACTGTAATTGCCTACAAAAATGACAATATTATCTAAGGAAGTTGTAAAGGAGATGGGGAATAAGAAGATTGAAGCCAACATTTTTGAGAAATGGCTTAAAGGCCTCATACAGAAAGGAGAAGAAATAATAGGACAAGCAACAACTAGTTGGGAGATGGCTTTGGCAAAAAAGAATAAGTGCAATGTAATATTACATAAATGCCAATTTAGAAAAGAAGAATGTAAATCATAAATAAAGTAGCTTGATGAAATAAAAGATAGAACAAAGGAACTAATAATCGATGGAGCCTTTACTTCTTGAATGGTCAATCAGTTACCACAGGCCAAATTGGAATTGAAGTATGAAGAAGAAATACTTAAGAGATGCATCACTAACACAAGGGACCTAGAAGAGGACATAGACAATATGATAAGGATACATATCAAATTGATAGAGAAGCTTATTGGGCATGAATGCCTACAAGTACCTGCATATGGATTGGAAAAAGCTGTGAAGGAATTTAAGGCAATATTCTCACCATGTTTGGAGAACCCCGCAACACACCTAAGAACATAAATGATTGATTCTATGATGGAAGTAGGTGCCAAACTCAAAAAAAATTAGGAAAAAGTTGAAGACTATGAAGCAAAAGAGAAGATGTTAAAAGGAGTCCAAGCACAAGAATTCACATGGGAAAATAGCAAGGAAAGTGATCGTACTTTCATCAAAGGAGTAACAGGTAATTTTGCACAATACCTAAGTAAATAGAAAGTATTGCAAGAGGACATGTAGGGTTAGAATGTAATTGAGAAATAGTGTCAACCAAAGTCAACAAACGAGAAGAAGTCAAAGGCAGGTAACTTTATTTTGAAAAGATTCCAAAAGCATCCTTTGAGTCAAACAAAGATGCCATGGAGATAATTTCAAAGCAGTTAGGAATTGATTCCTACCCTTAATCTAAAGAATATTTAATGAGGACCTTTGATTGTATTTTGTAACCATGGTAGTAGGAAGCTTCAAAATCTATATAAGAAGGTTTGCTACTTGTATTATTTACATAGGGATTTTAGAATTTTAGCTAGAGTTTGTAATTTGTCAAGGTTTATTGCAGTAGTGATGTATTTCTTTTAGTTTAGAAGGGGAGGTCACCTATGTCTACATTAAAGAGTACGTGGAATGTCTGCTCTCTTTGATGTATCTGTCAAAATGTCTGTAAGTTCTGTGGTGATTTGATTAATGAAACAGAAGTCATTCTTACATTGTATATCTTGTATGAATTTGTACTTTGAATATAAGTAAAATTCAAAATTTTGCATCTATTTCTCAGTGTTTCTGATTTTGACTTGTATTTGAGTATTTTTCTTTGAAAGCTTGCAATCTTTGGTGTATGTTCATGAAAATGTTCAGGAGTTTATACTTGTAGATTTGAATGTGTTGATTTGATCAATTTACTATATTCCTTAAAGCATGAGTAATAGAACATTTAGATCCTATAAGGAATGATACTTCAATTCAATTTCTCTCACTTTTCTCCAACAATTGAAAATAATTAGCTTAAATGCAAAAATTTGAAGGAAATTGTCTTGCATTCACATAAAGAATGAGTAATTACATTGATATTTGACAATTTTCATATTAATTTGATAGACAAAGCTTGTTTCATAGAAATTCATACAAAGCTTTGTGATACAATAGTGAATTTATGCAAAAGAGTAAGTACTTTGATGATATTTTGAACAATTTGTATAATTGGAGTCCAGTAAGTCACCGATTGCTTTAATTTACGTAAGGCCCCTTGAACATTATAGCTTCACGTCAACCTAATGAATTATCCACAAGGTCAAGAGCTGACCATAGAGAAACTTGAGATTAAGAATTCTTAGTCAATTCTTCATATCTTTCAAGACAGCTAAGGTTCATTTTTTGAATTTTAGCTTTGTTATGAATGTGTAAAAGAAATCATCAACAATTTTGGCACTAGAAGGAGGGCCTGATAAGAATTAAGGTAAGATTTGTGCAAAGCTAGCTCATAATAGTGGTTGAGTGACTAGGTCTAGGTCTAGTTCTGAAGACATCTTTATGCAATTACCTGATAGGAGACAGAATAAAGATTCATTGATCTGGAATCCTAGAATATCACATGTAGGAGGTTCATCATGAACTCCTCTTGGATCACCTTTGAATATACATAATATTGTATGTCCTGATAGTTCTTTGTTTACATCCCTGAATCTTGGTTCAGAACCTCCCAAAGGTCCTAGTCCTCCTAGAAGCCCAAGTCCGTCCTTAAATACAAGTCCATCTAGAGGTTCAAGTCCATCTAGAGGGCCTAGTCCACTTCCAGGTCTAGTAATGGCATATTTCAATGTCAATTCCCCTATAACATTCAATGATTATTATGAGATGCTAAAGAATCCTGATAAGATTTGTCCTAAGTATCAATTGCATCAAGATTCTAATGTAGAGTGCATAGTGGAAGTGGGAAAAGAACAACAAACTTGATCAGTGAGATATGACCTATGTCTTGGCGATCCACACTTATCCGCCAAACATACCTCCGTCGGCCACCTTGTAACTTCTCCTACTAATCCTCAACTCTTCCTGACAGTCAACTCCCCTTGTCTTTGGAGAGGCTTTCTCTATTGGTAGATTCTTCCAAACTCCTACTGATACACCGATGCAGGTTATGTTCCACTTGACTTAATCATAATGGTTAGTCTTGCCTCTATTGGCTAGACAATTGCTATCTATCACTTCAGGATTCAATATGCCGATATGCCGATGCTTGATTCAAAGAAACTCATATACATTGCTCGACTCGTTCTCACCGGTGGGCTACGGTACATTTGCACCGATTCACCATCACACACCGGTCACCAGTTGTGTGTTTTGCCACATACAATCACAATATACATTTCCAACATTGATTTGGTGGGACCCTCCATCTTCATTCACCAGTTGTATGTTTCGCCACATATAAACTCAATATGCATTGCCAATATGCATTTGGTGGGACCCTTGATCTTCGGTCTGACTTTAGCCATCGATGGGCTACTTGTATGTCCTTCTAACACACCGATACAACCAAATTACATATGCAAGACTTGACTTGCTATTCCGGTGATCAAAGTAACTTTACCTTGCTACAGTCGGTCACCTTGTGCATCCATCGAAATGTGCATTCCAACATAGATTCTACTTTACCGCTATAGCCAATCACTCCTTTGTATCTAAAGAAATGTATATCCTTAACATGTAACTCTGAGATACATACAAATATGATATGCATTCACGATATACACTCGGCAACCTGATATATATTCTTAATATACATTGCACAATGTATATTCAATGAGTCTTCCTTGTTCTTTGCTGATGCCCTTGTATCAGTCTAACACCGTTGATCGGTGTAACTCAAAAAGGGTTCCTCCGAAGGCGAAGTTACACCGATGGTGACTTCAGTTACAATATGACTACACAAACATAAACTAGATACACAGAAATAAAATTCAACAGAACAATAAGGTTCACAACTTTCGACAGACACTCGACCACCATCAATTTGGCCACTCCACAAACTACTCTCATATAACAATACTTCCTCGATGACTAGTCACATAGAGATGCCTAGTCAGACTCAAGCCCGAACTCCATGGTTCCCAGGGTGTTGGCAGAAAATGACAGAAAATAGAAAAAATACACTATTTTCCTCCATCACACTAAGAATGAGAATACTTTCAGTGGACAGAGGAATAACACTCCATTTGTTCACCAAAACCTAGTTCTAGGTTTTCTAACCAGTCTCTGAAAAGGAACTACTTCTCAAAAACTACAACACTCTAAGACACCAGATCAATTCCAAAGAAAACTACTCTACTACATGAACACTTCCAGTCAGTACGGAATGACAATCACAAAGAACTATTCAGAAATAACAAAGTTTCAACACCCAAAAATCTAGTTCTTCCTTCATTCACCTTCATCTCTGTCCCTTACATCATACTTCTCACCTATAAAAGGCTTGAGACAATAGTTTATATCCTCGAACCGTGCAAAACTGATTTGAAAATTAGTTAGCCGTTGGATTTCTCCTATCACAAGCAAAACCACATGTCTTCCTTGTGTAATTACATCAATTTGACCAAAACATGGTCTACATAGGTCTAGTGACCAAATTAACCCAAAAACCCTTATTACAACATGAAATGGCTTAAAAGCCTTATTGAAAAACAAACAAAAACATGACTCATGCACCACAGAGAAGGTGCTCCTGCACCAGATCTAGAGGATCATATTAGGATATTCAACAAAGCATGCTTTAGAGCAAGATTAGAACATGAAGATGTAGTGTGTAGGCTGTTCCCTTACACCTTCAATGAGCAATCTTCTAACTAGTATGTCAACTTGCCAAATGGTTATATTTCTTCTTGGGTGCTCATGGAGGAAGCATTCGTGTCTAGGTTTAGGGGACCAATTGATCCTTCTACCTTATATCATAAATTGGCAGCGATTAAAAGAGGTGAAGGAGAGCTCATTGAAAATTTCAATGATAGGTTTCAGAAGGCTTTCTCTAGGTTAGTTGCTCCTTATACTATAACTCCTGAGGCCTTATTAGCCATGTATTATTTAGCCTTGGATCCATTGATTACTATGTTTGTCAAAAGAAAGGTTGATATAGATACTATATCAAAGGATTATAAAGAAGCAGTCGCTCTAAACTAGGAGATGAGACAAATGACCAACAATCCTTTTATAAATGTAGGAAATCCTGGGATGCAAAATAAGACTCAACCTTGGAATGGAGTTCCCATGCATCATACTCCATTGTTAAATCCAATTCCTACACATACACCTATGTATAATCCTTCCCCCATTCAGGCTATAGTTCCTTATATTGGTAACAATACTAGTAACAATCAGACTAATGGTTAGTCATTCTTCCAACCTCCTCAAGATACTTTTGTTGCTAAGGTACAAGATGATAAAGAGGAAATAAAAGAAATAGCTACACACTTATGAAGGTTAACCATTGAGATGACACAATTCAGGAATGAGAATTTCTATGGTAGAAATACTCAGGGATATAGTCAAAACCAGAGTCAGAATTATAGTCAAGGCCAAAGTTCAAATCAAAATCAGAATTACAATCAAGGACAAAATCATAATCAAGGATAGGAATGCAAAATAGAGGATATAATGGAGATAATAAATCTTGGGGTAGTAACAATAGAAATCAAAGTCAACCTAGGCCATCCAAAACATGGAACACAGGACCAAACAATGGTACTTTGGCATCTCCATTTGAGAGTCTAGATAATCAGGAAGGAAAACAACTCACTTGAATTCAAATGGCCAATGTAGCATTAAAAAATTGGTGCAAGATTCACAATACAAGTGCACATGATGAGCTTGATTGTCCTCAATTTCATCTTGTTGCTAGCATTTTTAACATTGATGTACAAGCTCCTACTTTTGAGTTTCTCATTCCTAAGGGGAATGAGATAGTACCTTCAGGGTTTTAGTTTGCCTTAGTCTTAGAATGTTTCACTTTCACAACTAGAGAGGAAGATAATCAAATATTAGAGGGTGAACCTTATTTTTGTGAGAATTTGTATCCTAAATCAACCCTAGTACTAGATTCTTTTTAGTTTCCTTTTGAAACTAAAAATGAGGTATTAAATGAGTCAGAGGAGGTGTAGGATTTTCAGTAGTCTAATAGGAATCACACTTATAATCTGAGGAACAATACCAAGCCTGGAGGTCCTTTCACTACCTCCACTCCTCTAGATCAACATGCAAGTAACAATCCTACAACCTTGAAAGATAATCACCAAGGTATTGTGGCACAACAACATCAAAAGTTCAAGTAAAAAAAATAGAATCTATGGAAACAACAAAATTAATGAACTATCTGTCTGAAGAAATAAGAAAAATCAAGGTTAATGTACCCCTATATGAGTTATTGAGAAGCCCAGGGGTATGGTCTGCCTTCATAAAATCACTAGATACATCTATAACAAAAGAAACTGCAGTTGATTTAGATGTTCATGGTAAAAATACACAGTCGAAAGATAAAGGTAAGCCAACTAAACAACCTTCCAACACCAATGTTATCATCTATGCAGAAAAGGAGGCTCCTCCTTTCTTACTGACCGTTAGAATGATGGGAAAAAATATACACAATTGTATGGTAGATCTAGGGGCCTTAGCTAACGTTATGCCTCTAGGGATATGCAAAGCTTTAGGGTTATCTTCTGCCAAATCTGCCAAAGTTGTTACACAATTGGATAAAATGGAGGCTAATGTGATTGGCAAATTGATGCACATTCAAATGTAGTTAGCCTCTGATCCTAGAGTCAGTTAGTTTATTGATATTCAGGTAGTTGATATACCTACTAATTATGGCATGTTACTGAGTAGGGACTAGTCCAAGATATTGAATGGATATATGGCCACTGATTTCTCTCACATGTGGTTACCCTAGAGAGGTGTCTCAAATCAGATTTGGATAGAACCTGAGCCTAGGATGAAACACATGATTACAGAGTACAACAAAACAAATGAGATATTGTATGCCTCTGTTGAACCGAGCATTTATAGAATAAAAAATAAGGGAGTACAAATTGAGGAAGTCTCGATGTTAAACTTTAAGACAAAGTTGGTTAGTAAAGAAACGGTTGTATTCATTGAGTTAGATTGTAACTCTTTTGATGCAGAGGATAATGCTATGAACAGTTTTGGCCAGATTATAAGATAGGAGATAGAAGAATGTATTAAAAAAAACTCCAATTCAATGTAAATTATACAAAACTTGTTGTAGAGTTCATAACACTTCACATCCTAAGGAGAATTGTGGAATGTGCAGGGACATTATAGAATATCAATATGGAAAGTGTATAAAGAAAATGGAACAACAAGGTGAAAAGTTTATTCCTGATAAACCATAGTTGTATTTTCTTGATGACATAAACAAGACAATCTAGCTTTTGGAAGGAGAAATGGTAATGAAAAGTGTTGATTATTCTAAGTTACAAATTGAAAATGATAATGTACAGATGATGCAGGGTGAGACATCCAGAAATCAATAAGAGGTTCCAACACAAGTAATGGGTAAGCAAAGTCATTCTAAAGTGAAAGGTCAATTTCAAAATGATAAGAATGACATTTGGACATTAAAGTGTGATGGATCTAAATCTAAGCAAGGAGCAGGAGCTAGGGTTGAGCTTATTCATCTAAGTGGTAAGTCATTTTTAGCAGCATATAGGTTACAATTCCCTTGTACTAATAATGTAGCAGAGTATGAAGCTCTGATTTATGGGCTTGTCATTTCTATTAAGAAAAAGGTATGAATGATCAGAGTTTTTTCTGACTTTGAATTAGTGGTCAAACAGGTTAGGAAATTGTATGCTTGTAATTACAAGAAAATGGTCAACTATAGGCATACAGTGTGGGATTTAATTGAATCATTTGATGCTTTTAACATTAAGCATGTGCCTAGGGAATTGAATCAGAGACCAGACACACTAGCAGTTGCTGCTAATACCTTAGAGCCATCAACATTATCAAGTTTAAAGTGATTTGTTGTCAAACTAGTAAATGTCCTGAGTATACCAGATAATGTTACTCATTTTTAGGTATTTGAAGGAGATCAAAAAATTGTGGACTTTCTTACTTGCAATGAGATATTTTAAGCTCAAATCATTTATGAACAAGAAAGGCCCGATGTGCCTTGGGACGGAAAAGAAATAATAAACCTGAAGAGCAATTTCTTACCCAATGGGGTAATAGAGTTGGAGAAATTTTTTGACTTTGATGGAGTAGTCAGACATAAAGATTTGCCCAAAACTAAAGGGGGAAAATGTGATCCCTATAACCTAGGAATAGAGAAAAATCTGCAAAATGTGTTGATTGGAAAGGCTTGTTCTGAGGAATTAAGAAAGGAAATTATTGATGTTCTAAAAGAGTACAAACATGTAATAGCATGGACATATGAAGATTGTAAGACTTATGATATGTCCATCATAACTCATATGATACCTTTAAGATTAGGAGTGAAACCATTTAGACAAAAACAAAGGCCTGTGAATGCTATTTTAGAGCCTTTGATCTTTGAGGAAGTAAAAAAATTGTTATCTGTCAGAATAATTTTCCCAGTAAGAAATTCAACTTGGGTTGCAAACTCAGTACCTGTAAGAAAGAAAAATGGAGACATTAGATTTTGTGTAGACTTTAGAAACCTAAATAAAGCTTTTGAAAAATATAATTATCCATTACCACCAATAGATGAAGTATTACAAGCAGTAAATGGAGCCAGGATGATGTCTTTTTTAGATGGATTTTTAGGATATAATTAGGTTTTGGTTGATAAAGAAGATAGCTTGAAGACTACATTTGCTTATAAATGGGATAATTATACATACAGGAGAATGCTTTTTGGTTTGATTAATGTAGGTTCTACTTTTCAGCGAGCCATGGACATCACATTTTGAGGACTGTCAATTAAGTGTATTGTCATTTATATGGATAATTTAATTGTATATTCTAAAGATGCATCTACTCATGCATAAGCTTTGAGAAAAGTGCTTAAAAGGTGTGAAAGGTATGGGATTTCTCCCAACCCAAAGAAATGTTCATTCGGAGTCACTGAAGGAAAAATATTAGGACATGTCATTTCTGAAAATGGAATATCAATTGATCTAGATAGAGTAGAAGGGATTAAAAAGTTGTAGCTACCTAATAGTAAGAAAGAGTTAAAATCTTTCTTTGGAAAAATCAACTTTGTTAGGAAAATTAGTATAGGATTTGTAAAGATCATGCACCCATTGAATGCAATGCTAAAGAAGAATGCAAAAATAGAATGGACACCAGTAGCTAAGGCCACATTCAAAGATATTAAGGAGGCCATTTCTGATGCTCCTATGTTAGCAAGTCCAAATTGTACTAAGCCATTCTACATTTATTCTTTTGCATCTACACACTCAGATGCTATTGCTTTAACACAAAAGGGAGAAGAAAATGAAGAAAAACCTATTGCTTTCATGAGTGCACCTTTGAAGGATGCACAGTTGTAATATTTAGACACAGAGAGACATGCATTTGCACTAGTAAGGGTAGTAAAAAAGTTTAGGCACTACATCTTGTGAAGCCAAGTTAAGGCCATAGTACCAGATGTAGCGGTGAAGATGTTACTGATGCAAAATGAGCTTGGAGAGAAAAGAGCTAAGTGGATCACTATATTACGAGAGTTTGATGTGGAGATTATTCTAATGAAGTTAGTTAAAGGTCAGGCATTAGTACAGACAATAGCCAATACTAACCCAAATTTGGTGAAACAACAATACATGTTGAATTATAATGAGGCTTCATGTTGGTATGATGATTTAAATAGATTTCTAATATTAGGAAAATATCCAAACAAGATGAAATCCTCTCAGAGGAAAGTCTTGAAGATAAAAACACAAAGATATATGGTACAAGGAGGCCTTTTGTTAAAAAAGAATCATGAAGGTATATATTTGAGGTGTTTTGAATAGAGGAGAAGCAGACAAAGTATTATCAGAGTTGCATGATAAATACGGAACAACTCATGGTTCTGATTTGGCAACTACTCATAAGATTTTGAGAGCTGTTTATTATTGGCCAACAATGTTTAAGGATACAAAGAATCATATTTGAAGTTGTCACACCTGTCAAATTACAGCAAACAAGGGAAGGAATCAAGCTAATCCATTACAACCAGTTATTGAGTCTAGGCCATTTGCACAGTGGGGCTTAGATTTCATTGGAGTCATAAATCATCCATCATCTCTCAGGCATAAGTTTATATTGACAGTAACAGATTATTGTACAAGGTAGACAAAAGCAATGTGCTATAAGTTCTCTACCATTGAGGTCGTCATCAAATTTCTGGAAGAAAACATCATTACAAGGTTTGGTACTCCCTATGCTCTGGCATGTAATAATGGTCCTGCTTTTTCTTCTCTGAAATTTTCTAAATGGGCATTTGAGTATCGAATTGCTTTAAATTTTTCTTCAAAATATTACCCCCAGGGTAATGGTTTGGCTAAGTCTACTAATAAGATCTTGTTAGATATCATGAAGAAGCTAATTGTAAAAAACCCAAAAGAGTGGAACACCTTCTTGAAATATGCACTGTGGGTAGATAGGACCAAGGTTAAGACTTCCTTAGTTAATGCACCTTATCATTGGTTTATGGGATTGATCCCATACTTCCAATGAATTTAAGAATAACTACTTGGAAGTTTGCTAATGAGTATCTAGGTTTTGATGATCATAGAGAAGCTAGATTAGTCTAGATGTTACAATTGGATGAAAAGAGAGATTGGGCCATAGACAAGTTTGCTAAGTATCAGGAAGTATTCAAGAGGTGGTTTGATAAATGAGCAAGGGTCAAACCTTTTAGAATATCAGATCTAGTGTTATGTTGGGATAAAGCGCATGAAAAGAAAGGAAATCACGAAAAAATTGACAAATTGTGGTTAGGTCCACTACAAGTCGTAGAGCTAATAGGAGATAATACTTTTAGGCTCAAGACGTTGACTGGAGAAGATGTGCCATTACCGGTTAATGGCCAACATTTGAAACATTACTTTCAAGCTTGAGAAAACAGGGATGTGTTTTGTTTTTGTTTTTGTTTTTTGTTTGTTGGCGTGTTTGTTGTGTTTCCCTTGACAGGGATGTTTGTTTTGATCTAAGGTATGCAGGAGCAAATTAGCAACCAACGCAAAAAGTAGAAATTTGAAGTTTAGGTTAATCTTTTGAAACTTAGACATAACTTGATGTGACTTTCATGAATATAAATAATTGTTTGGCTTGTGAAGATTTTTATTCAATAACTATGAATTGAGTATTCAAGGGAAGTTTCTCACAATGACACACCTAAAATCATTGGGTTTGTTGAACGTACTAGTGTAGGTGTTAAGTAAAAAATTAGAGGTCACCCTTGCTACCATTGCAATTCTCAGCTGATTATACCTTGCATCATGAACTTATAAAGATAATATCTTATGGACTATTATGCTATACAGAATTATAAATATAAAAGGGGATTTTTTTTCTAAATATCCAATTTAAGCCATCTAAGTAACTCTATCGGGGATATAGATGCTTGCTGGCAGTGGAGCTCTACCTAGGAGAATTGCAACGATAACCTTGCTGAGGCTATGGACACCTGCTAGCAGCAAGGCTCTATCCAGTTGGCTATGAGGGAATGACATCAACTATGTAGTTTAACACCAGTCACTAGTTTTTTCAACTCATTTTCAAGATGAGGCTTACTAATCATGTGCACACATTTTAAACTCGATTCAAAATTCATATGCCTTATTGAATACATTTGGTCCAAATTGAATAGTGATTTATGTATAGAAAGTTGGAAGTTATGGATTTATTTCGTTGGATTTTCTTTGAATGTTTTAATTTTGGTTGTTTTATTTGGTTTCTAGTTGTTTTGATGTTCACAACACACCCCATTTTACCTCTGGGCAAACTGAGGATCCCTACCATGGCTGTTGCTTTTGGTTTGTGTGTGGTGGTGCTTGGTGGTAAAGGGAAAAGGAGGTAAGTTTTACAAATCATGATTGAAAATTGAAAATACCTAATAGTAGGTACAGTCTGGAAGTATTGATGAATTCTTTGTAGAAAATGAGTAAGGGTTGTTTTTTGAACCACCGTGAAATTCCCAGTATTTTGAGAGATATGCTATTTTTTTGTGATAAAATGAAGTATTTTGTGGTTTGTATGTCATATGCAAATTCATTTGTATGTGAGGTCATGGTATAGGTCATGTCAAGTACAATCAGGTTTGTATATCGGTGTTTGTATGTATATGCTTAATGTTGGTGCCTTTTGTATCGAAGTCAGACTCAATAGGTTTTCACAAGAGGAATAAATAAAGTGTCGGGTTTGCTTTGTATGTTGGTTTATATGTATGTCCAATATAAGCGCAAATGATATACAAAGGAATATACATTCACGGACTTGGAGGAAGTATTAAACATAATTCATTAAGGTAATTAAGGTGGGTATTCGTGTTCACGTTTGTTTTTTCATCATTTGTATGTGGTTTTTTGTATGTATAAAATTGATGCACATTTTAACATACATACAAAGGATTGATACAAATGTTTCATTGTATATGCAAAAAGTTAAGGAAAAATGAGAACATACATTGGCGGATTTTAAATTAGATTTAAATGAAACTAAGGGCATAATGACAGAAAGGCATTGTATAGTTGAATTTAAAGAGATAGAGTGTTAACAAAATCAAAAGTTAAATTTGAGAGACCATATCGCATAGATACAAATGCATAAAAGTGAAATAATCTAGAAAGAAGGTTAACAATCACACATATACAAAAGTCTGATATATACCATATTGAAGATGTGAAAAGTATGTACAATAAAAAAGGGCCATATTTACAAGCCATATCCAAAATCTAAATTGTGGTAGAAATAGAGAAACTAAAACATTCACAAAGGGAGGTAGTTTTCATGCCTTAGGGATTTCCATAAAACAAACCCATTCTAACTATATCTACAAAATGGCCAATCCAATCTAAGGTCTGTGATACTTCCAATCCTTGAGTTAACCTTAGAAAACTGAGGCCAACTCTGCACCAGTCCCTATGATCTACTAAAGCCTGGTTTGAAAGTTGCATGAGAAAGGGCAGGCTAGTAAGTTGAACACCAAGAACATGAACAAACTGAACTTCTGACGCTCATGGAATGCCAACCCCCAGGTCAAATGCTAAAAGGACATCCACATCTATGATATGGTAGTCTGCTTTAAAAATGTCCTATAGCATTATGAAAACTTCAATCTTATCAACGCTTATATCTTGAATAGAAGCTAAAAACCAAGAGATAATATCAGAATTAACTCTGTAATGATCACAATTATTCAAGAAACTCTTTTCCAGTATCATTTTGATGGCCTCTAGTTCTAGTTCACAAAATAAGAGATTTATATGCCCCAAAATTAAACCTTTCAGATGAGTGTCTGAAATTAGACCAAAAAATGTTGTTTGTCATCTAGAATTGAGGAGACAGATAGGAGTAGTCATTCTTGCAAAGTTTTTCTTTGAATTATGAGGTAAGTAAAATGATGTTAAATGGATTCTTAAATAGAAGTTCCACACGAGTTACAGGTTTAATCGACATTAATGACGACCGAGAGAAATTGAATAAGCATAAATGTGAGTGATATGTCACATGTGCTGATAGTCTAGTGAAGTGAAGGTTATTAATGTATCATATTTTTTTTAAGCATGTCTTAAAGATTTGGTATTAATTACAAGTAGGTAAGTAAGGTGGGGTCTATAGTGGGTATCTTGCAGTCACATACTAGAGATACAAATTGATATACAGGTAGAGATACACAGAAATGAAAAGGTAAGATTCAAAGCATATTTCAAGAGAAGTGAAATAAGGTTAAATGCTTTGTATGTATGAAGGATTGCATGTTAATGACATAGAATTCTGATATACAAAGAAATAAAACACATCGTCGGGAATACAAAGGTAAAGGGTTTGTAGCGACTGCATTTGTATAAATGGTTTGCATCTATTTTATATACATTGTGATATAAAAACAAAAGATACAAAGTTGAACATAAGGTAAGGAATAACATTATTGATAACCCATTGCATATGTAGGTTTGTATACAAATGGACATACAAACGGATATACAAAAGATGACATACAAAGAGACATACAAAAGTGATATGTATGCAAAGGGCAAACTAATGGATACAATGTTCAAAATTAAAGCAGAAATAGAAAGTCGAAGCCGTATGTGCATTAATTATCGCATTTTTTGCAAAATGAACATTGAAATGATGAGATTTAACATGTTAGGGTTAAAATAAAGTTTTTCTTTTAGAATTGCATTGTTCAAACTGAAATTGCAGAGAAAGAGAACTGTTGCATAGATTGAATCGAAAGTTCATTGCTGGATAAAATATTAGAATGGGAATAGCTTAGAAAAATGGTAAAGTGAGTCAACACCTATAAGGTTGAGTTGTCACAGATATAGGTATGTTTTGAAAAATGTCGTTACAATTTGGTTAGTGAAAAAGTGCATAATGATTATCAATAATTTCATTTTAAAAATGCAAGATGTCAAATTACTATATTTGGTTAAGGTTATTAGATGATTGGGTTAAGTAATATGAAATTCAAAAATGGAAAAGACAAAAGGGGTTAGGGTAAATGTTAAATGTAAGAAACTCATAGTAAAACCCTAGGTAAATGAGGTAAAAATATATAGTTAAATATGTAAATTTTCACAGGATGGCCCTGAAACAAAAGAAAGTAGATCTAGGGGGTGAAGAAAAGGTGAAGAAAGACAGAAAACTATGAAAGGAAATAGAAAAGGAAGAGCTGTCGGGGCACACATGATATTCAACTTTACTTGGCACAAGCCTAGTCAACGCTGATACAAATGTGGGGTCTTATGATGCAGAGGGTATTCTTCAGAAGATCATAGTAATGGATACTACCCCAGACATGAAATGTAATTGGGATAGTGGGTTATACAGAGCTGTAGGATTCCCCTTAGCCATGGAAGCTAAGGATTTAGTTCTAGAATGTATTTACAGATATGATTTAAGTACCAAAAAGGTAGTGCATGAGAACCAAGTTATTGTAGATTTGACTACTGAAGGAATAGTAGAGACATTTGGTTTAGATATTCAAGAGAAAATGGTGAATATAGATATAGACCAATACAATGAGGACTTTAACAATAATGAAAAATATTGCAAAAGTAAAATCTTCTACAGTTGGTACAATGCAGAGAATAAACCCAAGGTTGTAGTAAGAGTGCCTAGGAATATGCACACAATAGATTTCAAGGAAGAAATACATATGATGATAACAATGTTGAGTAGGCTAGTAGGTGTGAGAGATGCCATTAAATGTGAGCCATGGATGTTCACTGTCATTCAATTAATTAGGGAAGCTAAAAGAGAAGATGGAGAAATTCATTGGGCCAAGACTATTAGTACAACCATTTGGAAGTAGACTATGTAAAGAAAACAAATGATGATGCCTTTTTATTTGTCTTCATATGTATTATACTCATGTGCATCAATGATTATGATCTGAATTTTAATGGAGAATTTAGATAACAATACCTAGCGCTAGACCTGTGGTATTGTAAAAATAAACAAAATGCTCAATGTGCAGAACTTGTAAGAAGTTGCTGGCAACCAAAGAGGATTTCTTATCGCATCAAAAGTTGAATATATACAATGAGCAAGAATGTGAAAGGTCACCTTATCCATAGAATTTGAAATGGATAGTTGGAAGGTGACAAAACTACTAAAATTCAAATTTTCAAAATTTAAAAAAAATAGTAAATTCTGGACCCCACTAGGCTGGGTCATAACTTCTAGCTAGCCAGTCAAAATTTTGACATTTCAGACTCGTTGGAAAGATCTCTTGAAGAGACAGATTGAGTTACATTGAGCCTTCCCTACAGCTACTGTTCAAAAGCAACTGGAGAAAGTCTTGACCTCAAATTCCACTCCGAAGGCCTTCGAAAATGCCAATTACTAGGATGTAGACAAAACTAGAAAAAATACTAAAAAACTAGAATATAGTTGCCTCAACAAATTTCACCCTAATGCTTCTGAATCTCTACAGGATCATTACTTCCCCCTAGAAAGGCAATGGGGCCCATTGCACCTATGTATTGCAGCAGATGAGGAAATTTCTTCTCAATCTGGTCCTTAGTGAACCATTTTCCTTGATGTGGAAGTTGTCCTGCCTGTACCACTTGATAGAGAGGAATCTATTGTTTCTTCAATGTTTTCACCGCAACATCAATAATGTAATCACACTTAAGAGGGGCAGTAGTATCTAGATTCAACTCTGAGCAACTTATATGTTCTGCAACATATGAAGTGTCCAATAATGGTGGAAAATATGGCCGCAACAATTCAATATTGAAAACATGATGTAGTCCAAGAAAAGATGGAAGATTGAGTTCAAAAGCATTTTCACCAACTTGTTTGATGATGGTGTATGGACCATATCAAATAGGATGGAGTTTCTTATGAGTCCCTTGAAGTCTTTTTTTCTGAATATGAAGCCAAACCTTGTCCCCAACCTTAAATTGATGAGGTGTATGATGTTGATCATGTCTGTCCTTGTATTTCTGATTACGATATTGTAGTATCTCATGGACTTGTTGCTAAATATGGCGTATCTTCTCCACAAACTTAGTTGTCCTATCTGCCTCTTTTTCTGAATGTGTTGATGGGTAACTCAACATAGTTGGCAATGCTACATCAATTGGAGCCAATGGTTGGTAGCCAAGACATACCTCAAAATGGATTGTGCCCTATGGAACCATGTAGTGCTTGATTGTAACTATGATGTACATATGGCAAGCTTTCATCTGAAGTTTGAGGATGTTTGGAATGTACATCCACAAAATGTGAATGATCATCTAATTCACCACCTCAGTCTACCCATCTATTTGGCTATGGAAGGCAGTGGATTTTGTCAACTTTGTGTCCATTAAGGCCCAAAGTGCTAACCAAAAATTGCTAAGAAATCTACTATCCCTTTTAGATATGATGGTTTGTGCCAATCCAAAGTATACCCAAACATTCTCAAAGAAAAGATTGGCAGTTTCTTCTGCAGAGACTCCTTTCTTGAAAGCCACTATGACAGCCATTTTTGAAAACTTGTCTACCACCACATATATACAATTATGCCCACGTCTAGTAGAAGGTAGTCAAGACATGAAATCCATTGAAACTGAATGCCAAGGTTGGTCAGGGACTGGAAGAGGTGTATACAATCCTTGTTTATGATTGGCAAGCTTTGCAATGGCACAAGAAGTACAAGATCAGATTTATAAAATGACATCATGTCTCCATTTGGGCCAGTAAAAATACCTCTAATGTACAACAATAGTCTTCTCCACCCCAAAGTGTCCTGCAACATGGCTGTAGTGTGCCTCCCATATCATCTTTTGTCGCTTCTTGGTTGGAGCACATATGTGTCCCATATGACAGAGAATCCCATCCTTCAAGTAGAAATCAGTGGCTTGTTTTCCCTCTACTAGACTATTGTAGATCTCAACAAAATTAGGATCTATGCCATACAACTAAGGCCAATTTGTTGTGTGGTGGCCACAAGAATCCAATACCGTTGTTAGGGTTGTGATCAGAGGTCTACTCAAACAGTCTGTAACTTTGTTAGAAGCTCCCTTCTTGTGGAAGATATTGAGATGAAATTGATGCAAGTAGGCAGACCATCTTTGATGCCTATCATTTTGTAGCTTCCCTTGTGTTTGTAGAAATTGTAGAGGTTTATGATCTGTGTGAATGATAGTCTCCTTCCCCAGAATGTAGTGTTTCCATTGTTTGTAGGCTTGCACAATAGCATACAATTCCTTATCATAGGTGGGGTACTTACGCACTGTGTTAGAGAAAGTCTCATTGTGGTAGGCAACTGGATGCCCGTACTGCATGAGAACTACTCCTAGTGCATAGTATGAAGCATCTGTTTCAATATGAAAAGATTGTTGCAAATCTGGGAGTGCTAGTATTGGTGCATAACATAGCCTCATCTTCAACTCCATGAATGTTTTATATTGTACCTCTATCTAGCAAAATTTTGTCCTTGGTCCTCCTCTTAGTGCCTGATTCATAGGCCATGCCAAATGTGAAAAACCAAGTACAACTCTCTAATAGAAACTGGCTAGACCCAAGAAGCTATGAAGTTCTATGAGACTTTTGGGAGATGGCCAATCTTTGAGAACCTGTATCTTTTCAGGGTCCACATGAACACCCGTTCTATCCAAAATGTATCCCAAATACTGAATACTCTCCATGCCAAAAGAACACTTATCTTTGTTAGCATATAGCTTGTGTTGTTGCAAGGTTGAAAGCACTTGTTGAACATGCTACAGATGGTCTCCCCATGTTTTTCTAAAGACAAGTATGTCATCTAAATAGACGACAACAAAAGAACCAATGAATGGTCTAAGGACATCATCCATCAATCTCATTAATGTGGCAGGGGCATTGGTCAAGCCAAAAGGCATGACTAGCCACTCAAACAACCCTTCCTTGGATTTGAAAGTAGTCTTCCACACATCTGATGGATCAACTGGGACTTGGTAATATCCAGATTTCAAGTCAATTTTGGTGAAAAATTTTGCCCCCCTAAGCTGGTCCAGCAAATCATCAATGCAAGCGAGTGGATATCGGTTCTTCACAGTGATCTTGTTGAGAATCCAATAATCAATACAAAGTCTCCACATTCTATCCTTCTTTTTGGCCAAAACAATTGGACTTCCACCTGGTGAAGCACTTGGGTGAATGTGTCCTTTCTTGATCAACTCTTGAATCTGCCACTTGTTTTCTCCATTCTCCAAAACTGACCTTCTGTAAAGTGGCCCATTTGGTAATGGTGTCCCTGGAATTAGATCAATCCGATGCTTGACTTGGTAGTGTAGTGGTGCCCCTATTGGTGAATTGAATACATCCTGATATGTTAACAATATTTTCTCTGTCTGTTTCTGTTCAGCTGTGGTAGTGGACACTTTGGTATGACTACTGGCAACAACAGACCTTGCCTCCTTAGGTCGAACCATTAGTAGGACAAATTTTCCAGCGTGAGAAATCAAACACTTACATTGTTTTGCAACAATCAAAGATACTGGTTCTGCAGGACTTACCTCATGTCTTCGATACCTCTTTTCTCCCAACTTGATGGTAACACTGTGTGACCTTGACTCATAGACTCCATGGCGCTTGTACATGTATGGGTGCCCCAACAATACATCGCATACATCCAAAGGTGTCACATCACATATTACTTCATCTTTGAATGGCTTGATAGAATAAGGTAAGTGACACTATTTATTCACCAGAATGTCTTGTCCCTGACTTGCCCATCCCATATGATATGGCTGTGGATGTCGTGTTGTTTGCAGATTCAATCTTTTCATAGTTTCAATAGAGATCAAATTCTTTTGGCTTCCACTATCCATAATGAAATAAAGAGCCTTTCCATTTACCCACATCTGTGAGTGGAACAAGCATTCATCATCTTCATGGAGCATGACTTTGGCAATGGAAACTATGGCATGTGGACCATCCTCAATGATTTGTTCACCCTCATTTTGTTCACAAGGATTTGTAGGTAGCAACTCCTATTCTATCTCTCCTTGACAGATTTCTGCCAACAAAGTCTTCATGGAATGATAGTCTTTAGTGTTATAACCAAGGCTCTTATGGAATTCACACATCTTCTGCTTATCCTTATTTTTTGTTGATGAGGTCTATGAGGAAAAGTCCTTGGTTGTCTGTTTCCCACCAAATTTGTTACCACCTTCACCCTTGAATTTGTTGTTTGAGGGATAATCTTTCTTCCCCTTTTGTTTGAATTTCTCCTCTATTTTTGCTGCATATTTGAAGGTGGTACCCAAGGTCGCAATATGTAAGAAATCCATTTATGTTTCGATATATTGATGAATCCCACTACGATACTTTTCTGTGTCATGGATTCCCAATTTTGCAGAAAGTGCATGAAATATATTTGTATAATCTTGAATAGATTGGTTCTTCTTTTTTTAAAGTAATTGTCATTGTATGTACTTCTCCTCATATGAATTTTTAGGGTAGTATTACTCCTTGATGTATTCCACAAATTCTCCCCATGTGGGATTGTCATCCTCCAACGTTTCAAATCCTTGGCTGTCAAGGCCATCATCCCTGGCTAGTAGTCTATTTTCCCAAGATTGTTTCACATGTTCCTTAGCTTTAAGGAGTGCAAAGGTTATTTTTCAACATTTGTTAAGTGGTTTATAGAAAAATATTTCTCTAATTTTGATAGCCAATCATCAACAACATCTGTATTAATTTTTCCTTCAAAATTTGGAATGTCAAAATTTACTTGTACCTTGAATGGGGTGTGACCATGAAATGGCACTCTAGCTGCACCTTCTGGTTGATGATTTCATTGGAGAATTTGAGAGAATTTAGTCATCATATCCTCACATTGCTTTGCCAAAGCTTCTTGTACCATCTCCTTGAAAGGGTTAGATCTATCTCCTTGTTCTCCCATCTTTGATTGTGTGCATCTCAAGGGTAGGTATTCTGAAGGGTCTCTTGTCTGCAATCCCACCCTTGCATAACCAGACCGTGTATGATGTGACATACAAGAGAGAACCACTCTGATACCACTGATCTGAATTTTAGTGGAGAATTCAGATAACAATACCTAGCGCTAGGCCTATGGTATTGTAAAAATAAATAAAATGCTCAATGTGCAGAACTTGTAAGAAGTTGCAAGCAACCAAAGATGATTTCTTATTATATCAAAAGTTGAATATATACAATGAGCAAGAATGTGAAAGGTCACCTTATCCATAAAATTTGAAATGGATAGTTGGAAGGTGACAAAACTTCTAAAATTTAAATTTTCAAAATTTTCAAAATTTCAAAAAACTAGTAAATTTTGGACCCCAGTAGGCAGAGTCATAACTTCTAGCCAGCTAGTTGAAATTTGGACATTTCAAACTCGTTGGAAAGATCTCCTAAAGAGCTAGATTGAGTTGCATTGAGCCTTGCCTACGGCTACCACTCAAAAGAAACCCGAGAAAGTCTTGACCTCAAATACCACTCCGAAGGCCTCCAAAAATCCCAATTACTAGGATGTAAACAAAACTAGAAAAATACTAAAAAACTAGAATATAGTTGCCTGAACAAATTTCACCCTAATGCTTCTGAATCTCTACGGGATTAGATTCGACCATAAATAATCAAAATTGATAGAGTTGGGACTATGGGGAATGGCCCAGGTCAGATGTTAGTATATGAACATTATCTGGACTTACAGGAAGATAATGCACTAAGGAAATATGCCTTCGTCAATGATGTATTTTATACTTACATGGTCAGAGTTTTAAAAGGAGAAAAGGACAAAATATTATCTGAAGATGCAAGAAATAATATTGGATTGCATAGTTCTTGGTATATACAATTCCAAAACTTTAAATATATTAGAAGTAAAGGTTTTGAAGGAAAACCATTCATGCTGCCCAAATATCCATCTAATAAGTTGATTGTGTTAGATTTTTCAAGATAAAATTTGAATTCTTTGAGGATGTACAAGAATAGATATGGAAGAGGGAACCTTACACTTCCCTGGGTAGTTGGAAGACATTTTTGCTATAATGAAGAGGTGGCCGATTATTCAGAGAAGGAATTGAGATATTATGATTTCAAGGAATTTGAGTTAGCAAGCCATTTTGATCCTTTTCACAGGATCCAAAGAACCATTGATTCCAAATTTAAGCATCAAGTGCATATTGAAGACTATTGGTCATATTGCAAAGATGATAAAGAAGTGAGGAAAAGGGCTCATAAAAGGCTGATAGTAGAGCAGATGAGAACCATGGGAGAAATATATGTGCCTCTAGAGGTTGAGGATGATGACAAATTGTTGCATCATAGTTATGAGAGTGCAAGGCTTGTTCCCATTGGTGAGCCTGATTGGACACAGCCATGGAATACATCATTGGATACACTATCCAAACCAGCAATTTTATTTTCCAAAACATGGTTGAAAGATAGAATAGAAGACCTCAAGGCTAATGGAATTGAACCCACATTTCCAAGGAAAGGTAAGAAAAGAGTAAGGGAGCATCAAGATGAGCTCCAATGTTTTTAAAAAAAGGGTTGTAGAAGCAAAGATTATTGAAAAGGATAAGAATGCCACTCTAATGGACCCATATGCCTTGGGGGTGACAGTGGTAGTATCTTTAGGTACATTTATGGAGGTAGAATCATCTAGCCATAACATTAGTAAAGAAGCAACCCAAGAAGTCAAGGGGCCAACAGGACAGAAGATCATGAGGGCCATAGCAGTAGAAACATCAAAAGGAGAAACATCAAAATAAGATGATATTATAGGTGCACAATAGGTAGGTGCTAAGTTGAGTAGCATACCCAATGAAGCTATAGGGGAAGAAAAAAGACAAGCATATACAAAGGTTAAGAAAGAGTTGGCTGAAGAAAAGTTGCAAGAGTCAAGATTGCTTGAAGCAAAAAAGGTAAGTAAAACTATCAATGTGGAGGATGACAGTAGTGATAGTGAGGTTACAAAAGTAAATCCTGAAACAAGAAAAGAAGCTGATAAAGATGAAGAAGAATTAAGTGAATACTCTGGTGCAGGAGAGGGGCATGATACTTAGACATATATAGAAATTGAACAAAGCCCACAACTTGAAGAAGAAAATGTACAAGACAGATGGGAGACAATGGACCCTTTTGGTATACTAGTGTCATTTGAAATCATAGAAGATGTACATAATGTGGCACAATAGATAGAGGAGTCCGAGAAAGAGGACACACCAGAGAAAATAGTGAAGGAAACACTAGCCCATGCTGAGAAGGAAGAAAAGATAGGTGCTCTTGGATGCTGATGTGTTAGGTATCTTGAAGATGTATAATGAGCATAGTGAGGAAGAAAAGGGTATAGGGAATAAGCATGAAAAGGAGAAAGATACTAAAGAACCTAAAAAGAACACAAGTTCACCTTCACAAATAGCACACACAAATATGTCTGAGAAAGTACAGGAATACGGTAAACCATCAGGTGAATCTAGTAAACCATCAGGTGAATCAATGGAACTATCAGAAAAACCTGAAGAAGGCAAGGAAGATGTAAAGAATGTTGTTGAAGATAACTTTGAACCTGAGAAACAAATAGAATGTGAGGGAAAGGAGAATGTGGAGCAAGAAAATAAGGAAGAAGAAAAACAAAAAGTCTTTAGAGAAAGAGAATCCAGAAGAAGGTGATGAAGAAGGAGGAGACACTGAAATGGAGGACGATAGTAATGAGGGATAATTAGAAAAAAGGAAAGATCCAATTGCTCCAGAATAGGGCCCTTAACCTCCTCAAAAGCAACAAGAGGCATATTTGGAACAAACAGAAATGGAGAAACCTCGAAAGGAGGTGATAGATGAAGAAAAGGTAGCAAAGGCTACCAAGAAAGTTCCAACGTGGTTGGGTTCGGAGGTCAGAAGAGAAAAGGTAGAGGTACAATTGGTACCTATTGATATTAAAAGTCTATTAGGTGGTTCTACACCACAAAAAGAAAAGAGAAAAGTTAGAACCATGTCAGCCATACAAAGAGGTCCTTCTAGATGTAGGAGTTTAAATTTGACAATACCCCAAAGTGATAAGTCAAAAGGAGAAATAACTATAGAAGATTATAATATAATTAATATGGATCTAGGTCACATGACCTAAGAACAACACATAAGTGAATGGGAGGATATGCATCAGGCCACTGCAGAGATACTGAAAAAAGATAAGGATAAACCTGAATACTTGAAGGGACACATTATCTAATTATAGCAATTTATCAAAGGGATGTGTGATTCTAGTGTAAGTATACCAGAATTGCTAGTAGAAATGACAGTATTATCTAAGGAAGAGGTAAAGGAGATGGGGAATAAGAAAATTAAAGCCAACATTTTTGAGAAATGGCTCAAAGGCCTCATACAAAAAGGAGAAGAAATAATAGGGCAAGTAGCAACTAGTTGGGAGATGGATTTGGTAGAAAAGAACAAGTGCAATGTAATATTACATAAATGCTAATTTAGAAAAGAGGAATGTAAATCAGAAATAAAGTAGCTTGATGAAATAAAAGATAGAATAGAGGAACTAATAATCTATGGAGCCATTACTCCTCGAATGGTCAATTAGTTACCACAAGCCAAATTGGAATTGAAGTATGAAGAAGAAATCCTTAAGAGATGCATCACTAACACAAGGGACCTAGAAGAGGTCACACATAGTATGATAAGGATACATATGAAATTGATAGAGAATTTTATTGGGCATGAATGCCTAGAAGTACTTGCATATGGAGTGGAAAAAGCTGTGAAGGAATTTAAGGCAATATTCTCACCATGTTTGGAGAACCCTGCAACACAGCTGAGAACAGAAATGATTGATTCTATGATGGAAGTAGGTGTCAAACTTAGAAAATATTAGAAAAAAGTTGACGATTTGGCAGCAAAGGAGAAGTTAAAAGAAAGAGTCCAAGCATGTGAATTCACATAGGAAAAAAGCTAGGAAAGTGATCGTACTTTCATCAAAGGAGTAACATGTAATTTTGAACAGTATCTGAGTAAATAGAAAGCATTGAAAGAGGACATGTAGGGTCAGAATGTAATTGAGAAATAGTGCCACCCAAAGTCAACAAATGAGAAGAAGTCAAAGGCAGGTATCTTTATTTTGAAAAGATTCCAAAAGCATCCTTTGAGTCGAACAAAGATGCCATGGAGATATTTTGAAAGTGGTTAGGAATTGATTCCTACCCTTGATCTAAAGAAGATTGAATGAGGACCGTTGATTGTATTTTGTAACTGTAGTAGTAGGAAGATTCAAAATCTATATAAGAAGCTTTGTTACTTGTATTATTTACACAGGGATTTTAGAATTTTAGCTAGAGTTTATAATTTGTCAAGGTTTATTGCAGTAGTGAGGTATTTATTTTAGTTTAGAAGGGGAGGTTGCCTATGTTTGCATTAAAGAGTATGTGGAATGCCTAGTCTCTTTGATGTATCTGTCAAAATGTTTGTAAGTTCTCTAGTGATTTGATTAATGAAACAGAAGTCATTCTTACATTGTATATCTTGTATGACTTTGTACTTTGAATATAAGTAAAATTTAGAATTCTGCGTCTAATTTTGAGTGTTTCTTATTTTGACTTGTATTTGAGTATTATTCTTTGAAAGCTTGCAATCTCTGGTGTATGTTCATGAAAATGTTCAGGACTTTATACTTGTAGATTTGAATGTGTTGATTTGATAAATTTACTATATTCCTTAAAGCGTGATTAATAGAACATTTAGATCCTGTAAGGAATGATACTTCAATTTAGTTTCTCTAACTTTTCTCCAAGAATTGAAAATAATTAGCTTAAATGCAGAAATTTGAAGGAAATTGTCTTGCATTCGCATAAAGAATGAGTAATTATATTGATATTTGATAATTTTCATATTAATTTGATAGGAAAATCTTGTTTCATAGAAATTCATACAGAGCTTTGTGATACAATAGAGAATTTATGCAAAATAGTAAGTACTTTGATGAGATTTTGATCAATTTGCATAATTTGAGTCTAGTAAGTCACTGATTGCTTTAATTTACATAAGGCCCCTTAAACATTATAGCTTCACATCAGCCTACTGAATTATCCACAAGGTTAAGAACTAACCATATAAAAACTTGAGATTAAGAATTTTAAGTCAATTCTTCATATCTTTCAAGATAGCTAAGGTTCATTTTGTGAATTTTATCTTTGTTATGAATGTGTAAAAAGAATCATCAACAATTCCTTTGGCCTCTTTCATTCAATACGCCAAGGTTGTCCTCTTGCACTAGCCCTGTTGTTCTAGCCATAGAAGGCTTTGGATACCTTCTTCCTCATTCTATATCAAATGGGCATGTTCATGGTATTTCTTTACCTAATTCTTCTAGCCAGCTAGTTAATGGTCATTTTGTAGATGACTCCTTTTTAACATTATAGGAAGAGGAAACTATAGTTAAAAATGCTCTTGGATGTCTTGAGACCTTCTGTCTAGCCTTAGGTTCTTCCATCTAGTGGCACAAAACTCTATGTTATAGGCAATCAATTCTTCCCATTCCTCATTGGATCCAACAGTATGGTTGGCACTGGGTTGCTCATGGTGAAATCTTCCAATTTCTAGGCATCCCATTTGCCTTCTAGGGCACTTCTGCAAATCTATGGCAAGTAGTTCTTTCCCACATGGAACATAAACTTGCCTTCTAGATTACTAAGCCACATTCTCTGGTTAGCAAGTTCCAGGTATGTTCTAAAGTTTTAGCAGCAACCCATGTTTACTACTCTTATTGTTGGGCTCCTTCCAAAGCCTCATATGCCAAACTAGAAAAACTTTTGAGGGATTTTCTTTGGACCTCTTTTGAAACTCGCCATGGCTTTCACCGTGTTGCATGGGACTTTTGTTGCTTACCCAGAGATTCAGGTGGCCTTTGTCTTCTTTCTACCCAGTGCCAAGGCACTGCTTTGTGTGTTAAATGGATCATTCGTGCTCTCTCTAGTAATGAGGCATGGAAAATTTTACTCTGACACAATATAGAAATGGGACATCCTATGCACAAGCCTGCATGGAAAGGGATTGGTTTTGTCATGCCCACATTTTCCTTGTGGTCACAACTCACTTCGCACGTGTCATAGCCACATCTGTCATGTGGTTATGACACGAGATATGAAAAACTTTTCGCACACCGTCCTAAAAACCCCTTTCGCATGCGTACGCATGCTCAACGGTGTTCTCTCATGGCGAAACACTATACTCATCGACGGAATACAAGTATAATGGCGTGCAAACGGAAACATATAGATCAACAAGAGGGTCGATACAATGCTGCTAACGTCATTGCAAGAGTGAGATTACCCAAGTTCTTAAATCGCACCCTCGGCAATGTTCGGTAGCAAAATGCCTTACGGCGTTAGTGGGAATTACGCTGCACTCATTTACGCACGTGGTTCGCTGATAGAGGAACCACTCCCCTCGACGCCTTGTTCCAACTAAACCGGCTAGTGATCTCCCTATTTAGTCATTTTTCAGCCAGGCACGGTTGTCTGTCTCCTCTCTTGTTTCCTGAAACATACCCATCCTATGACTTAGCATTTTCAACAAGGCGGTTTGGTTGCCCTCTCTTCCCTTTCCACAAGTTCTTAAGTTGGATTATATCTTTATCGCCCTTACCTTAACTATCTCTTAGTTCATTTAGTGTGTTTATATTTCGGTCTCTCTCTCTCTTTCATTTTCTATACTTTCTTTATGTGCATCCTGTCCTTTCTTCGTGATTTACGTCAATCAGGGTTATTACTGCAGCTATTGTTGATATTAAACCTAATTTCAGGATGATCTCGGTCACATAGGCTGGTTTACTATTTCGCTGGACTCAGTCTCCTAATCTTCCCCGATCTAGGTTCCTCCTCTTCGTAAATACTTAGTCAACTTGTACCTAAGCACAATTTGACAGAAGGGTCCGTCAACTTAGTTCTCTTATCCCGTGTGAGATATGTCGCGCATTTTCTCCTCTGTGTTTTCCAATGTTGGTTTTTCCTTCTTCGGAACCTCTTACAGGTTTACATATGAGATTGTTTGCTACAGTTGAGATTAATATGGCCACAAGGATCGTCAGTGGTGGCTTCTTAAGTTTATTTCCAGTGTTCTTTTTGAGTAAGGAGTTGTGTAATTTTCCTCTTCATTTTCCGGGTGATTGTTAGTATGTTTTTTTAGTTGAAACTTCCGAGAATCTCTTTCCAGAGTATCACTGATTATTCCTAAACTCTCTTTACATTATAATTTTATTTTCTCTTGTTTAGAATTACTGTTGTTACTGTTACTCATAATTACGATTCATACACTGTTTGTAACTCGTATGACGTTGTCAATAGGTGTAGGTGGTTCACCACTTTATAAAACTCTGTTCATGGTAATATAGCTTCTTTGGTAGTTGTGTTCGAAACTTAATAACATCTCCTGTGAGAATATAATTGTTATTTATATATATATATATATATATATATATTTTTTTTTTTTTCTCCATATCCATGAAACATAGTTATTAACGATTTTTAAACGAGGGCCCAATAAATATAAATATATATAAATATATATATATATATATATACATAAAATATATTTATTTAAATATCTCAATAATGAACAAATTGGTTTCCCACAACTTAAACCTTTATATATATATATATATATATATATATATATATATATACACAGATGTATCTAATCATTCTTATATTATATATATAGCTATATACATAGACATATATAATATATATATATATATATGCCTATATATAGAGCTATATAAAAATAAACTGAATTTATTTACCAAATCACCCATTCATATGTTAGGGCCCAAGCCCTACATTTTTTTTTATGGCTTTCAACCCACAGCAGATGGCGGCCATGGGCGGCGGTGGCCGCAAAGCGGCGGACGGGGATCTGAGGTGGCCGCAGAGCGGCGGACGGGGATCTGAGGTGGCCGCAGAGCGGCGGACGGGGGTTTAAGGTGGCCGCAGAGCGGCAGCCAAAATCCGCGGGAGGCATAAGGGTATGGAGGAGGGGGAGATGTGGAGTGGGGCGGAGCCCCACCCACATTCCCACGACGTGGGGTGTGGGTGGGGCTCCGCCCCACTCCACACCTCCAAATATGACGAAAACCTGCGGTGGGGTTTTCTTCCCCACCGCCCATAGCAAATAACGACTGTGTAATTTGTTACCCGCGGCTTAATTTTTTTTTTTTGACAGTCTTTCTCCGTTCGTTGATTATTATCAATAATAAAATATCTTCAAATATATATATATATATATATATATATATATTTATATATTCATATATAAATATATATATATATATATGTATATATATAACAACGATAATATATTTATATATATATATATATATATATATATATATATATATATATATATATATATATATATATATATCCCCCCTTTTTTTTTATATATAACAATTATAATTACTTTCAATTTCTCTATTATTTTCTAAAATGATAATTACTCAAAATGAGAAATCTATATATATCTCTATATATATATTTATAAAGTATTTAGAGAAAAATATTATTTTTGTATAATTCCAATTTCGACAATTTTTTTTTTATTCACTACTCTATGCATTTTCTCCAAATCAACATAGTATAAAGGAATTGTCATAACAATTAGATATAAATATATATATATATATATATATATATATATATATATATATATATCCCAATTTCACCAAATGATAAATAGCTCTTCCCTTAGTATAAGTATAAATTATTCCATTGTTATAAACATATAAGACTTGTAAATTTACAAACAGATTATATTTACATGCTAGAATTCCTCTAATTCTTCTAAATTAACAGAATCCATTATTATGGAGAAAACTCAAATATTTAAAAACTGTCTTTTCCATTTCAACATTAAAAGGGAACTAGCATTTCAACTAAAGAAGCAATTCCAAACTTTCAAATGTAAACAACTCAGATTAAGTTGCAAAAACGAATTTATTTCTTTCAGTAATACTTGAAACACAAAAATTGCTATTGAACAAAGGTTGTAAACATCAACTTAAAAATTTAAGCACATTCACATTACAGTTTCACAATCATGAATACCAACTTCCCAGATATGAACTTTCTCCTCCCAAACCGTATACAACTGAAAACTTATGACAACCAATTAAAGTCCAATAATAACAAGACCAGGGAGGTGATTTCCTTCACTCCCAGAATATCAGTAATTTACAACAATAACAAGAGAGGTGTTCTCTCTTCATTTCTATGAAATAAACCAGGCCTAATTCTCATGACAAGAAGATAATCTGTTTCTTCATAAATAGCCAACCAGAAAGCTCCAAGAGAAAAACCTGCATATCAAAGACAAACAAAGAAGAAAATACCACTTGTCTAGCTCTCCTCCCTACCGTAGACCCGCAAGAGGGTCACCCCCGAGCTAGGGAGACCATACTCACACCTGGGTACTCAAACACTCCACTTCACAACAGAAACAACAACAATCCCAAAGCACACCTACACCCGTGGCTATTTTACACAATACGGAAACTCAACTACAGTGAGTTTCATAAGGGGCAGGAGAGTGGATACACTCGACTCCAGGGTGTCACCCTGACAGATAAATGAACTCATATAAAATTTCTCTTGGTCTCAACCAAGTGTGATCACATTTTACAAGAAATCTGCATATGACTCACAAGTCAAAAATACAGTCACAGATACATGCCCTCAAGGCTTTCAACATCCCAAAAGATGGAACAGGTATGCACCCGAGGAGGATCTCTCCTCCCCTACCCCAAACTTGATGAGCATTTCTCCCAAATGGGAGACGCTCTGTCAAACACCCGACAAGAACCCCACAGAAACAAATTTAAACACATATGTTACACACATTTCATACACATTTTAGTCCTACCATAACAAAGGTAAAATTCAGACCAACCTTGCAAGCCCTCCTGGAATGAAGTTGTTGCAGAGTCCACAGAGTTCACTTCCAAGCTTAGCCACCAACTCCCTCTCTCTTCTCTATCTTCCAAACTAACTTCTCTATTTTTGGTAAGGCCAAAATGAAAGAGTTTCCCCAAAATTCAACTAACTCCCTCTCATCCCACAATTTGAAAAATAAATAACCCAAAATTCTCTTTCTTTCCAATTTTGAGAAATGGGGAAGTGACACTTGTCACCTCCTCACCCTTCCCAAAAATCACTATACTGTCCAGGTGGCTTATGTCACTCTCCATTCCCAAGGGGACTCCTTAATCCTTTCATGTGACTCCACTTTCTCATGGGAGAAATAAAAAAAAGAGTTAAATGGGAACAAGACAGGTGACCCATGCCTCTTTCTCCTTTCTTCACATGGGTGTCCCCATAGTACATGGGGGAATCTTACTAAAGAAGAGGTAACTTTTACTAATGGATGGCATCTCTTATCTAGGGTAAAGTAGAGGGGATGGGTTGAGTGTTGGTACAACCCATCATGTCCCCTCCTACCTCCAATTTTCGCCACTTAACTTCAGGGAAAGGTTAAGTTGACTAGATGGAGGTTACTCAAGGGTTACCCATGCCAAATGGGCCCCTGGACCCATGGGGTAGAACCCAGGGTCAATTTTAACCCAAACAAGACACCCCAGGTCAAGGTAAAGCACAAGAAAAAGGGCCTCATAATTTAAAGAAAAATAGAAATTTCAAATTCAATCTCTTAACAACACTTACTTATAAAAATAATGATACATGAGGGTAACCTAACCCACTCGACCATACGAAAGACCACATTACATCAAGACATCAAACACAAAGAGATCTTGGTTCTTCGTGGAACCAGATCGGCTTAACAGGGAATAACAATTAACAAGGTGTGGAATGATCTCCGAAATCTGTGGTTTGATTAGTAGTCCCTGCACACTCAATTACAAGATCAGTAACCACATAAATTCATCATAGCCGAAGCAACTTAAATAACACATGCATTCTCATGCCTTAGTACAATTTAACATAATTAAAAAAAATCATATTACAATTTTTCCATCATCCCTAATTCATTTTTCTGAAAAGTAACTTATCCAAACATCACCCAATTAGTTTTTCCGAAAACAAAATAAAGTTAAATAGTCTGACAAATTCCGGGAATTGCTATCCCACAAATATGAAAGTAACAATAACAGTACTGTAAATAGTCATAACAATAGTAGTAGAAAGGGCGGTCCTCACATCCTCTCCCCCTAAGACGGTACTTCCTCCTGGAAGTCGTCAAAAAGGTGAGGATACAGGGTCTTCAATCGCTCTGCATCTTCCCATGTTGCAGTGACTTCGTCGTATAAGTCCCATTGGACTCTAACCTGGTCCAGCTCTCGACCTCGAAGGGCCAGCTTCCGTCGAGCCAATATGCGAATTGGCTCCAACGCCAGTTGTCCGTCTGCCTCTACCTGAAGAGCACTCCAATCCAACACATGAGATAAGTCAGAAATATATTGACGTAAAACTGATACATGAAATACATCGTGGATACGTGACAGGCTAGGTGGCAAGGCTAGACGATAGGCTACTGGTCCTATCCGCTCCAAGATTTCGAAAGGTCCTACAAATCGAGGTGCGAGTTTAGAGCCTTTTCCGTAACGGATTGGACTTTTGTGCGGCCGCACTCTCAAAAATACTCTTTCCCCCACAGAGAAGCTTCGGTCTGTCCTTTTTGCATCGGCATACTTTTTCTGCCTGTCCTGTGCTTCCAGAAGCCTCTGTCTTATCTGTTTAACTTGCAGTTCCATATTCTGAACTATCTCTGGGCCGATGACTGTTCTGTCCTCTATACGATCCCAACTCAAAGGTGTTCTGCATGGTCTGCCATATAATGCCTGGAAAGGAGGCATACCCAACGAGCTATGATGCCCATTATTGTAGGCGAATTCAACTAGATACAGGTACTCCTCCCATCTAGACTGGTGATCCATCACATACATGCGAAGCATGTCTTCTAACACCTGGTTAACTCTTTCTGTTTGTCCATCGGTTTCTGGATGATATGCAGAACTGAAGTTGAGCTGTGTGCCCAACGCCTGATGTAAGGCTTTCCAGAACGATGAAGTGAATACGGAGTCTCTGTCAGATATAATGCGGCGAGGTATCCCATGAAGTCTAACAATCTGATCAAGAAACACCTTTGCCACTGATGGTGCATTGTATGTTGTACATATTGGTGAAAAATACGCCACTTTGGTCAGCTTGTCAACTGTCACCATAATAGCATCATGGCGACGTGATGATATAGGTAGACCAACGATAAAATCCATAGAAATGGTATCCCATTTCCATTCAGGTATCTCGTGAGGGTACAACAGTCCCGCTGGATGCTGATGTTCGGCCTTAACCCTCTGACATTCCAGGCAACGAGCAACAAATTCGGCAATGTCACGCCTCATCCCAGCCCAATGATAAAGCTGTCGTAAATCAGCATGCATCTTCTTCACTCCTGGGTGTGCTGCGTAGGGTGCTCTATGAGCCTCTGATAGGATTACTGTACGAAGATTACCCGCATGGGGTACATAGATGCGTTGCCGATGTCGAAGCATTCCATCAGAATCAAGGGTATATCCTGTAAATTTGCCCTCAAGGGCCTTCTGATTTAGTACTGCCTGCTGCACTTCAAGAAACCATTCGTCCTCCGGCAGATGCTGTAAGATGCGATCCTTCAAGTCCATCTTCAAGGTCAGGGTCTGGATCTCGTGGCGTCTTCGACTCAGAGCATCAGCGACCACGTTCTCCTTCCCTTTTATATAATGGACATCGAAGTCATATTCGCATAGGAATTCCATCCAACGTCGTTGGCGGGCGTTCAAATTAGGCTGTGTAAAAATATACTGCAAACTATGATGGTCTGAATGGAGTTCAAAGCGTCGCCCTAAGAGGAAGTGTCTCCAGCGAACCAAGGCATGAACAACAGCTGCAAGCTCTAAGTCGTGCGTCGGATAGTTTAACTCATGTGTCTTTAGTTTCCGCGATTCGTATACGATCGCTCGTCCATCCTGCATAAGCACGGCTCCCAAACCTTCTAATGATGCATCCGTGCAAACTACAAACTCTTCCGAAGGATCTGGAACTGCTAAAATAGGAGCACTCGTAAGACGCTCTTTGAGGACTCCAAAAGCCTTTTCACACTGCTCGGTCCAAGTGAAACCCTTCCCTTTTCGCTGAAGGGAAGTAATGGGATGTGCTATCCTGGAGAAACCTTCGACAAACCGACGATAATACCCAGCTAACCCCATAAAGCTTCTGACCTCTGTCACGTTCGTGGGTGCCGGCCACTCCTGGATTGCTCTAATTTTAGATGGATCTACAGAGATGCCATCGCCTGATAAAATGTGTCCCAAATACTGCACCTCTGTCCTGAAGAAGGCACACTTCGCCAAGTTGCCATAAAGTTGCTGCTCTCGTAATTTCTGCAAAACTTGACGCAAGTGCTCTACATGCTCCTCCTTAGTCCGTGAATAAATCAGAATGTCATCTAGGAATATGATCACGAACCGGTCTAGGTATGTACGGAACACCCCGTTCATGAGACTCATGAATACTGCAGGAGCGTTCGTCAACCCGAAAGGTACCACTGTGAATTCATAATGGCCATATCTGGTTTGAAAAGTAGTTTTATGAATATCTGACTCCGTGATGCGCAATTGATGATACCCAGATTTTAGATCGATTTTTGAGAACACTCTGGCTCCCTGCATCTGATCAAAAAGGTCGTCAATCCTAGGTAGAGGATAACGATTCTTCACCGTCACCTTGTTCAACTGCCTGTAGTCCATGCATAGACGAAGAGACCCATCCTTCTTCTTCACGAAGATCACTGGTGCGCCCCATGGTGAAACGCTAGGTCGGATGTGTCCCTTCTCAAGTAATTCTTCCAACTGCAGCTTAAGTTCTGTGAGTTCATGGGTCGTCATTCTATAGGGTGCGCGGGATATCGGCTCTGCACCTGGCACTAAGTCAATGTGGAAGTCCACTTCTCTACGTGGGGGCATACCAGGTAATTCTGGCGGAAACACATCGGCAAACTCTCTAAGGATAGGGTGATCATCTAAAGTAGCCTCAGGTTCATCCTCTGCTCTATCACTGACTGTGATGGCAAACATCTGACATCCCCTCCGCATACAGCGCTTAAGCTGTTGTGCGGATATCATACGAACCGCCGTGGGCTTTTGAATGCCCACTATCTCAACCGACGAACCATGATCATCTAAACAGCTAATCGTTCTCTGGCGACAATCAAGCTTGGCTCTATGTGCCGCAAGCCAATCCATACCCAGAACTACTCCGTAAGACCCTAATGGCATAATCCTAAGGTCGCATATTGTGGTGAAGGGTCCCAATGTGATCTCACAGTCTTTAACCAAGGTATCTACTGACATCCTGGCCCCTGAGGCCAACTCAACTTCCCACCTAATGTCTTGCCTAGAAGCCACCAGCCTGCAACGCTCCACTAACGATGTAGACAAAAAAGAGTCAGTAGCTCCTGAATCAAAAAGGATCGAGATGGGAAAGTCTCTAATCGTACCTGCTGCCTCGATGACAGAAGCCTGAAAATCGGCCTGGCGGTTATCAACCGCTGCAAACATGTGGTGAGATCTGCCCACGTCACCTACGGTCTGCTCAGACCCTCCTGATCGGGGCTGACCCCCTGCAGTAAATCCCTGCGGACACTCTCTAGCCAGATGCCCTGCCCCACCACATACATAACATGGTCCCCTAACCTGTAACTGCCCTGACTGTGTTCTGCCCGACTGTTGTTGCCCGGTCCGTCCGGTGGATCCCTGTGAGCCTCTGTAAGACTGCTGGGACCTTGCGGGTCCTGCCGATGAACCCTGCTGTCTCTGATCCCTGCGTGGTCCCTGCTGCTGCCATCCACGGTTTTGTCCTCCCTGTCCCCTCTGTTGAAATTTGGATTTTTGCTGATGTTGCTGTTGTTGTGGAGGCCTAGGAGGTAATGATGAAGCATTATATCCTCCTCTCTGTGTTGTGTTTTGAGGCCTTCGGAAATTTTGTTGTTGTTGGGGATTTCGTTCCTGGTACTGTGAGCGTGAATTCTGTCCTCGTCCCTGAATTTCCTCTGATATAAGGGCCTTTTCAACAGCCTCGCTCATGGTTTGGGGATTTGCCATACGAACTGGTCCTGATATCCCGTGATTTAGCCCCCTGATGAATTTGTGTATTAATATTTTCTCGTCATGGAGGTATTCCGCATAACGAGAAAGTTCTATAAATCGGCTCTCATACTGAGTAACGGTGAGTCCCCTCTGCTGTAGATCATGAAACTCATCAATTCTGCGCTGTCTATAATGTTCGGACAAATACCGCGCATTGAAGCGCTCAATGAAGGTGTCCCATGTGAGTGTATCCACGGAGAGTCAGCGCTTGCACTCCTCTGTGCGCCACCAGGTGGCTGCTGCATCCCTAAGAAGATGAACTGCCACTCGTGCTTTCGTGTTGCTCTCATACGGTCGCAATGCGAAACACCTGTCTAAGCTAATTAGCCAAGCCTCGGCCACAGCTCCCTCTGTAGCTCCTGCGAAGGTGGGTGGGTTGAGCCTCAGTAGATCTCTGATAGGGTCCCCTCTGTCTCTAAGTCTCCCAAGTGGCTCTTCCACACCATCCTCATATACTCCCTGCTGAACCTGTTCTTGTCTCAAAAGTCTCGGAGGACTCCTGCTCCGTGCTCGGGAGGCCGACCCTACCTCCTCTACTGTTGTGTCAGGAATCTCAACGAAGGGCTCCACACGTCTCACCGCTAGTGGATCAACGCGGGGCTCCATACGTGGCTCAATACGTGACTCAGCACGTGGCTCCTCTCGCGGAGCAACACGAGGCTCTATACGTGGCTCAGGAATCACTGGTGGTAACCTGTCTAGCATAGTCTGTAGTGCCTGTAAGATCTGTGGACCTATATCCGCTACTAGTGTCGCCTGTGGTACTAGTAGTGCTTGTGGCACAGGTGGGGCAGGTGGTGCTGCTGAATCTGCGGGTGCCAGTCCCTCGGCTGAGGAATCGCTGTGCACCTCGACTGACGCTGTGTGGCGTGATCGCGCTCGTCGAACACGTCGGGGAGGCATCCTACAAAACAAGGTAGAAACTAATTAGCCAAAGTTGCGGAATAATAACGTGCCCAATTACGCCCAGTGTTTACAAACTTGGCTCTGATACCAAATGTCATGCCCACATTTTCCTTGTGGTCACAACTCACTTCGCACGTGTCATAGCCACATCTGTCATGTGGTTATGACACGAGATATGAAAAACTTTTCTCACACCGTCCTAAAAACCCCTTTCGCATGCGTACGCATGCTCAACGGTGTTCTCTCATGGCGAAACACTATACTCATCGACGGAATACAAGTATAATGGCGTGCAAACGGAAACATATAGATCAACAAGAGGGTCGATACAATGCTGCTAACGTCATTGCAAGAGTGAGATTACCCAAGTTCTTAAATCGCACCCTCGGCAATGTTCGGTAGCAAAATGCCATACGGCGTTAGTGGGAATTACGCTGCACTCATTTACGCACGTGGTTCGCTGATAGAGGAACCACTCCCCTCGATGCCTTGTTCCAACTAAACCGGCTAGTGATCTCCCTATTTAGTCATTTTTCAGCCAGGCACGGTTGTCTGTCTCCTCTCTTGTTTCCTGAAACATACCCATCCTATGACTTAGCATTTTCAACAAGGCGGTTTGGTTGCCCTCTCTTCCCTTTCCACAAGTTCTTAAGTTGGATTATATCTTTATCGCCCTTACCTTAACTATCTCTTAGTTCATTTAGTGTGTTTATATTTCGGTCTCTCTCTCTCTTTCATTTTCTATACTTTCTTTATGTGCATCCTGTCCTTTCTTCGTGATTTACGTCAATCAGGGTTATTACTGCAGCTATTGTTGATATTAAACCTAATTTCAGGATGATCTCGGTCACATAGGCTGGTTTACTATTTCGCTGGACTCAGTCTCCTAATCTTCCCCGATCTAGGTTCCTCCTCTTCGTAAATACTTAGTCAACTTGTACCTAAGCACAATTTGACAGAAGGGTCCGTCAACTTAGTTCTCTTATCCCGTGTGAGATATGTCGCGCATTTTCTCCTCTGTGTTTTCCAATGTTGGTTTTTCCTTCTTCGGAACCTCTTACAGGTTTACATATGAGATTGTTTGCTACAGTTGAGATTAATATGGCCACAAGGATCGTCAGTGGTGGCTTCTTAAGTTTATTTCCAGTGTTCTTTTTGAGTAAGGAGTTGTGTAATTTTCCTCTTCATTTTCCGGGTGATTGTTAGTATGTTTTTTTAGTTGAAACTTCCGAGAATCTCTTTCCAGAGTATCACTGATTATTCCTAAACTCTCTTTACATTATAATTTTATTTTCTCTTGTTTAGAATTACTGTTGTTACTGTTACTCATAATTACGATTCATACACTGTTTGTAACTCGTATGACGTTGTCAATAGGTGTAGGTGGTTCACCACTTTATAAAACTCTGTTCATGGTAATATAGCTTCTTTGGTAGTTGTGTTCGAAACTTAATAACATCTCCTGTGAGAATATAATTGTTATTTATATATATATATATATTTTTTTTTTCTCCATATCCATGAAACATAGTTATTAACGATTTTTAAACGAGGGCCCAATAAATATAAATATATATAAATATATATATATATATATATATATATATATACATAAAATATATTTATTTAAATATCTCAATAATGAACAAATTGGTTTCCCACAACTTAAACCTTTATATATATATATATATATATATATATACAGATGTATCTAATCATTCTTATATTATATATATAGCTATATACATAGACATATATAATATATATATATATATATATGCCTATATATAGAGCTATATAAAAATAAACTGAATTTATTTACCAAATCACCCATTCATATGTTAGGGCCCAAGCCCTACATTTTTTTTTATGGCTTTCAACCCACAGCAGATGGCGGCCATGGGCGGCGGTGGCCGCAAAGCGGCGGACGGGGATCTGAGGTGGCCGCAGAGCGGCGGACGGGGATCTGAGGTGGCCGCAGAGCGGCGGACGGGGGTTTAAGGTGGCCGCAGAGCGGCAGCCAAAATCCGCGGGAGGCATAAGGGTATGGAGGAGGGGGAGATGTGGAGTGGGGCGGAGCCCCACCCACATTCCCACGACGTGGGGTGTGGGTGGGGCTCCGCCCCACTCCACACCTCCAAATATGACGAAAACCTGCGGTGGGGTTTTCTTCCCCACCGCCCATAGCAAATAACGACTGTGTAATTTGTTACCCGCGGCTTAATTTTTTTTTTTTGACAGTCTTTCTCCGTTCGTTGATTATTATCAATAATAAAATATCTTCAAATATATATATATATATATATATATATATTTATATATTCATATATAAATATATATATATATATATGTATATATATAACAACGATAATATATTTATATATATATATATATATATTTCATATTTATATATATATATATATATATATATATATATATATATATATATATATATATATATATATATATATATATATATATATATCCCCCCTTTTTTTTTATATATAACAATTATAATTACTTTCAATTTCTCTATTATTTTCTAAAATGATAATTACTCAAAATGAGAAATCTATATATATCTCTATATATATATTTATAAAGTATTTAGAGAAAAATATTATTTTTGTATAATTCCAATTTCGACAATTTTTTTTTTATTCACTACTCTATGCATTTTCTCCAAATCAACATAGTATAAAGGAATTGTCATAACAATTAGATATAAATATATATATATATATATATATATATATATATATATATATATATATATATATATATATATATATCCCAATTTCACCAAATGATAAATAGCTCTTCCCTTAGTATAAGTATAAATTATTCCATTGTTATAAACATATAAGACTTGTAAATTTACAAACAGATTATATTTACATGCTAGAATTCCTCTAATTCTTCTAAATTAACAGAATCCATTATTATGGAGAAAACTCAAATATTTAAAAACTGTCTTTTCCATTTCAACATTAAAAGGGAACTAGCATTTCAACTAAAGAAGCAATTCCAAACTTTCAAATGTAAACAACTCAGATTAAGTTGCAAAAACGAATTTATTTCTTTCAGTAATACTTGAAACACAAAAATTGCTATTGAACAAAGGTTGTAAACATCAACTTAAAAATTTAAGCACATTCACATTACAGTTTCACAATCATGAATACCAACTTCCCAGATATGAACTTTCTCCTCCCAAACCGTATACAACTGAAAACTTATGACAACCAATTAAAGTCCAATAATAACAAGACCAGGGAGGTGATTTCCTTCACTCCCAGAATATCAGTAATTTACAACAATAACAAGAGAGGTGTTCTCTCTTCATTTCTATGAAATAAACCAGGCCTAATTCTCATGACAAGAAGATAATCTGTTTCTTCATAAATAGCCAACCAGAAAGCTCCAAGAGAAAAACCTGCATATCAAAGACAAACAAAGAAGAAAATACCACTTGTCTAGCTCTCCTCCCTACCGTAGACCCGCAAGAGGGTCACCCCCGAGCTAGGGAGACCATACTCACACCTGGGTACTCAAACACTCCACTTCACAACAGAAACAACAACAATCCCAAAGCACACCTACACCCGTGGCTATTTTACACAATACGGAAACTCAACTACAGTGAGTTTCATAAGGGGCAGGAGAGTGGATACACTCGACTCCAGGGTGTCACCCTGACAGATAAATGAACTCATATAAAATTTCTCTTGGTCTCAACCAAGTGTGATCACATTTTACAAGAAATCTGCATATGACTCACAAGTCAAAAATACAGTCACAGATACATGCCCTCAAGGCTTTCAACATCCCAAAAGATGGAACAGGTATGCACCCGAGGAGGATCTCTCCTCCCCTACCCCAAACTTGATGAGCATTTCTCCCAAATGGGAGACGCTCTGTCAAACACCCGACAAGAACCCCACAGAAACAAATTTAAACACATATGTTACACACATTTCATACACATTTCAGTCCTACCATAACAAAGGTAAAATTCAGACCAACCTTGCAAGCCCTCCTGGAATGAAGTTGTTGCAGAGTCCACAGAGTTCACTTCCAAGCTTAGCCACCAACTCCCTCTCTCTTCTCTATCTTCCAAACTAACTTCTCTATTTTTGGTAAGGCCAAAATGAAAGAGTTTCCCCAAAATTCAACTAACTCCCTCTCATCCCACAATTTGAAAAATAAATAACCCAAAATTCTCTTTCTTTCCAATTTTGAGAAATGGGGAAGTGACACTTGTCACCTCCTCACCCTTCCCAAAAATCACTATACTGTCCAGGTGGCTTATGTCACTCTCCATTCCCAAGGGGACTCCTTAATCCTTTCATGTGACTCCACTTTCTCATGGGAGAAATAAAAAAAAGAGTTAAATGGGAACAAGACAGGTGACCCATGCCTCTTTCTCCTTTCTTCACATGGGTGTCCCCATAGTACATGGGGGAATCTTACTAAAGAAGAGGTAACTTTTACTAATGGATGGCATCTCTTATCTAGGGTAAAGTAGAGGGGATGGGTTGAGTGTTGGTACAACCCATCATGTCCCCTCCTACCTCCAATTTTCGCCACTTAACTTCAGGGAAAGGTTAAGTTGACTAGATGGAGGTTACTCAAGGGTTACCCATGCCAAATGGGCCCCTGGACCCATGGGGTAGAACCCAGGGTCAATTTTAACCCAAACAAGACACCCCAGGTCAAGGTAAAGCACAAGAAAAAGGGCCTCATAATTTAAAGAAAAATAGAAATTTCAAATTCAATCTCTTAACAACACTTACTTATAAAAATAATGATACATGAGGGTAACCTAACCCACTCGACCATACGAAAGACCACATTACATCAAGACATCAAACACAAAGAGATCTTGGTTCTTCGTGGAACCAGATCGGCTTAACAGGGAATAACAATTAACAAGGTGTGGAATGATCTCCGAAATCTGTGGTTTGATTAGTAGTCCCTGCACACTCAATTACAAGATCAGTAACCACATAAATTCATCATAGCCGAAGCAACTTAAATAACACATGCATTCTCATGCCTTAGTACAATTTAACATAATTAAAAAAAATCATATTACAATTTTTCCATCATCCCTAATTCATTTTTCTGAAAAGTAACTTATCCAAACATCACCCAATTAGTTTTTCCGAAAACAAAATAAAGTTAAATAGTCTGACAAATTCCGGGAATTGCTATCCCACAAATATGAAAGTAACAATAACAGTACTGTAAATAGTCATAACAATAGTAGTAGAAAGGGCGGTCCTCACAGGTTTTTCAGCAATCCTTGTCATGAGAGAGCGAGTACAAATCTCAGGTACATTTGTGGATAAGAGCATTTGGAAAGCCTAGGAGAAAGTTAAACCATGGCTCTGCTAGATTGGAGATGGGTTTTGAGATGGTCTTTCATTCAATCAATAGAACATCTAGTGGTCACCTCTTTTGGCCACTGCAGGCCAACCATTAGCCAAATTATCTGGCATAAAAGCTCTTAGATTTCATAAAAGAGGTATCCAAAGTCTTTAGGATATTTCTCATAGACCCACCATGAATCTTATCGCATGGGAACCTCTTCAAGTTAATTTTGGCCTTCAAAGGAATGATTAGGCTACCTATGATGGAATTGGCAGTGTTATTCCAGTAGAAATACTTCACAAAGTGGGAATCCACTCCATCAGGCCTTGGTGGAAAGACTGGAAATGGTATCCAGACACACCAATGCATCATTATAATCCAAGGATTGGTTACAAGTGGCTCTCGCCCCATTTTCCCATGATAGATATTCTTAATAAGCGATGGCTCCTTCATAATTCAATGGCTACTTGGCATAATAGATTTTCCACTATTTGGTAGGCCATTCTTGAGCCAAGGCTAGCACATTTTTCCTGGTACCTTCTTTTTCAAGGTTTGCCAATAGGAGCAAGGCTTTTTCATCTTGGGGTTCAGGATCCTCATTATCCTTTCTCTAGACAAGCTAAGACTTTTTAGCATCTCTTCTGGTATTGCACCAGAACCCAACAATTTTGGCTATGGATTTATGATTTCTTTAGGACTTTCAGAACAGAGCCTTTATCATGGTAGATAATACTTCTGGGTGATTCTCCCAAGCTTCCTACAAGATTTACTCAGATTTGGCATATTTTCAAGGTGGAGATTCTTTTCACAATTTAGAAAGATCATAACTCTTGTATATTTTTAGAAAATCACATTAGAACAACTATTTCTCTCTATATTAAAGCAATTATATGTTGTAATGTTCTTTTACAAATACAAGTTCAAGCAAACAAGGTGGCTCTTGAGATTTCTCACTTGCAAGAATTATTGGATCACTGGGGTAATGCTCTTTGCATAGTGGCATGGGTTCCTCCCTCTCCTTCCTTTGTCAAAGCTCATTCACCCTCCTAGGGCCAAAGACGAAGGAGTGGATTTGCCAGGAACTCCCGACCAAATTCTTAGCATCCTCATCGTGTACCTCATCATTGCAGACACTCGTCCTCTCCACGTAATCATGGTTGGACATCAGATCATCCTACAAGTGGTATAGGTGACAATGCAGGTTGGTCTACTGGTGAAAATACAGGTTAGTCTATTGGTGAAAATACAGGTTGAGTTGCTCCTGGTACTTCCAATCCAACCAACACAGGTTGGGATAGCACCAAACTTTTTCCATACTTAAATTTGGCCATTTCACCATAGCACCAAGAGCCAAATACAGAGAATGAAAATTAGGAGAATGACAATGGGTTGGCTCCACCTAGATGACAGGGATCCCCCATCTGTAGGTGTTGCTTTGGCTTCTTAAAATTGCATAGTATTATGTTTTTATAATTTATGTTATGATATTACGAATGTGTACCCATTAGCAATCTAGAACATTCTACGCTATGCCCATATGACTAACTTCTAGGGTGCGCCTTTATACCACCCAAACTATTTTTTGTGAAAATCTTTTCTTTTATCTTATGATTAATAGATAATTTGATTTTTTCATTAGAAACAATATTTATATATAAATACAAATTGTAACAACCCTCCTGGTTAGCGATGTGAGTTGATCGTGAGTGGCTGGCATAAAGTCAATTTATATATATATATAAAATTTCATTTTAGTTTAACTCTTTATGGGTGCATGAGGATTTTATATGGTAATAAAATTAGATTTTTATGGGAGGATTTACTAAAAATAAATCAGTTCTTTTTTTAGTATTTCTCCATGCCTTATGTGGGCTCTTGGGGAGAGAAGGTTCATGAGGATGTTAAAGGCAAGGAGGAAAATATCTAGCAGTGTCTAAACAAATTTAGGTGGCTTTTGACCTATCTTGTTTTTGGGGATTTTGATTCACTCTCACATGAACGAACCTACTCTGGAAATTGGGGAAAAGAAAAAGAAGAAAAATGAGAGCAAGGGTTTTTGGGGGGGGCAGGAAGGAAGAAAAAGGTAGAGTGTGGGGAATGGTGTTAGCATGTATTTTCAAGAGATCTCAGACCAAAAAAATTGCATTTTGGTTTATCCCAGTTTGCTATAGAGAGAAATGGAGCCTTATGCAGAGATATCCCTTTTGGTCAGGGGTGGACAGCTGCTGCAAGGGCCTTCAGGTTGGTTGATTTATTGCTAGAGAAAATATCTCATGAATAAACTATTTCAAAATGGCAAACATGTAGAAATTGTCTCAGAAAACAAACTTTTAATTTTTAATTGGTGGCCGAGGGCATATGTAGTAGATCTTAGATGAAATTTTATAGGGATGATATCAAATTTAGACTGTAGAGACATAATTTTAGGAGTAATAATGTGGTTGCTTTAGGCAATCTACCTAATTGTATGGAGAATCATTCCATCACCGTAAACTATAAAAAAATCCACCAGTCTTACCTTTGCTACTTAGCAAGAGGGTTTGCCCTATCCATCTGGGATGTTAAAATATTGATGGAAACTATATTCTAATCCCACTTTCATGTGAAATATTTAGATAATTGGGCTTATGTGATACAAATTTTAATCAAGTTTGAGGTGACAGGGAATAACTTAAACTATTAACTTCAAGGATTAAGTTGTATCCCATGTGATACAATAAACATCTAGGTTTTCCAGTGCATCCACAGATGTTAGTATGACTAATGCGGCAATGTCTGTGAAGCCTGGCATTACGCCTGCTAATTGCATTTGCTAGAAATCTTTTAAAGCCTTTTTGAAAGACCCATTTTGGTAATATTCTTCAAACATTACATTCCATGAGAAACATCTCTTTGAGGCATTCTGTCAAATAGATCGTGCCTTGTCTATGCTTCCACTTTTTGCATACATGTATACCAGCACATTTACAACTACAACATCTGACAAATAATTCCCTTCGGTTATACTTTGTTGGGTGTCCATAACCTATCCCAAAAGCTCCCATTTTGGACAAGAAAGGAGGATGCTGACCATGGCTATGGTATTTGACCATACATCAGCCAGTGGCATTTGCTTAAAAGTTTCTAAAGCCTTTTTAACAAATCCATTTTGTGCTAATCCTGAAATCAGTGCGCCCCATGAGATGACATTGTTCTGAGGCATTCTATCAAATAGTTGATGTGCCTTCTATATGCTACCATTTTGGCACAGGCAGAGAGGATGTGGGCAGGGTTGTAGTTATGTTTTGTTATGCTTTGTTACAAGGAAGTAGTTATGTTTTGTTAAGTTGTTTGGATGTTAAGATTGTGGATGGTCATTTGAGTCCTTTAAGTTAATTATGTTACCTCTGTCTTTGTTTCATCTTGGGTACTGAAGCATTTATCTTCCTACTTTTTTTCTCAGTGTAAGGACCTAGTAAACCCTCACTCATCAAGAAAGAAATTCAGCCACCTTAAAAGTATGTCCAAGGGTTTGACTGAAAGAAGATATATAAGATAATTATGTGCAATATAGAAACCACATGCTATCCACAAGGTAGTTGGATACCTCTAAGTACACCAAAGTAATTTATTTTCCCTTCCATTATGGTGGTGTTGTTGAAGAGGACTGATACTCTTTTAAGGGAAGACAATATTTTGTTCTTTGTTTAGAAGGTTAGTGGCTTGTATATATGAGTATATTTTTCTCTATGTGAGTTGCACCATAGTCTAAGACCCTGTTTTGTCCACCTTGAAACATATCATTGCGGATGAATTTTGATAGTACTCAATTAGATCAACTCTATTTTTCCAGCCTAAAATTAGTTGTAATGATTATGGTGGCCTATCCTAGGTTCAAACCTTACTGGGTTTGCTCATCTCTATGTTAGGACATTGGTTTTATGCATTGTGTGATGTGTCTACTCTGTGACTGATGTGATTGTTGGCCATTGTATTCCTTGCCTTAATTCTTCTGTCTAGGCCTTGTGACTATCTCTAAGCATGGTGGGGTGGTCTCTTTTGAGTCCACATGGTTGGGAGGTGTTGCCACTGCCATTGGGGACTGGTGAACAAGTTATTGGAGCACCAGATTGGAGATGTTCTCTCTCCGTTACCCTATCTGTTGTTGTACCTATTCAGTCAATATATCATATTCAGGACTATGTTATTGTACTTGTATATCATACTCATGGCTATGCCATTGCACTGTATATTCTTTTATGTAATTGTACTCTCTTAAGAGAGAAGATGTAATCATGCAAATTAATGAGAAAAAATAAGATTTTTTCTATTTGGTTTATGGATTCTGGTGTGGGTATCAGATCTGCTTATACTATGATGCTTTTGGATTCATCCTTATAATCTAGAATGGGTTATAGGAACATTTGGGTTGGTGTTTAAAATGAATGTAGTTTATTAATGTTTCTTTGGAGAGTGATTTAGTCCTCTCCTGTGACTTATACATTAAGCCATACTTGGCCATGAATGTTGTCGATCTATCGAATCGGCAATCGTATTATGTATATGTTATCTATTTATGACAAAAATAAAATAAAAAATCTTGCTCTCTTTGGCCTTTACCCTTCGGGGTTGTAGGGTGGGATGTTACATAAATCCTATTTTATTTGCCCCATTTGACTCAGTCTCTCATTTTTCTCCAACTAAAAAAGTAAAAATAATTGAATTTAGGTTTTTACTATTTTTAAAAATTAAGACAACAAACATCTCCTCCAAAAACCTAAAATTAAATCAGTATTTGAAGATTACAGAAAAGTAAATAAAATATGTAATCTAGATTCTATAAACTATCAAACAACTAAAATCAATGATTCAAAATACTTAGCAAACCAAAATTGTCTACAACTCCAATGTTTAAATTTATAGCTAAAATATTTTGCCCCACACAAACACTACCATTCCCATGAGTCAGATTCAGATAATTCATATTTAAAAGATACACATGATTTTTTTAATGATAAAATTTGTTATACTTTGTATTGAGAAATAGTTGAGACTGATGGGTAACCAATGTCTATTGACAAGGAGTGTGGTTTAATAAGGAAATTAGTGCATGAAGAAGAAAACACAAACTCTAGTAGGTTGCATCAAATGGATATTAATTTGCCTAAAGAAAAATCACAATAGTAGATGATTGTGAATCTTTAATGTTTAAGTATAGTATCTCCACCTCCCCCTTTAATAATAATGTGATCTCCTTAAAAAATCCATAGCCTCTTCATTGTCTTGGTTGTCTACCCTTCAATCTAGGCATTGAATGTGGAATCCCCTCGTGTGCAGCTTGTCCATTGCTACTAAAATCTACCCACCAAACCTTTACCACCACCATTCATTCCTCCAATGGCTTCTCCTATATTGTTGCAATCTCCTTTATTGCCCAAACATGGCTACTAAATTAGACTCCCAACTTTCTCACCACCATGAGCTATTACAAGCCATTTCATGTTGCCCTTCTACTACTCAACTTGACCTTTATATGGCCTCTTAGGCTCTTCCTTGTCCTTTAGTGCATCTAATTAACTTGAAACCAACTTCACAACCTTTCAACACATCTATACAGCCAACAAATAGTTCTATAGCACTCACAGAATCCTACAACTAGACACTCATCCACATTAGCAACACCACCTCTACCACTTATTCCTGACCTCATGTGACCTCCTCCTATTCTTCCATCACTCTTCTAATCCTCCAACAACCACATGTACACTCATTAGTATAGTACCAATCTCCATTTTTAGTCTTGCAACATCCCCAACTTGCCACACAAACACTTTTGTGGTGTTCCTTTATTGTATGTAAAACTTTAGCACTGTCATTCCTATTCATGACTCCCAGTCACCTATAGCATCAGCCTCAATGTTGTACTTGTTGGTAGGTGGTGACTGATCATGAAAGTACTATACACTAGCCATGTACCCTCACCGAGGTTTGGGGCCGGGCCGGGCCCTAAGTGGGGGTTCGGGGGCACAACCCCTGAAATTTTTTTTTGGACCAACATAAAAAAACCCTATTTTGTAACCAACATAAGACTTGATAAAAGTGGCTAAGGGTTAGGGTTTTTTGATAAATTGTATTGTAGCAATTGCAATGGTATTGAGTTGTAGGGATTGCTGGTTGTAATCGGTTTGATTTACTAGATAATAATATTGGACTCTCTGTTGGTGGATGTAGCCCGAGTTTGGGTGAACCATGTTAAAACTTGTCTCTCGCTGTTATTATTTTTGTGTATTTTTCATTCCTCTATTTAATCTTTATTTGCATTTAATTGATATCTTCTGCCAGCTAACCCTAACAAGTCGTATCAAAGTAGGTTGTGTTCAATTATCATCTGCAGGAAGGTCTCACAATTGAGTGGGAGCAATGGCAAACAAGGGTAAATTGAAGGTTGATAAATTCAATGGGCAGAACTATTAGTTATGGAAATGTAGATGGAGGATTACCTCTATCAAAAGGATTTATGGATGCTGTTGGAAGGAGTACCCAAGAAACTAGCAACAATGAGTGATGAGGATTGGAATCTTCTTGACATAAAGGCGCTGGGAACCATTCAGTTGTGCCTAGCACCATCGGTGGCATTCAATATAACGGAAGTGAAGACAATAGATGGTCTGATGAAAGCTTTGGCTAAATTGTATGAAAAACCCTTAGCCTCAAATAAGGTATTTCTCATGAAACATTTGTTTAATCTAAAAATGGTTGAAGGTGGATCTGTGACAGATCATTTAAATGAATTTAATATGATAGTCAATCAATTGACTTCTGTAAATGTAAAATTTGATGAAGAAGTTAGAGCTCTCTTGATATTATGTTCATTGCCTGAAAGTTGGAATAGTTTGGTAATGATAGTTAGTAACTCTGTTTCTGGTTCAAATACCCTGAAATTTGATGATGTTGTTGGTGTTATTCTAAGTGAGGAAATTCATAGGAAAAGCTTAGGTGGATTCACATCAGGCAATGTTTTGAATGCAGAAAGTAGGGGCATATCAAAGGAGAGAGGAAAAGGTTCTGGAGGTCATGGGAAGTCATGAGCAAAATCAAAGGATAAGAGATCCCAAACTAGAGGACAGAAGGATTGCTGGTATTGTGGGAAACCAGGTCATCTAAAGAAAGATTGCTGGTCTCAGAAAAATAAAGGAGACAAATAAGAAGGCAATAAGGAGGCAAATGTGGTAAGTAATAAATCTAAAGATGATGCTTTGATTCTTTCCCTAGATAATGCTGATGATTCATGGGTTTTAGATTTAGGGGCCTCATTTCATGCTATGCCCCATAGAAGTTGTTTTCTTGATTATGTCCAAGGGGATTTTGGGCTGTTTTATTTGGGAGATAACGAACCTTGTCAGATTGTTGGAAATGGAAGAATCAAGATTAAGTTGTAGAATGGGAATCATTGGCTACTACAAGAGGTAAGGCACATTCCAAGGCTTAGTAGGAATTTAATTTTAGTAGGGCAGCTAGTTGAAGAAGGTTACATCATTACATTTACTGATAAAAATTAGAAGGTTTCAAAAGGTGCCTTAATAGTAGCAATAGGTGTGAAAGTAGGCGTGCACCTTATATCTCTGTACAAGTCATACTATTCCTTTTACTTTAGCTGTCGCAGAGAAAAAACAAACATGTTCAGGAACAGCTGCTGCAAGTTTACAAGAAGAGACTGAAATAGTTGCTACAGGTTCTAAGACAACACTGTGGCATAACAGACTTGGGCATATGAGTGAAAAAGGTATGAAGGTACTTCATTCTAAGAAAGTTTTACCAGGTCTAAAATATATTAATATAGATTTCTATGAAAGTTGTGTGTATGGAAAACAAAAGAGAGTCAGTTTTCTCAAGGATGGGAAGCAAAAGAAAAATGAAAAGTTGGAGCTTGTGCATACCGATGTATGGGGACTAGCTCAGGTATCTTCTCATGGTGGTTCTTGATATTATATTCCATTCATAGACGATGCAACTAGGAAGGTATGGATTTATTTCCTTAGACAAAAATCTGATGTATTTGAAACATTTAAGAAATGAAGAAGCTTGGTTGAGAATGAGACAAGTAAAAGATTAAAATATCTCAAATCTGATAATGGTAGTGAGTATTGCAGCAAAGAATTTAAAGATTATTGTTCTTTTAATGGAATTCGTAGGCAGAAAATGGTTCTAGGAACTCCACAAGAACATGGATTAGCTGAACGCATGAATAGGACAATAATGGAGCATGCAAGGACCATGAGATTGCATGTTGGGCTACCTTTAAACATGTGGGTAGAGGCTATCAACACTGCTATATATTTAATTAATAGAGGTCCTTCAGTTCCTTTAGGCTATGGTATTCCAAAGGAAGCATGGACAGGTAAGAAGGTGAGTTATTCTTTTCTCAAAACCTTCAGATGTGAAGCATTTGCATATGTAGATTCTAAAAATAAAACCAAGCTAGATGTAAAATCAAAAAAGTGTACCTTCGTTAGATATGGCATTGATGAATTTGGTTATAGGCTTTGGGATTTTCAAAATCAAAAAATCGTGAGAAGCAAGGATGTTATATTCAATGAGAAGGTGTTGTACAAAGATCAGTTGCAGCAGCATGAGAAGAAAGAAAAGGATTATGCGGTGCTAGATGATATTCCAAATAGTGATGTTCCAGTGGTTCCTCATGCTCCGCAACAGCAACCAAAAATACTACAAACTCCAGTGAATGTTAGACGGTCAACAAGGCTAAGTAGACCTCCTGAAAGGTTTTTTCCCTCTTTGTATTCTATTTTGTTAACAGATGATGGTGAACCATAAGGGTATGATGAAGCTTTGCAGGTGGATACATAGGTTCAGTGGGAGCTTGCAATGAAAGAAGAAATAGACTCCTTACTGAAAAATTAGACTTGGGAATTATGTAAGTTGTCTGCAGGTAAAAAGACTTTACCAAACAAATGGGTTTATAGGCTGAAAGAGGAAGATGGAGGTAAGAAATGATTTAAAGCTAGGTTAGTTGTAAAAGGATTTGCACAAAAAAAGGGTATTGATTTTGATGAGATATTTTCTCCGGTTGTCAAGATGACTTCTATTCGTATTGTCTTAAGTATTGTGGTTACTGAAGATTTGCATTTGGAATAGCTAGATGTGAAAACTACCTTTCTCCATGGTGATTTGGAGGAGGAGATATACATGGAACAACCCCAAGGATTTGAGGTCAAAGGTAAGGAGAAACTGGTGTGCAGATTGAAGAAGAGTTGGTATGGCTTGAAACAAGCACCTCGGCAATGCTATCTAAAATTTGATATGTTTTATGGTTGTGCAAGGCTACAGTTGGTGTAATTCTGACCATTGTGTTTATTTTAAGAGGTTGGATAATGATAGCTACATTATTTTATGTTTATATGTTGATGACATGCTTGTAGCTGGGTCTAACATGGATCACATAAGAGAGTTAAAATAGTAGTTAGCACAGTCATTTGATATGAAGGATTTGGGGGCAACAAAACAAATCCTTGGTATGAAAATTTGTAGAGATAGGAAGAACAGAAAATTGACTCTATCTCAGGCTGCTTATGTTGAAAAGGTGTTGCAGAGATTCCATATAGAGAATGCAAAAGCTATCAGCACAACTTTGCCTAGTCATTTGAAATTGACTAAGGAGATGTGTCCAAAGACACTAGAGAAGGAAGAAAAAATATCCAAGGTACCATATGCTTCAGCTGTAGGAAGTTTAATGTATGCCATGGTATGCATGAGACTAGATATTGCACATGCTGTAGAAGTCATCAGTAGGATATGAGTCATCCTAGATTGGAGCATTGGAATGCGGTAAAATGGATTCTTAGATATTTGAGAGGTACATCCAATAAACACTTATGTTTTGGGCGCTCTAATACTGATTTATTAGGTTATGTAGACTCAGATTTGGCAGGTGATATTGATACCAGGTGGAGTACTATAGGTTATGTCTTTACTGTAGGTGGGACATTAGTGAGTTAGATTTCATGGTTGCAAAAGGTGGTTGCTTTATCCACCACAGAGGTAGAGTATGTAGCTACAATAGAGGTGAGCAAGGAGATGATATGGTTGTAATCTTTCATGGAAGAATTGGAAAAATAATAGGCTAACAATTCTTTGTATATAGACAGTCAGAGTGCCATACATCTTGCAAAGAATTCTACCTTGCATTCAAAGACTAAACACATACAGTTGAGGTATCACTTTATTCGATCGATGTTGGATAATGGATAGTTAAGGCTGTAAAAGATACATACAGATGAAAATCTAGCAGATATGTTTACAAAGGTAGTGACAAGGGAGAAGCTGAGCTCCTCTTCAGCTTCGGTTAGTCTTCAAGACTGAAATAATAAAATTAGAACAACAGAGTCTAGGGTGCTTATTTCCAGTGGGAGCTACACACACAATGGTGTCATCCAGGATCAGTCTCCAAGTGGGAGATTGTTGGTAGGTGGTGACTGATTAAGAAAGTACTGTACACTAGCCATGTATGCTCACCGGGGTTCGGGGGCGCAGCCCCCAAAATTTTTTTTTGGATCGACATAAAAAAACTCTATTTTGTAACCGACATAAGGCTTCATCAAAGTAACTAAGGTTTAGGGTTTTTGGATATATTGTATTGTAGCATTTGTAATGGTATTGAGTTGCAGGGATTGCTAGTTGTAATCAGTTTGATTTACTGGATAATAGTATTGGACTCTCTGTTGGTGGATGTAGCCTGAGTTTGGGTGAACCATGTTAAAACTTGTCTCTCACTGTTATAAATTCTATGTATTTTTCATTCCTTTGTTTAATCTTTATTTGCATTTAATTGATATCTTCTACCAGCTAACCCTAACAGTACTCAAACCTTGCCAATCTCCCTATTGATACCAATGTGCTTACTCCAATAACACCTCCTTCATCTTGTTGCAAGTGCTCAATTGCTCCATTCGGAAAACCTCCCATTGTTTTGAGTAACCATTTCCTATATTGTGGCTCCCTATTGTTGTAAGTGAATTGCCACTCACTATCCCTTTGCTATGAGTCCTCAAACTTATGGCTAAAAGTGGTCACCTCCTTTGCTACAAGTGCATCTGGCACTATGAAAACTCCACCAATCGTTACAAGTGCATGATCACCTCCAAATGACTAGTCCCATTCCTCTAGCCCATCCCTAGGATGCTATTCCTTAATTTCCAAATAATTGTTAAATGTACAAATAATTATCTTTAATACTAAAACATAATAAATAGTCACACAAAAAGGCACAAATTTTAAGGTGGGAAATGAGTGTATGGATAATGGTGCCAAAATAGGTGCAGTAAATGGGATGATAATGATGGATGTATGGAATTGTGAGTAATTAAGGATAGGATAAGGTCAAATATTATAAGAATGTGTGAAGGTATGAATAAATGGAGATGGATAAAATTTTGAAAAGAAGCAAAATTTAACATAAAAGTATGCCCCTTGTCCATATATAATGTATTAAGTCATTCTATAAAATAGACCCAAAAGAAAATATGAATTTACATATAACTATACAAATTTTACTATAACATTAATAAAACTAAAAACTTTAAATTCTAAAATAATATACAACCCTTGTTCTTGTTAAACTATCATCTATTGTCCCAAGAGGAAAATTTGTTAAGATTTTGGAATTCTCGTATAAATGAGACATGACAGTTTCAGATACTGAATCTCTGAAACTTACATCTATTGCATTCAAAAAATAGGATATGTATCATAAATAAATAATTAAATTATCTGTATTCTAGAAATAGCTTGATTTTATGAGATTAATTCTTATTTTATATAAGTTTTAGCTGAGATTTCTTTTAATCTACTTATTACACTGGAGTTTTTATTAATCTGGGCAACAGTTCAGCACTTGTTTAATGCTCTAGGAATCTCTCAGTGCCTAGTAGTAATGCAAAACTATAGTATCTATGTTCTGCACAATCTGGGTACACAATATCTTTTTGCATGTTTGAAAATGATTGTATATTTATTGGTGTATGGAAGATTTTTGAGTGAAATAAAAATGCCATCTTCTTTTTTAAAATAAAAGAGGGAGAACCCTCAGACTTATATTAAACTGTAGAATCGAGATATAAAAAATGGGGTATATAGTCCCCTATCAAGGTTCCGTTCTGACCACCAAGAGCTCACCCCTAAGCACCACTCGTCACCACCATTCTGACCACCCTGCTTGCTTCTATCGTCATTTCATCCACCTTGTTCTGCTTCAACAGCTCCTCAATATTAGATTCTTCATCCAAAGCGGCAAAGCTCCTTAGAAGTCATGGGGCAAGAGCTGCAGTATGAAAACACAGGAATCAAATGGCAATGAACTATTCTTTCCATCTGATTCTCACCTTCCTCAGCACTAAATAAGAGTGTCCCTTAATAGCCCTTTCAAGCCTAAAAATGCAACCACAACACAGCTTGCTCTACATCTTCCTGTAGATGCCCTCATAGTATTTCCTAGAGTGTAGAAGATGCGAGGGGAAAAGACCCCCTATCCAAGAATTGTCGACCATTATGTCATAGTTTCTTAGTGCCTCATTCCAATAGTGTAGGCTGAACAACCTCCTGTTGATGATTCCCATTGCAATAGGTAAAACGTAGTGTACATCAAGGACTATGTCCATTAGGTTAGACAAGAACACTAAAACCACCTCAATTCCTACTCTTGAGTGCCCTTTAGCCACCATTGGTTGCACATGGACTAGACCACGAACTCTATAAGTGTGCAGTCAAATTGGAAATTTTGATTCAGGTCCACTATTGTAACACTACCCCTTATAATCAGTTCCCACTAAAAGGCGTGGAAGAAGATACAAAAGTTCAAAACCTTGTCCTCCATTTGTCTAGCAAACCTATCAACAAGGAAACAAGAAGCGACTGTACCGGCCAAGAAAAACTAGAGAAAAACTAAGATAAAACCTATGAAAAAAAGAGTTAGATTAAGCTACAAATCAATAGGAGTCCCCTTTAAAGACACCAAGGTGCCCTAGAAAATTAATAACATCTAAGATGTAATGAAACCATGTCACTTGTAACACCAACATGATGACATCCACCACCCTTGGGAATAAACACTAATAGAAAAGCCAGTCATCCATCGAACACATCATCTAAAGATATGAGTCGTATACTCAGGGACCAAAAAATCTATATGATAAGGAAAAGGTCATTTATAGAATTAATGACGAGCTAGCCCAAACATAAAAGATCACCCTTCCCAAGTCCAGGACATGATAGGAGAAACAAGTATAAAATGGAGCAATTTGAGCCTTGCTCTATGAGTGCCACGTGGTAAGAAGGTATGAGTTGTTCACTAAACTAGACTCCACTTGACCATTTACATCCTTGTTATAAAGAGGAGGCTCCATTGAAGATCCCTATAAACAGTCACCTGAGCCAGAAATAAATTCTCACCCCCCTTGAAGTACCATTCCACCATAATAGGATGGGAATGTATGTCAACCCTGGCTAAGGTTTGTGTCACCTACCCACCCTATCCCCACATTCTTAAGAACATGATGGGACACCAAACCTGACTATTGGATAGGCCAATTTTTAACCACCAAATATAGGGGTGGCTACCTGGCTATCACCTAATACCAAAGAGCTTAATATTTCCTACCAAAATTTAGAAGATTGGTCAAAGTACACTTCCTGCTCCACCTGGTCTATAGCGATATTTGCTAACCCATCTACTACTTCATTGCCTTCATGGTAGCAATGTGAAATTTTGAAAGAATCAAATCTATCCAAGATTAACCATGCCTGCTCTAAAATGTATCAGATAGACCAATTCTCTGATTTCCTCATCGGTAAAGCTAAAATGATAATTAGTGAATCTCCCTTGACCCAAATGTTCTTAAAAACTTTATCAAAAGCTAACTAGAGAGCATGCACTAGAGCCTAGGCTTCTACTAAGTTATTCATTCCATATGGAAGCTTAGATGCTTTTGCAGCTACAAGTTTTCCTTTACTACATTTAATCACACATCTCAAACCTAAAGGTCCCAGATTGCTGTGACTTGCCCCATCACAATTTAATTTTACTAGCAAAGAATTAGGAGTGTTGGGTTTTTTATCCGAATCAGTAGAGGGTTTGCCAGTTGCAATGCATAGGCATATTCGGCCAACAAATACAGGAGGTTGCATGAGCTGCCTCCCCTTCACTTCTGGTTTTCCCACACCAACAGGGGTATCCCTATTGCTAAAGATTTAACTTTGACTCACCTAATAGAAAGATTTAGCCTTTTAATCATAGGTAGAATACTCTCATTTTAGGACCAAGATGTGCATGATAGATCACAAGTTTGGCAATGTTCTTGGACATATCTAACTAGTTAGGAATCAGAGTATGCATGGGTCCTATTTCTAATCCTACAAACTAACAGGTTGGAATTATGAAATGATTTGTATTTATGTTTTGGATACAAGACAGGGGGTTTTGGGATCATAACTACTACACAAGGGCAGACCGGTGCCTATCTCAGGGCAAGGAGTCAACTAGACGTATACAAGTGAATGATTTGCACTGGCATTCAAGTTTCAAGGGGTCAGATTGATACTTGCCTTACAAACACCACCCAATAATGAGTATTTAGCTATTTCTACTTACAAATATCCCAGCTGCCATACAATCTTCCTCATACTTAACCTAAAACAGTTTAATCCACTCCTTGAATGGAAGTTAAAGATCAAGCATGCAATACATAAATCTATATCCTAGAATCTTAGTAACCCTTAGCAACTAGATTCAAAAGAAGGGATGCATACAGCCATGGAGACAAATAGGTGAACACATGGCATGAAGCATTCTCATACAAAAATGACATGAAACTGAATGTGTATGCAACATGCATTCAAATGCAACTCATAAACTAACAAAGAGATAGAACAACCTAAAAAAGCTCTATTTTCGTTATTCCTCCCAAAAAATTTTCCCAAGTCTTCCACCCACCAAACAATTGAGTAACACAGTTCTCCTATATCTAGAATGTGTACTTAGTAATTACTTGTAGGGTCATTTCAAAATGTCACCAAATATAATGCACCATCTGAATGGTGCCTAAAACATTCAATGCAATAGAAAGACAAAGAGGAAAGGAGTAGGTGAGATAGGGAGTCATGCAACCACCTGGAGATTTTCTATTAAAAATGATAGCTGGTCTGTCATTCGTCGACCATACCTCTGCAATTTTGCCATTAAAGCCAACCTACCTATTTTTTGGAAGTGCAGCGGTTGCGTGCTCTCAAGTTTCTTTCCATTTGAAATCTAATAGTGAACACATACAAATTGCCCCTTTGAACATCTTGAAAAATGACCATCGATTCATTTCCTCCCACTGAGATCTGCAGCTTCAATTTGATCAAGTAGTCCAATCACTAGCTTTGAAAAGTCATCGGCCAATGAAAATGTGCCACACAGGTGTATTTTAACCATCGCAGACTTTTCCTAGCGTGAACATACCTTTTTAACTTTTCATCCATTTTGCCTATTCAAATATTTGTATATACAAATGCATATACATACAACCACCTTGGACACGTGGCAGCACCTAATTGGTTCGCCATCGCTAAATATTTGTATCTCCATCGGTGAGCCATTGTATCTTCATTTGCATTTGAAATTGTATGTGCAATTGCATATACATACAATCACCACATACAAGGCGGACCCCAAATCATTATGAACCAATTTGAAATTTCAATCGGGTCTGGGCATTGTATCTCCTTTTCTTTGTATTTCAGCATATACAATGCACTTAACATACAAACTACGGACCCCACATTTGAGTTTGCCGATTTACATTTTCCATTCAGGTCTACTTTGTATATCCTCCCTTGTATCTTCACCTTGTATATCGCATATACAACTGCGAATATACAAGAAAAACATACATACAATCAGACTTCTGCCTTTATCAACCAGAATGTATATTCATTTTGGGTCCAGGCTTTGCATCTCAGGATTACATATTCCCTTGCATGTTCAATTGCATGTGCAAACATACAATTGTATATATATAATTGGTGGACCCCACCCTTTGGTTCTTGCCTTGCATGTATCCTCTGTATCTTCATTGACCCGTCAGAGAAATGTTGGACTTAGCCACTGATAGACAAAGCCTCGCCGACATGCATTTAGTATCTTTTGCCTTGTATATGCATCGGCCCATCGGAGAGAGCTTAGACAGAGCCACTGATGATCATTGTCACACTAAAGACTATCCTCATATATCTCATCGGCAATCGGAGGGACCCTTAGCTGGGCTGCCGATAGGTAAGGTCTCAGCGATGATCCCCTTTGGATGTTCATTTGTATCTCCCTCGGTCTATCGCTTGGAACATGAATTGGGCCGTTGATGCACTATGTCACACCGATAAAACCTTTGTATGTCTGCCTTTGCATAAAATACATACAACAATATATACAAAGGACTTGATGTACATTTGCCTTTGTATATGGCCAAGATATAACATACAATGCACATGCATACAACTGTGAACCCCACCGTCGCTTAAGGATTTTTGAACTTAACATTTTTTTGCAATGAGAAAAGGAGGTAACACAAGGCAAAGGGGGCCGGTCATTCAATAAGCGCTATGACATGAAATGTATCTTAAGTGACAGATGACCTGCTACATATGGTCAATGCAGAAATAGAAGATACAATGCAGGAGAACAAGGGAAAATAAAACCTAAGGCATTAAGAGTTTGAGGGAATGATAATATAGGCTTGCAGACTTGATTCAAAACCCTAACCCTAGGTGGGCACCACCATTGGCTCTATCTAGGGATGCATGCCTCTTGCAGGTAAGGCAAGAACTCTAGATCTCTGGGATGCAGACTAGGCCTTATATCCATTGGGCTACAGAGTCAAACATTGCACCAGCTTGCATCACAGATCACATTTTTTTGAAATTTACTTGGTGGTCCAGGGCCACCAAAGAGGAAGAACCAGAATTTCCCTTTGTCAAATACTTGATTTTCATCTGCTTTTACTAGATCAAGCCTGAAGGTATTGCCTCTATCAAACTGCACTTTAAAATCAAGTATTGATCTACATACATTGTCATACCCTTCAACATCAGGCAATGTGTGAATGTTATATTCATCAAACAATGCACTCTCATAGGAAATATAACACTTATTATCATCTATATCAACAATATGCATTGTAAAATGATCTCCCAGCTGGACTGAAAATTGAAAGCACTCAAAGTCCACCATATAGCTAGGATCATCAGGCCACATTTTATCATAAGCTGGCATATCAAAGAAGAAGCTTTCACATTCACATTTGTGCACATCATGCAAACAATCATCAACTGCACCAAACAAGAATGGATTAGACTCGGGCACCTCTCTACAATAACCTTCATGATATATGTTGGTCTCTCTTTCAACAAGATGAAAGTCAGAATCCTTATCAATAACAGTGCCTTGATTTTCACCATACTCAACTAGATCCTTCTCAACATATTTATCATTTGCATGAAAGAGGGTTGATCCAAGTGTTTCAGCTTCATTATAGTATGCCGTTGGTTCATAGGCAGCCAAACATGCATTTTCATTACCAATGAATTCTTTGTGTGGAGGAGTATCTCCCTATGTGTCATAAACAAAACTATAATCAAATAAAGAACAATCATGCTCAGCACTACTGCTTGTTTCAATGTCTGATTTCACTTCATCATCTCCATGTGTTTGAATGTAAAAATGCAATGATTCAAACATGGAATTGCTCCTTTGTTTTCTTATTTCTTCTCTATTTTGTGCACAATACTCAAAATCATCTCCAAAAATCCACTTAAACAAACACTCATTGCTGTCCATAACCTCATCATTGCTTTCAAAACCAGATACCTCAACCTTGAATTGGGAGTCATCATTGATCCTCACCTCGGCATCCTGAACTAGTGAACAATCCAGTTGAGCATTGTTGCCATCACTATGTTCAAATATAGTAGTCCCAACTTTTATATTTTCATTTTCACATTTATCTTCAAATGATGCCATAATCACTTGGTCATTTACAACTACACAACTACTACTCATACCAAAGCCTGTGGACATGGAACTCTGTATGTGCACATCCCTCATTTTTTCTGTATTTTCTAAAAACTTGTATGTCATCTGCACACTTGTTATCTTGAATTCCCTCAACATTGCACTAGAGCCCTTTTCAAAAGCTTCAAAGTATATGCCAATGCAGGCTGGAGTACCAGGTCTAAAGTCTTTAGGGATTTGTGAAAGGACAACTGCAAATCTATGACTAAAATCAATACTGGGCTCTTTATCTTGTCTTCTAATTTCCATTAATCTTGCAACAAGATCAGTAGGTTCTCTTGCAAATTCCTTTCTAAAATAGTCAACAAGTTCATCCCAATAGGCAAAGGATCTCTTTGGAAAGGTCAAATACCAATCTCTAGCTCTAGCACCAAAGGATCTAACAAAAAACCTCATCCACATATCCTCATCTCTAAATGAGTGTTTTTCCATGAAGCTGTGAAAGTTTTGGATATGTGCACCCCCATCACACACACTATGTCGACTAAATCTCGGCATCTGATTGTAAATCTAAGTAGGCATACTTTCAACCTTATAGCCAACCCATGACAAATTGAATTGGTCATATAAGGGATCAAAAGGGCTGACAAGAGGTTTAGCATTCTGACTGGAAGACACAATAGGGTTACTATTTAACTAAGCCTGCCTAGCTTCTAAGGATATCCACCTATTCTTTATCTCTTCAATTTTTTTACACAACACTTCATTCCTCTCTTGGTTGAGTATGGGTGAATACATACTTCGATTCATGAAAATTTCAATCTCAGTCATCTTATGTCTGCCTAAGACCTAAGGCTTCCACTTGGCATTCAGCTTACACAATAAAACAATAAATACAAGTGGGAAGAAGTTGTGTACCTTTTCTCATCTAGATACTAAACTCTTGAACAGAATATTTTTAGATCACAACAACATACATCGGCCTTTCATGTGCACTGAGAACTTTTTGCAGAGTCGCCACCTCTCCAAAGAGGATAAAATTTTCAAACAACTGAAAGCTCATCATAGAACAAATATTTTTCTAAGTTCATTCCGCCAACAGAGCACCATTACTCACATGAAATATCCAGATATGTAGCAATGATTTCACTAGAAACTAGGTCTTCTAAATCTCCAAATCACTTGACTCTTTTCCCTAGTAGAGTCGCCACTTTTTTGGGTTTTTTTATCTGAATCAGCAGAGGGTTTGCCAGTTCCAATGCATAGACAGATTCGGCCAACAAATACAGGAGGTTGAGTGAGCTACCTCCCCTTCACTTCTGGTTCTACCACACCAAGGGGGGTATCCCTATTGCTAAAGATTTAACTTTGACTCACCCAACAGAAAGATTTAGCCTTTTAATCACATGCATAATACTCTCATTTTAGGACCAAGATGTGCATGATAGATCACAAGTTTGGCAATGTTCTTGGACATATCTAACTAGTTAGGAATGAGAGTATGTAGGGGTCCTATTTCTAATCCTACAAACTAACAAGTTGGAATTATGGAATGATTTGTATTTATGTTTTGGATACAAGACAGGGGGTTTTGGGATCATAACTACTACACAAGGGCGGACTGGTGCCTATCTCAAGGCAAGGAGTCAACTAGATGTATACAAGTGAATGATTTGCACTGGAATTCAAGTATTAGGGGGTCAGATTGATGCTTTCCTTACAAACACCACCCAAGAATGAGTATTTAGCTATTTCTACTTACAAATATCCTAGCTGCCATACAAACTTCCGCATACTTAAAACAGTTTAATCCACTCCTTCAATGGAAGTTAGAGATCAAGCATGCAATACATAAATCTATATCCTAGAATATTAGTAACCCTTAGCAACTAGATTCAAAAGAAGGGATGCATATAGCCATGGAGACAAATAGCTAAACACATGCCATGAAGCATTTTTCATATAAAAATGACATGAAACTAAACATGTATGCAACATGCATTCAAATGCAACTCATAAACTCACAAAAGAGATAGAACAACCCAGAAAAGCTCTATTTTCATTATTCCTCCCAAAAATTTTGCCCAAGTCTTCCACCCACCAAAAAATTGAGTAACACAATTCTCTTATATCTAGAACGTGTACTCAACAATTAATTACAGGGTCATTTCAAAATGTCACCAAATACAATGCACCATCTAAATGGCACCTAAAACATTCAACATAGCAGAGAGACAAAGAGAAAAGGAGCAGGTGAGATTGGGAGTCATGTAGCTGCCTAGAGATTTTCTATTAAAAATGGTAGCTAGCCCATCATTCATCGACCATACCTCTGCAATTTTGCCATTAAAGCCAACCTACCCATTTTCTAGAAGTGCAACATTTGTGTGCTCTAAAGTTTCTTTCCATTTGAAATGTAATCATGAACAGATACAAATTCCCCCTCTGAACATCTTGAACAATGACCATTGATTCATTTCCTCCAGCCGAGATCTGTGGCTTCAATTTGATCAAGCAGTCTAGTCACTAGCTTTGAAAAGTCATCGGCCAATGAAAACATGCCACGCAGGTGTCTTTTTCCCATCGTAGACTTTTCCTGGTGCGAACATACCTTTTTACCTTTTCACCCATTTTTCCTATTCAAATCTTTGTATATACAAATGCATATACATACAACCACCTTGGACACGTGGCAGCACCTGATTGGTTCACCATCGCTAAATATTTGTATCTCCATCGGCGAGCCATTGTATCTTCATTTGCATTTGAAATTGTACGTGCAATTGTATATACATACAATCACCACATACAAGGGAAGAACCCAAATCATTATGAACCAATTTGAAATTTCAATCGGGTCCAGGCATTGTATCTCCTTTTCTTTATATTTCAGCATATACAATGCACTTAAGATACAAACTGCGGACCCCACCTTTGAGTTTGCCAATTTACATTTTTCGGTCGGGTCCACTTTGTATATCCTCCCTTATATCTTTGCCTTGTATATCGCATATACAACTACAAATATACAAGCAAAACATACATACAATCGAACTTCTGCCTTTATCAACTAGAATGTATATTCATTTCGGGTCCAGGCTTTGCATCTTAGGATTGCATATTCCCTTGCATGTTCGATTACATGTGCAAATATACAATTGTATATATATAATTGGTGGACCCCATGCTTTGGTTCTTGCCTTGCATGTATCCTTTGTATATTTATCGGCCCGTCGGAGAAACATTGGACTTGGCCGCCGATAGACAAAGCCTAGCCGACATGCATTTAGTATCTTTTGCCTTATATATGCATCGGCCCATCAGAGAGAGCTTGGACAGAGCCGCTGACAGTCATTCTCACACTCAAGACCATCCTCATATATCTCATCAGCCATCAAAAGGACCCTTAGCATGGCTACCGATAGGCAAAGTCTCGGCAATGATCCCCTTTGGATATTCATTTTTATCTCCATCGGTCTATCGACAGGAACATGAATTGGGCTGCCAATGCACTGTGTCACATCGATAAAACCTTTTTATGTCTGCCTTTGCATAAAAATACATACAACAATATATACAAAGGACCCGATGTACATTTTGCCTTTGTATATGTCCAAGATACAACATACAATGCACATGCATACAACTATGGACCCCACCGTCGCTTAAGGATTTTTGAACTTAACATTTTTTTGCAACGAGAAAAGGAGGTAACATAAGGCAAAGGGGGCCAGTCATTCAATGAGTGCTATGACATGAAATGCATCTTAAGTGACAGATGACCTGCTGCAGACAGTCAACGTAGAAATAAAAGATACAATGCAAGAGGTCAAGGGAAAATAAAACGTAAGGCATTAAGAGTTTGAGGGAATGATAATATAGGCTTGCAGACTCGACTCAAAACCCTAACCCTAGGTGGGCACCACTAAGCAGGATGCCACTTAATTGTGGACCTATCCATTTTCAGCTGGTTAATTTGAAAGCTCTCTCCAGAGGGTTTCCTTTGAAGACTCTTCTATTACTTAGACATAAGAACATCCCAGTTAGTCCATTTGGCATCCTTGAGCTGTGACCTCCTTAGCTTGGCATTAACTATTTTAGAAATTGAGATTTCTAAATCCCTCTAGAACTCCTCCAAAAACTTCAAAGTGTCCATAAAAATCCTAAAGTTTCTTTCCTTCCAAAGCATCCATAACAAAAGAGATTGGCTGACAGTCCAAAGAAGATGGAAATACACATCTTTGTTTAAGGAAGGTCAACTCTTCAGCATCTATAACAAGGAAGAAGGGAGAGGGGTGCACCAATTAAGTTATTACATGAGCCATTTCCAACATTCTTGATTGAATTTGCAATGAATGAGTAGATGGTCAATAGATTCTCTTTCTTTTTGACAAAGAACACTGTCAAGACTAAAGCCCAAAGATAGCTTTTCAATTCTATCCCTTGTGAGAATCTTCATGTTGAGAGCAAGCCATGTAAAGGTGCTGACTTTTGGCAGGATAGGATCCACCCAAAAGTGGTTTGTGGGCCAATCCATTTTTAACCCTGATGTGATGGACTTATAACCATAGTGAGCTTCATAGGTGCTTGACCAATCACCCATCCAAACTAGCTCGTCCTCCTTTGGAGAGAAGTAAACAATTGTCTCATCCAAGATTCTTTTGAGGGCATATTTTTGGTTTGGAGGAAAATTACAATTGTCAAAGCTTTTCTAAACAATTCTCGTGGGTAGCACAGTCATGTCTATAGAGAAGTAATTGCAGACCTTGAGACCCCAGAACCTCTTGAGGTAAGCCTTCACTTCCTTGAAATCTCTTGAAGCAGATAATTTTGGCCATCCATTCCAGAAGTTGTCCCAGAAGGATACCTTTCTCCCATTAAAAATTGTCCATGACAACTTGGGGAGGAGTACTTCTCCACAATTGATAATAAAGTTCCAAACTAAAGAGCCCCTTGGAGGATTAGAGACTGTAAAGATTCTTTTTAGTGCTTCAGAATCCAAATACTTACTTTGAAAAATCTTAAACCACTTCGTTTGCAGACTTGTGTACATCTTCCAGCCCAACTTAGCCCCTAGAGCCAAGTTCTATAGCTTTGTGTTAAGGACACCTGCTTCCCCTTGGGATTTAGGTTTACAAACCTTTTCCCATGAAATTAAGTGAATCTTCTTCAAGTTTAAAGTTCCCTACCACAAAATGTTTTTGTAAAGCTTCCCAATCTCTTCTAGAATACCTTTCGAGATCTACAAAGATGACATCATATAGATAGGGACAACCAAAAGGACTAGTTTAACTAGTGTAATCTTTCCCACCAAGGATAGCCATTGACCTTTCCAAGCACTAATCTTGTGAGACAAATTTTCAATAACCCTATTCAATAAAACCTTTTTATGATGTCCATTAAAAGAAGGAACCCCTAAATATTTTCCTGGAAGTGATTCTACTTTGAAGTTGAAGAAGCCTACTATCTCTGAATGCCTTTCCTCTTGAGTATTGAAGATGTAAATTTTTGACTTCTTTTTTTTGATTAATTGCCCATATGCCTCACAATATGAATTCATATTTTGTTTGATGAAAGTGGCTTCTTTTCTTTTGGCACTCCCAAATAGGATAGTGTCATCGATAAAGAGGGCATGGGTTAGAGGATCTTTGGATGACTTCAACTTTATGCCCCACCATCTTTTAATAGCTCTCACTTCTTTAATGGACCATGTGATGGCTTCAGTCATTAATATAAAGAGGTAAGGTGAGATGGGGTCTCCTTTCCTTAAGCCTCTCAAAGTCTCAAATGGAGTGGTTTCACAACCATTTACTAGGACCATGCACCTTACTCTTATTATACAAGAGGAAATCCATTTGATCCAGTAATCTGAGAACCCCATTGACCTTAAAACATGGAACAAAAAGTCCCACTCCACCCTGTCATATGCCTTTGACATGTCTAATTTTAGTACCAAGCTAGATTTCTTCTTTTTCTTTAACGGATGGAGAACTTCATGTGTAAAGATGGCCCCTTCCATTATTTCTTTACCTGGGATGAAAACCCCCTCATCTGAAATGATTTATGGATAAATAGACACTAGTCTAGAGGTGGCTACTTTTGAGATCACTTTGTAGATAAAATTATAGACAGGCCTAAAATCTTCAAATGTAACTAGGTTTTGGCCTTTGGAATCAAAACAATACTAGTTTTTTTAAAGTCTTTTAGAACATTACTAAACTTTCGCGACTTCTCAACTGCAAGGAAAACAACTCTTCCAATGAAGTCTCAACATATTTGGAAGAATAAGCCCATCCATCCATCTGAGCCTGGGGCTTTGTCCCCATCCATAGGAAATAGTACTTTGTCCAAGGAGAATTCTTTGAGAAGTTCCTTATTGTGAGTACTCGACACCCATTTAGGTAGGGTGAAGTTTTGGAATCGTTGTCTCCCTTAAGGTCTATGTTGAGCTAATAGACTCTTGAAATAATCCCTTGCCTCTTCCTTAATATCCTCCAGTCATTCACTAGTGATCCATCTCTCTTCTTAATGAAAATAATGGATGAAGCCTGTCTACGAATTTTGCTGGAAAGATGAAAAAACAATGTATGGTGATCACCATCCTTTAGCTAGGTTTCTCTCGACTTCTAACACCAAAAGATTTCCACCCTTAAAAGGACTTCTTCCAGATGAGCTTTTAACGTCTTTTCCTTATTAAATGTATCACTATCCATGCCAGAATGAATTACCTATTGTTTGCTATCTACCAACTCCCTTAGACGTCTTTTTTTTCAAAGATGTTTTTGAAGTGGTTTCTATTCCACTGAGATATCTTCCTTTTAACAAACTCCAACTTATTTGGCAATTGAAATATTCTTGAACCCTTAACGAAGGGGACTGAGAGCCACCAATTACAAACTATTGGGAGGAAATCTAGGCCCCTGAACCATATCTCCTAGAATCTGGAAAGGCTTCCTTGAAATTTGTATTCCACTCCAAAAGAGAGACTCATCAAGAAATGATCCAAGCCAGAGAACAAAAGAATATGAGAAGTAAAACTAAGATTCCCTAACAAACACTAAGAAGAGATAAGGAACCTATCCAAACTTTCAGTAATCTTACAAAAATCATGACATCTATTAGTCCATGTGAAATTCCCATTGGAAGGCATGCAATCCACTAGACTGTTAGAATTCACAAAATCCTTGAAGTATTTTTGAGCTTGAGAAAAGGTCAAGGTTCTGCCTAATTTCTCTAATTCATCTAGAAGAGCATTGAAATCCCCTCCTAAAATCCCCATCTCATTCTTCAACATGGTCAGTAGTCTAGACATGTCTCCAAAGATGGAGATTTTGAACTGTTCCTAAGGGATCATACACACACATGATCCAAAGGTATTTTCCATAAATCACACTTGAAAATTTACCTAGGATCCAGTTATCTCTATTTCACACTACTTCAAATTGGGGAAGGTTCTTTTTCCATAAGACTACCAAACCAGTCAAGGACCCGCAAGCTAGGTGAAGCTCTATCTCCTAATCCTTCCATTTGTTGAAACAAAAAACCCCATGATCTAAAGCTAGCTTTATTTCTTGAAGCAATATGACATCTACTTTTGCCCCATCAAGTTGGAACTTGATGAGACATCTCTTATTAGGGGCGTTGAGGCCCCTAACATTCCACGTTAGAAGCTTCATTGCAATCGAGGGGAGCTATCTACTCCCCTCTTCTTATCTAATTTTATTACTGCACTCTCACCCCCTTCAGGAAGGTTAGTTTGATATTTTGATTTCTTTTATCTTGGGCTTCTCCTTGACGGGGTATTCTTACTACCTTTCTACACCAGGGGAGTCTACATAATACCTAATGTAAGAGTATCTTGTTCTACCATATCCTCTTGAAGGACTTCATCAACCAGTTCCTTAATGATATTACTGGTAATCTTTATCAGAGCCTCCTCATAAAGATCCTGAAGCTTCAAGTCTAAGCTTTCAGAGTTTTCAACATTATCTATTGCTTCTTCTACAGTATGGAGGGAAACATCCTCTATCTTGTCTCTCTCGATCATCTCTATAGGAGTAGCCTGTGCCACTATTGGAGTTTCCTTCTGCTTGAAACCTACAATGGGCACTTCTAGGATGGTTTTAGTCGTTGGCTCTTAGAACCTTGTTATAACTTGATCACCATCTTAAGATGGAGTTACACACTAAATAATGACCTCTAGAGCCCTTTCTGCAATTTATAAGGAGACACATTTGTCTTATAGGTCCATTAATCTCTCCACAACTTGAGCTTGGTTCATGGTCAAACCTTATAGATCTACCTCTTGTGGTTCTTGGTTGCTACTTCTGTCCTTCAACAAATCCCCAGCCTTGGTAAGCTAAAGGGCCTATGACACTTCTATAAATATCTACTCCCAGATGCCTTTTGAGCTCTCAATACAAATCTTTTTAGGAAGTTCTTCATCCACCTTCATGACGATGTGAAGTCTTGCTATAGAAAGCCAACCGGGTTCCTTACTTGTAACAATATCTTGACATTCCCCTAGTGAGTCTCTGATATTCTTTAGGATCTCTAGGGACCTATACACTAATGGTAGATTTGACATTTGAATCCATACTAGTTGGTAAAAAATGAATTGTTTCCTTTGTAGAGGAGAAGTTGGTTTTCCAAGGTTGACAATAGACAAAGGTGTAACCAAATTTCTACAGAGACTTTTTCAAGATTTTGTTTCTATCTTCCAGAGTAGCACACTTGACCACAAACACATTTCTGAGATATTCCACTTCATCCATATAGCCCTAGGATTCTTTACCCATATGAAAAAGTCATCAAAAGAGTAATAATGGCTTAGAACCTTACCTATGAGTGATTTCCTTTTCAGGTCTTCCAAGCAACCGTCCATAGTTTCTTTTGTAATTAGAACAAGGACTGATACTAGTTTCATCCTAGTGACTTGTGGGATGATTTGTTTTGGTATATAGATTTTTCCTTCATTGGATCTCTTACCTTTCTGAAGGTATGAGTATGGTCTTCCTTGATAACTTCTCAGTCTAGTTTGTCCTAATGGCCAATGAAATTCCCTTTGTTTTCTAGGGGTTCTACACCTACTAGACTGGTACTCCTTATCCTGGTACTCTATCTTGAGGGGGGAGGGGAATTCTCCTTTGAACATAATCTTCCTCTGAAAAACTAACTCTTTTTCATGTACTTCCTTTTGAAGAGTGAGCCTTCAGAGCTGGCTAAACAAGATTGAAACTATTTAGTTGAAAAAGAGGGGATTTTAGTTTCAAGGTTAAATCCTCCTTTCACACCTTAATTCAAGGACATAAATCAAATGAAGCCACAATCTCTTGCAAGAGGGCTCTACTACAGATTTAGTGTCCATTAGAACAAAGAGGAAGCTTGGAATTTGCTAACTAATTTATTAATTGAAGTCCAATTAAGCTTAAAACCATAATTTCATAAAATCATAAACAAACGGATGAATCTTGACAAATGCTCGCACACAAAAATATCAAATAACAACTAAATACATACTAGATTTCGAGATTCAGTATCTAGAAAAGTCAGGGACTAATGAGCGGGTGAATTAGTCTAATGTACCAATTTTTCTTGGGATTCATGAATATTGTCTGCAACTTGTTTTTGTTGTTCCAAGGATTTCATGGTTTCACGATCCGAAGGACTAATAAGTGGGTGCCCTAGTCTAGGTCCTTCTTTTCTACTTTCCTCTACACTTCTGACACTCTACTCTATTTCCCTGCAACTCTACTTCTTCTGCTTCCACAACCTGTAACTTGCAATCACATAAAAGGGGGTTAGGGGTTGTGGTGTTTAGAGGCTTGCCTCAATCAAGCCCCAAAGAGACATTCTATTCTTTAGAAGACCATTGTTAGATAAAGAGTGCATATCCATGTGCGATAGAGGCAAAATCCAATTGATAAATGATTGAAAACACAAATAAATGTCACCTCAGAGGTGTATCTCTAATGGAAGCAAGAAGCTCTTTCATGCCATGAGGAGATGGATGGATGAAGCCAAATCTACAAAAAATAAACACAATAACAACACAATAGTGCTCTGCAACACAATCAAATCCTTGGAGCACTTTAGCATAAGATCACAAGTTCGCAATATCCATCTCTAGTTTATAAATGAAACCCTAAACATGCTTATATATGCAACTAAACACATTCTTTCTAAGAATTTTGTAATTCAAACTTAAGGTGTCAGCATAGGACCTAATTAATGGTCACATGACTAACACTTGAATTTAGGACATGCCTAAAATAGGGTAGAACTAGGGTGCGGGTGGCCAAGTCCTCCCTCCCTATTTCCGTTAGGATTCATCACAATAGTACCCCCTAGTCCTATTTTCCATAAAACTTAGAGGCTTTCTCATAAGGAGTCAACATGAATATGCAAGATGATTAAAATACTTTCTAAAGGATCTGGGAGCTAAACATAGGAACAAAAAAGTTCTAGGGAGACATTTTCTAACGTAACAGGAACAAGGTTCCTCTTGAGGTTTAGAAGAGACAAAATAGATCTTGATCCATAGACAAAGGTTGATCTTCTCCTCTATCTAGCCATTTGTTGCAGCAATTCACTTCCTCTATTTTTCTACTACCAACTGTAAATTTTTGCTATCTTACTTCAATGTTTGTTTTTCTCATCGTCCTCTAACAAAGTCTGGTCAAGGTTTCTCTAAACACAGTTTTGTTGGTATTGGAAGAGGGAGATGAATTGAAAGAGGAAGAACATCAAATTATTTAACAATCAAATCATTATTCATAATTTTCAATAATAATTCCTCTATATGGTTCTCCCATTGATTTCTGGTTTTGATTTTTATTGATGGAAACTATCTTTTCCCATCGGAGGAGGAAAAAATTTATTATGTTTCTTTGTGGGAACCCTATTTTTAGTCCCTTGTATTAGGGGATGGTTGGAGCATTGTATTCAGCTCTCTTTTGAAATTTTTTGCATCTATGGCAAACTTTCTTGGAAACTATCAGTTCTTCTTGCCAGTTCAGAACTGGGAGTAGCCAATGCATGGTGAAATATAGATGTTGGACATATGTGTAGGGCATTCAAGATTCTTGATGTAGAGGTTGTAGAGGCACTAGTTGAATTCTATTGAAAAGGATTCCCTTTGGAATCATGGGTATGATTTGCTTTGCATTTGGTATACCATTTCTTATCAAATGCCATGGATGTCATTCAACAGGTAGATTTGGTTAAAGGTCTCTCTATAAACTTTGTGCACAATTTTCTCATTCCAGATGACAAATTGCATTTGGCCTTTGCAAATTACAATTTACATTTAGGCACTGCTAATATTGGAGGGCTTTTCCCCTCCAATATGTTATGAAAAATTTCTCTATAAATTGCATTTATAATGCTCTGGTTGTTAGCATGCAAAACAACTATAATGCTTCGCTAGACTACTCCCTTCGGGCTCATTCTTGGTAGATTGGAAAAGAATTGAAGGATCGAGTGGAGGATGTCTTCAATTCTTGGACATTCCTTTTCCATTACCAGCCTCCTAATGATCCAATGAAGAATAAGATGATACAACTGGGTTCTATGGTTTTAGCATTGCTAATTTTAATGTTATAAATCCTTGAGATGGTGTTTCTAGTTTTATTGACTTCCTAAGTGCTCATGATGTAAATTGTCAAAATCCTTGAGAGCATTTTTGGATCCATTGTAAATCTCTTTCTATCCTTGCCCTTGGGGCATTTTGTAATTTGTAAACATTTTTATATATTAATATATTATGATGCATAATGCATCCTTACTGATTAAAAAAAATATAATAATAATAATTGTCCTATTTTTATTAAAAAAATATTAAACTTTTAAATATATCTAACCTATATTATAATATATAATAATTCTTAGAATTATACAATATAGTTAGAATTTGACTTGCCGTTGGGGATACTACTAGTATACGTATAACCTATGAAGTACATAGAGAGATATCCTTCTGGAGGTGTCTATTTCTTTAATCAATTTACTACACAGGTGGAATAGGCACCTGGAGAAGGATATCTCTTGGCATACTTTAGATATATTTTTTAAATATAGGTATTCTCAGATTTTACAAAAATCTAGATTATGTTGGAAGTATTAATCTCAACTACGTGCTGTCATTTCACCATACCCCCTCCAATTGCTCCCACGTGCCTTAGCTCAGTCCATATTCTTTGCATTAGGACAAAATTAAATGAGATTTGATTTCATATCTCCATCTTTGAGATTTCTCATGTTGCCATCAAAATCATAATTAAATGCAATTTTTTTTTTTCATTTTCCTTCTTTGACTAAGCATTCATAGTATGTAAAAAGTGTGAAGTCTTTTTGTTAATGGATGTATGAAGAACAAGAAAAATAGGGGTTGTTGTAGCATAATAGAGAAAAAGGAAGACTGTTGTATGCAAAGTAGAGAAAGAGAGAGACTCATGTTCATTGTAAGAAACAAGGATCTTCGTTGTGCAAAAAAGAGAGTTGTAGCTCTCACTGTTTACAAATATATGTATGAAGAAAAAAAGAGAATGTTTTGTATGTTTTGAATATTTAATAGAAAGTATATTGTTTTTTGATGATTGTTCATCTCTTGTCTATGTTTGATTTCTGGATTTTCTTGCTTTGTTTCCCTTTGCCTCTTCCCTTCACCTAGTATCAAAGCTAAGGGTATCTTCAAAAAAGGTTCCAAGTAAGGTTTTTAAAGAAGGTCTTATCATATCAAGGGTGTTTCAAGTAGGTTTTTCAAAGAAATAATCAAACATATGTTTTCAAAGAGCCAAGGTATTTTCACAGTCAACAATGGCAAGAAGCCCAAGCTTGACAAGTCCACATATTCCATAATTTAATGGGAAAAATTATTACTATTGGGCAATCACCATGAAATACTTGTTTTGTTCTCAAGATATTTGAGAGCTTGTTGAGAATGGATTCCCACATCTATCATATGCAACAACATATAATGCTTTAACACAAGTAGAGAAAGATTTATTGAGGGATAATAGGAAGAAGGATTCAAAAGCTCTCTTCTACATCTTCCAAGCAGTGCATGAGAGTATTTTTCCAAGCATTTCAGCAGCAACAAAGTCCAAATAGGCATGGTATATTCTTGAAACAACCTATCAAGGAATGGCAAAAGTGAAGACAAATAAGTTGCAAATGTTAAGAAGGGATTTTAAAACAATCTACATGAAAGACAATGAATCAGTAGATTCATTCCTCACTCAAATTATATGACTGGTAAATCAAATCAGGTCACATGGTGAGACAATTCAAGATAGGAGAGTGGTTGAAAAGATTTTAAACAGTTTGCCCCCAATGTTTGAGTCAGTTGTTGTAGCCATAGAGGAAACAAAGAACCTCTCATAGGTTTTAGTTGATGAGATCCATGCATCTCTCATATCACATGAACATAGGCTAAATAGGTTAGCAAACACCTCAGTGGAGCATGCATTCAAGTCACAAGTTTCAATTAGCTATAGTTGAGATAGAGGAATATCTAATTTCAGAGGTAGAGGAAGGAATTCTTATATAGGTGGAATAATCAGCCCATCAAGCTCAAGTGGAAGAGGTGTTGTGCTTTGTACACATGCCCCATTTAAAAAACCAGGGACCCCCACTTTCAAATTTGGTCTAGAGTGTGAAGAAGATTTTTCACCTCCTAAGTAGTCAAGTGGTCAAAGTGCATTTTTGCTATGTTTGAATGATGATGTTGAAAATCATTTCAAAAATTTGCTAAGTTAGATATTTGTATCTCTTCCAATGGCTTTGAATCCCCCCTTTGTGCTAAACAACTCCCCAACCGACTTTGCGTCAAAACCCTTCACCACCAACTCTAGTGCTAGTTTCCTTCCCGACGGACCTTTGTGCTTAAAACGATTGCCTTTGACTTGTGCTATATTATTTGATTGCTAATTAAGTCGAAGGATACCAAAATTCGTGCAGGTCTGAAGAGCCTCAAAATCCCACAAATGGCATAAAATTGAGTCTATTGTCGCAGCATTAAAAATAACTTTCACCGACCAAGTCTGTCATACCCAATTTCCCTGCCAAGTCAGAGTGAACTAAAAGTTGCGTGAAACCCTCATCTATTGACTGACACTATATACATCGCACATTAATGGCGATTTGGCCAGAGATAATAAAAGGTTAGTCCACATTGTTTAACCTATTTTTCTGCATTTTGAAAAAGATTTTAGAGAGTCCCTTTGTAACCTATCGAGCATTTTCACCATCGTTACCCTCGAATTTGATCCCGCAACCACTTCCTACCTATGAACTTGAAACACATTTTTCGCACTTAACCAAGTAGTGTTCCATTTTGCCCCTTTGAAATTTCTTTTGTATGCAGTTAGGGCTTCATTCAAGTACGTTTCCTTTTTTGAGCCATGAATTTGGGGTTTCAGCTAGAGTTTTATGCATAGATTATTTGTTTCTCCCTCAAACCCTAGTTTGAACTTCTCCATGAAAACATAGTTGGATTACCATGGGCTAAATAAGAATGACTTAACCGGGCTTGGCTGTAATTTGGACAAATTTAAACCTTTTTATAAACTAGGGAATCATCTGGCCTTTGTGCCAAACTTGAGTCTGACTGATCTGTAAACATTTTAGCTCATCCCGTCGATTGGTGGACATGAAAACCCATGTTGTGCTTTAAAATCCATTTAGCGCTAAAAACTTTGACCTCCGACCTCCATAGCTTTTGCCGCTTTAACTAAGTAGATCGGTAGGACCTAAAAACCCCATAAACTTTGGAAAGCTACTTAGTGCTAAAAACCTTTTATACCGACCTTGTGCTAAAAGACTCCATCTCTGACTTTGTTGGATGCCTTGAATATCTCTTTAAGTCAGTGATGTCCAAAAACCTGCTAAAAATAAGAAGAATGAATTTGTGCTAAAATTAATCCCATCCGACCCTGCGCTAAAATACGCCATCACTGACTCAGTCGGTTGACTTTAAAATTTGTGCAAGGTGTGACATGGCCAGATCCTGTGCAAACATAGTAAAGGTGATCTCAGTTGTCTTGCACCAAAATCTAATCGACTAACTAAACAACCAACTTAAAGTCGGTGACCTTCAAAACCTACGCAAGTCGGTCAAACAAGAAACCAGCGCAAAAGTGAAAAAAAGCATGTAATCACCAATAGAACCTTGGGTCAGATGAGCTTGATTTCCCCAATGAGGTTGGTGTACCTCAATAATAGTGCTTTCCTACATATAGGTCGGTTAACCCTGAAATTAGTGCAAATGGTAAAAAATGACTATTTTTAAAGAACTTTAGAAAGGGGAGGTGACTGAAATGATTTAATTAAGGTTGAAAATGTAAGTAATGATATTTTACATGCTTCCAATGAGATTTATTGCAACATTGAATGTTTTTCTTTTGCATGCATTGACGGTGATTTGCTATGAAGTGAGTACAATGATAATAAATTTTTAGATTTATGATTTACAAAATGCATGTTGGCAACTTGATAGATTCATTGAATTCATTTCAAGCATGACAGAGAGTTTAGTAGTACACTTGTTCATCTTAAGATCTCAAACTTAGGAGTTTGGTGTAAGTTTTTAAGTATCAAACTTATAAGGTCTAGTCCTCCAGGTTAGATGATTGCACGGGCTCAAATCATGAAGTACGAATTTAAGGGCATTCCTCCAGAGACAAAGATTCATTCTAGATGGAATGATGTAGGGGACACAGATCTAGGTCACATAGACTTAGATGACTTTAGATTGAGAATCTTTGGCACAAATCCAACTACTAGGGCTAAAACACATAAAGACAATGGTATTGCACAAGTTGTTGCCTTCCCCACCTCAGTATAGTGTGCAGAGCTGATAGTAACATGTGTAAATAGGTATGATGTCATGACAAGGACAATTCAAACTACCAATGGGGATATCTTGTTTGATTTAAGTCCACCTTCTCTGGCTGAGACTTTTGATATTCCATGGCACACAGTAATGGCCATGCCAAACAAACAAGGATCAGAGGAGATTTACAACAAGGATGTGAATGGATGCATAAAACATGTGAATGAGCATTGGGCAAAAAGCAAGAGGTCTGCCATGAGCAAGTTTCCCAAAGTGTTATACAAAAGTGACTTCCATGATGAGATAGGGGATTTGATAACCTTTTTAAGCATAATATATGGGTTACCTATAGCCTCTACTTTTGAGGAGGGGATTTGATATCCTCTCTCTAATCCCTCTACTAATTTATTCCAGCCACATTAATTAGGTTAATCACCTTGATTAAGTGAGTCAAACCCTCATTAACACTTCTTCCCACATCCCCCAAATTTAAAATTCAAATAAATCACACATCACATTTACTTCTCTTACACATCCCTTACACATGTCATACCTCATAAATATCCACTCTTCCCCAAATGAATTTTTAATTCAATTTACCCTTCCCCATGTAAATTTTTAATTCACAAATAATCCATCTCACCCAACCTCATTTATTCACCCCTTTCCCAAAAATGAATAAAAGATTTACTTTTATTCCTAGCCCTCCATCTTCCAAGATCAAATTTAGGCCCTCCACATCACTTTCATCCTCCACCATTGATTTCTCCAATCAATCTCCACCCTTGGATCAAAATCCTCTCCAAAAATCTATAAATAGAACCTCTCCCAAGTCATTTTCATCATTCAATTTCATGCAAAGTTACCATGCCAAAATCACCCTTGAGTTAAATAGTGAGTTGCATAATTGAAGAGCATTTCACATTTGGAATCCATAGTCTAGGGATTATCTTGGTCTTGGGAGCTTCTTTTGGGTGCAAAGGCTCCTTCTTCCAATGATGGGATTAGGTTGTGCTTATGAGGTATAATCTTGTGTTTTATTGCATTTGATTTATTGTTTTTCCTTCATTGCATTATCTAATCCACAGGGCTAATGCAGAAGAAAGTTCTTTATTTATCATAATGAAAGAACCAATCAGATTGAGCAAGGCATGGGTAAGAGGCCAAGTAGCTGCTTTGGAGAGATAAGGAGTCCAGCTTACATACACTGCACTAGAATTAGATAACGACTCTATAGGTGAAGAAGATGAGCCAATAAACATCACAGATGAGGCAGAATTAGGTGAGAAGCAGAAATCTGATAGTGAAGAACATACATGTTTGGCAGAGAAGGCCAAGAAAGTTAAGAAACCGTCTACTAAGCCTCCTTCTAAGAAAGACCAGCCTCCTACTAGGACAAGAGCCTCCAAGAAAAGAGATATGCCAAGTAGTTCTGGGGAGCATTCCAAAACCAAGAAAGTTAAAGTAAAGAAGGTAACTGAGGAAGATACTACAACTCAAGAAGATACTAATCTGCCAATCTCCCCATCTCCTATGGCTCCAAGTGTAGGCATGGCTGTCTCCACTTCTATAGCTTCTACTACTACTTCTCCCTCCAGTACTTCTACTACTACTGCACCCACTTCACCCATGACATTAGCTATTGTTGTCCAAGAAACATCCCCTGCTACCACCTCTTCTGCTTTCTCTATTCCAACTATTTCTTTCTCATTGGCAATAACTTCCAATGCCGCTAGCAGTTCTACTTCATCCATCACTGCCACCTCATGTTCTTCTATCACCACTACACCTTTACCTTCTACTTCCACCACCACGACACTACCTCCCATTTCCACCATTCTTTCACCTTCTCTCCCTTTACCTTCACTACCTTTTCCCTCCCCCTTGTCATTTCCTCCACTCTGTTAGTAGTATTAGCTAATTGGATGCAGACAAACTTGCCTACACTACCTATATCTTATGCAGTTCCTATTTCACAAATTCCTGTAGAATCAACCTCCTTAGTCATACCTCTGCTACCCAAGATTGATAAAGTGTGTGCAAAATTGGGTTTGCAAGAGCCTGAAACTAAATTATTGCCCAAGGTGGAGAAAGATGCATTTGTGGAAGTAGGTAATGAAATTCCAAATGAACATCTGGCTGAAGCAGTTAATGTTGAGGTCATTGATATATCCAATAGCCCTTCGAAGAAGGGTCAAACAGAGGAAGTCTTCAAGGTAGTTCAAGAAAACATGATGATAAATTGGAGAAATATGGCTGATGAAGGAGAAAAGGAAAAAGAGATAAATAAAGATAAGGAACTAGAACAAGAGCATGAATCACTTGAGGAACTTGCTAAAACTAATGATGACAAAACCACTGAATTGAACAAATCATCTTCTTCAATGCCTGAGTGGTGGAAAAGCAGAGTAACATATCTTGAGCCACAAGTGGAGATAATGCAGATGGATTTAAGTACTATCCTGACCCAAGCTCAAAGTCCCAAAAAGTAGAAGAAAGAAAAGATACAATCTAGAATTTATAAGGATGAAGTAGGATCTAGGATTGTAGAGATAGCTGTCTCTCCAGCAAATACAACTAGAGAACAAGTCAGGGAGAAGGATTATGCAATTTCAATGGTTGATTTGGGACCCGACACTCATGCTCAAAGAGTGGATGAATTCAAAGGATTGGTCACATCAATTTTGGAATAGCTAGATAAGGATGAAATGTAAAAGGAGTTAAAATAGAAAAATAAAGAGCTTCGTACCTGTCTCTAGCTTTTTATCAAACCAATTGACACAGGAGGAGATATAAGAACAATGCCACTTTCCTATCTACAGATGAAATGGCAAAATTGGGTGAGGTAAGGGCTAAGTCCAGAAGGACTAAGAATTGGTTGTTTAGAGTATTCAGAAAAGGATGTGAGACTATTGATGCCTCTTCTCAAGCACACAAGAAGCTGGTTGAACTTCATAAGAAATGGAAAGATCTGCGTGAGGAATCTGACTCCTTTGATGAGTATTACTCTCACATGTTTCCTTGGATTAAGAGCATCAGAGATTTGCCAGCCCAGACTCTAGTAATAGAGAATATTCTAACTGGGGACAAGTTGTCCAAGGCCATTAAATGGTATCAACAACTGCATTTGAGGAAAAAAACTTTTAAAAATATAAAGGAAGAATATAAGCTAGTAAATGAGGAGCTTCGATCACTTATATATGATGTCAATGATTCTCTGAAGGATTGCTAAGAAGAGTCCTATAATGACTATGCCCCTTATGATGTCGAGAAATTTAAAAGCATATTACACAGGGTCATTTTTGAGATTATTGATCTAGGCATGGAGGATAGATTGGATAAAGTTAGTGACCTTAGAGCTGAATTTAAGGCATTTCACAATGCTGGGGCAGAAATTGAAAAGATATACAGTAGATTCAGCTGGGAACTAGAGATGTTCAATTATCAAGTTGATCATTTGAAGAACCCAGACCCCTTGGAGATCAATCCTATGCTCGAGGCATGGCTAAATTACTGCAACAAGCTGGCTGAAGAAGACAAAATTTATTTGGATGAAGAGTCTTGATATTTTAGAATATTTTGGAATGTAATCTCATCATTAATGTAAATTACTATATTTGAGATAGCATGTAACTCTATTTTGTCTTTTCTATGCTTTAAAAAAGTTCTTTTCCATTAATATATTGAGTTGGCTAGTCAAATTGACTAGATTCAATGTATCTGGAGACTACTTTTCATAAAAGACAAAATGTAATCTAGGAATTGATATGAGTTGCTGTTTATGCATTTGTTGATGTAATCTAGACTGTCAGTGTTGAGTTAATCTCCACCATTCATTTGAAAAACTCAGTATGCTACTTTCCTATATAAAGGGTTGCCATTTCTACTATTTGTAAGAGAGAATTTGATACCAAATTGTTGACATTCTACCATTTGAAGTAATGCAAAGAAAGTATCTACAAATGTTTTGTGAATTTGTATCTTGTATTGATTCATTTTGGTTTTCATGGTTCAGTTATTGCTCTCCCAAAAAATTAATTAGTTGTGCTTTTATAATGTTCATGGTTGGCTGAAAATATTTTGATGAATGCTCTAGTCCATACTTTTAGTTGTTTACTGATGATAAATGATTGTGTAAATTTAGTCTAGGCTAATCAGTTGTGCCTAGTTTAATTACATCTCATAGGTTAAATTGTGCCATTTATTGGGTGTTTAATGAGTGAATGTAATCTAAAAATCTTTAGATTTCCATTGCAGATAGCATCATTTTCTGTAGTGCTGTAACACCCATTTCAGTTTGGTAACTCAGAAAAATGGTTAAATTTAAGAATGATTGTCTACCTATAGTTATCCATACATTGTGAATTTCACTTAGGATTCTCTAAAACCCTAAACCTTTTGCATTTTCTTTAAAAACCATTGTCAAATTAGGAATTTCAGTAGCATTTTACATTATTTTATCAGCTAAAATCATAAAGGGTTTATATGTATTCGCTGCCCCAACTTTAAAAGATCTATAGATTGCATGTAAGACCCCTTGTAGGCACAACTAGAACATACCAATTGAAAGATTCCAAGCAAGCTAAGACCTAGCTGTATTATCCTTGGAATAGTCTTACCTAGGGTAGGATACTTTTAAAGAGAGGTGTGAAACCAGAAATCACACCTGCATTGTTGTGTGCTAAAACACCCATCAATAGAATTGGAGCTAGGAGGGCAGACAAAGAGCTATTTCTCTCTACAAAATTAGCAAGTCTGAGGACTAGACAAAGGCATACCAGATCTAGCTCAGCTAGAGAGGAACTGTTGTCTTTGACAGAATTTAGACACACAAGAGGAGATCAAGGGATGCCAAGGGCACCAAGAGCTCAGTCAACCTCAAGGAACATTGTTGCACCACCAATCATGGCCTTTTTTGCAACAAACAATCAATTCCCATTCTGGTTCAATGATTATCATGACATGCCAAAGAACCCAGACAAGTTTTGTTCCAAATTCAGGGTGAATGACCCAAACAAGACTATAGATGGGCATATTAAAATCTTTTAGAGTAACATGTTTATGTTGTAGGTACAGTATGAAGATGTGATATGCCGGTTGTTTCCTTATTCCTTACAAGATGAAGCATATTATTGGTTTGCTAACCTCCCTTTAGCATCCATAAACTCATGGAGGGGTTTGAAAAGCATGTTTTTGGATAGGTTTCAAATGCCCACCACCCTAGTTGATCTTTACTGGTCCTTTGTGGAAATCCATTAAGGTGAAAGCAAGATGATAAGTTCTTTCAACAATAGATTTCAAAAAGCTTTCAGTCATTTGCAAGATCCTTATGTTATAGGTCATGCTGCAGCCTTGCCTATTTACTATGCAGCCCTAGAGAAACTTACATCCATGTTCACAAGCAGAGCTGACCCCATCCCTACTACTTTGTCTCAAGCATATTCTGCAGCTGTCACCATAAATAACCAACTAGGACAAACTGCCTTTGGTCTGCTAAATCATATGGGGCCCATAGCCATGCCCAATCAAATACCTATGATCAATCAAGCCTTGGTCAATCATACTCTTGTGATGAATCTGATTCCCAACCCAGCTACAACACAAGCTTTAGTAGTCCATCCAGGCAATCCAGTAGAAGAAATGCCTCCTACACAAATGCCTTTCCTACAATCTTCAGAGGTAGCCAAAGCAAAAGATGACAGAGATGATATCAAAGAGTTGGCTGAACAGATGAAAAAAATCACTGTAGAAGTTACCCACCTCAATAACTAGAATTCCTATCTGCAGCAAATGGGGCAGAATCAACAACATTTTCAGAACCAAAATCAGTCCCAGTTCCAAAATTAGAATTAGTACCAAAACCATAATTTTCAACAATGGTCAAATCGATCCTAGAACACAAGACCTAACAATGGAGAAGTACCATCACCCTTGGAGAACTAGAACAGCAATACCAGACCTCCTAGTCATGTGATGTTAGGTAAAGCAACTTTGTTTACTTGGTGCAGACTGCACAATACAAACGCCCATTTTGAATTAGACTGCCCAGAGTTCTAGATTGCATCAAGTATCTTCTAGATAGAGATTCAGAATGCTAAAACTTGGGAGACCCTATCAATAGGGTATGAAATTGTTCCTTCTTAGAGGTATGACATTGCTCTTATACTTGATAGCTATGCATTTCCATTTCAAAATGATAATCAGCCTGAGGAAGAAGAATCTGAAGAAGTCAATGCTTATCAATAGTACAATAAGACTCCATAAAAGCTGAGAAATAGTAAACCTAAAGGTCCTTTTACCACTTCCATCCATCCCAATAGCTATCAGATTCTACCAGACCCAAAAGATTCTAATAATCCCAAACCCCCAAAAGTCACTCATCAGCCAGTATATCAGGGAGCTACTGCTGAAAGTTCTCAATAGTCTGACATAGTAAAAGTGGGACAGTATGTTGCTGAGGAACTCAAGAAAATGAAGGTTAGTCTTTCTTTATATGAGTTAGTTAAAATACTTGAGGTTAGGACATCTTTCTTTCAAGATATGGGTGCTGGAACTAAAATTGACTATGTACAAAAGGAAACTGTCACCAAGGATAACATTGATAAGGGAAAGGAAAGAGTACACGTGATTGATGTGGAACAAAAGATGACATTGTATAAAGACAAGAGGGAAAGTCCTCCTTTCCTCTTGACATTCAGGATATTCAATAGAAACCTTCATAATTGTTTAGTCGATTCTGGTGCTTCCACGAATGTAATGCCATTATCATTCTATAAAGCACTTGGTCTCACTCCAGCCAAGTCTTCTAGGAAGGTTACACAATTAAATAAGATTGAAGTAAATGTAGTAGGTGAGTTGAATAGGATACACATGTAATTGGCTTCTAATCCAAGAGTACAACAATATATAGATATTCAAATAGTGGACATTCCAAATCAGTATGGCATGCTTTTGAGTAGAGATTGGTCTAGAACTTTGAACGGTTACATGGTAACTGACTTCTCTCATATGTGGCTGCCATGGAAGGGATTGACCAACTAGATACATATTTAAAGAGAACCAAAGATAAAACATATGATTACATAGTACAATCAACCCACAAAATTTTTATTTCAGATGTTGATTTGGGGGTTTATCTTCCGCATGTCAATCAAATAGAGGAGATTCTTATGCTAATTTACCTTAGATTCCCTGATCCTCCACTTATAGAAAAACTAGAAAGTACAGAAGCTTATGTTCAATTAGATTTAGGAGACTCCTTAGAAGAAGATGAACCAGGGATATTCAAAGGATTCTGTGACTTCATAACCAAATTCATAAAGGATCAGACTGCTGTTGGAAAGAAGGTTCAAATGGAGGAGCTATTGTTGTCCAATTGGTACCGCATACACGATGCATCACATTCTAAATTTACTTGTCAACTTTGTCAAGAAGTAGTTGAACAAGTGAAAAGACAATTGAAAATCCCCATTGTTCTGAGAGAGGTACCGGTTGTTGAAAAGAGGGAAGAACCATAGCCTCAGTCTGATAAGAAGAAATTAGTGAAATAAAGTGATAGAAACAAAGACTTTCACCTATGGACTTTAATATTTGATGGGTCAAGATGCAGATAGGGATTTGGAGCAGGTGTCAAGCTAATCAATCCTACTGGGATCTCGTATCTAGCATCACATAGACTGTAATTTCCATGTACAAACAACATAACTAAGTATGAAGCATTGGTACAAGGATTGCTGCTAGAACTATAGAAGAAGGTCAAAATTATCCAGGTGTTTGGTGATTCTGAATTAGTAGTTAAACAAGTAAGAAACCAATACTCATGTAATGATAAGATGTTGAATATGTATAGAAATAGAGTCTGGGATTTAATAGAATGCTTTGATGGTTTTAACATCCAATTGATCCTAAGAAGATAGAACCATGTCACAAATGCTCTAGCTCAAACAACAAGTACATTAGAGCTAACATCCATGACATGATTAAAGAAATTTTCTATTGAATTTGTTACTACCCCCTCTGTACCTAATAATGTTATGAATTTTCAAGTCTTTGAGGATGATCAACACATAATTAACTTCCTTACTTCATGTGATGTTTTCACCGCTTAGATAATAGATGAAAAAGAAAAGGAACCTGCCGAAATGGATTTAGAAGGGGTATTAAACCTGAAAAAAATGTAATTCCATGGGGAATGGTAGAACTAGAATGACTGTTTGATACAAATAATTTAGGAACCCAAAGAAAACAAGGAGAATCTCCATGGGGCAAGTGTGACCTGTTTAACTTGGGAATAGAAGAAGACATTAATAATGTGTTCATTGGAACAGCTAGTATTGAAGAAGAGAAGATAGGAATCATACACACATTAAGAGATTACCATGATGTTATAGCATGGAGCTATGAAGACTTGAAGACATATGATACTTTGATTATCACGCACACCATCCCACTGAAACCCAGAGCAAAGCCATTTAGACAAAGACAGTGACCGATGAATCCCTTATTAGAGCCACTCATTTTTAGAGAAGTTCAAAAGTTGTTATTAGCAAGGATAATATTTCCTATCAGACATTCCGCATGGGTAGCAAATTTAGTCCCAGTCTGAAAGAAAAATAGAGAAATTAGGCTATGTGTTGACTTTTGAAACTTAAATAGGGCATCTGAGAAAGATAATTACCTATTTCCTTCATTGGATAAAGTATTACAGATTGTCAATGGATCCCAGATGATGTCCTTCTTGGATGGGTACTCGAGATATAACCAGGTGATGGTAGAATATGAAGACAGATTGAAGACATCTTTCACATGCAAATGGGGCATCTATGCATATCGTCGAATTCCATTTGGTTTAATAAACGCCGGTGCCACTTTTCAACGTGCAATGGACATTTCTTTCAAGGGGCTAGTTGGGAAGTGTATCATCATCTACATGGATGACCTCACGGTGTTCTCAAAGAGGCAAGAAGATCATGTGGTAGATTTAAAGAAGGTGTTGCAGTGATACAAAGACTATGGTATATCACTCAATCTTAAGAAGTGTATCTTTGGAGTGACTGAAGGGAAGTTCCTGGAACATGTGATATCTAAGCAAGGCATATCTATTGACCCAGACTAAATCCAAGAAATACTCAAAATACCTCCCTCAGCCAGCAAGAAGGAGCTCAAGTCATATTTTGGTAAGATCAACTTTGTACGCAATTTTATTACTATTTTGCTGAGATTGTTCAACCTCTTAATGCGATGCTAAAAAAGGATGCTAAAATGGATTGGACTGCAGAAGCTAAAGCTACCTTTATAGAAATTAAACAAGCTATAGCCAATGCACCTGTCTTGGTAAGTCTCGATTACATTTTTCCATTTCAGATTTACTCATTTGCTTCCGAGCATACTTGTGCTACAATGTTGAAACAGAAGAGATTAGTTGATGATGAAAGCCCCATCACTTTTATGAGTATTCCATTAAAAGACATAGAGTTAAGATACCCTAAAGTGGAAAAATAAGCCTACGCTCTGGTAAAGGCAGTCAAGAAATTTCATCACTATATCCTGAGAAGTCAAGTAATTGCCATAGTCCCAGATGCAGCAGTGAAAGCACTATTGATGCAAAGTGAACTAGGCGAAAGGAGAGGCAAATGGATCACCATCCTACAAGAGTTTGATATAGATTTCAACCCATGTAATTGCTAAGAGGTCAGGCACTAACAAGAACAATGGCTGAAGTAGGGCCAGGTTTTGTATCCCAGCAGTACCTGTTAGAAGATGTTTCAAAAGATGAATGGTACAGAGATATCATATTTTATCTACTCAATCAACATTGCCCACCATAGATGAATTTAGTTCAAAGGAGAGCACTCAGACTAAAAAGTAACAGCTATATGATAAAAGGATCAGTTCTTTATGAGAAAAATCATGAAGGAATCTATCTGAGGTGTTTACACAAGTTAGAAGTAAACTAAGTATTGACCAGTTTTCATGAGAAATTCAGGATAGGCCATGGATCAGCTCACTCAATGGCTAATCATATCCTCCATGCTGGATATTATTTTCCTACCTTGTTCAAAGATGCATACTCACATGTGAGAACCTGTCATATATGTCAGACTGCTATGCACATAGAGCGACATGCTATCATGCCCTTGCAACCAATAGTGGAGGTATGACCATTTGCTCAGTGGGGTCTCAACTTTATCAGTATGATCAATCTACCTTCCTCTGTAGGCCACAGGTATATTTTTACCACTATTTACTATTGTACCTGATGGTCTGAGGCAATAGCTTGTAAACAATGCACCACAGAGGTAGTTGTTGAATTTGTTGAGAAGCATATTATCACTAGGTTTGGATGTCTATTTTCTTTAGTTTGAGATAATGGCCCTACCTTTTCATCATTGCATTTTTCTAACTGGGTATTTGATAATGGGATCACTCTTAAGTTCTCATCTAATTACTATCCACAATGGAACGAGGTAGCTGAATCAACGAACAAAAATCTGCTTGAAGTCGTTAAGAAACTATTAGACAAAAACCCTAGAGACTGGCACACTCAGCTTAAATTTGCCTTATGGGCTGATAGAATCCAACATAAAGCTACCTTGGGCACATCGCCTTATCACCTAGTCTATGGGATTGAGACCATCTTTCCCATTCATTTGAGGATTCCTGTACTACAATTCATGCAAGAATACTTTGAAAGAGATGACCAATTATCTTCCTAGTTGGCCCAGTTGCTGCACCTTGAAGAGAAACATGTCGCTGCTATAGAAAACTTTTCCAAACATCAAGGTGTATTGAAATGATGGTTTGACAAGAGAGTCAAAGTCAAAGCCTTCTGCATTTTTGATTTGCTCCTATATTGGGATAAGGCACATGAGAATAAAGGAGAACATGGTAAGTTTGATAAACTTTGGTTAGGTCTATATCAGATCTATGAGATACTTGGATACAACATGTATCAATTCAAGAGCCTTACTGGTGAGTAGCTCCCATTGCCTATCAATGGCCAGTTCCTAAAGCACAATTTCTAGGCCTGAGAGGTAGTCATGCCTCATCTTAGTGTACATAATTAGGGGGTTTGTTTGCTTTGGTTAGAATAGGTTGTCGTTAGCTTAGCTTCGCCTTCTTGCCTTTGCTTTCTGTAGTTAGATGTTTTTCTTAGATTAGTTGTCCTTTTGGTCTTGCTTTTGCTTGTTGCACTTGCTTTTGTGTAGGGTCTTTGTTTCTAAGTGGCGGCAGTTATGCGAACTTGCAGATGCTTCTTGGTTGGGTAAATAATTTTGACTCTTTCTTTGATAAGCCAAGGTTTAGCTTAAGTCTCACCATGGATTCTATTGTTATGCTAAGGGGTATGTTGTTTGTTCATGGAAAATGAGTTAATATTTGGTGCGCCTTAATTATTTTCTAACCATATATCTCTCACACTTTAAATGATCCTAAAGTAGCTGAACAAGTCTAAGTGATCTTATGTCAAGTGAAATAGTTGGATTCCTATTCTACTACATGTACTCTCAATCAAGAAGGAAGGCGGGTAACCCCAAGTGTTGTTAGCCTATATTGGGTAAAAATAAAAGGTGTTTTTCAACACCAAACCCATTACAGTGCATCAAAAAAGAAACTACCAATTGAAAATTCTCACAAAAGGATACTATTTAGAAATATTTATCATCAATTACCATTTTATCAGAAGTACTAAAGGAAAATCTATCATTTATTTTCCTCAAGGCTCATCACATCTCAACATTTGAGCATTTCTTGGTGGTAGAATGGTCTCGACTTCGTAGCTTGTCACAAAGGATTTTAGATGAACTTAGTTACCAAAGGATGGGAATGAATACAATCGCACATGCTCAAGTTTTCAGGATGTGGATGGTTGCACTAGTTAGTGATCTTGGATTCCTTGATAGGGTATCATGCTTTTTCATTTAATATGTGGGGAACACAGAGATTCTAGGTTTAAACTAAAAGTTTATCATTGAAATGCTCAGGAGCATTTTCTAGAAAAGTTGCCATTTGTTGTCCCTCTCACACACACCCCATTTAAAAAAACAAGGACCCCCTCTTTCAAATTTGGTCTAGAGTGTCAAGAAGATTTTTCACCTCCTAAGTAGTCAAGTGATCAAAGTGCATTTCTGCCATGTTTGAATGATGATGTTGAACATCATTTCAAAAGTTTTCTAAGTTAGATCTTTGTATCTCTTCTAGTGGCTTTGAATCCCCCCTTTGTGCTAAATTGCTACCCAACCAACTTTGGATCCAAACCCTTGACCACCGACTCTAGCGCTAGTTTCCTACCCGACGGACCTTTGCACTTAAAATGATTGCCTCCAACTTGTGCTATATTGTTCGATTACTGATTAAGTCAGAGGATACCAAAATTCCCATAGGTTTGGAGAGCCTCAAAATCCCACAAATGGCATAAAATTGAGTCTATTGTTGTAGTGTTAAAAAGACCTTTCACCGACCAAGTCTGTCATACCCAATTTCCCTACCAAGTCAGAGTAAACGAAAAGTCACGCGAAACACTAATCTATCAATTGACACTGTGTACATCACACATTAACGGCGATTGGGCTGGAGACAATAAAAGGTTAGTCCACATTGTTTAACCTATTTTCTACATTTTGATAAAGATTTTGGAGAGCCCCTTTTGGAACCTGTCAAGCATTTTCACCATCGTTACCCTCGAATTTGATCCTGCAACCGCTTCCTGCTTGTGTACTTTGAATGCATTCTCTGCACTTAACTAGGTAGGGTTCCATTTCACTCCTTTGAAATTTCTTTTGTATGTGGTTAGGGCATCATTCAAGTACATTTCCTTTTTTGAGCCATGAATTTGGGGTTTTAGCTAGGGTTTTATGCATAGATTATTTGTTTCTCCCTCGAACCCTAGTTTGAACTTATCCATGAAAACATAATTGGATTTCCATGGGCTAAATAAGAATGACTTAACTAGGCTTGGCCATAGTTTGGACACATTTAAACCTTTTTATAAACTGGGGAATCATCTGGCCTTTGCACCAAACTTGAGTCAGATTGATCTATAAGCATTTCAACTCATCCAATCGGTCGGTGGACATGAAAACTCATGTTGCGCTTTAAAATCCATTTACCGTTGAAAAATTTGACCTCCGACCTTCATAGCTTTCATTTCTTTTACTGATTAGATTGGAGGGACCTAAAAACCCCACAAACATTGGAAAGCTACTTAGCATTAAAAACCTTTTGTACCAACCTTGTGCTAAAAGACTCCGTCTCTGACTTGGTCAGATGCCTAGAATATCTCTACAAGTTAGTGACGTCCAAAACCCTGCTGAAAACAAGAAGAATGACTTTGCACTAAAATTAATCCCGTCCAACCCTACGCTAAAATATGCCATCACCAACTCAGTCGGTTGACTTTAAAATCCACACAAGGTTTGATGTGATTAGATCCCGTGTAAACATAGTAAAGGTGATCTTAGTTGTCTTGCACCAAAATCTAACCGATTGACTAAACAACCAACTTAAAGTCGGTGACCTTCGAAAGCTGCACAAGTCAGTCAAACAAGAAACCCGTACAAAAGTGAAAAAACATGTAATCACCAATAGAACGTTGGGTCAGATGAGCTTGATTTCCCCACTGAGGTCGATGCACCTCAATAATAGCACTTTCCTGCATATAGGTCGGTTAACCCTGAATTTAGATTAAACGGTAAAAAATGATTGTTTTTAAATAACTTTAGAAAGGGGTGGTGTCTGAAATGATTTAATTAAGGTTGCAAATTTAAGGAATGATATTTTACATGCTTCTTGTTAGTGCTTAAATCTTTAGGCACCTTCCTAAAGATTCAAGCATTCAAATATGCAAGCCCCTTCCCAAAAAATCCAAAAGTTCTAACTCTTTTGGCCTCTGTAGTGCTAAAAAATGCAAAAAATCTATTGTATGCATGTCACTTTGTATATACAGGGGTGTTTGTATATACATGCAGGTCAAATATACATTGGCGGGCTTGTAAAATTTCCATCAGCCTTTGAAAAAGGTGAAAAAATGAGTTATATGCATATTGGGTCTCATATACAAATGGGGAATCTTTCATAGATTCCTAGAAATATTCTGCAATTGTATGCATTTCCAAATGCATATCGGGTTCAAAGGGATGCATGTACATTTGAGGAATCTTTCGCAAGATTCTAGGAATATGCCGCTGTTGTATATCGGGTTTGCTTGTATGTGTTTTGTTCTACATCCCAATATACATCGGCTGCATGCATTTGAAAGATACAAAGAAAAATATACAAAGGTGGAATATTCTGTCACAGATTCTGTAGTTGTATAAAAAGGTTTGTATATTTGTGTTTACATATTTGACATACAAAGGTGCAAATATACATTTGCTACAATGCAGCAGAGGTGATACGTGTGGTTGGGTCCGCAGGAATATACAAACAGGTTTGTATATTTGGCATGCAAAGAGAAATGTACATTGAAAAACATACAAAGAAGCGGAGGTACAATTGGTGGGATCTGCAGACAGGACATACAAAGGTGAATGTATGTGAAGTATACATTCGAAATATACAAAACAAAGGCATACATTCTGGACCCGATTGAAAATCAAATGTAGTGAATAATGTTTTAGGTCTGCAGCATGTATATTGGGTGCTTGTATGTGCCAATGTACATTAGAAAGATACAAGGGTTAAGATGCAAGCTGGATTTCAAAGCAACTTTAGTGTACCTCATTAAAATTTGAAATCTGCCTTGTATGTATGAGGCAAATGTACATGCACATATACATTGAGATATGCAAGGAAAGAAGATGCAGGGTGGACACAATTGAAAATTCCAATTTGCTCTATAATTGACTGGGGTCTGCCTTGTATATTAAACTGTTGCATGTATATGCATTTTGCATATATAGGGATTGAACAATGGCATTTGTATATGCATATGTTTTTGCATATACAAGGACAAAAAGGCAAAATGTGAACAGGAAAAGCCAGCGATAGAAACATGAGGTGCCTCCGTGGTGCGATTTGATTGGCCGGTGACTTGGTCAACATTTTTTGGCACCATTAATCTCAGCGATGGGGAGATGATCGATGGCTAGTTTTGTATTTTGCTGCAGCGATGGGTTTCTTTGCATCTGTGGCTGCATTTGGGCGGGAAAAACTCCTAAGGCACGCCACTAAGGATTTGCGGGTAGCTGAGCAATAATGGCAACATCTATAGGATTTAGGTCGATGGTGGACAGGTCAACCACCATTTTTAAGAGGAAAATCCCTGAGCGGTGGCCCAGATCCTAATTTTACCTGGTTCTTCTCCCTATTTCTCCTGCAGCATTAACTATTTTGAGAGCCATTTTCTAATGCATTGTATCTGGTGAATTCTTGAGTTGACTATTTTAATTTTGCTAAGTGCACAGCCTTGGTATAAAGGCCAAATTGTGTTACTCATTGTGTGGTTGAAGACCTGGGTAATTTTGTGTGAATAATGAAATACAGAGCATTTCCTATCTGTTGTATCTCATTTTGGAGTTTATGAGTTGCATTATGAATGTATTTTGCACATATGTTCAGTTTCATTGTTGTCTTATATGAAAAATGCTCTTATGCATGTGTTTAGTTGCTTGTCTCCATGTGCTGAATGCATTCTCTTCTTTTGGGTCTGGTTGCTAGGGGCTTCTCAGATTCTAGGATATAGATTTCTGTATCACATGCTTCATCTCTAACCACCATTCAAGGAGTGGATTAAATTATTTTAGGTGGAGTATGGAGAAAGTTGTATGTCAGCTAGGATATATGTAAGTAGAGGCAGCTAAATACGTATTCTTGGGTGATGTTTGTAAGGTAAGTATCAATCTAACCTCTTGAAACTTGAATGCCAGTTGCAAACTATTCTCTTGTATATGTCTAGTTGACTCCTTGCCCTAAGATAGACACCGGTCTGCTTCTGGATTAGTAGTTATGATCCAAAACCCCTTGTCTTGCATCCATATAATATCCAACCATTCCACATTTTCAACCTGTTAGTTGTAGGAGTAGGAATTAGGAACCCCCTGCATACTCTCATCCATAACTAGATACACATGTCCAAGAATATTGCCAACCTTGTGATGTATCATCCACATCTTGGTCCACACATGAGGGTATTCTGCCTGTTGCTGTCAAGCTAAATCTTCCTGTCATTGAGCTAGTCAATGTTACACCTTTATCAAATAGGGACACCCCCTTGGTGCGACAGAACCAAAAGTGAAGGGGAGGCCGCTCACGCAACCTCCCATATCTATTGACTGAATCTTCCTATGCATTGGAACTAGCTAACCCTCTACCAATTCAGGAAAAATAACCAACACTTCCAATGAGATTTATTGTAGCATTGAATATTTTTCTTTTGCATGCATTGATGGTGATTTTCTATGAAGTGAGTACATTGATAATAAATTATTAGATTTGTGATTTACAAAATGCACGTTGGCAGCTTGATAGATTCATTGAATTCATTTCAAGAATGGCAAAGAGTTTAGTAGTCCACTTGGTCATCTTAAGATCTCAAACTTAGGAGTTTGGTGAAAGCTTTTAGGTATCAAACTTATAAGGTCCAGTCATGTAGGTTAGATGATTGTCCGAGCTCAAATCATGAAGTACAAATTTAAGGGTATTCCTCCAAAGACAAAGATTAATTCTAGATGGAATGATGTAGGGGACACAAATCTAGGCCACATAGACTTGGATGACTTCAGATTGAGAATCTTTGGCCCAAATCCAACTCCTAGGGACAAAACACTTAAATACAGTGGTATTGCACAAGTTGCTGCCTTAGCCACCTCAGTACAGTGTGCAGAGCTGATAGTAACATGTGCAGATAGGTATGATGTCATGACAAGGACAATTTAAAGTACTAATGGGGATATCCTGGCTGATTTAAGTCCACCCTCTTTGGATGAGACTTTTGATATTCCATGGTACACAGTGATGACCATGCCAGACAAACAAGGATCGGAGGAGACTTACAACAAGGATGTGAATGGATGCAGAAAACATATGAATGATCATTGGGAAAAAAGAAGGAGGTCTTCCATGAACAAGTTTTTCCAAGTGTTATACTTAAGTTACTTCCATGATGAGATAGGGGATTTGATAACCTTTTTAAGTAGAATATATGGGCTACCTCTAGCCTTTACTTTTGAGGAGTGGATGTTCGTCATCATAATTGAGATACTGAAAGGGACTAAATTCCACTAGTCCCAAATCCTCAGTGATAACATTAATGAGGCCTTCAGCAACTTCAAAGAGAAGAGATACTTTAGATGGACATCCTATGTTGTCTATGCACTAGCAAGGAGAACTCACTATGTTGGGTTGTCCAAAGTAGAAGTTGGAAATGATGAGAAGACCCAAGTGAAAGTATATGAGTGTTACCCCTAGCTAACCTCATCTCAATCTCTGATCCATTTCAAAAGGGTGAATGATGCTTTTACAATGTATATAGCCAGATTACTACAAGGTAATATAGCCTTGAGGATTTCCACTGAAGCAATGAATGAAGTAACCAGATATGGTAGGTGGTACATCTAGTTTCAAAAGTTCACATATCTAAGAGTGGAAGGCTTCACTAGGATTGCTTATAGACTTCCTAGATATCTTGATGATAAAACAGTGCTCCTAGAATTGACTAGGAAATTGATACCTTGTGCTGAGAAACTCAATCACTTGCACATAACCAATGTTCAATTTCCCATCAGGTTTGGTAATGGGAATTATTCATGGCCTTCCTTGACTTTAATTGAACACTCTGACAAGGAACATCAACTTCTTAATCTTCACTACTACAATGCAAGGGATCACTTCGATCCAAATAAAGTGATGGAAAGGTTTGTAAGCAAAAAGTTGTTTCATAAGATGCATATTGAGGACTTTTGGGCCAATTGCATGGATGATTATGAAGTAATGAAAAAAGCCCATTCAAAACTATCTCTGCCCTTCATAAGGAAGTTCCACATTATTGCAATGCCTGATCAATTGCAGGATGATCAGAATGTCATGGTCAGAGGAACTTGGGAAGCCCAGCACCATAAACCAATCCCACTAACAAATTGGGCTAATGCAGGGAAAGTTCTTTAGATATCATAATGAAAGAATGAATCAGATTGAGCAAGGCATGGGTAAGAGGCCAAGTAGCTTCTTTAGAGAGACAAGTAGTGTAGCTTACATACACTGCACTAGAATCAGATAAGTACTCCAGACGTGAAGAAGATGAACCAATAAACATCATAGATGAGGTAGAACCAGTTGAGAAGCAGAAATCTGATAGTGAAGAACATACATCTTTGGTAGAGAAGGCCAAGAAAGTTAAGAAGTCATCTACTAAGCCTCCTTCTAAGAAAGACTGGAGCCTCCTTCTACTAGGACAAGTCCCTCCAAAAAAAGAGATATGCCAAGTAGTCCTAGGGAGAATTCCAAAACAAAGAAAGTTAAGGTAAAGAAGGTAACTGAGGAAGATGTTGCAACTCAAGAAGATACTATTCTGCCAGCCTCACCATCTCATGTAGCTCCAAGTGTAGGCATGACTACCTCAACTTCTATATCTTCTACTATTGCTTCTCCTTCCATTATTTCTACTACTGTTGCACCCACTTCACTGATGACATCAACTATTGTTGTCTAAGAAACATCCCCTGCTACCACTTCTCCTGCTTCATCTATTCCAACTATTTCTTTCTCATTGGCAATATCTTCTAATGCCCCTAGTAGTTCTTCTTCATCCATCGCTACCGTGTCATGTTCCTCTATCACCACTACACCTTTACCTTTTGCTTCCATCACCATGACACTACCTCCCATTTCCACCATTCTTTCACCTTCTCTCCCTTTAACTTCACTACCTTTTCCCTCCCCCTAGTCATTTCCTCCACTCTGTCAGCAGTATTAGCTAATTTTACATAGACAAACTTGCCTACACCTATATCCTCTGCAATTCCTATTTCATAGATGTCCACAGATTCAACCTCCTTAGTCGTACCTCTGCTGCCTAGGATTGATAAAGTGTGTAGAATTGGGTTTGCAAGAGCCTGAAACTAAATTATTGCCCGAGGTGGAGAAATATGCATTTGTGGAGGTAGGTAATGAAATTCCAAATGAACTTCTGGTTGAAGTAGTTAATGTTGAGGTCATTGATATATCCGACAGGCCTCCGAAGAAGGGTCAAATAGAGGAAGTCTTCAAAATAGTTCAAGAAAACATGATGATAAACTAGAGAAATTTGGCTAATGAAGGAGAAAATGAAAAAGAGATAAATAAAGATAAGGAACTAGAACAAGAGCAGGAATCACTTTAGGAACCTGCTAAAACTAATGATGACAAAACCACTGAATTGAACAAATCATCTTCTTCAGTGCCTGAGTGGTTGCAAAGAAGAGTAACATATCCTGAGCCACAAGTGGAGATAATGTAGGTGGATTTAAGCACTATCCTGACCCAAACTCAAAGGCCCAAAAAGAAGAAGAAAGTGAAGATACAATCTAGATTTTATAATGATGAAGCAGGATCTAGGATTGTAGAGATAGCTATACCACCAGCAAATGCAACTAGAGAACAAGTCAGGGTGGAGGACTATGCAATTTTAACAGTTGATTTAGGACCCGCCACTCGTGCTCAATGAGTGGATGAATTGAAAGGATCAGTCACATCAATTTTGGAACAATTAGATAAGGATGAAATGTCAAAGGAGTTAAAACAGCAAAATGAAGAACTCTGTACTTGTCTCAAGTTTTTTATCAAACCAGTTGATGTAGGAAACGATATAAGGATAGTGCCCACTTTCTTGTCTATAGATGAAATGGTAAAACTGGGTGAGGTAAGGGCTAAGTCCCAAGGGATTGAGAATTGGTTGTTTAGAGTATTCAAAAAAGGATGTGAGACTATTGATGCTTCTACTCAAGCGCACAAGAAGCTAGTTAAACTTCATAAGAAATGGAAAGATCTATGTGAGGAATGTGACTACTTTGATGAGTATTACTCTCACATGTTTCCTCAGATTAAGAGCATTAGAGATTTGCTGGCCCAGACTCTGGTAGTAGAGAATATTCTAACTAGGGACAAGTTGTCCAAGGCCATTGAATGGTATCAACAGCTGCATTTGAGGAAAGAAACTTTCAAAAATATAAAGGAAGCATATAAGCCAGTAGATGAGGAGTTTCAGTCTCTTATATATGATACCATTGATTCTTTGAAGGATTTCTAGGAAGAGTCCTATAATGACTATGCCCCTTATGATGTCGAGAAATGTAAAAGCAAATTACACAGGGACATTTTTGAGAGTACTGAGCTAGCCATGGAGGATAGATTAGATAAAGTTAGTGACCTCAGAGATGAATTTAAGGCATTCCACAAGGTTGGGGCAGAAATTGAAAGGATATACAGTAGATTCAGCTAAGAACTGGAGATGTTTGAGTATTGGGTCAATCATTTGAAGAACCCAGACCCCTTGGAGATCAGTCCTATGCTGGAGGCATGGCTAAATTATCGCAACAAGCTGGCTGAAGAAGACAAAATTAATTTGGATGAAGAGTCTTGATATTTTAGAATATTTTGGAATGTAACCTCGTCATTGTTGTAAATTGCTATGTTCGAGATGGCATGTGACTCTATTTTTTCTTTTCTATGCTTTAAAAATGTTCTTTTCCATTAATATATTGAGTTGGCTAGTCAAATTGACTAGATTTCATGTATCTAGAGACTGTTTTTTGTCCTTTTCATAAAAGACAATGTGTAACCCAGGAATTGATATGAGCTATTTTTTATGCATTTATTGATGTAATCTAGACCGTCGGTGTTGAGTTAATCTCCAACGTTCATTTGAAAAACTCGGTATGCTACTTTCCTATATAAAGGGGTACCATTTCTACTATTTGTAAGAGAGAATTTGATACCGAATTGTTGACATTCTACCATTTGAAGTAATGCAAAGCAAGTTTCTACAAATGTTTTGAGAATTTATATCTTGTATCAAGATTCTTTTTGGTTTTCATGGTTCACTTCTTGCTCTCCCAAAAAATTAATTAGTTGTTCTTTTATAATGTTCATGTTTGGCTGAAAGTATTTTGATTAGTCCATACTTTTAGTTGTTTGTTGATGGTAAATAATTGTGTAAAGTTAGTCTGGGATGATCAGTTGTGCCTAGTTCAATTACATCTCATAGGTTAAATTGTGCCATTTATTAGGTGTTTAATGAGTGAATGTAATATGAAAATCTTTAGCTTTCCATTGAAGATAGCATCATTTTCTACAGTGCTATAACACCCATTTTAGTTTGGTAACTCAAAAAACTGGTTAAATTTAAGAGTGTTTGTCTACCTATAGTTATCCATACATTGTGAATGTCACTTAGGATTCCTCTAAAACCCTAAACCTTTTGCATATTCTTTAAAAACCATTGTCAAATTAGGAATTTCAGTAGCATTTTACATTGTTTTATCAGCTGAAATCATAAAGGGTTTATATGTATTCGCTGCCCCAACTTTAAAAGATCTATAGATTACATGTAAGACCCCTTGTAGGCACAGCTAGAACATATCAATTGAGAGATTCCAAGGAAGCTAAGACCTATTTGTATTATCCTTGGAGTAGTCTTACTTAGGGTAGGATACTTTTCAAGAGAGGTGTGAAACTAGCAATCACACCTACGTTGTTGTGTGCTAAAACACCCATCAACAAGAGGTAGTAACCATAACTCAAGCCCAAACCCATCTCAAAGTCAACCACAAGGTCAAAGGTATGACAAATCTCAAATCCAATGTCATTATTGTAAGAAGTATTGGCATTATTCAAATGAGTGTAGGAAGAACCAATATGATTTTAGGAAACCAAATGCAAACTTCACAAAATAAAATCAAAATTAAAGAAATATGTTCATAGCATGCAATATAGGACAATAAAATCAAAATGATGTATGGTTCTTAGATTCAGGTTGTAACAATCACATGACAGGGAACCTATAAATGTTCACAAGATTAGATGAAAGTGTAAAATATGATGTCACACTAGGTAATGACAACAAAGTGTCAGTTTGATGGGGAGCTCATAGCAGAACCACAGACCGATGCCCTACTTTATCACAGTCAACAAACTAACAGATGAGCCACCGATTCAACTCCATCGGCCAAGTCTCTCATCCTTCTACCAATGCCCCAATGGCATTTACCTTTGGTGAGACTCGTTCTATTGATGAACTCTTGTAACCTTTGGCCGAAGCACCAGTATGCCATCGCACAGTTTACTTCCTTCCAAACCCTAGCACATGGAGATGCTAGGTCATCCTACTACGCGAAACGCTCTGTTTGGATCCTCTGCACCACCGAATAGGAAAAACAAAACAAAGAGAAAAACAAATAATCATACAACAAAGCCATTCCACTGATTTTGACAGAAATCTCACCAGTGGAATGCTTCATGATGACATATGGCAACAATGGGAAATGTAAAATGAATGGAAATCTACAGTTACATGATTTACAGTTATAAGAAATGAAAATGAAATGGACAGAACATAATTATTTTATTTCTCCTGAGCATAATACAATCACATTCAATCACACTATTGCTTCAATCTGATTACAATCAATGATCATTTGGTTCCATCCTCTAGGCATTTATCAACTCGTCTTGAGTAGTACTGAAGTGACTTTAAGTGGCTGAGAGATCAATCCAAGCGACTAGGAGACAAATCCAAGTGGCTGGGAGACAACCATCTTAAACAGCCTCCAACTACCCTATTGCCTTATTTTGGCATTATGTGGTTACAATTTGACAAGTGTCCTAAAGTCACTTGGGACTTACAAAATGAACCTAGATACAACTAAAATGAAAATGCATTGGTCAAATAGACCTTATTACAAAAGAAAGCATGATTTTCTAGGTGCTCCTGCACCATACTCCTCGGGTGAAAGGTGTCTCAAGTCCTCTTAGAGACTAACTGTTGCAAATCACCACCCTACTTTTTTATGTCTACTGCTAGCATCCATGTGGCCTCTAAGTCTACAAGTACTTACCAATTGAGTAAGTGTTGAAAATAGGTCTGATTCATTGTCTTCTTGGATGTCCTTCTATCCAAGATACACTCCATCCTTGGTGGTTCCTTAGGTGGTAAATGTTGTACCCACTCTGCTTTGTCTTGGATAGAATCTGCTATCCCTTCTCCTGTATCAGGACTGCGATATAATGCCAGATCAGCAACATTGAATATAGGTGAAATAGAAATATCATCAGGGAGTTCAATTTTGTAAGCATTAGGACCATATTTTTCCAGAATCTGACAAGGTCCAATTTTTCTCATCATCAACTTGCTGTGTTTCCCTGTGGGTAGTCTGTTCTTGTTGAGATGAACCATGACTAGATCGCCTATTTGGTACTGCACATCCCTTCTTCTTTGATCCACCCTAGCCTTGATCTTCTGACTATTCTGGTGTAGAGTATCTCTGACTTGTTGATGGATTTCTTTCATATCCTCTGTAAATGTATCAGCATGTCCACTCCTTTTGTCCAACCCTTAAACATCTCTCAATTCAAAAATTCCTCTAGGATGACTACCATAAACAACTTCAAAAGGACTTAGACCTATACTTCTGTTTGCAGAATCATTATAGGCATACTCTTCTTGTGAGAGTACCACATCCCAACTACTGCCATGTGCTCTTGTCAAACATCTCAGTAGATTGTCTAATGACCTGTTGACAACCTCAGTTTGGCCATCAGTCTAAGGATGATAGGCTAAACTAAAAGAAATATTCGTACCCAATCTTTTCCACAAGGTTCTCCAAAAATGTCCCACAAATTTGCTATCTCTGTCAGATACAATACTCAAAGGTAACCCATGAATCCTGACAATTTCTTTAAAGAACAAACCTGCAATGTAACTAGCATCATTGGTTGTCTTACAAGGAATAAAGTGCACCATTTTGCTGAACCTATCTACCACAACAAACACATTGTCATAGCCTGTCCTTATCTTGGGCAATCCCATCATAAAATCCATACTCAAACTATCCCAAGGTCTGTTTGGTATGGGCAAAGGTTGATACAGTCTTGCATTGGTTGAGACTCCTTTTTTCTTTCTGGCAAATCGTACAACTCGCAACAAACCTTCTAATATCATATTGCATCCTTGTTCAAAATTAAAACCTTCTTACCAAATCTAAGGTCTTATTGAGCTCAAAATGTCCTCCTAAACCACCACTATGTTTTTCCTTCACTATATTATCCCTCATTGAACACTTAGGGATACATAGTTGACTACCTTTAAACAAAAGGCCATCCTGCAATGTATAATCTGAAAATTCACTGTGGAAAGCATTAGCAAACTCACTACCTACCCTGTAAATCTCCTTGAAATCTTGGTCCTCTTCATACAATCCTTTGAGTGACTCAACACCCATACTTTGTAGGTACACTTCTTATACTGTCAACACCCTTCTGCTTAAAGCACCCGCAACGTTATTGGTTATCCCCTTCTTATGTTTGATGATGAAGGTGTAGGCTTGAAGACTTTCCACCCATTTCATGTGTCTATGGCTGAGCTTTTCCTATCCATTCAAAAAACTAAGAGCATGATTGTCAGTATATACAATAAATTCTTTAGGAAGCAAATAGTGCCTCCATTTTTTTAGAGCTTGTACCATAGCATACAACTCTATGTCATAAGAGGAGTATTTCCTCTTGGCTTCATTCAACTTCTCACTAAAGAAGGCTACTAGTCTACCTTCTTGGCTAAACATTGCTCCTATGGCCAATCCACTTGCATCACATTCAATTGTGAAAACATTATTGAAATCGGTAACACTAAAACAGGGAATTTAGCAACTTTTTGTTTCAGACTCTCAAAACTCCTATCTGCTTCTCTCATCCACACAAACTTCACCTTACCTCCACCCTTGATGGTCTCCAACATAGGTGCATAGATGTCACTATAGTTCTTAATGAATTTCCAATAAAATGTGGCCAAACCATGGAAACTTCTGACCTCTCCTACCATCCTAGGTGTAGGCCAATTCAAAATAGCTTCTACCTTGGAAGGATCCATTTTCAAATTACCCTTAGAGATGACAAAATCTAGGTACACCAATTCTTGTTTCATGATGTCACACTTTTCCAAGTTTATCAGTAATTTCTGATCTTGCAACCTCTTCAAGACTATCTCCAAATGTTTCAAGTGTTCTTCCTTGCTCTTACTAAACACCAAGATATCATCAAGGTAGACTACCACAAATTTCCCTATGAATTCCTGCAACACCTCATTCATTGGCCTCATAAATGTGCTAGGGGCGTTGGAAAGACCAAATGACATCACAAGCCACTCATACAACCCTTCATTGGTTTTGAAAGCTGTCTTCCACTCATCACCCTCTCTTATCCTTATTTGATGGTACCCACTCTTCAAATCTATCTTAGAGAAATAGGTAGCACCTCCCAAACAATCCATTAGATCTTCTATTCTAGGAATAGGAAACCTATACCCAATGGTTATCCTATTTATGGTCCTAGAATCAGTACACAATCTCCATTTCCCATCCTTCTTTGGTGCTAAAATGGTAGGTACTGCACATGGGCTAAGACTCTTCCTTATCAACCCTTTGTTTAGGAGTTCTTGAATCTGATTTGCTATCTCTTCATTCTGCTATGGGGTCATTTTATATGCTGCCTTATTAGGAAGTACTGCTCCTGGTATGAGATCTATCTGATAGCTAATGTCTCTGATTGGTGGTAGGGAATCAGGTATATCCTTTACAATCACTCCTTTGTAACTCTCAAGCAAGTCTCTGACCTCCTTAGGTCCTACTTCTCTCACACTTTTCTTCTTTTCCCCCTTAGGCTTCACAATCAAAGAAAAACCTACTCCATCACCTTCCTTTAGTGTATCCATGAATTATTTTTCTCCTACCAGCATTACACTAGACCCTACATGTTGTGGATCCTCTTCTACCAATGACTATATCTTATAAGTTGCACCATCCTTTTGGAATGAGTAAGCATTCTTTTCTCCATCATGATGAGCCTTTCTATCAAACTGCCATGGTCTACCCAACAAAAGATTGCAAGCATCCATTGGAAGGATGTCACACAAAATCTTGTCTCTATACCCCCAATACTAAATTCTACCCATGCTTTCTCATTGATGAGTATGTGCTGCCCCTTGTTCAACTAACTGACCTTATATGGACTGCTATGGGGAATCTTTTCTAACTTTAACTTATTCACTGCTTCTAAAGATATAATGTTATCAATAGAACTAGAGTCAATAATAACTTTACAAACCTTAACTCGGATCTTGTAGTTGATTCTAAACAAAGCCCTTCTTTGAGATGGCTTAGCCTGCACTAGTTCTTTGAGTAGTGTCCTCTTGAGCATCAGACTCTCTCATGTTTCTGATGCTAGATTCACTTCAGGAGATGTCACACTCCTTGCATCTTCTTGAATCAAAGTGGTTCTCTTCTCACTACCATGAGAAGTTGAGGCCTTCTTTGGACACTTGTATGCTAGGTGCCCTATCTGATTGCAGTTATAACATCTCATATTGGAGAATTTGGATCCTCTACCTAATCCACTTGTCCCACCTCTTCCATTAGGCCTTCTTCCTCGGTAGCCTCCTCTGCTACTTGATTCCCCAACTTGTTCTTCTTGGTTAGACTCACCACTAGGCCTCTGGTTAGGACTTCTTCCTCCAAAACTCCCTCTGCCTCTGAAATTCCTTCCACCTCTACCTCTATTGTTCTGCTCACTCTTTCTCTTTATCTTCTCTTCATCCCTTAAGGCCATCTAGAAACACTTGTTCACTATTTCTGGTGCTAAGATGCTTATCTCATCTTGGATGTTTATCCTTAGGCCATTCAAGTACCTGGCCACCTTCTCTGACTCTTCTTCTTGTCTCTTTGATCTGAGACTAGGTTTATGAAACTCTTGTGTGTATGCATTCACATCAAGGTCTCTCTACTTGAGGTTCTGCAATTTCTTATACATCTACACATCATAGTCCATGGGTAAGAATTGTGCCTTGAGTTTGGTCTTCATCCTTCCCCATGAGGTTATCATATTCTTCCCCTCCTTGACTCTCTCTCTCCTTGTACATAATTCCACCATGCAAGAGCAGATCCCTGCAAGCTTGCCTTTGCCAACTTAACCCTCTTATCATTAGGGACTTCTTTGTATTCAAAGTGATTGTTCAATGCCTCAATATAGTCAATCACCTCTTCAGCCTCCATACTTCCACTATACATAGGTAGCCCATCTATGGTGTCCCTATTGACTGACTTTAATGCATTTAAAAATGTCCTCTGGTCTGCTAGTATCTCTTTTGTCTTTTTACTAGTTTCAACAATTTCCGTATCGCCTTCATCACTGTCACTTTCATCTTCCCTATCTTTGCTTTTGGACTGCTTGAACTCCCCCAACTTGGATTCAAGCATCTCCTTGATTAGCTTCTTAATGACGTCCTATGACATACTTTTGGGAGGCATCCTCTCCACCTCTATCTCGTTGTCTCTATCTGACATAAATATTCACAGATAGCACCCAAATGCCAACACTCCTGCAAGTCCTCAACTCAACTTGCCACCCAAATATTTTTGGGCTCTGATACCAATATGATGGGGAGCTCATAGCAGATACCATAGACTGATGCCCTACTTTATCACAGTCAACAAACTAACAGATGAGCCACTGATTCAACTCCATCGACTAAGTCTCTCATCCTTCTGCTAATGCCGCGATGGCATTTGCGTTTGGTGAGACTCATTCTATCGATGAACTCTTGTAACCTTTGGCCGATGCACCAATATGTTGTCACATAGTTTACTTCTTTCCAAACCCTAGCACATGGAGATGCTAGGTCATCCTACTGTGTGAAATGCTCTGTCTAGATCCTCTACACCACCAAATAGGAAAAACAAAACAAAGAGCAAAACAAATAATCATACAACGAAGCCATTCCACTGATTTCGATAGAAATCTCACCAGTGGAATGCTTCACAATGACATACAGAAACAATGGGAAATGCAAAATGAATGGAAATCTATAGTTACACGATTTACAGTTATAAGAAATAGAAATCAAATGGATAGAACATAATTGTTTTATTTCTTCTGAGCACAATACAATCACATTCGATCACACTACTGCTTTGATCTGATTATAGTCAATGATCATTTGGTTCCATCCTCTAGCCATTTATCAACTTGCCCTGAGTAGTACTAAACTGACTCCAAGTGGCTGGGAGATCAATCCAAGCGGCTGGGAGACAACCGTCTTAAACAACCTCCAACTGCCCTCCTACCTTATTTTGGCATTATGCGGCTACAATTTGACAAGTGTCCTAAAGTCACTTGGGACTTACAAAATGAACCTAGATACAACTGAAATGAAAATGCATTGGTCAAATAGACCTTATTACAAAAGAAAGCATGATTTTCTTGGTGCTCCTGCACCACAGTTATGTGTAAAATAAACATCAATATTCTAACTAAATAGGGGGAGAAGAAGTATATTTTAGATGTGTATTTTGTGCCTGGTCTAAAACACAATCTAATGAGCATTGGACAACTTGTTCAAAAGGGTTATAAAGTGTTTTTTAAAAATAGAGAATGCATTATTTTGGATAAATTTCCAAGTAATTAGCTCATTGCCAAAGTGCATATGACAAACAATAAAATGTTTCCCCTAAAGATTAAGCCAGACTTGAATGTGGAATATGCTCAAGCACACCCCACAATGAACCCACAAGAGAATAAAGAAGAAGTTGCAGTAGTCACACACATAATATTTCAAGAAAAAATAAAAGATGAAAATTGGTTATGGCATCTAAGATTTGGGCGTCTCAACTTTGGAGGTCTAAATTTGCTTCATAGAAAAATTATGGTAAAGGGTTTTCCATTAATAGAGAAACTAGAAAGAGTATGTGAAGGTTGTATCTTGGGAAAGCTACATAGAGAGACATTTCCAATTGGCAAGTCAATTAGAGAAAAGACACCTTTTGAGATTGTGAATTAAGATTTGTGTGGACCTATGCAAATACCCTCAATTGGTGGAAGCTAAGTATATTTTTTGACCTTCATTGATGACTATTCAAGGAAAACATGGGTCTATTTTCTAAGGCAAAAGAATGAAGTGTCTAATTACTTCTATCAATTCAAGGCACTTTTTGAGAAGCAAAGTGGGTACTACATCAAAGCATTGAGAACAAATAGAGGTGATGAATACATCTCAAATGAATTTCTAAATTTTTTAAAAGACCATGGGGTTCACAAACCATTTACAACTAGATGCACACCTGAAATAAATAGTGTAGCTGAAAGAAAAAATAGGACAATCATGGAAATGGAAAGAAGCATGTTGAAAGAAAAGTGTTTGACAAATGAATATTGGGCTGAAGTTGTAGCTTCTGAAACATATATTATGAATAGATGTTCAACCAAGAGTGTGAAGAATATGATTCTCTAAGAAGATGGACTGGAAGAAAAAATCATGTTGCTCACATGAGAGGATTTGGATGTGTGGCATATGCACATGTGTTGGATGAGTTGAGAAGGAAATTGGACAAGGGAGAAAAGTGTATATTTGTTGGATATAGTGATGAATCAAAGGAATATAAACTATAAAATCCAATAACCAAAAAAGTAATAATCAGTAGAGATGTATAGTTCATAGAAGATGAATTGTGGGATGGAAGTTTGGAGAAAACAATCAATATTGTAGCCAACTTACCTCAAGAAGATAGAGAAGTTTGTATACCAGCAGGTACTCCATCAAATGTGATTCCTTCCACATCCATTCAAGGTAAACAAATTGGTCAAGAAATGACACCATCATCAAGTCTAAGGATAGCACCACGCATTCAAGCATCCACTCCTTCAAATGTACAACAAACACCATCTACAAGTGGCAATCAAGGTACAGGAGCATCATGTCCACATTCCACAAGTTATAGTGCAAGTGATATGTCAAATCCAACATTGGCAAGCTTAAGAAGACAAAAAATTAGAAGTTTAATAGACATTTATGAGAAAAATAAAGGTGAGAATAATGCTAGTCTGATTTCTATTTTGCATTTTATTCATAAGTAGAAGATCCAATTCATTATGAAGATGCTATTAAGGATGAAAATTGGGTAAATGCAATGGATGAAGACTCATTGATGCATTTGAAGAAAATCAAACATGGGAGTTAGTGAGTCTTCCAAAAGACAAGGATGTCATGGAAGGAAGTGGCTTTACAAAACCAAATTAGATGCAAATGGTGATGTGCAAAAACATAAAGCAAGACTAGTGGCAAAAGGATATTCACAATAGCCTAGCATTGAATACAATGAGACATTTGCTCCAATAGATCGATTAGACACCATGAGAACTATACTTGTAAAAGAAGCTCAAAACAAATGGCTAGTTTACCAAATGGATGTTAAATCATCTTTTTTGAATAGTTATCTTGAGGAAGAAGTTTATGTGGAGCAGACACCTGGATATGAGATTTTGGGTCAAGAAGACAAAGTCTACAAACTGAAAAAGGCACTCTATAGACTCGAGCAAGCCCCAAGACCTTGGTATAGTAGAATTGACTCTTATCTTTTGCAAAATGGCTTCAATAGGTGCGACAGTGAGCCTACATTGTATACCAAGATGAATGAGCAAGTTGAGATCATAATTTTTTTCTTGTATGTTGATGACTTGATATTCATGGGAGATTTGAAAATTGATTTGTTCAAAGGAGCTATGAAAAAGGAGTTTAAAATGACTAATTTAAGCCTCATGGAGTATTTTCTTGGCATTGAGGTAAATTAAAATGATAATGGTATATTTGTTGCAAGTATGAGGTGAGCCAGTGTTGTCATTGATGTCAACATACTCATATTGCATTGAGGATTTGATGAGCTATGTGCTGAGGATATTGAGAAAATTAGCCTCAGTCAGAAACAGTGAAGAACAGTGATGAGAAGAAGACAAATGTATTGTATAGGTTGAGAACCGGAGGATGCGGATTAAAGGGTTTACAGATATGAGTCTTGAGATGCTTCAGCCAAGAATTCAGAGGTCCGCATGAAGATCTGAAGAGGATATGGCTGTCTGTATGGAACCGGTTCAGGCAAGTGTTCAGAGGTGACAAAGGATCACAGAAAGGTCCGGTGAGGTCCGGAATTGTACAATCCTAATCTGCGGATTGGCAAGAGTGTTTGAGATGTCCTTGTGATGTGCCATCTCGAGTTGTGTATGATTTGGAGGTCCGGAAATACCTCTTGCATTATAACAGTAGCAACAGACAGTGTTCTTGGAGTTCCGGATAAGGAGGATAAGAGATTTCAGTAAGAAAATGAAATGCGGATGTACCTGGTCATTCAGGCAAGCTTGTGAAGGTTCTTAGATCATGTCAAGGTTGTTTTGTTGGTCCGCATTGATTTGTGTATGATTTGGAGGTCCGGAAGTATCTCTTGCATTATGACAATGGTGACAGATTGTGTTCTTGAAGTTCCGGATGACGAAGACAAGAGATTCCAGTAGGTAAAGGAAGTGCGGATGTATCCGGTCGTTCAGGAAGGCCTGTGAAGGTTCTTGGATCATGTTGAGGTTATGTTGTTGGTCCGCATTGATAGTAGAACCCGGAATTGAAGATATTCTTCCGGATGAAGTTCTTGCTCTGTTTAGCCGACCGGATGAGATGTTCATCCTACGAATGTTCTTGTGGTGGCCGACCGGATGTGTTATTCATCTTGCGGATGTTCTTATGGTTGTTTGCCGACTTAGATGTTTGTTCCTAAGTTGATGTCTTGTATAAATAACCGTTTGTGAGTTCATTTTAAAGGTGTGATGTGTGGATAAGTATGGCATAGCAAAGAGAAGTGTGAAAGACAGAGCAGAGGTTTTTGGGCTTAATTGGAACTGATCCGGACATGGTAGAGATGTCATTCTCCAGTTCAAGACTGTGATTTTTATCACTTTGTAGACAGTGTGTCTCCTTGTAGGCAGTGGGCCTCTTTGTGAGCAGTGTGCTTGGGCAGTGAGCCCTTATTGGCATGTGCCATTCATTTTTCTTTATTCTTCTAACAGAGAATAATTCTTGGGTTAATCACCCCGTGGTTTTTCCCTTAACCGGGTTTTCCACGTCAAAATCTTGGTGTTCAATGTGTTAATACTTATCTGCTCTTGTGTTTATGTATTATGCTTTCATGGATGATTATTTGATATGCTGCTAACTAACAACAAAGAATCAAGTGTTTGAAATAACAAGAAGTTTTATACAACTAATTCACCCCCCCCCTCTCAGTTGTATGCCCTAGATCCAACAATTGGTATCAGAGCCAAGTTCCTCTGACAGGAGCTTAACCGCTTGAGGAGATCCAGGATGTCGTCATACAAGAAGGATAGTCCGAAGTTTGATGGAACCAACTTCACTCTCTGGAAGGGTCGCATGAAGTGTCACTTGGAATGTATGGGAAAAGCATACTTGGATATGGTTTCAAAACCATATGTACCTCCACAAGGTGGTCCGACAACTCTGAATGAAATCACAGAAGCTGAAAACAATCTGCGGACCAAGGAAGCTCTTCTAAGCGCATTAAATGACTCAGATCTCTCGAATGTTATTGACCTACCAACTGCATATGAGATCCTGACTAAGCTGGAACTTCTGTATGAAGGAGATGAGTTTGTCAAAAGTGCAAGGTTACAAAGCCTGAAAGGGAAATTTGAAAGATTGAAAATGAGAGATGATGAAAACATCACTACCTTCATGCCAAGAGTAAATGAGCTGGTATGTGGAATCAGAAATGCTGGTGGAACTTTAGATGAAAATGAGATTGTCTGCAAAATCCTAAGATCCCTTCCTGCTGCCTACAAAATCAAAGTTGCTGCCATTGATGAATTCAGAGCCCACACAACTGTCACAAGAGAACAACTGGCTGGCAAACTAGCTGCATTTGAAATGACCGAGTTTGGAGATGATCCTCCCAAGACTGAATCCGCTTTCAAGGCCAGTGCCTATGTGAAAGGCAAACAGAGATTTGATCCGGGTGAAAACTCATCAAGGAGAATGTCATGGTATGATCAAGCAAGAAGAGACATGGAAGAAGAAGAAGCAGAAACAGCTCAACTTGAAGCCCTCATTGCAAAGAGACTGCCAAGAGGATCCGGTAAGTATGAAGGAAAACTACCCTTTAAGTGTTTCAACTGCAATAAAATTGGTCATTTTGCCTCAAGATGTCCGGAGAGATCTGCAAGATCTAATACTCACAGACAAAGGTTTCAAAAGAATTGCTATTATGTTCATGAAGAAGATGACAATGAAGGAGTAACAGATGATGAATCAGAACTAGGAAGCAAATCTGGAAATGAGTGGGTGTTTATAGCCATCAAGGAAGAAGATTCAATACTCTCTGAATCTGTCAATCACAAAGTTGTTGAAAAAGCCTTGGCTGCTCAAGTGGAAGAAAAGGATGATTGGGTTATTGACAGTGGATGTTCTCACCATATGACTGGCGACAAGAATAAGTTCTTAGATCTGGAAAGATATGAAGGAGGAATGGTAAAGTTTGGTGACAATTCTGCTGGCAGAATCAGAGGTAGGGGAACTATTTCCTTTAATGGTAAGAGCAAAACAGGAAATGTACTGTATGTTGAAGGATTGAAGCACAATCTTCTCAGTGTTGGTCAGTTAGTGGACAAAGGTTATGATCTCCGGTTCAAGAATGGAAAATGCAGAATCTTTACAAGCTCCGGAACTGAAATTGCATCCGGTACTCAGACAAAAGGTAATATCTTTCATCTAGTTGGTTCAAACAAAAGTTGTTTGTTTGCTCAAATTGATCAGAGTTGGTTATGGCATAGAAGAATGTGTCATGTAAATTTTGATAACATCATCAAGATAAGTAATACTCAGGCTGTAAGAGATCTTCCAAAATTGATGAAACCTACAAATAGTTTGTGCAAAGAATGCCAGCTAGGTAAACAAAGCAGAGTCTCTTTCAAAAGCAAAGATCAGTCTTCTACCGGATTGCTGGAATTAGTACATACTGATCTATGTGGTCCAACAAGAATCAAGAGTCTGCAGGGTGATAGATATTTCATGTTGTTGATTGATGATCATTCCTGGATGATGTGGGTTACCTTTCTAAAAGAAAAGTCAGAAGCTTTTGAGAAGTTCAAAACCTTCAAAGCTATGGTGGAGAATCAAACCGGATTGAGACTAAAGTGTCTAAGGTCTGATAGAGGTGGTGAATTTACATCTGGTGAATTCATTGACTTTTGTGAGAAACAGGGTATAAGGAGACAGTTGTCTGCTCCTAAGACTCCACAGCAGAATGGAGTAGTTGAGAGAAAGAACCGGACCATCCAGGAAGCTGCCAGGACAATGATGTTGGAAGCAAATGTTCCTCAAATGTTTTGGAAGGAAGCTATCAGCACTGCAGTCTACACTCTCAATCGAGTTCAAATCAGAAACAACACCGGTAAGACCCCCTATGAACTCTGGTTTGGCATCACTCCTACTGTGAAATATTTCAGAGTATTTGGTAGCAAGTGTTATATTAAGAGAGATGAAGATCTAGGAAAGTTTGATGCTAGAAGTGATGAAGGAATTTTCTTGGGTTACTCCACTCAAAGCAAAGCATACCGGTGTTACAATAAGAGATTGAGGAAGATGATAGAAAGCACCAATGTGAAAGTTGATGAAGGAATTGAGAAGCCTTCAAGATTTTATGAGATTAATGAAGATGACCAAGAGAGTGTTCAAGGACCTCAATCCTCTCCGGTGAGACAGAGTCAGCCTGATCCGGTAAATCAGGAAGAAGAGATAGGTCTAAATGAGCCTGATCAAGAAGCAGCAGTACAGGATACTCCCAAAATTCCAAGGTATGTAAAACTGAACCACTCTGAAGATCAAATCATAGGTGACAAAAGCAAAGGTGTACAAACTAGAAGGAATGTTGCTCAAAATCAGAATGAATGTTGTCTGATTTCAAAGATTGAACCTAAAACAATAAATGAAGCCTGCAATGATGAAAACTGGACAAAAGCTATGGAAGATGAATTGATGCAAATTGAGAAAAATCATACTTGGGATCTTGTTCCCAGACCTAGTGACAGGAATGTAATTGGAACCAAGTGGGTCTTCCGGAACAAACTAAATGAAGCTGGTGAAGTAATCAGAAACAAAGCTAGATTGGTCTGCAAAGGCTACTCTCAAATAGAAGGAATTGACTTTGAAGAGACTTTTGCTCCGGTGGCAAGAATTGAAGCAGTCAGATTACTTCTTGCATTTGCTGCCTTCAAAGACTTCAAGGTATATCAGATGGATGTCAAGTCTGCCTTCCTAAATGGTGATCTGGAAGAAGAAGTCTACATTGAACAACCGGATGGTTTTCAATTGTCTGACAATGATGATATGGTCTGCAAATTGAAGAAAGCTTTGTATGGATTGAAGCAAGCCCCAAGAGCATGGTATGAAAGGTTGGATAAGCATCTTGTATAGATTGGATTCAACAAAGGTACTGCTGACAGTAACTTATATTTCAAAATTGATCATGAAAATATTTTAATTGTTGAAGTATTTGTGGATGATATCATTTTTGGAGGAAGAGATAGTATGTGCAAAACTTTTGCAAATCAGATGAAAAGTGAGTTTGAAATGTCTATGTTTGGTGAAATGAATTTCTTCTTGGGTCTGCAAATTACTCAAACAAAAGAAGGGATCTTCATTTCTCAGACCAAATATGTCAAAGAATTGTTAAAGAAATTTGGTATGGAAGACTCAAAATCTATGAACACTCCTATGGCAACCGGATGTAAGTTAAGCAAAGATGATGACTCTCCAAAGGAAGATCAGACAAAGTATAGATCAATGATTGGTGGATTGTTGTACCTCACTCAAACTAGACCAGATATAATGCAGGCTGTTGGTCTTGTGGCAAGATTCCAGGCTGATCCTAGAGAATCTCATGTTATGGCAATCAAAAGAATTTTTAGGTACTTGAAAGGAATAGTGGAGTATGGTCTATGGTACCCTAGAGATCCGGACTTCTCTCTTCATGCTTACACAGATGCAGATTGGGCAGGAGATGTGGATGACAGGAAGAGCACTAGTGGTGGAGCATTCTTTTTGGGGAAGAGATTGGTTTCTTGGCTAAGCAAGAAACAAGATGCAATATCTCTGTCTACAACTGAAGCAGAATACATTGCAGCAGCAGGTAGTTGCACTCAAATCTTATGGATGAAGCAGATGCTAAGAGACATCAAAGTTGAATATGAGGAGCCTATCACAATTTTCTGTGATAATTCAAGTGCAATTAATATCTCCAAGAATCCGGTATTGCATTCTAAGACTAAGCACATATCTATCAAATTTCACTTCTTGAGAGAACAAGTAAACAAGGAAGAGGTCAGATTGGAGTATGTTCCCTCCAAGGATCAGATTGCAGATATCTTTACAAAACCTCTTCCCAAGGACTCTTTTGAATATCTTCGGGAGAAGTTAGGGGTCATGGCCCCTCCGGTGATGAACTAAGATGCACTAATGTGCATCAGTCCGGTGGATATCACAGTCATATCTTGTGATCCGGATTGATGATGGGGAGCTGCTACTAAGGGGGAGCAGCTGGTATGAGTCTGATGTATTAGAATTGCAAATATGAGCCCTTTGCCATTGATGTCAAAGGGGGAGAGAAGACATGTGAAAAACAAGTGGTTGATGATCAAAGGGGGAGCAGTAAAGGAAGAGAAGACATGTGAAAAGTTGTTGTTGATAGGGGGAGCTGTGACAGAATGGAGAAGTTCTTGTCTTGATGGTTTTTCACATCATATGTTGCCATCAATGACAAAGGGGGAGATTGTTGCAAGTATGAGGTGAGCCAGTGTTGTCATTGATGTCAACATACTCATATTGCATTGAGGATTTGATGAGCTATGTGCTGAGGATATTGAGAAAATTAGCCTCAGTCAGAAACAGTGAAGAACAGTGATGAGAAGAAGACAAATGTATTGTATAGGTTGAGAACCGGAGGATGCGGATTAAAGGGTTTACAGATATGAGTCTTGAGATGCTTCAGCCAAGAATTCAGAGGTCCGCATGAAGATCTGAAGAGGATATGGCTGTCTGTATGGAACCGGTTCAGGCAAGTGTTCAGAGGTGACAAAGGATCACAGAAAGGTCCGGTGAGGTCCGGAATTGTACAATCCTAATCTGCGGATTGGCAAGAGTGTTTGAGATGTCCTTGTGATGTGCCATCTCGAGTTGTGTATGATTTGGAGGTCCGGAAATACCTCTTGCATTATAACAGTAACAACAGACAGTGTTCTTGGAGTTCCGGATAAGGAGGATAAGAGATTTCAGTAAGAAAATGAAATGCGGACGTACCTGGTCATTCAGGCAAGCTTGTGAAGGTTCTTAGATCATGTCAAGGTTGTTTTGTTGGTCCGCATTGATTTGTGTATGATTTGGAGGTCTGGAAGTATCTCTTGCATTATGACAATGGTGACAGACTGTGTTCTTGAAGTTCCGGATGAGGAAGACAAGAGATTCCAGTAGGTAAAGGAAGTGCGGATGTATCCGGTCGTTCAGGAAGGCCTGTGAAGGTTCTTGGATCATGTTGAGGTTATGTTGTTGGTCCGCATTGATAGTAGAACCCGGAATTGAAGATATTCTTCCGGATGAAGTTCTTGCTCTGTTTACCCGACCGGATGAGATGTTCATCCTACGAATGTTCTTGTGGTGGCCGACCGGATGTGTTATTCATCTTGCGGATGTTCTTATGGTTGTTTGCCGACTTAGATGTTTGTTCCTAAGTTGATGTCTTGTATAAATAACGGTTTGTGAGTTCATTTTAAAGTGTGTGATGTGTGGATAAGTATGGCATAGCAAAGAGAAGTGCGAAAGACAGAGCAGAGGTTTTTGGGCTTAATTGGAACTGATCCGGACATGGTAGAGATGTCATTCTCCAGTTCAAGACTGTGATTTTTATCACTTTGTAGACAGTGTGTCTCCTTGTAGGCAGTGGGCCTCTTTGTGAGCAGTGTGCTCGGGCAGTGAGCCCTTATTGGCATGTGCCATTCATTTTTCTTTATTCTTCTAACAGAGAATAATTCTTGGGTTAATCACCCCGTGGTTTTTCCCTTAACCGGGTTTTCCACGTCAAAATCTTGGTGTTCAATGTGTTAATACTTATCTGCTCTTGTGTTTATGTATTATGCTTTCATGGATGATTATTTGATATGCTGCTAACTAACAACAAAGAATCAAGTGTTTGAAATAACAAGAAGTTTTATACAACTGATTCACCCCCCCCTCTCAGTTGTATGCCCTAGATCCAACAATATTAATCTCCCAAACTAAGTATGTAAATGACATTTTGAAGAGGTTTAACATGGAAAATTGCAAATCAGCTCCAACACCAATTGTCCTAGGATTGAAATTAAGCTAGGATGACAAAGGAGCCAACATTGATCCAACTTTTTATAAAATATTTGTTGGCAGCCTCATGTGTTTAATAGCCACAAGGCCTAACATAATGTATGCCGTTAGTCTCATTTCAAGGTTCATGGAGTCTCTAAAAATTTCTCATTGGCAAGAAGGAAAAAGGATTCTCAAATATGTGAGTGGAACAAGGAACTATGCCATTAAGTATTCAAGGTCAAATGAGTTCAAGATGATAGGTTACATAGATAGTGATTGTGCAGGAAGCATTGATGATAGGAAGAGCACTTCTGATTATGTTTTTCATTTTGGAATAGGTGTAGTTTCATGGGCTTCAAAGAAAAAATCAATTGTCACTCTTTCATCAGCTAAAGAAAAGTATGCAGTAGCCACAAGTGCATCATGTCAATCAGTTTGGATGAGAAAAGTTTTGAAAGATCTAAGGTAAGAACAAGAAGAGGTAACAAGGATCTATTGTGACAACAAATCCACTATAGCATAGTCCAAGAATCCATTTTTTCACAAAATAAGTAAACATATTGACATGAAGTATCACTTCATTAGAGAACTAATTAACAATGGAGAAATCTTTTTGGATTTTTGCAAGTCTTGATCAATGTCCAAACATTTTCACCAAGGCATTAGGGAAATAAAATTTTGTGTTTCAAAGAGATCGATTGGGCATCATAAATGGCAGTAGTTTCAATTAAGGGGGAGTGTTGGAAATATTAATCTCAACTACCTTCTATCATTTCACCATACCCCCTCTAGCATCTCACATGTGCCTTAGTTGAGTCCACATTCTCTGTAGCAAGACAAAATTAAATGAGATTTGATTTCATATCTCCATCTTTGAGATTTCTCATGTTGCCATCAAAATCATAATTAAATGAAATCTAATGCTTTTTGGTTTTTCTTCTTTGAATGAGCATTCGTAGTATGTAAAAGGTGTGAAGTCTTTTTTTTAATGGATGTATGAAGAACAAGAAAAACAAGGGCTGTTGTACAAAAATAGAGAAAAAGGAAGACTATTGTATGCAAAACTGAGAAAGAGAGACTGCTATTCATTGCAAGAAATAGGGGTATTTGTTGTGTACAAAAAAGAGTCGTAGCTCTCACTATTTACAAATATATGTATGAAGAAAAGCAGAGACTATTTTGTATGTTTTGAATATTTAATAGAAAGTATATTATTTTTTGTTGATTGTTCATCTCTTGTCTATGTTTTATTTCTAGATTTTCTTGCTTTGTTTCCCTCTGCCTCGTCCCTTCAAATTAAAGTCTGCTTGAAGATTTATTCTTATAAATGATTTATTTTAATTCCCTGTAAATGATTTATTTTAATTCCTATAAGAAATATGAAGATTTTTAAAAAGAAATCATTTTATTTTTGTAGAATTATGACCACACATGTCCTCCTATAGATTGAACTAAATTTAAACATGCAGTTTATTTTCACATATCATCGTTGTTTGAAGTGGAGAATTTAATGTATTGGATTCATTCCCTTAATTCTCTTATGAGAAAAAATTTGCATAGTCATCTAGACATTTACTATAAATGACTTTTGTAACTAGTCACAAATACATAATCTATTTATTATGACTCTGCCTCCATGGTAGTGCAAGCAATGAAAGTTTCAAATTTTGTAGAGATCATAGGCTATTGAATCTTAAGGCCTACCATCCTCTATTGTGTTGTTTCCTGTTATTTATGTGTTTGATTTTTTTAAAGTGAAAAAGGTGGGAGGCCACCCAGTTTATGTCTTTGATTTTGTATTGAAATTTTGTGTTGAAATTATGTCGTGATTTTGTGTTGAAATTCTATTTTTTTTATTTTAAATCCATTGCCAATGTTATATAAGGTTTGAATCTTAGTCATTTCATAATGTGTTAAAATTAGGTTCAAATTAATTTTGAATGTTAATCGAGATGTTGAAATCAAGTTCATGTTAATTTTGTATATTTTTATTTTGTGGCTATGTTAAAATTGGGTTCATAGATTTATATTGCTCATTTGTTAATGGTTAGTGTAGAGGTTGGAGGTCAGATTGTGATCGACAAATCCAAGCAGCAGGCATACGCATATAATGAATAATATGAGAAAAAAGAATTAATTTGGGACTTGAAGTCAAAGCTATTATTCTGAAGAGTCTGTAATTAGCAATCAATTATCAGAAGCCTCTAATCACCAGATTTAGCCAAACCTCTAAGCTCTCCTCTAATCTAGAAGACTTATCACTAAATTTTGCTACCTTTTCTTGAGCTTGGAACAACTAATCGGGGTGTCGGGACTTGACCTAGGGTTGGAGCTGGTGGGGAAAAGTAAATTCATGCTAAAGAAAAATTGGAGGCTTCTAATAATTGATTGATGATTATAAACTCTTTAGAATAATAACTTTCTCTTCCTTCCAAAATAATGCCATACTTCTTCCATATTATTCATTATATGCCAATGTCTGCTTCTACAATTTGTTGATTAAAATCACACCTTAAAACTCTACATTAACAAACAACAAATGAGTAATATGAATCTATGAACCCAATTCTACCACACCGATGAAATAAAAACATACAAAATTAACATGAACTTGATTTCAACATCTCAATTAACATTTGATGCAATCATAACCAAGGGTTTTATTAAACTACCTAATCACGTAGTAGTACAACAGAACCAAGATAGTTGCAAATAAATACTCATAATGATTTTATTGCATCTAAAATTGATTACAATATTTTTAAAAATAAAATCTACAACATCACAATCACATATTGCTTCTCTTAACAGGCTTCACATCTAGCCATTTCACCATTACAATACCACTCCAAGATAGGGGTTCTATAAATTTATTCCAGAATTTTGTTATACAGAGTTATCTCCATTCTCTCTCCTTTTTCTTCTAGTTTTCTGTTGCTGCTCTTTTTACCTCATGGATAGCTTACTCTACCATTTTCCTCTAGGAGACACCCCCCCCCAACATAGAATGCAATCCCTTCCTTTTATACTTTGATCAATGAAGTCAAACTATTTAGAAATGTTATTGTTATAGAACTAAATTGTTATAGATATTTGAACCAGATTCAAACACGTGTTCATCTTGTATATATCCCTAGTAGTTGGTCATAAAGAAAAAATGCAGAGAATACAGGGAAAAATAGAGAGCTTTAGCTCTATAGAGTTTGCATAGAAATAAAACAAAGTCTCAATAAAACAAAGTAATTCCTCTTCACTGCTACTACTTTCACATAAAGAAAAAATATCAACAAGATATACATATATACTTCTTTTAAAATAGAGCTACAACTCATACATTTGAAAAAGAAAAGTAGAACATTATTAAGCTACTGCACTTCTCTCTACATACATGAAAACGAAGTATATTATCTTCAAAATAGTGTTTCTCCTCTCTTACACCCAGAAAGAATAGAGCATATATCAAAAATGTAAAACTAAAACTTCTACATATTACAACAGGGGCATCAGTAGTCAACAAGAATATTAAAGCAGATATTAAGAAGTATGCACACGATCTTCCCTCTTCATACACTAGACAAGGGAGGCTATACCTCACACAATACATCCTACAAAAATATTAATGAAAATAAGATAGAGAATAGAGAGGGAAGATCAAAGATGGGAGAGGTCATCTTTTTGTTTGCAAAAGTCTTCAACATTCAAGAGGAAATAATGTTTTGTCTACTGCATTCATTATAAGTAGTTGGGATTACATTCCAATGCTCCCCCTTAATCACAACTACCACCATCTAGGACTCCCAAATGATCTCTTAGATACTCAAAGCTTTCTTTTCCTAATGGCTTGGTGAAGATCTCTGCATGCTGATCTTCAAACCTGCAAAATTCCAAAAAGATTTCTCCATTGTTGATTAGTTCTTTAATGAAGTGATATCTTGTTTCTATATGTTTGCTTCTCTTATGAAAAAATAGATTCTTTGACAATGTTATAGTTGATTTGTTGTCACAATAGATCTTTGTTGCTTCTTCTTTTTCTTTTATGAGTTCTTTCAACTTTCTTCTCATCCAAACTACTTGACATGATGCACCTGTGGCTACTACATACTCTGCTTCACCTTATGAAAAAGTGACAATTGGTTGTTTCTTTGAAGCCCACGCTACTACACCTATTCTAAAATGAAAATTATAACTAGATGTGCTCTTCATCTCATCAATGCTCCTGTAAAATCACTGTCAGGGTGTCCTATGAGCTTGAAATCATTTGATGTTAGGTACTGAATACCATAGTTCCTTCTTCCATTCACATACCTAAGAATTCTCTTCCCTTCTTTCTAATGAGAGTCCCTTGGAGACTCCATGAACCTTGAAATAAGAATAACTACATATATTATGTTAGGCCTTGTGGTTGTTAAATACATGAGGCTTCCAACAAGTCATTTATACAAAGTTAGATAAATGTTGGCTCCTTTATCATCCTTGCTTAATTTCAACCTTGTCACAATTGGTGTTGGAGTTGATTTACAATTTGCCATGTTAAACCTTCTCAAAATGTCATTTGCATATTTGGTTTGCGAGATTAATATACTATTATCACTTTAGTTTACCTCAATGCCAAGAAAATATTTCATGAGACCTAAATCAGCCATTTCAAACTCCTTTACCATAGCTCTTTTGAACAAGTCAATTGCCAAATCTCCCATGAATATCAAATCATAAACATATAAGAAAACAATTATGATCAAGCCTTGCTTATTCATCATGGTATATAATGTAGGCTCATTGTTACACCTATTGAAGCCATTTTTTGAAATCTTAGAGTCAACTCTTCTATACCAAGCTCTTGGGGCTTGCCTGAGTCAATAGAGTGCCTTTTTCAGTTTGTAGACTTTGTCTTCTTGACTCAAAATCTCATACCCAGGTGAATGCTCCACATAAACTTCTTCTTGAAGATAACCATTCAAAAAAGATGATTTCACATCCATTTGGTAAACTGACCATTTTTTTGAGCTGCTATTGCAAGTATAGTTCTCACCATGTCTAATCAAGATACTAGAGCAAACTTCTCATTGTAATCAACCTTGGGCTATTGTGAATATTATTTTTCCACTACTCTTGCTTTATGTTTTTGAACATCACCATTTACATCTAATTTGGTTTTGTAAACCCACTTCACTCCTATGACATCTTTGTCTTTTGGAAGACGCAATAACTCCCATGTTTGATTATTTTCAATTGCATCAATTTCTTCATCCATTGCATTTACCCATTTTTCATGTTTGATTGCATCTTCCTAATGAATTGGATCTTCTACTTGTGAATAAAATGCAAAAAGAGAAATCAGGCAAGCATTATTCTCACCTTCTTTTTGCTAATAATTGTCTCTTAAAATCCTAAATTTTTTTCTTCTTTTAAACTTGCCAATGTTGGATTTGACATATCACTTGCACTAGAACTTGTGGAAAGTAGACTTGATGATCCTACACCTTGATTGCCACTTGTAGATGGTGTTTCTTGTACATTTGAATGAGTGGATTCTAGAATGTGTGGTGTTTTCCTTACACTTGATGATGGTATCAATTTTTGACCACTTTGGTGAGCTTTAATAGGCATGGAAGGAGTCACATTTGATGGAGTACCTGCTGGTATAAAAGCTTCTCTATCCTCTTGTGGTAAGTTGGCTGCTATATTCACTATTTTCTCCAAACTTCCATCCCATGCTTGATATTATATAAATTGCACTTGTCTGATGATTATAAATTTTTTGGTTATTGGATTGTATAGTTTGTATGCCTTGGATTCATCACTATAATCAACAAATATACACTTTTCTCCTTTGTTATCTAATTTTCTTCTCAACTCATCTGACATATGTGCATATGCCACACATCCAAATACTCTCATGTGAGTGTCATTATGTTTTCTTCTCGTCCATGTGTCTCCAGGAATCATATTCATTACACAATTAGTTGGACACCTATTCATAATATATGTTTCACAAGCTACAGCTTTAGCCCAATATTCATTTGTCAAATGCTTTTCTTTTAACATGCTTCTTGCCATTTCCATGATTGTTATATTTTTCCTTTCAACTACCCCATTTTGTTCAGGTGTGTATCTAGTTGTGAGTTTCTTGTGAATCCCATGGTCTTTGAAAAAATTTAGAAATTCATTTGAGATGTATTCACCGCATCTATCTGTTCTCAATGCTTTGATGTAGTACTCACTGGTTTGCTTCTCAACAAGTACCTTGAATTGATGGAAGTAATCAAACACTTCATTCTTTTTCCTTAGAAAGTAGACCCATGTTTTCCATGAATAGTTGTCAATGAAGGTCAAAAAGTAGTAGCTTCCACCAATTGAGGGTGTTTGCATAGGTCCACAAAAATATGAATGCACAATCTCCAAAGGTGTATTTGCTCTAATTGACTTGCTGGTTGGAAATGTCTCTCTATGTTGCTTTCCCAAGATGCATCATTCACATACTCTTTTTGGTTTCTCTATTAATGGAAAACCCCTTACCATACTCTTACTATGAAGCAGATTTAGACCTCCAAAGTTGAGATGCCCAAATCTTATATGCCATAACCAATTTTCATCTTTTATTTATGCTTGAAAGATGGTTTGTGTAACTGCTCCAACTTCTTCTTTATCCTCTTGTGGGTTCATTGTGGGTTGTGCTTAAGCATATTCCACATTCAAATCTAGCTTAATCTTTAGGGGAAATATTCCATTTCTTGTAATTTGGACTTTTACAATAAGCTAGTTACTTGGAAATTTATCCAAAATAATGCATTCTCTATTTTTGAAAAAGACTTTATAACCCTTTTAAACAAGCTACCCAATACTCGTTAGATTGTGTTTTAGACCAGGCACAAAATACACATATGAAATATACTTCTTCTCCCCCTGTTTAGTTAGAATGTTGATGTTTCCATTACCCGTGACTGACACTTTTTTGTCATTCCACAATGTGACATCTGATTTTACACTCTCATCAAAGATTTGAAAACATTTCTAGGTTCCCGATCATGTGATTGCTACAACATGAGTCTAAGAACCATACACTCTTTTTATTCTCTTGTGCTACATTGCATGTTATGAACATATTACTCTTATTTTGATTTTCTTTTGTCAATTTTGTATTTGCTTTCATAAAATCATATTGCTTCTTTCTATAATCATTTGAATAATGCCCATAGTTCTTACAATAATGACATCGGATTTGAGATTTGTCCTACCTTTGACCTTGTGGCTGATTTTGAGATGGGTTTGGACTTGAGTTTTTGCTGCTACCTCTTCCACTTGAGCTTGATGGGCTGCTTCTTCTATCTCTTTAAAAATTCCTTCCTCTACCTTTGAAATTAGATCTGATTGAAACTTGTGACTTGAATACATGCTCCAATGAGGTGTTTGCTGACCTATTTAGCCTATGTTCATGTGATATGAGAGATGCATGGAGCTCATTAGCTAAAACCTATGAGAGGTTCTTTATTTCCCCTATGGCTACAACAATTGACTTAAATTTTGTGGACAAACTCCCTAGAATATTTTTAACCACTCTCCTATCATCAAGAGTCTCACCATGTGATCTAATTTGATTTCCCAGTCCAATAATTTGAGTGAAGAATGACTCTATTGATTCATTTTACTTAATGCAAATTGTTTCAAAATCCCTTCTCAACATTTGCAACTTAGTTGTCTTAACCTTTGCCAAACCTTGATATGTTGTTTGAAGAGTATCGCATGCCTGTTTAGACTTTGTTGTTGCTACAATCCTTGGAAAAATTACTCTCATGCATTCATTGGAAGATGTAAAAGAGAGATTTGGAGTCCTTTCTATTATCCCTCAACAAATCTTTCTCTACTTGTGTCAAAGCATTGTAAGCTACTATATCAGCTGGTTCTACAAATCCATTCTCAACAAGCTCCCAAATATCTCGAGAACAAAACAGTCCTCTCATGGTGATTGTCCAGTAGTCATAATACTTGCCGTTAAATTGTGGAATTTGAGGGTTTATTAATCTTGTGCTTGCTGCCATTGTTGATAGTGATAACCTACTCTAAAATCCTTGCTTCTTGATAAACCTTTACTTGATAAGTTCTTGAAGAACCTTGGTTGAAATGTGATTGCTAGAGAACCTTCACCTCATGACCATGGATCTGATACCAGGTGAAGAAAAAAGGTAGAGGATAAAGGGGCATCAGTAAAATTAAAACTTCTACATATTACAATAGGGGCATCAGTAGTCACTAAGAATATTAAAGAAGATATTAAGAGGTATGCACATGGTCTTCCTTTTTGATACACTAGACAAGGGAGGCCATACCTCACACCATACATTCTATAGAAATATTAATGAATAAAGGATAGAGAATAAAGAGGGCAGATTGAAGATGAGAGAGGTCAGTTTTTGTTTGCAAAAGTCTTCAACATTCAAGAGGAAATAGTATTTAGTCTACTGCATTCATCATAAGTAGTTGGGATTACATTCTAATAGGTCAACCATCTACAATTGTGAGGAGGAAAAGAATATTCTTAAATAGAGTGTCAGGTTATAAAGGACATCAAGAACTATTTGAATGAGATCTCAAAGCTGGAGGAGAATTTCATAACTTTAGCACCTAGTAGGAACATTATTAGAGTTTTCTAGTGTTCCTAGAACTATCCAATCTTCTGATTTCCTTTTATTCTCTTTATTATCCCATATCATCTTATAACTTGTTCTTAGGATGCTTGACTTCATTGAAAGATTTCAGAGATTTCCAAGTGACTTGGAACTATGCGATCTCTTTGAACTATGTTATGTCAGGAATTTGGAGGTCAATTTGAACTATTGGGAATTTTTCAATGTTTTGGGAATTGTCCAATTTGCTGATTTCTTTTGCAAAGAATGTGAAGTGTTGAATTTTTTCAGGAATTTCTACATCACTCAGAAGTACCAAATAAGTGTTAAAGTTTGTCAGGTATTTACACATCACTTGGAACTACCAAATCACTTGTAAAGAATCACTTCCATTAGTATTTTAGAACTTAAACACTGACGGGGAACTTTTTAGGAATTAAGAGGGCACTTGGAACTTGTCATAGTTTTACTAAGAACCAAGAATATTTCAATTTTTTCACATCTTCTTGGAACATAGTGAATGTGTGATGCCTTATATTTTAAACATTTTGAGTGTTCCTGGTACAATGGAAATCTCTAACTTTGTCTCAAGATAGGCCAAAAACATTGAAAATTTAAAGAACACTTTAGACTTAGAAATTTTTTACAAATCTTGGATAACTGAAGACTAGGAAACTATGTCCTTGATTGATTTGAATTAGGAAATAACTCCAAAAGTGACTACCAAAAACAAAAAAATAGGAATCAAATCGCAACAAAACTAAGTTGAACCTACAAATATTTTTGGTCGATACATGATTGTCTATGAACCTGGATGCTCTTGCATCAAACACACTTGGTAAAAAGTTTTTATGTGTTGTCATTGATATCAACTCAATATGTGTCAACCTAAGGTCAGAGATAATAAAGTGGATGGATAATGGAATATTTGAGAGAGATGGTTTGACTCAGGTCAGCATGGTTAAGGTAGGTTAATTGGGAAGACCTAACAGATGAAGGAAAAATGTCTAAGTATGAGAAAGAATGATAACCATCCTAAGCTCTAAGTATGATGTGGAGGTAAGTACATATGTTCTAACATATTTCTAGCATGCCTACATTAATATCCTACCATTTTGGTGTACCGTACATAGAAAAAAGTTATAGAAGTTTGGCTAAGGCTTTCACAGTGTATATCCTAAGGTAGAATTATAGTATTTTGGTCTGCATTCCTCCGTAGAGAAAGATTTAGTATTGCAATTTAGAAGATAATTTAGTTGACATATAAACATACTATATCTAATCTTTCATCTCATTACACCTTCAGTAGAGAAAATTATAAGTGGTAGAATTCTAGACTGTTATTTGACAGAGTAATGCAATGATGGAGACCTGTTGGAATGCTTTGCATTCCTCTGGAAGTGAATTTGTGCCCATATGGTATTGGTAATATGTTCAAAGATGTGTAATGCATGCTTCCTTATAGTATCAAATGTTCTTATGGTCCGCAAGGTTAGCTTTCAAGTGACAAAATTAATACAGACAATTCCAAATGTAGAGTATTCTATAGAACACACCTTTGACTACTTGCAGAAGATGGAGAAGGTATATATCAAATATATGAGTGTTTGTGGAGAGTCTACATGCTTCATAATAAATCAAGTTTAAACTACATGCAAGTTTCTCTTATTTCCTATAGCGCACAAGGTGTTCAATTCACCTTGAGTTATGTGTATACATGAATGTTGATCATAGTGCAATTGAGTCATATGTCTCCGCATTCCTCTAAAAATGATAGATATGGTAGTGAAGATCTAAGAGTATGTTCATAATGTTGTACAAGTTCATTTATGAATATTTATTTGACTCAGTGGTCTGCAATGTAATATCCTAAGTTTTGATGTGTCACAGTCAGTCCAGATTGCCATGTTTTCATCAGTTCAACATGTTTCTTGTTTTGCAGTTGCATATATTGTTTAGATACTTCAGGAGAATAGTGTATGGATAGTGTTGAGAGGATACATGGTTTAAATATTAGTATGCATAATGTTTTTGGCTTCTCCCTGATAATGTGAAGATGGTCAATTAGAAGTGGTACTATTATTTGGACCGATAGTTCAATTTCCTTCATATGAGGTGGATCCTGATTAATTATTTTGGCATAGAAGGATGTGTTGTGATGCATTTTGGGTCCTATTGTGATGTGTTGTGATTCAAAACCTATTCACTCTCCATATTGTATATGTTTAATGTTGACCTGTGGAGAATCACACGTTTCATCTAAAGGTCTTTTTAATGCCAACCTAATTAATGTTTTTGAGATGTTGTGGAGGATATATTTAGAAGAAAAAAATCATGTGTAGAATAGATGAGTGGATGTGAATGTGATCAAATAGAATGAGCAATATGAAGTGTGCAAAGTCGATATGACAGAGTAATTGTGTAGAAAAGAGGATTGCAACATCAGCATAAGTCAGATGTTTCTTCCATAGTAGTTCATAGTTATGATATCATTGGAATTATTTGTGGCACTGAGCTTTCTTCAAGGAGTAGTAGCTTCCTTGGATTGTATCTGTAAAAAAAGTCTACAAAGAGTTGTCACTTCCTAGGATTGTAGCCCTAAAACAATGTTGTAAACATTTATAGCAATGAGCATTATATTGTGAGCTAACACTCACCACAGTTTTTCCTAATTTGGGTTTTCCATGTAAAAATCCTACTGTCATTGTGTTCATAAATGTTTTCCATGTTTTATTTTTTGTTCTCTAAGTAAATAAATCTTATTTGCAAATAAAGTAGTTAAGTTTTAGTAGATGTTGATTCACCCCTCCTCTCACCATTTCATTGTGTTCAACAATTGGTATTAGAGCTAAGTGCCTTTGAGAAGCCTAATAGATAAGGTAGATCCTGTTGGCAAGAGACACTGTGTGGCTTCATAAGTGTTTTCATTGATGGCAACAAAGTCTATCCCACACATCCACAGTACATAGTATGCGTATACCAAAAGTCAGATTGAAGACTATTTTGGTCCAGTGAACAAGAACAAAGTATGTAACAAGGTCTGACAATTAGGTCTAGATCTCTTAGATGGTGTAACTCAGTAAGTTACAGACTTGGACAAGTCAAGAGGGGTATCATGACTATTGTATTCTAGATATTTAGCCTCCGATGATAAAGTATGGAAAAAATATGAGCATCTGAGTGTTGGGTTCCAATCAGATAGAGCAGATAGAAGAAGAACTGACTAGTAGAGTATCAGACTTGAATCCAGATGTGTAAAAGGTCTTGATCAAGCAATTTGTGAGATTATGCACTGTTGGTTGACATGATTAATGACTTCTATGCCTATGTTTTTGATACACATCACAAATCAAGCATGGATTCAACCAATAGATCAGTAACTTGCAAATATCTTGAGTGTTCTTATTGCCGACTAGAAAGTTGATGAGAATCCTTGATGCAGATATATATACCAGATGGACTCTAGCATGTAAGGGTGTGTAGAAAAAGTAAGAAGTAATAAGGTGTGAAGTAAAGCAGGGATAACTATGGGAACAACAATTCAAGTTTGGTATGTGACTGAACAACAACATTGAACAAAGGAAGAATGAAGTGCATTAGATCAGTATATTGTGCCTAACTGAAACTGAACTCTTGCATTTGTAGATGCTTGTCATTAGTTCAAACACTTGATTATCTTCTATAAGTTCTGTAGGCAGTGGGCCTCTTGTGAGAAGTGTGCTCAAGCAGTGAGCCCTAATTAGCAAGTGCCATTTTGTAATCCTTTATTCTTTTAATAGAGAATACAATCTTGGGTTAGTCACCCCATGGTTTTTCCCTTAACCAAGTTTTCCATGTTAAAATCTTGGTGTCATATGTGTTAATATGTTTCTGCTCTTAAATTATTGCATTATACTTCCATGATTGAATTATTATTATGTTGTTAAAATACAAGAAGGATTTAATTGTTTAAATAAAAGAAAGTTTTGTGATAACTGATTCACCCCCCTCTCAGTTATTTGCCTTGTTTCCAACAATTGTTATCAGAGAAAGGTTCCTCTGAACAAAGCCTAACAGCTTGAGCAAGATTTGGGAGTCTCAATGGATGCATATGGTATAAAGGAACAACTTCAGTCTGCCCTAGATGATCTTGAACAATCCCACTCTGAAGTCAATAATTTGAGAGAAAGACTCAAACAAGCTGATGAATTCATAAATGAGCTAAAAGAAAAACTTAGTATTTCTGTGAAAAAGAGAAAGGAACTACTTCAAAAATTAGCCAATCAGAGTGAAGCCAATGATACTAATGAAGATCTGAATGAGAAAAATAAGTTATGTGACAAGTTGTCAAAAGAAGTCATTATGGTAAGGCATGAAATGGAATCAGGGGTTATGAGATTTGCCCAAGAAACTGTCGAAAATTCTTATTCTTTGAAACAACGTGATAAAACACATTGCTTCAAAGAGGGGCAAAATGTATACACCAAAAATTGGCATGAATCTACTTAAATAAATATTTTAAATAGTTATTTCATCCTTAGTATTCTTCTATCATTAAATAAATAAATTCATTTATTTAGTTGATTCACTTCCTCTCATTTAATTAAATAAGCACATTTATTTAATTAATTAAAATCAAATTCACCAACTTCATTCTTCTAAAATAATTAAATAATTTTAATTATTTAATTAAAATCTTTTCTCCTCCTAATTTAAATAAAATGCAAATTTTATTTAAATAAAATAAAAATCCTCACAAAATAAAATATATTTATATATTTTATTTATTATTCTCACTTATCTGCAAAAATAAATAAGTAAATCCCTTTTATTTATTTATGCTTTCTATCTCTCCAAAAAATCATTCTTATCTTCCTAAAATAAACTTTCCTCTTGTCACAAAAGCAAAACTCTGAGTTACAAAAGCAAAAGTTGTTTTAAAACAATTTTAAAGCAAATCCTCTCCTAAATTAGAAAAATAAATTCTAATTTAAAAGGAAAATCAAATCCTATCCTCATCAAGAGAGGAGTTAACTCAACATAACTACTTTTGGAATGACATGTGTCCTTCTTCTATTGGATGCAATTCCTCAACAAGCCTCCACCATTGATCTCTTCTTTTCTTCTCAACCATTGATCTTCCTTCACCTTCTTGTATAAATATAACCTTCTTCTCATCATTTCAAATCTGGAGTTTGTGCAAACTTATGCTGCAGGAATCTAAGCATGCCTTTAGCACCCCTATTTCATTTTAGCACTTCATAGCATCCTCCATTTCTGTATTTGAAACTCATCTTCAAATACCAAAGTATCCTAGCCATTCTTCATTTGTCATCTTCAAACAAGCAAGAAAGCAACAGCTTCTGAGGGCTTCACAATCAAGATCAAACGAAGATAGGCAAACTACAAAAGATGCAAGGTAAAGGTGAAGGTATCATTTGATTCTTGTTTAATCTTTCCTTTATTTTCATATTTCTGTAGATGTTTGGGTTTTTGTTATCTTATTGATTAATCCAATTTTCCCCCACACATTTTGTAGCGCAAACTGCAGTCTATTTGATGGTTCATTTCCCAACTAGAAGACAAGTGCCACCCATTCTCTCATCTACTACACAAAAATGTACCCTTCAAATGGAACGAGTCATGTGAATAGGCATTTCAACAACTAAAAGAATATCTCATGAAACCACTGGTATTGATGCCACCAATTCAAGGTAAGCCTCTATTACTGTACATCTTAGCTACACCAACAGCTCTAGGAGCTTTACTTACACAATAGAACTACGATGGAAAAGAACAGGCTATCTACTACATCAATCGAACACTCATCAGATACGAACTACAATATACACCTATCAAAAGAGCATGTTTAGCTGTCACCTTCACCTCACAAAAATGGAGACATTACATGCTATCACACTCTGTTAAATTGGTGGCAAAGATTGATCTGCTGAAATACTTACTTAACAAGGCTGCCTTAACAGGTAGATTATCAAAATGGGTCATGCTCCTCAGCAAGTTTGATATCGAATATGTGGATAGAAAAGCAATAAAAGGATAAGTGCTTGCAGATCAACTAGCAGATGCACCTTTAATGGATAACAACCCCCTAAGCTTCGAATTTCCAGATGAATCTATCTTCGATGTCAACATACCAAACTGGAAAATGTATTTCGATGGCTCATACACACAGCACGGATCGGGGGCAGGTATCTTATTGATAACACCTAATGGTGACACTATACCAAAGTCATACAGGTTAATGTTCCCTTGCACTAACAATGTAGTGAAATATGAAGCTTTGGTATCGGTATCAAACTGGTAGTTGAGTGAAACATCAAGGAACTCCAAGTCTATGGTGACTCACAACTAGTTATCAATCAAGTGAATGACGACTACCAAACGAAGGATGAGAAACTGATTCCTTACAAAAGAATGGTAGATGACTTCAAAGAGTATTTCATCAAGATATCTTTCGAACAGATACCAAGGATCGAGAATAAAGCTGCAGATGCCATGGCCACAATCGCATCTCTCCTTGACATCCCAGGCAATCAAACATGGTATGAGTTCTTAGTAGAGCTAGTCTCATGTCCTGCTTATGACACCCCAGATTCCCACATCATATGCCACATCGTAGAAACCAATTCCCCACTCTATGGCAAAATATTTGCCTATCTAAAAGAGAATACCCTCCCACCTGACCTCTCCAACAACAAGAAAAGAACCTTCATCCGATAGGCATCCCGGTATGCCATTGTCACAAACATCCTATATCGTCAAGGTCTCGATGGTACCCTCCTTAATTGTCTAGATAGAGAGGAATATCAAATTGCTCTAAGCAAAATTCACGATGGTATATGTAGAACTCACTCTAGTGGTCCTACTCTAGCCAAGAAACTCATACGCATGGGATACTACTGGCCAACAATGGAACAAGACTCCTATCATTTTGTGAAAAAGTGCAATAAATGCCAAATCCATGGGAACCTGATACATGCACCAGTGCAGGAATTATAGCCGTTAACAACTTCTTGGCCTTTCTATCAGTGGGGACTTGACTTAGTGGGCAAGATCCACCCTCCTTCCTCAAGCGGCCATAAATTCATTATCACTGCCACAGAGTACTTCACAAAGTGGATTGAAGCTATGCCCCTAGCCAACATCACAGGCAAGCAGATTGCCTCTTTCATCCTGAACTATATCATTTGTCGTTATAGTGTCCCTTCGTCCATCATCACTGATAATGGACGACCCTTCAAAAACCAAGATGTCAGGGAACTATGCGATAAATTCCATATCCAGCACCGCTTTTCAACCCCATACTACCCTCAAGGTAATGGTCAAGCTGAGGCATCAAATAAAACAATCCTAAAAATCTTAAAGAAAACTGTCAATGATACTGGCCGCGACTGGCATGTCCAACTGAATCCCATACTATGGGCCTACTGCACAAGCATCCCCACACCTACAGTTGCAACACCATACTCCCTAGTTTATGGATCTAAAGCAATCTTGCCCATTGAAGTCAAGATCCCATCTCTGAGAGTTTCACTAAAAGGTCTCATAACTGATGAAGAATATAGAGTAACCAGACTCCAAGAACTAGAGCTGCTCAAAGAGAGAAGGCAATAGGCCTTTAACCATTTGAAAGCATATCAGCAATGCATGTCCAAAAGTTACAATCACAAGGTAAAGCCCCGGGTCTTCCAGGTTGGTGATCTAGTCCTAAGAGAAAATCTAAGAAATCAACAAGATCATGAAAAGAAAGGAAAATTTGAACCAAACTGTTTAGGTCCCTATGTCGTCATTCTAGCTTATGGATCGGGGGCATATGAACTGGCCACATCTAAAGGTGAACTATTCGATGATCCTATCAACAACATGCACCTTCGCAAGTTCTACACCTGAAAACCCTAATGTAAGGGAGTCCTAAAAAATACAAAAAAATTGAAAAAGTGATCAAAAACAAAAAAATCAAAAAATTGGAAAAATAACAAACAAATCGTCCTATGGTGAAAACCTGGAAAACAGGTGCCTAGGATAGGTACCATGGTAAAAACCTGGCAAACAGGCATCATACGTACTCTTGGCTTCCGTGCAAATAAAAGCAAGTAGTGAAAACCTGGTAAACATGCGCTATTCTGTGACAAACCACTTCCTCTGTCTGTTCTGACTTCATGTCTCTTGTGTCTTCCATATCATTCATCTTGAACCAGTCCTTTTGAACCACTGTCAAACTATGTCACCTCTAAGTTATCACGTAGGCAAGGCCATTCTCAGTGCGCCCCCGAGGCTCCTCTGTCCCGTCCACTCCCTGTCTCGTCCTTCTATCTGTCTGGGTCCATACCATTTCTGTGTCTCCACCATCACCTAGGTCTTAGGTCCATCAAGGTTCACCCCGAACTACGTTGCCTCTGTGTCATCACATAGGCAAGGCCATTTAGTAATGAGCCCTCGAGGCACTAGGTCAGTCCCTGAGGGTCCATCTCTCCATGTCTGCTGTCCTATCACCCTTAATAAGTCAATCCTTGTCTAAACTGGGGGCAACTCCTTGACCTTGTTGTGGATTTGGATTCTTGAATGCCACGGTTCTAAAGAGGATACCAATAAAGGATTGCGATACCTTCATAAGACAGACATAGCAAAGCAAACTACCCGACAAAAAAAATCTTGACTCGAAACATCAACCTATCCAAAATAAAGCAGAGTACTATGTCAAAACACTTCAAACAATTCTATATCAAATATGGCAAAAGACACATCTAATGTAAGAATGTTTTGTCAACAGGTTAACTTACAAGGTCTTGAATTTTTGTCATTATGTCTTCCTATGCTACTCGAGGATGCCAAAAGATAGAGATGCTATGATGGGGGCATAATTTTTCTCTATCTGCTGCTTGTGGATTAAACTTTAGTAATGTGACGACTTCTGTCTAATGACGTGATCAGCAAAAGATCATCGAGGACTCCGAAGCCCAAACATGAAAAGGGGCAATCCTTGTCTGTTGAAATGCAAGAAGTACTCAGGTCATCTAGATTCAAGTTTGACTAGATGCTTGTATCAACTTGCTATATCAAAATCCATGAAAGGATTACTCAGGTAATCTTGGTCTAATTATACCTAGATGCTTGTATTCCCTTACAACATTCCAAAAAGTGAAAAATACCAAAAAGTGCCCAATGATGAAAGCAAACACCTTGCAAAGATGTCACGTTTCTACATCTGTATCCATCTCATATCTAGCAAAATCCATATCATCCATACAATAATGCAAATCTTGCAGTATGTCAAACAAAAGTTAGTATTTCTCCATGTCTTGTCTTCCACTCGTCTACATCATCACTGTGTCGATTGAGTACATTTGGACATATCAAAAACATAGCATATAAGTTGCATATCGCATTTACATTAGATAGTCATTTCACATGATTACATCACTCCACATACATAATAAGTACATTAAATGATTTCCATACATGTTTAGGTCATCCACCGTACATTTTGCATCCATACATCATATCAAAAGAAAATCAAACATATAGGTCACACACATATAGAACTGCATAAATCATATCCACATTAGCATTTGCATAAATCAAAATTATTCTAAAACATCCATCTAGCATACGTAACATACACCACACATCATAAAATCAAATTGCATCCATAGCATATACGATGTAAGAACACATACATATAGACCATCAAATAGGTGCATCATCATATAAATCATCAAAAACACATGTTCAAATATACAATATATCACAAATCTCTGTCCAATCTCAGAGTCATGAACATCTACAAAATATATTAAATGGTGATACATGTCCCAGAATAACAAGTACCTTGGCTATCTCAGCCATCGGTCAAAAAAAATGTGTGCTACAATAAAAAAAAATTGGTACAAGTGATCGGCTCTGTCTAACCCTACGGCGGGGGCATGCTGCTCCCTACACTGGTTGCTCCTCTATCTCCTCCTGACGGCTGTGGACCCCTCACTGAGGCTACAGATTGAGATCCCCCTGCTCTCTGACCTACCTCTGACTAGCTCCTGAAGCTCGTAGCTCTTTGGCTCACTGACATAGCTCCGTGGTACAATACCCTGTAATACTGAGCCTGCACCTAGGCTCTAGTCAACTCACTCTACACCTGAGCCACCTGTGCCTATGCCTGCTGTACTTGTGCCACTAAAAAATTAGAGGTCCCATCTGTGCCCAGAGCCATCACAGCTGCATCCCGCTTAGCCCTCATAGCCCGCATACTGGCTAAGGCTGCGTCTCTCTCTCTAGTCAACTCAGATAGCCAAGTCGCATCTGACTCTCTCTGTGACTCTGCTGCTCTAAGATGAGCCCTCAGCTACCTAATCTGACTCTGCAGTGCCACCATGGCCTGCTGCTGAAAGTTGGGCTGTGGAGCCTGCTCTGCCTGCTCTAGTGCCACCTGTTGCACGAGCACCTACCCTACCTGTGCCTGCTGCTACACCGCCTGCTATGGCGGTGACATCTATCTCCGTGCTACCTCTGGCTACACTGACACCTGGACCTGTGCCTGTCCAACTGCCTATTGGCCCACGAGCCCCTCTCCAACCCTCTACCTCTATCTCTGTCTCCCATCGTCTCCCTGATCTCTCCTCCTCCTCCGTCCTCCCCTCCCCCTGCTAGCTGCACCCACACTGTCTGCATCCTCCTCATCAATACAAGGAGCCAACTCTCCTGGTCCTGAGTACCTCAGGAATGGGTGTGCCATGAACCAATCCTTATAGTCTAGTGTCATGCCAGCATCTACTATGTCTCTCCTCATCGGCCAAGCTGCATATAGAATCTGTTGAAAATCAGGCAATGCCTCCTCATAGGATGCCATAGGACCCCACCTAAATCTCTCAGCATGGGTCCTGGCAAACCATACCTCTCTCTGAGGTTTGCCCTGTACACGACCAAACTGTCTCTACACTCAGCTGACTATCTATCGCTCCAAAATATATTGAGTCCTGCTAATGAGCCATCTCGTCTGGAAGCAATATGGGAGCTTGTCTGCCTCATCATCCCACACCTCACAGTCAATATACAGCTGGTGGACAACTGTATCTAAGCCATCAAAGGCATGCCTCCAGTACTCAAGCTTCACCAGCCTATGTTGGGAAATCACACCTGCATATCCATAACTATACAGCTCACCCCTCTGCCTGTGAAAGACGCATATCAACTGGGTGATAGCAATGTGCTCCCACAACCAAAACTGTAAGAGCAATGCGCCTGTTGCTAAACTAGAGCCTCGATGGTACACTGCCTGATGCATATCTCTATATAAGTGTGCAAGCATGCACACACCCCAAGCATACCATGTCCCGTCTGTCAACATCCTCTCTAGTACCTATCCCCAGCCAATTGGGAAGCCATGCGCTCTCCTATCGGGGCATACTACACCACTGATCAGTCTAGCCACTATGCTTGGGAAGTAGTCATAGCAGTCATGCATGTCCTGCCATGAGGTCTCCTCCCCCGCCAACTCTGGATTGTCAAACACCCGCCTGTACTCCTCTAGCCTAGAGTCACACTGTGACTCATACTCAACCAACTCCCCCTGAATAGGGAGGTGCAGAATCCAATAGACATCCTCCAGAGTAATGGCCATCTCTCCCGTCAAAAAATGGAAAGTCCCATCCTCACTGTGGAAGTGGTCTACGGCTGTAGTCACCATCGCCTAGTTCATGCAAACCTCAGGCATAAAGAGCACATGATACAAACCCATAGCACCTAGAGCCTTCCGATCTATCTCGGTCAGTATGTAGCGCTGCAACAATGGCAACGGAAACTGCTCGCGTGATGTAAGAACATCTCGAATATCCTCCTACAACCAAGTAACACATACCGTCAATGAAATCCATATCCATATCAGACCTACTCAAAGCAATCAAGCTATCCTAATCATTGGCTTAACATATCAAATTAATCAAAATAGCATATCATCTCTCGACTAGATTCCCGGCAATCTCGAAGATTGCTAATCAATTGACGCATCGATCAGGATGCCAATTGGGTTAATTTTGTTAAGTCAACTACTTTTCCTAAGTGCAAATGTGCCAATTCAAGTAGCAAATGCGCTGTTTCATATCAAAAGCACAACTTCACATGAATGCACCACTTTCTGACACGTATGCACCGTTCTAGCAAATGCACCATTTCAGGGACCACATGCACAACTCTGGCATATGCGCCAATTCAAAGCACATATTTGTAATTTACGGATATATGTGCAAACTCATAGATCAAATGCGCAAAAGTACAAATGCGCACATTTATGACTCATGCGCGAAACGAACATATGTGCCACTTCACAGCATATATGCGCAATCTCGCAACAAATGTGCCATTTCTAACTGCATATGCGCAAAATAAGAGTTGTTGTGCATCTGTGTAAGTTGAGTTTCCTAGCCATTAATACGCTCAAAAATTGACTTTTGACACGTTTTGAAGAAACACATACTGGGGGTCCTGCCTCTGCTGGCTGATCGAATCATTGAATCCTCTCAAACCGGTGCTCCTCACATGGAATATCTATCTATCTGGCTGCCATGCTCTCCTAAGCTCTCTAGAGGACAAATCAACTATGGACAAGTGTACAAATGAATTGAATATGTGGACCCAGCTCCTATATATAGCAAATGACCCATATCTGACTACATGAACACTATGGCTACTTCCCATGTTTGTTTCTCTGAACCGTATCCCATTTTTCTCTGACCTAACCTGTTCTTCACCTTCTTCTTCGTGAGATTGTCCATCTCACTCCCTCCTGTATTCTTCCCATCCAATCTCTTGAGGGGGCATCCTGTCGTTAAAACTTGTACCAGGGGCAAACTGGGGCATGTATCACTATCGAAAATTCTTATTCGTTGAAACAACATGATAAAACACATTGCTTCAAAGAGGGACAAAATGTATATACCAAAAATTGGCATGACTCTACTTAAATAAATATTTTAAATATTTATTTCATCCTTAGTATTCTTCTACCATTAAATAAATAAATTCATTTATTTAGTTGATTCACTTGCTCTCATTTAATTAAATAAACACATTTATTTAATTAATTAAAATCAAATTCACCAACTTCATTCTTCTAAAATAATTAAATAATTTTAGTTATTTAATTAAAATCTTTTCTCCTACTAATTTAAATAAAATGCAAATTTTATTTAAATAAAATAAAAAATCCTCACAAAATAAAATATATTTATATATTTTATTTATTATTCTCACTTATCTATAAAAATAAATAAAAAAATCCCTTTTATTTATTTATACTTTATATCTCTCCGAAAAATCATTCTTATCTTCCTAAAATAAACTTTCCTGTTGTCACAAAAGCAAAACTCTGAGTTACAAAAGCAAAAGCTATTTTAAAATAGTTTTAAAGCAAATCCTCTCCTAAATTAGAAAAATAAATTCTAATTTAAAAGGAAAATTAAATCCTATCCTTATCAAGAGAGAAGTTAATTCAACATAATTGCTTTTGGAATGACATGTGTCCTTCTTCTATTGGATGCACATTTCTCAACAAGCCTCCACCATTGATCTCTTCTTTTCTTCTCAACCATTGATCTTCCTTCACCTTCTTCTATAAATACAACCTTCTTTTCATCATTTCAAATTTGGAGTTTGTGCAAACTTATGCTATAGGAATCTAAGCGTGCCTTTGGCACCCCTATTTCATTTTAGCACTTCATAGCATCCTCCATTTCTATATTTGAAGCCCAGCTTCAAATACCAAAGTATCCTAGTCATTCTTCATTTGTCATCTTCAAACAAGCAAACAAGCAACAGCTTCTGAGGGCTTCACAATCAAGATCAAATGAAGATAGGTGAACTACAGAAGACGCAAGGTAAAGGTGAAGGTATCATTTGATTCTTGTTTAATCTTTCCTTTATTTTCATATTTCTGTAGATGTTTAGGTTTTTCTTATCTTATTGATTAATCTAATTTTCCCTCACACAATTCTATCTTCCCATAAAGCAGATTTCAAATTGGTATGCCAGGTGCTCTGGTTGTCCTCCATTGTTCTCTTGATGATCCATATGAGGTTTTTGTTTGTGGACTCAGCTTGGCCATTACCCTAAGGGTAATAATTTGATGAAGTGCCCAAGTAAATCCCATTCCTCACAGCCCAGTCAATTATTTTTAATCCAACGAAAGCCAATGCATTGTCTGAGATGATAGATTCAGGGACCCCAAATCTAGCTATCAAATCACTGTAAAAAATTAGAACGGCACCCTCATTGGACTCCTTTAGGGCAACTGCCTCCGTCCACCTTATGAAGTAATCAGTTGCTGTGAGCACCCACCTATGGCCTGTATTGGATGGTGGATTGATGGGGCTTATGAAATAGATACCCCACCTCATGAAGGGTTGCTCAACTTGAATTGGCTGTAGGGGCAGAGCTGGCAGTCGTGATTTGCTTGCAAAAATGGTACACTACACACATTTCCTAGCCCAAGCGTGGGCATCTTTGAATAAGCTGGGCCAATAATATCCAACTTTCAATATCTTCCATGTAGTAGTCCTTGGGGCAAAATGACCCCCTACTATTCCATCATGGAACTCTCGCAGCACCTTGTCAGTTTGAGTTTCCTCAATGCATCTTAACAATACGCCATTAAAATCCTTCTGAAAAAGGATGCCATTGATGAGAACATATGGGATAGACTGTAATCTAAAGTATCTTCTCTTGGCTCTGTCTAACCCTACTGAACATTCACCAGTTTGCAAATAATGGATCATATTATGAACCCAACTGGTGCCCGCTACTATTGTGTCCACTTCGTGTTCACCTTCTACGGCCAGAAATGCTGCCTCTTCCCTGCTTGCTTCATTCTTAGGACCAGCAGCAACCTATTCACTGAGTCCTCTTCCTCGGATGAGCTTGGTTATTTTGATGTCAATGTCATACTCCATGACCCTTGTAATCCAACCAGCTCTTTTCTCATTAACGTCCTTACTCAGCAGGAAGTCCTTTACACCAGGGTGAGTGACCATTAGATGTATCTTATTATTAGAAATAAGATGTCTAAATTTCTTAAGGCTCCTCACTACTGCAAGGATGTGTCTCTCAATGAAGCTATGTCTCTATTCATACTCTTCTAAGCTCTGGCTGAAAAAAGTGATTGGCTATTCAAAAGATTCGCTCTATTGCTATACTAGAATTGTAGAAATGGTATCCAGACCACCATAAGCATACAAAATAAAATCCTTTGAGAAGTTAGGATTTATCAGAGTTGGTGCAGCTGAGAGCGCCTCTTTTATAGACTCGAAGCTTAGCTTGGCTTCCCTCATCCAGCTAAAAATTGTATTCTTTTTTAACATGGATGTCAAAGGCTTCAGAAGATTTGTAATGTCTAGTATAAACCTTTGCAGAAAATTAATTTTGCCAATAAAACTTTGAAGTCCCTTCTTGTGTCTAGGTAAAGGCAACTCCAGAATAGCTCTTACCCTTTCTGTATCAATGGTAATGCCTTCCTTTGACACCATGTGTCCCAATAGCCTACCTTCATGAACAACGAAAATGTAGTTTTTGGATTGAGAGATATGCCAAACTCTCTACATCTCTCAAATACTTGCCTCAAATGGAATAAATGCTCATATGCATTCTTGGAAAAGACTGTGATATCATCTAGGTACACCAGCACTAATTTATAAAGCAAACCCTTGAAAGCCGTGTCCATAGCCCTCTGAAAAGTTGAGCCAGCATTTGATAGACCAAAGGGCATTCTTTTGTAAGCCATGATGCCCCATTTGGTAGTAAAAGTGGTTTTATACCGATCCTCCTCCTTGACTAACACTTGATTATAACCAGAAAAACTATCAAGCAAGGAGAATATCTATGAGCCAGCTACTACTTGCAAGATTTGCTCCATTGAGGGCAGCGGGTAGTGGTCCTTCAGGGAGGCTCTATTTAGATCTCTGAAATCAACACACAATCTGATTTCTCCATTCTTTTTTCTCACAGGAACAAAGTTGGAGACCTAAGAAGTATGTTTGATTAGAAAAATGATCTTTCCCTCGATTAGTTTGGTCAATTCTTTAATCATCAGGGGCTCGAGTTTTGGGTTTAAGGGCCTTTGCTTCTGCCTTATAGGTTTTGCCCCTGGCTCTAATTCTATGGTATGCTGGGTAATGTGAGGGTCGAAACATTTTAGGTCTGAATAATCCCAAGCGAACACATCTTCAAATTCATGGCATAGAGCAATAAAAGCCTTTCTATCCTCGGCTAAGTAGATTTTACCAATTTTAAGGAGATTACCCTTAAAGATTTCTAGCTCCTCGTAATGTTCCTCTTTTACTTGCATGCTAGTTTTGGTCTTCTTCATTTGATCATCAGTGCTGAAAATAGACTCAATATTACCAATCCCTTGAGTAGCTTGTTTGTCGTCAATTGAACTATTTGATCATTGCCATACTGCTACTTGAGTTTATCTTGGTTCACCACAGAGAATTCATCCTCTAACAAAAAATGTAGGATTTGCTCATCACGTTCGAAAACCTACCAATGAATGTCGTTGTCATTGATAAAGGGTCTATCCACTATTTTTACATGAGGCTACACCTTCTCCCTTTGAATATCACTGGGGATGTCAAATTGAGCCCCAATTACAACTAACCTATCTGCTTGGTAATTCTGATTTCTTGGGATATAGATCAGATTGAAAGCATCAAACTCTCAATCATGTCCCATACCTTGTGCTTATAGCATTTCAAAGTATCATTTTTTGTAGCATGTAATCCTCTTACTTGATTTACAATGAGTTCACTATCCCCGAACACCTACAAACAGCGAATCTTTTTCTTTCTTGCCCACTGCAATCCCTGGATTAACCCCTCATATTCGACAGTGTTGTTGGTGCATGAAAAGGCAAAATGGAAGGTAGAATAATACCTGTCACCATGAGGAGACACCAGCATTACACCACCACTAGATCCATTCCTACTTCTAGAGCCATCAAAGTACATTTTCCATACTTGATCTTGCCCTTCTAGTTGCAACTCTGAACTCTTTACAAGGCTTGGAATTTATGATTCAGGCTCATGCAATATGTACACTCCCATACCAGTCTCTTGAACGTGTTCCTTGGGACCATCAACAGTATTTTCCAAGGCCCATTCCCTTAACAATACCTCTGGTATACTTTTAGTTTGTAGTTGGTGAGTAGCAGCAAGCTCCGGGTCATCACAGATAAGGCAATTTGCGTTAACAACACTTGGTGTGTAGGGCTCTATATGATGATTTGAAAGCAACTCAGATTTTAGGGTTACTTTGGTGCCATATCTGGTCCTGAAAAACATGTGGGACCAGTCTGAGGATAAATATCCTCCTATCTTGGCTGTGAACTCCCTTGATAGGCACATTGCAAAATGGCGAGGTAGGTCTATGATGAACACCTCCTGAGTGATGGAAACGTTGGGATAGGTATGTAAGGTAAGGCTTAGGTCCTTTATCACACCCACAGTGTTGACAGCTATGCCATCAAGTTGGGGCACACCCTTGGTTAGGAGCTAGTAATTCAGTCGTAATTGGTTTGCAATCTTCTTAGGCATCACAGAACTACTTGCACCACTGTCTACCATGCAATTGTGCACTAGCTTATCTCCTATTATTAAAAACACATAGAATGGAAATGGTTTGGCATTCTGGCTTGGCTGTTTGTTGCTATCTTGGGGGGAATTGGTAAGGACAACCTTGGCTGGGTCAACAATAGCATCATCTGACAATTTTAAACTAGACAAAGCAGACTGCAATATGTCTTTTTGGCTTGGGATCACCAAGGAATCCCACATGGACATTATCACATTTGCCTTTTTCATATTCTCAGTAATATTGAAAGGTGTAGCGACACTCACCTTCTGATGTGGCTTGGTAGTAGCAATATCAGCCTACAACTGAGGCTGCTCTTTGGTAGTTGCTTGAGTACTTCTTCGTAACACATGGGGAAATTGGGATGTAGATGGATCGTCCGATCCTTTTTCTGTGCTTGTCGCCTGATCCATCTCATAACTTCTCCTTTTGGCTCTCGTGTTTGTTGCAACTAGAGTGTAGTCTCTGTTCATGCCACAAAATTCATTTTCTTGCCAATTCATGAAAGTTGTATCATGTTGCGGTTGTTCAATCTGCTATACAGTCCCCTCATTAGATGTGCTCAGCTACGAAACTACAACATTTTGTACTGCCAGAGCTTGATTTATGGTTCCATTTAGACATGCTGCTTGACTATGCAGCTGATTGCTTGGAAAGCACCATTCATACTCCGATGCCAGGTTTTTCTAAATAGGGACAATGTCGCTAACGGCACTAGTGGATGTAGGGTTGTAAGGCTGGAAAGGCCTCTGGTTCATGTTCTGCCTAACCCCTTGATAATTGTTCTAATAAGGTGGCCTGTTGGCATGGTAGGGTTGGTTATGTCCCTGATAAGACTAGTTTTGCCCTTGGTTATATGGCTGATAGGGCTGTCTATTCTAGAACTGCTTATTTTTCATATTTGTCATCTCATTACCAAAAGATTGCAACAATCCCTTGATCTCTCGTAACTCAGATGACTAGTTTTGAGTAGCACTTTCTATTCTATTTGACTGCAAATTAGTTGTTGGTAACGTTGGAGCGGCAGGTATAACAGCTATGGGAGGCACATATGTTGGGAATGGTGGTTGAATTGCGGGGAAAATTGGTAAAGAAAGCCTAGGAGCAATTTTACCAGCCTAAATGAGGCTATTTTCAGCCCTAATGGCTATGGTATAGGCCCGTGGTAAGGAAAACCCTCCCGTGGATTGAACTATGACAGAGATGTCACTATTTAATGCTCTGAAAAAAATATAGGAATGCATGATCAACTGTGGGTCTTACCGTTGGTGGGATTCTATCCCACATCTTTGGGAAATAGTGGTTGAAGTCTGACATGACCTCATGAGGGGCTCTTTTGATTGTAGACAGCTACTCCACTAGCGATAGATGGTCTAATTTGTCCTCAAAAAAACTACACAATTCTTCTCCCAAGCAATCCCAGGTATCTATGGAATTCACTGGCAGACTTCTAAACCACTGCAGAGCCTTCCCTTTAAGGGAAGCTACCAATAGCATAATTGCCACATTTTCTTCTATCACATGATGGACAACACATAGGTTTGTGATGTCCTTGATATGTTTAGCTAGAGTGGTCTGATCTTCACTATGAAAGAATGGTAAACTCTTCAAGGCAGTGACAAGAATATCATCATGCTGAGCTAGATTCAATGGACTACCTTGGTTGAAAGCAACAAAAGGCTGATTTCTAACTGCAGGAATCATTGTGACTGAAGTCTTTGAGTTAATGTGAGCTCCAACAGTAGGGGGAGTCAACTTGGCTCTCTTGGACTGCACCCGAATCCTGCGCTTCTTAGCTGCTACACCTTTTCTCCTAGGTGGGGATAGTTGTAGATACTCAAAAGGCGAAGAGCTGCTTCTTGTATGTATTCTTCTTATAAGCAAAAATACACTGGTTTCACTAAACCAAAGTTGGAGTCACTAGATATGCAAAGCTTCAACCTCTTACAGGTCTGGATATCACTGGCTACATATCAAAACCAATAACTGAATGTAGTATTTTGAACTTAGAAATCTCAATTCTATGTCCCACCAGGCGTGCCAAAAACTGTTATCACCCAGATTTGCACCCTTGCTACGGTTGTGAAACCTTAGCAACCTAGGGTAACATTGGAATGATCTTGAAGTGTGGGACCCTACAATTTTGAGATTATGTAAGGAAAGCACAGGTGTGGAAAATAGCTTCCCTAATGTTAATTCCCAGGGGACAGTGTAGACCAGTCACTTTTCAATTTCAATAACATAGATGAATACACAAGAGAAACCAAAAATAGACAATATTCAAAACACAGACACACAGTATTACCTGGGAAAACCCTTACGGGTAAAAAACCCACCACCACAAGAAAATAATCTTTATTACAGTAAGATTTTTAGTTACAAATAAAGAGCTCAGCTTCTTGCTCTGGTATTTTTTATTCTCGACTCATACACCGTTCACTTACTGTACATTTACAGAATGAACCATTTATTCAAGTCTCATCATCACACCTTACTAATGCCAAACAAATAGTTCTAACTTCAGTCTGCAAGAGCATCGGTTACCCAAACGTATCAGCTTCTTCCAGCATCATGACATGTGTAATAGTCGTAACTGTTCATATTTCAGTGAGACGTTTAGTCCCACATGTACCAAGTCGCAGAGGACTTTGCAGTTTATAACCACCAACAAGCCAAAGAGTATTGTCGGCAATTTTACTGCCGAGAATACCAAGCCTCCAAGTCCATCGGCATAACAACTCCCATCGGCCCTCAGACTTCACCTCCCACCGATGAGCATAGTCTCCCCGATCACCAAGGTTACCATCGGAATGAAACTCTCCATCGGCAAAAGATCTAGCCCTCACTCTGACAGTGTTTCATCTAACCGATACCTCCATCGGGATGACCACAGTACATCAGCTCACAACCTTTAGGTTATGCCGACAAGTATCATCTCGCCGATGTCCTAAAGCACCATCGGTATGATAACTCATATCGGACAAGACCTGAAAAGTCACACCGAAACTCAGACTCCTGCTGATAGGCATAAGTCATCGGGGTGACTAGTCCTATCGGAGTAACTCCACATAGCTTGGCCGATAGGTCTTGTCTCACCAATGGTCACCACATACTAAGTCATCGGTGGTCTTCAACACGGTCCTGCCGATAGCACTTCGTCACAGCGATGCCAACATCGCATATCCTCGAACCAATGAACCAAGGAGTCATTGAACCTACCAAATGAACTCTAGAAAGGTTCAACAAAGAGGTTCAAAGCATAGGTTCAATTAAGTGGTTCAATGCATAGGTTCAACCACGAGGTTCAAAGCATAGGTTCAATGAAGTGGTTCAATGCATAGGTTCAACTAAGAGGTTCAAGTATTAATTTGAGACACAAGTTCTCTTCAATCTCCCACTTGTTGAAGAGATTACTGCTACCTCTGAGTCCTCATTCAATCATTGAGAACTATGGGCCCGAAGACCCATTTCATCTGAACACCATTTGAACTTGGCTGTGCTCACTGGTTTAGTTAAGGCATCAGCAACATTTTTCAAAGTGTCAACCTTTTCCAGCTTCACCTTCCTATCTTCGACCATATCACGAACAAAGTGATATTGGACATCAATATGTTTTGTCCTAGCATGAAATGTAGGATTCTTTGCCAAACATATGGCACTTTGACTGTCACAGTGAATTTGTATTTGCCCTGCATTAAAACCAACATTAGAACACAACCTCTTCAACCAAATGACTTCTTGGCATGCACGAGTGGCTGCCATGTACTCTGCCTCTGTTGTGGACAAAGCGACTACAGCCTGTCGCTTGCTCATCCAACTAATAGCACCACCATGTAACGTGAACACGTATCCACTGGTGGATCTCCTACTATCGATGTCCCCTGCCCAATCAGAATCAACATATCCCTGAATGCTGACAGATCTCTTAGACCCTTCTGAGTTTCCATGATAGCAAATAGCATAGTCAGAAGTTTCCTTCAAATACCGCATAACTCTTTTCATAGCATCCCAATGTGATCTGCCTAGATTCGCCATAAACTGGCTCAAAACTCCCACTGCTTGGGCAATGTCTGGTCTGGTACAGACCATTACATACATTAAACTGCCAACAGCACTTGCATAAGGTACTCTCTTCATGTCATCAATTTCATTTGAAGATTCTAGACAATCTTCAACAGATAATTTCGTTCCCTGCAAAACTGGAACAACTAACTGTTTAGAATCAGACATATGAAACTTATCAAGAAAATTGGTAATATACTTCTTCTAGCTGAGCCAAATTTTTCTCTTAGATCTGTCCCTTTTGATCTCCATTCCCAGAATGTACTTTGCTGCCCCCAGATTTTTCATTTCAAATTTCAAGGACAACTGAGATTTTAATTCTGAGGTCATCCCCTTACCATTGCTAATGAACAACATGTCATCCACATACAATGCAATTATAAGAATCCGATCACCTTCAGTTTTATAATAGACACAATGATCAGATTTAGATCTCACATACCCCAAGGATAAAACATACGTATCAAACTTTTGATACCACATTCTGGGAGACTGTTTCAAACCATAAAGAGACTTTTTAAGTTTACATACCAGATGTTCTTTACCTTTTTCCACAAAATGCTCTGGCTGGGACATATAAATTTCTTCTTCAAGGTCTCCATGAAGAAACGTTGTTGTCACATCCATCTGCTCAATTTCAAAATCATATGCTGCTGCAAGTGACAACAGAAATCTAATGGATGTCAGCTTAGCTACAAGAGAAAAAATTTCTCCATAATCAATACCTTCCTTTTGGGAACACTCCTTAGCAACCAGTCTTGCCTTGTACTTCTCAATACTACCATCTGGACCATATTTCTTCTTAAATACCCACTTACAGCCTACAGGTTTTCTTCCTTCAGGCAAGGGCACCAAATCCCAGGTTCCATTCTTCTCCAGTGATGTCATTTCACTAGCCATGGCTTCCAACCAAGAATCTGAATTAGGTAAACTAATAGCTTCTTTCACAGTCCTAGGTTCATCAGTATTAGTAAGTAAAGCATAGGCACAAGTTGAATCAAGTACTGAAAATCCATACCTATCTGGTTGTCTTCTTTCACGTGTAGATATCCTCAAAGGTTGAGGTGCAGGTTTAGGTTCTTGCTCTGGATTAGAATCCTTAGAGCTACTTGAACTCTTATCTGAACCATCTACACTTGGTGCTTGTTGTTCCTCTTTTACAGGGGTCAAAGGAACATTCACAACACTCTTTTCTTTCTTTTCTTCTGTCTTTTCTGGCTGAGGAACAATAACCAATGGTTTTAGCTCTCTGAAAATTACATTCCTGTTGTAGATTACCTTTTCAGTTTCAGGATTCCAAAGCTTGTACCCTTTAATACTGACTCCGTAGCCAACAAAGATACATTTAACTGCCTTGTTATCCAACTTAGATCTTTTAACTTCAGGAATATGAGCATATGCCTCACAGCCAAAGACTCGAATATGTCTTAGAGAGGGCTTCTTACCAGACCATGCTTCCATAGGCATCTTATCAACCAATACTGATGTAGGAGAACGATTCAGCAAGTAACAAGCTGTAACAATTGCCTTAGCCCAGAACTTCTGTTCAAGACCAGCATAACTCAACATACTTCTTGCTTTCTCCATCAATGATCGATTTAACCTTTCAGCAACTCCATTCTGTTGTGGAGTATAAGGTGTAGTTTTATGCCTTTTAATTCCATGGTCTACACAATACTTATCAAAATCTGCATTGCAATATTCACCACCGTTATCTGTTCTCAAGCATTTTAGTTTTCTACCAGTCTGATTTTCTACAAGAGTTTTAAATTCTTTAAATCGACTGAACACTTTTGATTTATTTTTCAAAAAATATACAAATGCTCTTCTCGAATAATCATCAATAAATGATACGTAGTATCTTGACTTAGATAAAGAAGGAACATCAACTGGACCAAAAACATCGGAATGCACATAGTCTAGCACACCAGAAGATTTATGAGAACTAGAGTAAAATGAAACATGGTTTTGCTTTCCATATATACAATGTTCACAGAAATCGAACTCCAGATTACAATCAATCAGCCCATCTACCAGGTTTTTGTTTTTCAAGGTTTTTAAACCTTTCTCACCTATGTGACCAAGTCTATGATGCTAGAGCATTGTTTTCTCTGCAGGAAGTTTAACTTCCATAGAATTTACATCATGTGTTACAATAGTAGCTTTTTCAGATTTTACAGAGACATTATTATAGCACACTGGTTTAGCATCTAACCTATACAGAGTTCCAATGCGTTCACCTTTTGCCAGAGCAATAGAACCTCTAGTCATCTTATAGCCACCATTCACAAAAGTAACTTGCACTCCAACATCATTAAGCTTACTAACAGAAAGTAAATTTTGAGCTAGACATGGTATATGAAGAACTCCGTTCATTCCCTTTATTCTACCATCCAGGAATTGGATTCTGACTTGACCTCAGCCAACAATTTCCAGCATTGAGTCACTAGCCAGGAACACCTTGCCACCAGCATAGGGTTCATACTTAGTGAACCACTCTCTATGAGATGTCATATGAAAAGATGCTCCTGAATCAATCAGCCAAACATCTTCAGAAGCAGGTGTTGCCAGAGCAGTAATGAAAGCATCAGCATCACTGTGTGAAGACCCAAAGTCGGAGAAGTTCTTCTTCTTCTTTTTCTCCTCTTTACAGTCTTTCTTGATATGACCTTTCTGCCCACAATTCCAGCACTTCACCTCGGACTTCTTGCTAGGAGATTTTGATTTCCCCTCAGATTTGGACGTAGACTTCTTGTCCTTCTTCTTGCCTCTTTCCTTTGATCTACCATGAACTGACAGAGCCTCTTTGGCCATTCCAGAAGACTTCCTCCACATCTCTTCAGACAACAAAGAGGCAACAATAGTTTCCTGTGAAAATGTAGTTGTTGTACTTCCAATAGCCATCACCAGATGGTCCCACGAGTCAGGTAAGGAACATAACAGAAGCATACAACGTTCCTCTTCTATTTTTACACCTATAGATGTCAACTGAGCAACAATTGTATTGAATGCACTCAGATGTTCTGCTACAGATGCACCTTCATCCATTTTCAGAGAATACAATTTCTTTCTGAGGAAAAGTTTATTTACCAAGGACTTGCCCTGATAAATATTATTCAACTTTTTCCACAAATCACTTGCAGACTTCTCCTCATGAATGTTTAATAGAACAGAGTCAAATAAACTCAGTCTTATCAGTCCTTTGGCTTTTCTACATATCAGATCCCAATCTTCTTGCTTCATGCCTGTAGGTTGAACTCCAGACACAGCAACCCAAAGATCTCTATAGACTAACATGTCTTCAACTTTAAGTTTCCACAACTCAAAGTTTGTGCCATTGAATTTCTCAATGTCTATTTTGTCAGATGTACTTGCCATCTCTATTTAATTAAAAAAATAATAACTCTCTACAGAACTCCCACACAACAGAATTAACACAAAAAACCCAAATTGCCAACAAGGATAACACAATGGGCCAAGCTCTGATACCACTTGTAAGGAAAGCACAGGTGCAGAAAACAGCTTCCCTAATGTTAATTCCCAGGGGACAGTGTAGACCAGTCACTTTTCAATTTCAATAACACAAATGAATACACAAGAGAAACCAAAAATAGACAATATTCAAAACACAGACACACAGTATTACGTGGGAAAACCCTTATAGGTAAAAAACCCACCACCACAAGAAAACAATCTTTATTACAGTAAGATTTTCAGTTACAAATAAAGAGCTTAGCTTCTTGCTCTGGTTTTTTTGATTCTCGACTCATACACCGTTCACTTACTATAGATTTATAGAATGAACCATTTATTCAAGTCTCATCATCACACCTTACTAACGCCAAACGAATAGTTCTAACTTCAGTCTGCAAGAGCATCGGTTACCCAAACGTATCGGCTTCTTCCAGCATCGTGACATGTGTAACAGTCGTAACTGTTCATATTTCAGTGAGACGTTTAGTCCCACATGTACCAAGTCGCAGAGGACTTTGCAGTTTATAACCGCCAACAAACCAGAGTATTGTTGGCAATTTTGCTGCCGAGAATACCAAGCTTCCAAGTCCATTGGCATAACAACTCCCATCGGCCCTCAGACTTCACCTCCCACCGATGAGCATAGTCTCCCCGATCACCAAGGTTACCATCAGAATGACACTCTCCATCGGCAAAAGATCCAGCCCTCGCTCCGACAGTGTTTCATCTCACTGATACCTCCATCGGGATGACCGCAGTACATCGGCTCACAACCTTTAGGTTATGCCGACAAGTATCGTCTCGCCGATGTCCTAAAACACCATCAGTATGATAACTCATATTAGACAAGACCTAAAAAGTCACACCGAAACTCAGACTCCGGCCGATAGGCATAAGTCATCAGAGTGACTACTCCTATCGGAGTAACTCCACATAGCTTGGCTGATAGGTCTTGTCTCACTGATGGTCACCACGTACTAAGTCATCGGTGGTCTTCAACACGGTCCTACTGATAGCACTTTGTCACAGCGATGCCAACATCGCATATCCTTGAACCAATGAACCAAGGAGTCATTGAACCTACCAAATGAACTCCAGAAAGGTTCAACAAAGAGGTTCAAAGCATAGGTTCAACGAAGTGGTTCAATGCATAGGTTCAACCACGAGGTTCAAAGCATAGGTTCAACGAAGTGGTTCAATGCATAGGTTCAACTAAGAGGTTCAAGTAGTAATTTGAGACACAAGTTCTCTTCATATTAGACCTCCAGAGAAGGCTGGTTCCTTGCTCTAAGCCTATTACTTAGAGTGGTTATACTAAACCTAGTGTTAAAAACTTGTAGAGAAAAGAGTTAGAAGGAAAACTGAAAGGGAAAAGAGGTGATACACCAGATTTAGTGAGTGATGGTGGTCAAGGTGTGGACACAACAATGATTCTTTTGCTACTAAGGAGGGATTCACAGAGATTTAAGACTGGTTTGAGGCTTGGGTATGAAAGCTAAGCCTGTAGAGGGGCCGTTTTACCCACAGAATAGACTACAACTCTAATTGAAAACACAGAAATTTAGACATAAAAGAGGCGAGAAGTCAGCATCTATTAACCATGAAGGCCTATAAAACTATTACAATACAAAAATATTTCATAGCAGAGTTACATCAACATAGCTAATTACACTCATTGGTGGATAAAAGGAAGATAGCAGAGGCCAGATTCATGCACATTGAGTCACATTCCCATACCCTTGCAATTACACTAAGAGGTCCAACTACAAAATTTTGGTAGCATAACAACCCCAAAATAATAATCCTCCCTCCAAAAGAGTTTACACATCTCTTATAAGCTAGGCTCCTGCCAGAAGGGCGTGGAGTATCTGATTCACAGAAAGAAGGCCATAAATGCTAGCGACAAGAAGGTATGGGCAGAGGCATGGTGAAGGGACGTGGACCATGCCGTCACCAAGAGAAAATGTGGAACATGGCAGCCATGACGCGAGATAGGATAGGAAATGGAGAAGTAACCTCCAAAGTCACTGTCCACTGCATAGAAGTTGGTCTTGTAAGACAAAGAGCCCATGCGCTATGAATGCGCCTGCAGAAATTCACCAACCCAAGCCACTATGAGGAGAAAAACCCCTCAAAACTTCAAGACGGCCGCTGAAATGTCCAATCAGCCAAAATATGCAAAGCCAGACTTGGAAAATGAAAATTGGAAAATCCCCCCCCCAAAAAACCTGCTCAAATGAAAGAGGAGGCAAAAACAAGCATTTTTGCCTCTTATAGCATGTCAAAATTCGTTGAAATGGGGAAGATATAGGTGATCAAAGATTTGGTCAACTACCTGTATATATTGCTCCTGCATTTGTGTATATATCAGCCTCTGAAAATACCTCTGAACCTGTCTTTGCATGCTTTGAAAACTTTGTATGTATCTTTGTTGTTTTGGTGCCAAAAGCCTCTATAGTCGCTTCAGAAAGATGCATTTGAAACCGCCTTGTATATGCATTAGCCACTGCCACGTGGCACCCCTTGATTAGCCGTCGAACTTGAAGGCTGGGACCCATTGGTGAAGAACTATATCCTCCATCAGCCTTCGGAAAGACTCAAAAACAAGCCGCTGATGCATCATGTCTGGCCGAAATCTCCCTTGCATATCATCTTGTACATTCCGAAGATACAAGCAAACATACAAACAAACTAGTACATATAATGCATTTTACCCTTGGTAGTCATGATTGTATATGCATACAATTGCCCCTATATGTGCGGGTCTCGCTAATTGAAAATTCTTGTATCTACCAACATACAAGCCGCGGACCCCAAAAACCATTAACTGCATTTGACCATTCTATCAGATTCGGCTTGCATATCCACCCTTGTATTTTCCTTGTATATCACAATGTACAAATGGCCTCATACATACAAATCAGACCCGAAGCCTGAATGAGCTAGAAATGATATTCATTTGGAATCTAGCTTGCATATCGCCAATGTATATTTTCTTTGTATATCCGTGATATACAAGCCACTATTCATGTGATCCATTGTATGTAGAGACATACAATCCGCCTTGTATGTATCTTTGTATGTTTCGCTTGCACGTGCAAACATACAAGTGAAATATACATTCTTTTGTATATGCACTGACATACAAAACCCCTTGTATCTTGTGAACCTCACCATTTGCATATTCGGCCTTGTATATTCTTTACATGCTTCGATTGTATGTAGAAGACATACAATGCGAAATATACATTCAAAAAATGCATAAAATTCATTTTTCTCAACATTTTCTAAGGCCGATGGAGATTTTCAAGCCCACCAAATGCACATTTGAACTGTATGTTGACCGAAACTTTGACCATGAATAACTTCTTTGTTTGGTCGAATTTCAAGGTGATGTAAAAAGCAAACCTGCTTATTTTTTCAAGCTCTTTACAATGGTCAAGTTCTTTAGGCAAGGTTCCCTGGGAAATTTGGCATTTTTTCTTTATAGGGACTTTTTCAAAGGATTTTCAAGGAAAATACCAAGTTGGCCATTTAACTCCGAGTAGAGGAAAATAGGATAACAATTACAAATCTCATGAATGCAGAAATATGAAAATAAACAATTCATTCAATGGTAGATGCTTTGCATGCAATAGAATGGGACATATGGCTAATCAATGCAGATCAAGAGAATATCAATCAAATAAGCAAAGAAAAGTTACATGTTACAATTACAATAGATCCGTTCATATTGTCAGATTTTGCAGAAGCAAAAATTAGGATACAAAAGGTCCGGTGGAACATGATCAGAAACAAGATAAGGGCAAAGGTAAAGTGAATGTGGATGAAGTTCAAAAGGAGATGAGCAAGATTTGGGTAAAGAAGAGTACAAAAAGTATTGGGGATGGATCCACACTAGAATTCAATGCTGATATTCCTTCTAGACACTAAAAAGGTGAGCTCTGGCTCAGGGGGAGTCACAGAGAAAAACAAATTCCCCTAGCCAGTCCACTAACGCCTAAATTTGGCACATGGAGTAAACATCTAACATTGTAGATTAAAGGGTTCTCAGAAAAAATCTAAATAACCTTCAGTCAAAATATGAAAGATCCACATGGAGTTTTGCAAGATTTTAACTGCTCAAGTTAATCCTGTTCTGACAGCTATCTGGTAAAGCAGAATTTCATAGACAAATATGGTATGATTCAAAATTGAAATGCTTTAATCTGTGGACCCATGGCATGATTGAATAAAAGAAGATACATTGTCAATCATCACTAACAATGATTCTAAGTTCAGTGCAGTGATTCAAGAAGATCTCTCTCAAAATAGGGCAACCGGATTACTTAAGTTGTACATTTATTACAAAAGGAAATTAAGGTTTGTGCAAGGATAAAAGGATTCTTTCACTCATTATTTACACACTTGTACTCACAAAGAAGAATAGAAGGGCTCTATAAGGAAAATTCTACAATTCACTCAAGATCAACAGAAAAACAAATTCAACCAGGGATTTGTTCCGGCTCCTTCTTCAAACCGTAAGGCATGAAAAAGTACTTCATTATGAAAATCTATCTCTGAATCTCTTGCAAAATGGCCACTCCAATGGTTGTCAAGATCTTTGATAGGCCGCGACCTAAGTTCAAGAAACACCCTTATAAATCTCTAGAAGTTGATCCTTTGGGTGCATTTTCTAGCATTCCGCACGGAGTATTGCATGTAGAAGATGTTAGAGTTTATATCCATGCCAACATTAAAGAAATTGGAGACTCAAAATTGTGGACATCTATCACAAATAGCTAATAGATGAGAATTTTGAACTCAAACCTGAATTCAAGGCCTTCTGGGACAAACACTTCGAACATTGCATACATTTTCCATGTTTTGCAGAAGATGATTGGGTCTAGTATGTTCTAAGTAGGATGCATGATAATTTTATGTGGCTAATGAGGCCCTCCAAGATAACTAAAGATGCCATCAGAGTAGTAACCAGACTGCATTCATCCGGTGGGTTACCTGCACTTGAATCTATGAAAAATCAAGCAGTAACTAAATCCATTGGATCCAAATTTGACAAAAGAGCAATGACCATTGATGACATCATAGATCTGAATGTCAAGTTTTCCTCAATGATAATCAGATACAAAATCTATCATTTAGGTAGGGAAAATTTTGTGTCTGGCATAGCAATCTATGTAGCATATCAAATGCTAAGGGAAGATGCATATTATGATCTATGTGAGCTTCTTCTAAATTAGTTATTGGAGAACTTGTAGAAGATCAAAAAGGATAAGAAAAATTCCTTTGAATATGGTAGCATTATACTATGTCTATTCTTCTATTATATGAATGAGCTACCTGGATCACATGGTTGGGTCTGGCAAAATGATAAACTAGTTGCAATTCAGATTAGAGATTGCATGTATGGACTTGGTGATGCTCAAGCCAAAAACACAACCCTCTTGGGGTACTTTAAGAACATCCAAAGCATGATACAAGCCAGAGAGAGAATACCACAATCCATAGTTGAGAAGTACAAGGACACAGTTTGCTTCATGGTTGACATTGATCAATGTCTAATGGAGGTAGTTGAGCCAAGGACTGTGTGGATAATGCCTATGGGATATGAAGTCGATGAAAAAATCTTGGAGCTACATATTCAACACCTGCTAAGCCAGCCCAAGGACACTAAAGCAGAAAGGTTTGGCACCTTTCAAGAGCTAAGTGTAAAAATACATGTTGAGCTAAGACAGTTAGAGATAAAGAGGAAAGTGAGAAAAGAAGTTAAAGAAATTACCAAAAGATTTGGCATATCAAAGGAGGTTGTAGATGCAAATAGAGGGAAAATGGTGAAAGCAAAGAAAGGAAATATTCTAGTGCAAGCCTCCTCCTGGACTAGATCTTCCAAGAGATCTGCGCCTGTCACTCCCAAAGGCTCAAAAGCTACCAAACTAGAAGTAAAGACAACTAGGAAAAGTGAAAAGAGAATGAAGACCAAAGCCTCACGAACATATACAAGCCATAAGGATGATGAAGAAATAGAATCAGATGAAGAAATCAAGAAATTGAAGAAGAAGAGATCATCTATAAAGTTCTCTTCTAGTAGAGATAAGGAAGAGAAGGTATAGGAATTTGTTGAAAAGCCCACTCTCTCCATTGATAACATCATCAAGAAAGTAATTGTGGATGGGAACTTGTAGCCGGTGACTGAGTTATATGATGCATACAGTGATGCTGACAAGAGAATTCTGGAAGAGGCCACTATCAAGTACTTGAATATTTACAATAAATCCTTCATTCAAATTATATCATTAATTCCTAAGAGCTTAGAAAAGGTACTTGAGGTGAGAAAAGAGAATGCAATGGAAAATGACCTAGAGATCTAGGAGCAAATAGTGATTCATCTTTTCCACTCCAAAGCAAATGGACATGATTTTCAAGGATTTTTAAGGATGAATTCCATAGTAAGGGAAGAATGAATAAACTTATGCTTGGAGGAACTGACCAAGTAGCAAGTGAAACAAAAGATATCATCTGGAATGCTTTGAAAAGATTCAATCTTCCTATTATAGAAGAAACAGTTGAAGAACCTTCTACCATGGATGTTGAAGGATTAAATGTAATCAATGAAGAATCCTATGAAAGGGATATAGAAGGATCAAAGAAAATAGATGAAGAGAAGTCTAAGGACTTAGATTCCTCTATTTCAGAAGAGGAAGTTCATGAAGCAGTAAACATAGGTGACATCTCTCCTCTGGATCCCACTATAGCTATTATAGACATTCCAGACTTTGAAGCGGAAGGAGAAGGTAGAAGAGAGGAGAAGAAAATTCAAGAAGAAGAGGTTAAGGGAAAAGATGAAGAACAAGCAGAAAAGACTAATGATGACTCTTTTGATATCTCAAAGAAGTCTCAATCTCTAGCAAGAGACACTATAGAGATAGTGAAGAACTTCTTAAACAGGGAAATGATGGAGCTAGATGAATCTAAGCTATTTCAAGGACCGCTAAATTTTGACTCTCTCTCCCTGGTTTAGACAATGAAAATGGCATCTTTTGCTCAAGCCAAAGCAAAAGAAAAACTCTTGAAATCTCACATTTAGGACTATGAACTGTTGGAGATTGCATCTAGGATGCTCGAGAAGATCATGTCATCCTACCAAAAGGATCCTTCAGCTTCACCATCTGGTAACTTGAAATCCTTGGTAAATTCTATTAACACTCATTTTGAATCTCTAGAGAAATCAACAGAAGCAAAGGTTCGGAAGGAGTTTCTGGGAAAAAGATTCACTAAAGTGCAAGGACTTATTGCAAATGACAGGTGGACCCTAGCTATTGGAATAAAGAGCCTTGAAAATGCTCTCAAAGATGGTGGAGACCTATTCAAATTTTGTCTGACTTAGCCTAAAGTGACAAAGGATGTTGAGGAGAAAGTAAAAGAACAAGAAGAAAAACTGTCAAGCCTAGTTCAGAATTTTGACCCTCTTTCCTCCTCACTAATGAATCAAGAATGTTAGGCTATTGTTATCATAAATGAAATAAAGAGGCTAGACAAAGAAAAGAAGAACATAATGAACAGAATGGGTGAAATCAGAGGGATAATTATCCCTAAGCTAGATGCAATGCATTAGGCCTTGACAGATGCTAAGACCACAGCCCGGACTAGTGATCCAGCAGATTTAAGAAGGGTAGAAGCATATGCATTTTTGTTGAGTGGTCACATCTCCATTTTGGATAGGATTAAGTAGAGTTGGCCCATAGAGTTTGTACAGTCAAAGACTACTTTTGCGGATATACTTATGTATATGTAAGTATAACATATATATATATACTTATGTAGCCATGTATAGGACAATTTTTGCAAAATTTTGGTATGCGGATTCTACCCTTTGCCATTGATGTCAAAGGGGGAGTGAGGAGTAGTGAAAAATGTGGAATCTAGCTAAGGGGGAGCTCCGGTAAAATAGTGCAAAAAGATAGAGCATCAGCCAAGGGGGAGTTACTGCGACACTTAGCCATTTTTTACTAAGTGTTGCCATCAATGCCAAAGGGGGAGATTGTTGGAAAGAGACACTGTGTAGCTTCATAAGTGTTGTCATTCATGGCAACAAAGTCTATCCCACACATCCAAAGTACATAGTATGCCTATACCGGAAGTCAGATTAAAGATTGTTTTGGTCTGGTGAATAAGAATAGAGTATGTAACAAGGTCCGACAATCAGGTCCGAATCTCTCAAACGGTGTAACTCAGTAAGTTGCATACATGGACAAGTCAAGAGGGGTATCATGACTACTGTATTGTAGAGATTTATCCTCTGGTGATAATGTATGGAAAAGATATGAGCATCTGAGTGTTTGGTTCCAATCATACAGAGCAGATAGAGGAAGAATTGACTAGCAGAGTATTAGACTTGAATCTGGATGTGTAAAAGGTCTTGATCAAGCAATTTGTTAGATTAGGCATTGTTGGCCGACATGATTAATGACTTCTATGCCTATGTTTTTGATACGCATCAAAAATCAAGCATAGATTCAGCTGACAGATTAGTAACTTGCAAATATCTTGAGTGTTCTTGTTGCCGACAAGAAAGTTGATGAGAATCCTTGATGTGGATATATATACCAGATGGATTCTAGCATGTAAGGGTGTGTAGAAAAAGTAAGAAGTAATAAGGTGTGAAGTAAAGTAGGGATAAGTGTGGGAACAACAATTCAAGTCTGGCATGTGACTGAACAACACCATTATACAGAGGAAGAATGAAGTGCATTAGATCAATATATTGTGCCTAACCAGAACTGAACTCTTGCATTTGTAGATGCTTCTCATCAATTCAAACACTTCATTATCTTCTATAAGTTTTGTAGACAGTGAGTCTCTTGTAGGAAGTGGGCCTCTTGTGAGCAGTGTGCTCAGGCAGTGAGCCCTAATTGGCAATTGCCATTTTGTACTCCTTTATTCTTTTAACAAAGAATACAATCTTAGGTTAGTAACCTCGTGGTTTTTCCCTTAACTAGGTTTTCCATGTTAAAATCTTGGTATCATATGTGTCAATATGTTTCTACTCTTAAATTATTGCATTATACTTCCATGATTGAATTATTATTATGTTGTTAAAATACAAGAAGGATTTAAGTGTTTAAAGAAAATAAAGTTTTGTGATAACTAATTCACCCCACCACCCTCTTAGTTATCTAGCTTTTTTCCAATAGATCCTACATTTGAACACATGGAATCTAAAGCTATGCAGGCAAATTTGTTTATTCCAAAACCAGATCTAGAAGTTGTTGGCATTTGCTTGTCATTGATATCAACAGTGGTTGAAGATTGTATTGAAGACTATCTACATTAGTTATCATTGATGTCATGCACAAGAAGAAGCACTATCCTTATGATGCATATTATATGGACTCAAGCACAAGAAGAAGCATTTCTCTTAGATACAAGTATTTTATAGATGTTGCATATGCTCTTTGTCCTGCATTTTCAAGTCATTGGTACATGGTCAAGTATACTTCAGAATAAACACTTAGTGTATTTTCATAAGAGTTTTTGGTCACTCTAGATCAGAATTCTACTTTGTATTTTACCACTATTGAAGATATGAGCTTGTAGAATTGAGGATAGAAAGATAATGGTATGGTGCATATATGTTTTAAATTTCACATCATCTAGACTTGCAGAATAATATCCTTGGTTTAGTAGTTTGAAAACATAATTTCACAACATAAACAATCATGAAAGAGAATGTACTTTGCTCGGCATTTCTCTGGAGTGATAAATACAACTATGTAGATTTGGGAATATGCTGTGAATGGTATATAGGTCCATCCATTTGTGTTTCAGACATTTTGGCATATCACAATACAATATCTTGTATTGTGGAACATCACAGTTATCTGGTATGCTCTATTTTCAACTATTCAACATGCTCCTTATTTTGCAAATGTATAGAATGATCAAACACTTTAGTAGAAAGGTGTATGAATGATATTAAAAAGGTACAATGTTGAATCGTTTGTCCACTTAATAGCTTTGGCTTCTCCCCAGTTGTGTGAAAATGAATAATCAATAGTGTTTGTATAGTTTGAGCTGATAGTCTAATCTCTATTATGTGTAGTGGATCTTGATTAATTGATTTAACATTAAAAGGTGTGTAGTGATGTTATTTGAATGTTATCATGAGATGCTAAGGTCTGCAACTTGTTTCCTTGACATATTATATGTTGAAGCTAAACTTTGAAGAATATATGTTTCATCTAAGGGTGTTTATGATGCCGAACTAATCAATGTTTTGAAGTGTTACAGAGGGTATTTATTGGAGATCTAGTTCATTTGTGAAGGTGTGGTGTGTGACAAATTAGTGTGAAAAGGATGAAGTGTGTTAAGTTAGTTTGATGACATAAGTTGAGCAAGATAAGAGGATTGCAATATCAACATAAACCAGATGTCTTCATATACCAGTTCATGCAATTGTTATCTCTATAATCTTTACATTAGACAATGAGTCTATGTGGAGTTGTAGCTTCCTTGGGAGTGTCCCAAAAATTGTATTCAGAGAATAGTAGCTTCATTGGGTTGTAGCCCTAAAATAAAATTGTAAATCTTTATAACCGTGAGCAATATATATTGTGAACTAACACTCACTGTGGTTTGTCTTATGTTGGGTTTTCCACATAAAAATCCTAGTGTCATTATGTTATTTGATATTATGCATGCTTTCCTTTCAGTTCTTCAAGTATTTTGATGTTAATCTAAAATGAAGTAGTTAATTTTTTTATAGACAGATTCAACCCCCTACTCTCAATCTCTGAATGTGTTTAACAATTGGTATCAGAGCTAAGTTCCTTTCAAAAGTCTAACAACTAAGGTAGATCTTGCACTTGAACACATGGAACCTAAAGTAGTGCCTAATTAAATAATTACTCCTAAACTAGATCTAGAGTCTATGGAACCTAAAGGTTGGGACTTGGATATAGATGAGGTAGAGCTTGAAGGAGAACTTTAGTCAACTCTTAATATTTGGATGAAGCAAGAGAACCTAATATGAAATATGAGGTTATGCTTGACAAATCAGAGGAGAAATTTCATAAACTAAAAATACAAGATGGAAAACTAAAGGAGGAAGTTAGGAAACTGAAAGATCAAATAGAAGAAGAAAAAGAATGTGGGGTTAACCTCAAAAAAGAAAAATAAATAATCTCTAATTTGAAAGTAAAAATTGAAGAATAAAAGAGGATTGAAGATTGTTTGAATACCAATAACACTGATAAAGCAAATGAATCTTCAAAACTTGATGAAGAGGTAGTCAATCTGAGAAAAGAAATTGAAAAATCAAAAGAACAAATCAACAACGGCTTAAAAGTAAAAGGAGGTACTGTAATTCTTGATGAATTAATCAACTCTCAAAAACCATCAAAAGAAAAATCTGGTCTTGGTTTTGAAAAGGGGAAATGTCCTATAACTAGTACATCTACAAACCAATACGATAATTTTAGAGCATAAGGAAAAACTAGATTAAAGGAAGAAAAATCTTGCACTGAAAATCCTAAGAAGATGGCCTCTGAAGATGCAAAAGAAGAATTCACTATTGTCTAGAGACAAAGAAGATTCAAAATTCCTCCTCCTACAAGACAACTTGCTCCTACTAGGTACACTCAAGCCTTCAATGGAAATTGCTATGGTTGTAATAAGATTGGTCACAAGTCTATTGATTGTAGGAGAAAGATAAATAAGAATTCATTGAAGACTCCAAGGTACAATGCAGAGAACTCTTATATATTTCATGGTCATTCCTTTTCTTGCAATAAGTATGGACATATAGCTACTAAAGTAGATGTAAGGAAAGAAGAAACAACAATATGAGAAATGATTCCTTCATACCTCCCAAGCATAATACTAGATTCTCTCATCCCTTTTATGGATATTGCTTTGTATGTAACAAGTTTTGCCACAAGGCTATTAATTGTCAATCCAAGACAAACTACAATAATTATGGGAATAAAATTTCCAGTGCATCACAAAAATACAATGAGGTGTGTACAAGTGTAATGGTTTTGGACATAAAGCAAAATTCTATAAAAATAATTTCAAGAAACCATTCGGTTAACATCAGGAGGTGGCAGAAGAAAAAGTCAAACATGTATGGAGAAAGAAACCAGAAAACACTCCTGACATAAGGTCAGAAGGCATACAACTTCTGCCTAGGGTAGAAGATTTCATTGTTGATTAAAAGGAAATGGCATGGGTTAGGGGGAGAAATTTGGTGTATATAAACCTAATCCCCTGATCTAATAAGGATTCTCTTAACAGAAGTAGGTCTTACAAAATGTCTGACATGGAACACTCTAGGGAGGACACAAGCAAAGTAATGAGGGTTCACATCCTCAAAACTCTGGAGAAAAATATCTTAATGTAGTAGATTGTGGAAGATATTAGGGTTTCAGTGATAAGAGCATCTACCAAGAGGAAGTGCATTTATGAAAAAAATTTGATCTATTTAAGAGATTTCCATTTGATTCAATCTCATTCTACATTTGAAGTGTTCAAAGATCTTTGCCAAGGAGAAAAGGTATAATTGGAGCATCTGAGTAGCAAAGTAAAAAGGCAAAACCCCAACAACAAGTTTCAGAGGTATTCTTCATACTAGTTAACCCTAATTCCTATTATCATGGTTGTTTATGATGGTTGCCACTTTTACTTAATTGATCAATATTATTGTTGAACCCTGACCAAAATTTAAGAAACATCCTTATAAGGCAATGGAAGTTGACAATAGCAAAGCATTATCTAATATTCTTGTATTTGTGGTATACACGGAAGATGTTTGGATATATATTAACTCAAAATTGGAAGAGATAGACCATGGAAACTTTGAAACCCTACAACATAAAATGTTGGATGATGATGATATACATTACTAACCTAAGTATGCCAACATTGAAACAAAATTGTTGGATGTTTAGAAAGATTTTTTTGATTTTTGCAATGAGAATGAATGGGTTAGGTATATCCTCAGTAGAATCCATGATGAATTCATATACCTTGACAAACCCCATAAAATAACGAAAGAAGCTATTAGGGTTGTGACAAGGTTGTGGTCCATTGAACCCTTACCATAGTTGAAGTCAATTAAGAATGAAAAGGTCATTGAATTAACATGTGCCAAATTTAACAAGAGGGGTTTGACAATTGACGACATTATTGACCCTAGTGTGAGATATTCAGCAATGGGAATTACATACAAAGTGTATTACTCTAACAGAGAAGGATCTGCAACTAGCACAACCATACACACTATCTATTAGATGGCTAAGGAGGGTAAGGACTTTGACCTATGTGAAGTGATGAATAATCAACTATTGGAAAACCTAAGAAGAACAAAGGAGACATGATACAACTTTAAGTATGGTTCTCTAATCATTTTCCTAGCATTCTATTCCATGAATGAGTTACTGGGATATAAAGTAAAAATATGGAAACAAGATAGGCTAGTAGAAACACAAATCAAAGAATATATAAGAAGATTTGACTCACAAAGAGCTTGCAATACTATCTTGTAGGGTTTCTTCAACAACTTCCAAACTAAAATGCATAAAAGGGATAGAATTGCTTCTAATCTAGTCAGAAAAACAAAGATGACACAACATTTCTTGTGGATAAGAATTTTTTCTACATGGTAGCAGTAGAGTTGAGGACATTACGGATTCCCAAACTTCCATATGAAGTACCTAATGAGGAAGTTAAGGCTTGTGTAGGGATTTTGTTAAGTCAGCCTAAAGATCCTAAAGGTGAAAGATTTGGAACATATGAACAAATTTAGGAAAAAATATGCAAGAAAAGGGCTGAAGAAGAGGTAGAGAAGAACAAAGAAAAGCTATTCAAAAAGGTTGGTATCCCACCTAGAGGTTTCACTGCTCAGAATATTGTATAAAATGTTGTACCACTTACTTAGATGAGCATCCAACACTAAGAAGGTCTGGTACATCTACTTATCAATCTACTCTTAGTATTCCACAACCTACCTCCTCTGTAAAGATGACCTCTACTAGACAGACCCATGTTTCTGAAGGTCAAACACAGATGAAATCCAAGGGAAAACAACCAGAGAAGAAGAAAGAAACCATTGTAGAAGAGATTGAGAGTGATAAAGAAGAAATAATTTCAAAGAAACAGGAGAAAGGAAAATAGAAAAAGCAACCAAGGGTCAAGGTGAAGGCCAAAATGAGGAAGAAACAAGGTATTGAAGCAAGTGAAGAAGAAGAGTAGGAGCCAACTCCTCCACTAAAGAAGAAAAAGAAAAGTGCCATGGGACAGGTACCAACACCTCCTCCTGGAGAACTTATGTCTCTAGATTTTGTCTACAATGCCATTATTTGTTTCAATTTGTTTAATGAAAGTGTGGTGCTCCATCTAGAATCTTCTCCTGAAGATCAAGCCATCATTGAAAATGAAGTTGCTATGTACATGATGAGATATAACAAGTCACTTGATGAAATCTTGCCTAAAGTACCAAAAATCTTAAAGAAAGCCCTAAGAAGGGATAGAGATGAAGTTGTATCCCTAGAAGAAACATAGACAAGATGCTTTGGATAAAGCTAGTGCTTCCATATCTGAAGAAGAAAAAGAGAAATTAACACAAAGTCAAGCCCAAGAGCTCATAATGAAACATAAAGTAGACACTCTTATGAAGAACAAAAAAGAAGATATTGAAAATATTACAAAAGAAACTAAGGAAATCACTTAGAAAATACATAATGAGGTAAGAGAAATAGAGAATGTAGGACAACCACATGATTCACCACCTCAATCACCACATCAAGCTATTACATCTTCTCTGTGTAACATAGAACATGCTAAAAAGGAGAAGGATGACAAAAATATGTAAGGAGATGTAAACATCTCTGCTATAGAAAATGTTGAATCTGCTCTACAGAACAATGTTATGGAAGGTGAAGTGGAAGGAAGATAGAGTGACAAAACTTCTGAGAAAAATGAACAAGTTAAAAATATTGTGGACAATACTCCTCCTTTAGAAAACACTAAGTATCATGCCAAGGACAAAGAAGATGAAGGGGTACATGGTGATACTAGTAATGATGTGAACAATTCCCCTCCAAAGAACCTAGAATCACATATTGTCATTTATTCAAGAAAGAAGCAATTAAATACTAATGCTAAGAGATCTACCCATGACTCTAGAGTCTCTCCAATCGACTCCATTAAACATTTCCTAGCACAACAGAGACACAATTAGTATGTTGCCTCTTTGCAATTGTTTCAATTACCCACTATGGATGGACAAATTAATTTGTCCAATATTTCTCCCCTATGGAAGCTTCAACAAGGAAATATATTTCAAGCTACGGCTCAAGAAGAAATCATGCAATCTCAAGTAGAAGGAAATGAGATTTTGGAATAAGCAATGAGGGCCTTTGAAAAGGTATTACTAGATGCTTAGAGGGATGCTTCCCTGACTCCTATTCAACAAATGAAACAACTATTGGAGTCTTTCAAAAACCACTCTACACTTTTGGGGAAGGAAGCTGAGAAAAGGGTATTGGAAAAAATAAACAATACAAGATTAATAGATTTATTAGAAAAATGATCCAGTGCACATAATATGTTGGCAGATAGTGTAAAGAGAATTCAAAATGCTCTAGAAGAAGCAAAATTACTATATCAATTCTACCTAACATGGCCTATGATAACAAAGGGTCTAAAAAACCAAATTGATGGCCTTGAGTTGCAAATATCTAATATTTCTGCAACATATGAACCTTTAAAGATAAGAATGGAGAATTAAGGGATGAAAATTGAAAAATCTCATGCACAAGTATCAAAAATATTCAAAATCAAAAAGAATAGGTCAAGGATCAAATAATTTAGGTGAGAGAGATTGATAGCTTGAGAATGGCGATGCTGACAAGAATGTTGACAAAAGATGATAAGGTATTCTAGATGGTAGTTGCACCATCCTCTGTAGAAGGTGTTGAAGAATTATTTTTGTAAATTATTGGGCAGAAACAAATACTTACTTCTTCCAAGAAGCATTAGGAATCAACACTACTGTAACTAAAAACCATATACAAGAACATTCTTCCTACTCGCAAGTAAGGCTCATTTTTATTGTATCTTGATATAATGTACATATGCAGAAGAATAGAAGATAACAATTTTGTGTACATAAATCCAATTCTGGGATAATATAAGACATGTCTTAGGGAAAGCATGCAAATATAAATAATAAGGTCAATTTTGAGTTATGGGTAAAAGTTTTGATTGAAGTGTATATTGTGCACCCTTTTTCCTTGATGTCAAAGGGGGAGAATTTTCATCCTGTGTTTCCATCAATGACAAATGGGGAGATTGTTGGCATTTGATTGTCATTGATGTCAACATTGGTTCAAGATTTTATTGAAGACTATCTACATTAGTTGTCATTGATGTCATGCACAATAAGTACTCTATTTATGATGCATATTATATGGACTCAAGCACAAGAAGAAGCATTGCCCTTAGTTACAAGTATTGCACAAATGTTGCATATGCTCTCTCTCCTGCATTTTCAATTCATTGGGACATGGTTTGGTATACTTAAGAATAAACACTTAGTGTATTTTCATAAGAGTTTTTGGTCACCCCGGATCAGAATTCTACTCCGCACTTTATTACTATTGAAGATACAACTTTGCAAAATTATGACAGAAAGATAATCTGGACTTGTGGAAGAATATCCTTGGTTTAGCAGTTTGAAAATAGATTTTTAGAGCTTAAACAATCATGAAAGAGAATACATACTTTGCCCTACATTTCTCTAGAGTGATAAATACACATGCATATTTGGAAGTATTCTCTAAATGGTATATAGGTCCATCCATATGTGTTTCAGACATTTTGGCATACCATAATACAATATCCTGTGTTGTGGAACATCACAGTTATCTAGTATGCTCTATTTTCAACTATTCAACATGCTTCTTATTTTGCAGATGTATAGAATGATCAAATACTTTAGTAGGAAGGTGTATGAATGATATAAAGAAGGTACAATATCAAATCCTTAGTTTTCTTAAAATGGTTTTGGCTTCTCCCTGGTTGCATGAAGATGAATAGTCAACATTGTTTATATAGTTTGAGCCGACAGTTTGATCTCTGTTATGTGTGGTGGATCCTAATTAATTGGTTTAACATTGAAAGGTGCATAGTGATGTTCTTTGAATGCTATCATGACATGCTGAGGTCCACAACTTGTTTCCTTGACATAATATGTGTTGAAGCCAACCTTTGAAGAATTACACATTTCATCTAAGGGTGTTTTTTGATGCTAATCTAATCAATGTTTTGAAGTTTTGGGGAGGGTATTTTTAGGAGATCTAAGTCATTTATGAAGGTGTGGTGTGTGATAGATTGGTGTGAAAAGCATGAAGTGTGTGAAGTTAGTTTGATGATTGTTAGTAAATAGATTTGTCACTTTAATAAATTACACTCATTTGCCCACATCAATGACAATCTAATCAATAGTTGATTCACTTGCAATGGTATTTGCAAGTTATCTCTACTTATTTTACAAGGCACAATTACCTTCAAATGATTTACAATGAATGAAAATAGGGTTTGATTTTCACCAGAAAGCAAAAAAGGCAAACTAAAAACTATGCATAGCCATGACACAGATGTGATTAATTAAACTTAAAATGAAGAGGATGCAAATAAATGACACAAAGTCCACCTACTCCACACCCATGAACAATACCCAGGAAAAGAAATGAACAACAGATCCTCTTTCAATAGATGAGTTAATTCAAATTCAAAGATTTAGAAGTAATCATCCACATAGTCTGGTATAACAGAAAATACATTGAAAGTAATTGCAAAGACTCAAAGTTCATTTGTGATCAAAAGAAAAGATTAACACATTCACATATCAGAAATATCTTCTTTATTTCTCCAATGTAAAATGTGAGTTCAAAGCGTCCACACCCCTGTACAACAAAACTATGTAGAAAAGAAAACCAAGATGCTGCTTTGTTCCTGAATAGCTGGAAAAGATAAGAAGACCCCCCTTAAAGCATACCAATTACATATTTATAAGTCTTCTCATTGAGAATTTACGGTTCTTGTAATAGCCTCTTTGAAAAGATTAATTATAGCGAATAAAATTCACTTTCTCTCTTCCCATAGGATAACTATTTCTTGAAAAATTGCTTTTTGTATTCCTCTTGAAAACATTTCATAATAACTTTGTTCTCCTGTGGCTTTTCAATTTCTTGAATTTTAATGTGGTCCCCACTCTTCATATGTTTATGCAATTTTACCATATGTAATATTACATTCTACATTAAACCTCTAATTTGGACTGGGGTTAATGCTTTCCTCTAATAATTCTGGTTGCATTACTTATTCCTCCAAGCAAGATTTATTTGAGAATATCACATCCAAACATCCTTTGTAACGTTAATAAATTCATGCCTGGCTAATCTACTTCATTCAAGGAACCACATTGATAGTCTCAGCAACAAATAAGTAAGACACAGAAGCATGAACCTTTATCATAATCAAAGCAAGAATATTCTCCCTTAATAGCCACAATCAAGGGGCCACATATTAAGTCAACTCTAATTGGATCTACTACCCTACATTTTTAGACTCCATTTTAGAGGGATATCTGGTTATATTTGAGAATGAATCTATTGTACACTGTAGTTCGTTATTGTAATCGAAAAATTTGGATAAAGTATAAAATAAAATAAAACATGAAATACCTTTGACCAAACCTTCCGAATACCTCAAATGCCTTGAAAGATTGATGCATGCATGATTGATTACTTGACCGATTGAATGTTGATTGCTTAGATATGTAGCATAACAATTTAGATGGAGATTGATAGAAAAAAAATGATAGATGAAAGATGATGGATGAGAGGGCGAGAGGAATTTTGATAGAGTAATGGTACTTAAAATCTCATCCAATGCAAATGGCTTGGTTGTGGGTGAATTTATAGACAAAGGTGAGAGGATGAAGGGATAAAACTTCCATTTCGTGAGTGGTAGTGGAATTGAAAAGTTGATCATACAACAAGAGAGAAGAAATGGAAGGTGAAAGAGTTAACTTGAGAGATGATTTGAGTCATCTTGAGAGATGGAAATGGAAGGTAAGATAATAATTTAAATAATTTAATATTATTTAAATCATGAGAAATGTGAGGATAAATAAATAAAATTATTTATTTATAAAGTGATGAATTAAAATAAAATAAAAGATTTATTTTATTTAAATTCAAGAGGAAAGGGGATTAAATAAATAAATAAAATTTATTTATTTGATAATGTGAAGGGATGAGATAAATTAAATAAATGTTAGATTTATCTAATTTATTAGAGGAAGTGCTAATTAGATGATGAAGGGGTGCTTAGGGCAAAACATGCTACAAGATGTCTAAATGATGCAATGTTGTGACAAGGTGGACATTTTTGGGTGTCTACGTTTTGCCCCTCTTTGAGATGATGTCTCAGATGATGAAATTTGTGTTGAGTAAGACATTTCAAAGAAGCTAAGGTATGCATAGAGAAAAAGGGGTGGATGATAGAAAGATAGGATGATGAGATGGGATGATGATGTAAAGATGTGATGATGATGCCCCCTCGAGAGGATAGGTAGGTTGGACAAGCACGAGTAGGCTCTCAAAATGGAATGAAATGATAAGGAGGGTTAAGATGAAGGATGCAGGATTGGAAGCAGAGGAAAGAGATGAAGGATACATTATGCTGCAATGAAAGTGAGCAACCATGATGTTTGATATAGCACTAGATGTTATGCACCATGGTATAAGGACCAAGGTGATGATGTGTCTCGTGCACTAGCATAATACAACCTTATATAGACACAAGATATGAATATTAGCTGGGTTAGATTTGATGTAAGTGCAAGATAAAAAGATAACACACACAAGCAAGAAAGCATGCACAAATGATTCAAAAAAAAACAAGGTATTGCCCCTATCAAGTTGTAAACCAGTGATTAATTGTTGATTGATTGATGATGATGGTGACGATAGTGTTGTGATTGCATGGAATGATATATCCCTAGATCAACACAAGGATGATTGATTTATTTGATTGATTGATTAATTGATTGCGTTTACAACAAGGCTAGGATCAAGACCAAGGATGTGTGTAGATAGTTTGACATGCTTGATTCACTTGTTTGGTATGGATTAAGGATAACTTGCATTTGGATTATCTCTTGGATTGATTGGATGAGGATGAATAGAAGAAGTGATTGAAGAAGTGATGATTGATTGGAAGAAGTGATTTGAAAGATTGATGAATTGATGAAGATAGATGATAGAAGATTATGATGAAATAACAAAGAGGAATACAATCTATGCCTGAATCTGAGTACTTTCTTCATATCCTAGACTGCCTACATACCCATGTCCACAAGATCAAGGCACTTAATGGTAGAGATGAGATGTAGTTCTAATTTTGTTTTATTGATGGTGATGATGAAGGTGGATGGATCGATTGGGTTATGGATTGATTGGGATTGACTGAATGTTTGATGATATGGATTGTATTGATGAGTGGATTGATGTGATAGATTGGTCTGATTTGATGATGTGATTGAATTTGATGTGATGGGTTGTTTGATGTGATGATTCAATTTTATTGCTTGAATTTTTTGTTGAAGATTTGATTTTTTTATATTTTTGGGAATATTTGATTTTTTTGGATTTTTGAAAATATTTGATTTTTTTTGGATTTTTGAAAATATTTGTTTTTTTGGATTTTTGAAAATATTTGATTTTTTTGGATTTTTGAAAAGGTTTGGCGATGACATTCGATGAAAATTTGAGTATCCATTGTGCTAGATACTAATGACAAGGGGAGAAAACCAAGTCTAGGTGCATTGATGAATGTAGGGTTGGATTGGATAAATGGATAAAAGGATAGGATGTGAAATGGGAGGCTCACAATAAGTGGATGGGATGGATGCAATGCATAAGAAAGTAAGGATGTGATCTCCAAAGACTATGTTGCGTAGGAATAAACATGCCCCATTCTACGTGGTAGAATTATGAATTTCATGACAACACTTATGACCATGGGATGATAGGGTTTGATTTGGTTAGTTTGGATAGGATGGTTAAATGGGTAATGGCAAGAGGATAATGATAGTATTTGGTTTGGAAGGATAAGGTGTATGTCAAGAGTTATCCAAAACATGTTTCAACATTGTTACCCTCAAATCTTTATCAAGATCAAGATGAGGAAGGGAGGATGAATGGATGCAATGGGATAGGTGTATGTATGTGGATGGATAAGGACATGGTAAGATAGGATATGATAGGATGGAAAGTGATAAGTTAGAACATGATAGCAGGATGAGATAATGTGCCCCCAATTGTAGGTGACATAGAAGATCACTTTACACATGACGCTTATTTGCCAGGTTTTCATCATGGTACTTATCCAAGGCACCTGTTTACTAGGTTTTCACCATTGGACGAAGGGATCTCTCTTTACTTTTTTTTTTCCTTCTTTTTTCTTTTTTTTTTGATTTTTTTTCAAAACATTTGGATGGGAGAAACTCAAGTGTCTAGTTCCATGAAAGGTGATAGTCCCGTTGAAGATAGATGTCATCGCATGGACCATGTCAAGTGTCCTCATAGATTTCGGTAAGGGTGATTGCATGAAAGTGAGATGTAGTAGGTAGATAGTGGATCATGAGGGGAATGATAGTGGATTATGATGTGGATTATGTAGGACTTATGGATGGAGGGCTTATGCAAAAGCATGGACCATAGGGAAGTGATGAGGAAGATATGTAGGATAATGAATGAAAGGTGGGGAGATGGAGCTATGTGGAAATGTCATGGAATGGAAGGGAACCATGACCAATTGTAGCACACACCATGGCAAACATTGAAGATTTTGATGTGGAGGGGTTGTATGAAGCAATGGAGATGTTTGTTTAGGGGATCATGGATGATTTAGGCATTTAGGGACCCACATAGACTTAGTATTTTTGTGATTTTTCACTTTTCATGTGAGATGAAGTAACCCAAGTTTTTGGAATGGAATGGCATTTATGAATGGATGAGGATGGTTGGGATTTTTGAAATGTAACCAAAAAATTTGGATAAAAACAAAAGATAAAAGAAAACAAAATACAATACCTTAGTCCAAACCCTCTTAATACCTCATATGACTTGAAAGATCTATGCATGCATGTTTGATTTTCTCAAATGATTAGATGTTAATTTCTCAAATATGCAGCATAACGATTGGATTGAGATTGATAGCAGAAAATAGATAGATGGTGGATGATGGATGTGAGGGCTAGAGAAATTTTGATAGAGTAATAGTACTTAGAAGCTCATCCATGCAAATGGATTGGTTATGGGTTAATTTATAGACAAAGATGAGATGATGGGGGGATAAAACTTCCATTTTGTGAGTGGTAGTGAAATTAGAAAGTTGATCGTGCAACAAGAGAGAAGAAATTGAAGGTGAATGAGTTAACTCGAGAGATGATTTGAGTCAACTTGAGATATGTACATGGAAGGCGAGGTAATAATTTAAATAATTTAATATTATTTAAATCATGAGGAATGTGAGGATAAAAGTGATTAAATATAATAAAATAAAAGATTTATTTTATTTAATTCAAGAGGAAAGGGGATTAAATAAATAAAATTTATTTATTTAATAATGTGAAGGGATGGGATAAATTAAATAAATGTTAGATTTATTTAATTCAGCAGAAGTGCTAGGATGAAGACGATACCTAGGGAAAAACATGCTACAAGATGTAAGATGCTACAAGAGATGGAGATTTTTGAGTGTCTGCATTTTGCCCCTCTTTGAGATGATGTTTGAGATGATGAAATTTGCGTCGAGTAACATCATTTCAAAGAAGATAAGATACAAATAGAAGAAAATGGATGGCTAATGATGGAAATATAGGATGATGATGCCCCCTCGAAAGGATAGGTGGGTTGGAAAAACACAGGTAGGCTCTCAAAATGAAATGAAATGATAAGGAGAGATAAGGTGAATTATGCAAGATAGGAAGTGGACGAAATAGATGAAAGAAATGCTATGCTGTAAAGAAAGTGAACAATCATATGTTTGATATAGCACTAGACGTTATGCACCAAGGTATGAGGATGAAGGTGATGATGTGTCTCGTGCCCCAACATAATACAACCTTATCTAGATACAAGATATGAATATTAGTTGGCTTGGATTTGATGCAAATGCAAGATAAAAATGATAACACACACAAGCAAGCAAGCAAGCATGAACAAATGATACAAAAATAAACAAGGTATTGCCTCTATCAAGCTGTAAACTGAATGATTAATTGATTGATGATGATGATAGTGTTGTCATTGCAGGGAACAATATATCCCAAGATCAACACAAGGATGTAGGAACAATGTATCCCATTATTGATGATGAATGATTGATTGATTGATTGATTGGGTTTACAACAAGGCTAGGATCGAGACTGTTGATTGGTTGGATAATTTGACAAGATTGATTGACTTGTTTGGTATGGATAAATTATGACTTGCATTTGGATTTATTTCTTGGATGATTGATGATGAGATGATGAATGGAAGAAGTGATTGAAGAATTGATTGAATGATTGATTGCAAGAATTGTTTTGAAAGATTGATGAATTAATGAAGATAGATGATAGAAGAAGATGAGAGGGATGAATATGATGATTGAATGAAGATTAGAAGAATGGTGAAGGATGGAAAAGGTGTATCGCTTGTGCCTCAATATGGACACTTCCTTCGTGTCCTAGATTGCCTACATACCCTGTATCCATAGGATCAAGGCACTTAATGATAGAGACGAAATGTAGTTTTGATTTTGTGTTTTATTGATGGTGGATGGATTGACTTGATTTTCATTAATTGATTGGATTGGTTTGATTTATTTTGATGGATTGATGTGATGGATTATTTAAGGATGATTGACTTTATTGCTTGGATTTTTTGTTGGACATTTGATTTTTTTGTATTTTGAAAAAAAATTGATTTTTTTGTGTTTTTGGAATGCTTTGATTTTTTTGTATTTTATTAGATTTGATATTTTTGTCTTTTTCAGGACTTTTTATGATTTTTTTTAGGGCTTTTTATGTTTTTTTTGTATTGTTTGAAAAGGTTTTGATTTTTTTGGGATTTTGAAATGTTTTGAATTTTTTGGGTTTTGTAATGTAGTGGGATGTCAATGGATTTACAATTTGTATAGCCTTTATGTTAGATACCAATGACAAGGGAGAAAACCAAGTCTAGATGCAAGGATGGAGATACGATTGGATGAATGGATAAAATAATGGGTGATAGTAGATGGGATGAAAGGCTCATGACAGATGGATGGATAAGAGGATAGGCCATGGAACGGAAAGCTCATGATAAATGGATAGATAAAAGAATGGATATATGTCTCATAATGGAGCTAGGATGTGATCTCAAAGACTGTTGCATAGGAATAACATGCCCCATTATAGGTGCAATGCTTAGTGTTTTTCATGACAAGGCTCATGATGATAGGATAATGATAGGATTGGATGGAAATGATGAGGTATATCAAGAGATATCTAAGGCATGTTTTAACATTTTTGCCTCCAATCTTTATCAAGATCAAATGAGGAAGGGATGAATGGACTTAATATGATAGGTATGTGCATGTGGATAGATAAGGATGGTGGGAAATGCTATAGTAAGATAGGTTGAAAATGATATGGTGGATGAGACAAGGAGCCCCCAAGTGTAGGTGACATGGAAGATCAACTTACACATGACGCATGTTTACCAATTTTTCATCATGTTACTTATCCAAGGTGTCTGTTTACCAAGTTTTCACTGTTGGACGAAGGGATTTCTCTTTACTTTTTTTTTCAAATTTTCTTCTTTTTTTTCTTCTTTTTTGACTTTTTTTTTTGCTTTTTGGAATGGGATAGGTGGATATGGACGAAAGGGACTCAAGTGTCTAGTTCCATGAAAGGTGATTGTCCTGTTAGATGGATGTCGTCACATGGACCATGTCAAGTGTGCTAATAGATGTTGGTAGGGGATGACAGATGGATTAGGTAGATAGTGGATTATGATGTAGATTATGGAGGGAAATAATTGATTATGATGTGGATTTTGTAGGGAAGATGGTGGTTTATGATATGGATTATGTAGGGAAGATGAATGGGAGGCTTAGCCAAAAGCATGGATCATAGGAAGTTGATGGGTGAGATACGTAGGATAATGAATGAAAGGTGGGGAGATGGAGGTATGTGGAAATGTTACAGAATGGAAGGGAACCATGACCAATGGTTGCACACACCATGATAAACATTGAATCTTTTGATGTGAAGGTGGTGTAGGAAGCATTGGTCATATTTGCTTAGGAGATGGTTGATGGAGTACTTTAGGAACCCACATAGACTTAGCATTTTTATGACTTTTGATTTGCTTGTGGGATGGACTATGAGATTCTTGAATGGAGTGGTAATGTGAGGTGGAAGTGGATGGTTGGGATTTTTGAGATGTGGATGCCTCATTTGACTTGATTTCTTTGTGCTTAGGGACCCAAACCATTTTTCTTTTGGACTTTGTTTGTGAAAGGATGGGTTTGGATAGATTTTTAGATGGATTTTTCTTTGATTCTTTGCATTTGTACCCTAAGGCATTAGGACCCTTAGGATTTTTGGCTTTATTAGTAAAGGCATCCAATTTTGTATTTTTGAATCCCATGGCATCGATGGAATGAGTGTAAGATTTATGCTTAGACAATGTGTGCATTTGTTGATCATTGGTTAGGAATATGAGGGTATTTATGGATGATAGGAATGTTAGGTGTTAGAAGCAATGGTGACAAAGTGGATGGAGGGATGTTAGGAGTTGGAAGTAATGGAGGAAAGGTTGATGGTGGAAGGTGTACAGTCACATGCTTTTGACATTTATAAAATGATGGCGGTGGGATGGAAACGTATGTTTTAGGAGTATGATGGGATTTGTGATAAAAAGTGGTGTACTTAGGATGCATGGTAGAAGTACCAACATCTTGAGATTGTCATCCTTGGGGTGTGTATTCAAGGCCATATGAGTGTGTGGGCACATTGACTTGGATAGGCACAAAAATACCTTGTTCACGAAGGCCTGGGCCTTTACCTTGGTAGTTCATGTTTTAAAGCATGTGATTGATAATGGGATTATGTATAGGTGGAACACTAGACATGAGATCCTTATTGGATGGAGGGGGTGAAGTGGAGGACAATGGTTGTTGGTGTTCTAAGGAGGAACACTCATGGATGAAGGTGGTAAGACCGATAGGATATGATGGTGGATTTGAAGTGGGATCAATGATGGATGTGGATGGATCATTAGGATCTTGATTTTTCTCATTAGGATCCAAGTTATTGGTTTGATTTTTATATTTACTTTGAAGGCACATGTATCATCATGAGAAGTGGAAGTTGGATCATTAGGGTTAGATGGAGGATGGATGGAAGGGGTGTCTTTCCCATGGATAGGTATAGGATCAAGTTGCTCATTGATAGCTTCTTCATACGTGTCATCTTGATCATAGAAAAGATAAATGTTATGAATAGGGTGAATGGAAAGGATTTGATCTTGATTTATACAAGAGGTTGATGTTTCCACATGCTTAGGATCATACTCTTGATATAACTCTTGTGGTTTCATGGAAGTGAAAGCGGGAGGCTCTTAGATGAGTTTGATGGGTTCTTGATATTCATCCGTAAGACAGTATGATGAACTTTGACTTGGGCTCATGATAGGAGGCTCTTCAATTGGCTAAATGGCTTGTGGGTCACATGATGGGCTTGAAGGGATAAGCATGGCATTTGAAGGCTTGTTAGGAGGCTCAAGAATGGGTTTTTGACATGGGGATGGTCTATTCCATGCAAGTAGCCATTGGATCACATCCTTCATGAGTGTATGGGTGAATGGAAAATAAAGGGGATGGATGATAATGGTGGATAGTGTTGTAGGCTTATGATCATGATAATGTTGAGGGCTAATTAGATTGGATGAATTGGGATTTGGATTGGATGGAGGGATAATGTGATTGGATGGCTTGGGATTTGGCTTGGATGGAGGGATAGGAGGATTAGATGGATTAGGATTAGGATCACATGGTGGTGCTAAGATAGGACTAGTAGACTCATGTGTTGGCATGTGATTGGATGGTGATGGAGGATGCTCATAGGATACATAACCTAGATTGGTATCTCCCTCATCAAAGGATATCAAATATTGCTCCAAAGATTGACTTAAGGACACTTGATTTATATACCAGGGGCCACATGGAGTAGGATTAGGTGACACATAGGTATCTCTCTTGTCAAAGGATATTAGAACTTGTTCCAAAAGTGGACTTAAGGATGTTTGACTTATGTACAAAGGGTCATTTTGGATTGCATGAACCTCTTGTGAGAACACCTTTTGGCCTTTGAAATAGGTTTGATGGTGAGGTGGCATGTTGGAAGGAGGAATTGGATAAGTTGATATGGTATTGGCATGATGTGTAGATGGGTTAGGTGATACATGAGATTGAGATAGAAGGTGATGAGGTTGGGCTTCTTGTGTTATGATTTGTTGTTGAATGTTTTGTTGTTGGAATTGTTGAATGGGTTGTGGTTGTGGTTGAAGGTGTTTATGGTGTGTTGGTGGAGGGATCACATAGGCTAATGATTGTTGAGATGGAGATTGATGTGGATAAGGGTTGATATTAGAAGAAATGGGATAAGTTGGTATAGGATTGACTTGATAAGTGGATGGATAGGGTTGATATGGTGATAACACATAGGATTGAAATGGCATTGGTTGATGATGTGCTTGTTAGAATTTACAATTGGACAAGAGGTGTTGCATATGTAGGGATTGGCTTGTTTGTAGTTTTTGGATCATTTCATGGACACCTTGAATCATTTGTTGGCTTAGAATTGATTGGCTTGTTTGAGATTGGTGAAGTATGTGAACAAGCTCTTGTGCTAGGTCTTCTAATGTTGACATGGTGTCAAGTGTTTGATTAGGATGGGATTGCTTAGATGATAAGGAAAGATTGGTAGTTTAACTTAGGGAATATCAAACACAATGTAAATGCATAAACACACATGCCAAGCACAATGCTCAAATTTCCTTTCAAGATTAAATGTTATGATTAGCCAAACACTTGTAAACACACCAAGAAGCCCTAATGATTAATCAGGTAGGGTATGGCCGATAAGTCTTAAGGTAGGCTGCACAAGGGTTAACTAAGGGTATCCCTAATATACACAAGGTACGAGGGGCCCAAATCTATGAACACTAGCTTGTTGAAGGGATGTGGCATAAGCATAAGGGACTACCACTTCACCTTGTGTCTAGAATCACCTGAGGCCACAAGGCTATTCCAATGACTACGTAGCTAGATTGAGGTACAAATTTTGCTCTCCTCCCTTTGATATACCCCATCTGAACATGTGGTTGTGGTCATCTCTGGGAGTGATGAAATCTCCTAGTAGCCTTCCTAGATAGGGTTTGACAAAAGCAAATCAAATGTGGTGTTTTTGATCTCCAAGATCACCTTGCGGTGCGAGGAGAGAGCATACACACACGCACGTGATTCACACTTGTAGTTTGTTAATTAACCCTTAGAAATGAAATGTTTGATAAGAAGATAGATGAAAGCATGATTCTTTTTATATCCAAATCCAAGTGTGTAGGAACACAGTTATTCATTTTAGCCCAAATTTAGTGATGTGATAGCAAACAAGATTGATTTTTAAGCCTAAGTCAAAGTGTGAAGGTAAGCAATGTTTAGAGATGAGAGATGGATTGATTGCACCTAATAATTTTTCATTCTTAAATCTATTATGTATGTTGATGCCACTGAAAGTCACCAAGACAAGAAGAAAACCAAACTTGCAAGCCAAAGAAGGGTTATGCTAAAAATATGCAATCTGGTAAAAATATGAGATAAATGATCTAATACAATGAAATAAATAGAAAGTACACAAAATTCTATGCACTTTTTTAAAAAAATTGTCAAAATCTATTAAGTTTTGCTCAAGATATGCTTGATTGAACTTTTAAAAGAAGATGAACTTTAACTACGAAAACTACCTAATGAAATAATATAGTCACCTAATAATTTCTATACCATTGCATAGTTCGTCATGTTATCTTTTTGACGAGTCCTTGTTTGTGCTATTTTCATACTATATGCTCCTGATATAGCGAAAAGAAAAAGATACCCCCCTGATGGCATGCAGAAGAGGGCATGATGGAGGATTGCTAGATAAAATAATGCACCCTGTGGAAGCACCATTTAGACCACTAGATAAAAGGATCTCTGGATAAAAGGACATGGAAGTACCCTTCGAACTGCTGCATAAAATGATGCACCATGCGGAAGCACCCTTCGGACCGCTGGATAAAACGATGCACCCTATAGAAGCACCCTTTAGACTACTGGATAAAAGGATTCAGAAGGACCATTTGGATCGGTAGATAAAATGATGCACCCTACAAAATCACCCTTCAAACCACGGGATAAAAGGACGCACCCTCAAAAAATCACAGAGATTTTCTTCAATCTCTAATTTTAGTGAATGAATAGGCAATTCTAGGGTTTTCAACACTTCTGAGTGCATTAGTGAGGTTTGTTTGGGCCCAAGAGGTCACCTAAAACAAATCCCTTCCAAAACATACCTAATGAGGGTTAGAAAAATATAAATTTTTATAACACAAAAATTGCAAAAAAACATAAGATTTGATCAGGAGAAGTGAGTCTCACCGAGCATTCCAGAAATGTAACTGAAAAAGTTGGATAAAAAAGAAAGATAAAAAAAACAAAATGCAATACCTTAGTCCAAACCCTCTGAATACCTTAGATGAGTTGAAAGATTGATGCATGCATGTTTGATTTGCTTGAATGATTTGATGTTGATTGCTCAAATATGCAGCATAACAATTGGATTGAGATTGATAGCAGAAAATACATAGATGATGGATGATGAATGTTAGGGCTAGAGGAATTTTGATAGAGTAACGGTACTTAAAAGATCATCCATGCAAATGGCCTAGTTATGGGTTAATTTATAGACAAGGATGAGAGGATGGAGGGATAAAACTTCCATTTTGTGAGTGGTAGTGAATTTAGAAAGTTGATCGTGCAACAAGAGAGAAGAGATGGAAGGTGAATGAGTTAACTTGAGAGATGATTTGAGTCATCTTGAGATATGGAAATGGAAGATGAGCTAATAATTTAAATTATTTAATATTATTTAAATAATTTAATATTATTTAAATCATGAGGAAAGTGAGGATAAAAGTGATAAATTAAAATAAAATAAAAGATTTATTTTATTTGATTCAAGAGGAAAGGGGATTAAATAAATAAATAAAAGTTATTTATTTAATAATGTGAAGGGATGGGATAAATTAAATAAATTTTAGATTTATTTAATTTATTAGAGGAAGTGCTAGGATGAAGAGGGTACGTAGGGAAAAACATGCTACATGATATAAGGTGTTGCAAGAGATGGACATTTTTGAGTGTCTACAGTTATCTTCCACTACCCACTAAATTCCTACATGAAAGGTGGAAGAAATAATGGATCTAGAAGATGAATAAGACACATTACTACTTTCAGTAAATTTTTACAAATTTTTAATTGTGGCTTCTCTCTTGTGAGTCTATAGGGATAGACATCTCTTCCTCATTAAGAGCTCTTAGACAATCTCCTTCATGGAAGGCTACCCCTCCACATCCACATTTAGACAAACTTCTGCTAAATTAGCCACACTTATCTACTCCAAAGAGTACCAAATCCACTTTCTCCATGGTATATGCCACAAGTAAATTAATGATAAGTTTAACAAGAACACCTACTGCAACAAGTTCCTTTGTCATCTCTAGGCTTGTGTTATCTAGCCTCCCTTTAGTGAGAAAAATACTAAAGTGCTTCCCATTAGATGATGTCACTTTCAATGACAATAAGACAATTTTGGAGAAACCATGAACCATAATTTTGCTACCATCAACTATAAAAGTATGACCAAGCATTGTAATGGTTTTGTGTGCCTTGTATTCCATATTTTGCATACCAATCTATCAGAGCATTTCAAAACTCTAATATATGCAAATCACGTTTGTTTGAAAGTTTCAAGAGTCTTTTCAACAAATTTCTTTTATGCATAACGTTGGTGAAAGAAGTGGGAGGATGTCGGCAAATGCCATGGAATTCAGCTATACACCTACTAGTCACATTTGCTTTGAAGTTCCTGAAGCCTCTTCAATAGATACATGTCATGCATCTCCTATATCCACTACATTCAAATTATTTGCTCATTTCAAATGGGTTGCAACAAACTTTAGGTTCATGCATGCGATCATTTGTACATGTATTTTCTTTATGTTACCAACACCAACCTATTTATATAGTAACCTTCATTAGTCACACAGAGCATTAAACATCAGAGTTGAATCTTGAGTTACCAATTGCACCCAAGGTCACTAAATACTAAACCAGATCAAATGATGGTGTAATCTCTTATTTTCCCTTTGAAGAGATTTGAAATTTCTAAAGTCTTTTCAACATAATCATTTTATTCATATCTTGTAAGAAAAGCACTTTGGGAGACCATAGTTCGTTGAGGCATCCAAGTTCCCAAACCCTAAAGATTCTCAACTAAAAAGATGTCATGCATCGGCATCTTTTCAAGAACTTATAACCAATTTTGTGAAGTTCACCTTTTCCATGATAAGCTGAGAAGGAAGAGTCAGGTGGTCAGATAAAATGAGAACTTTTGAACCTTAAATAAAGAGCTCGGGAGTTCTAGAGTCTCCCGACTCTCCAACTTAGTGAGGTTGGGCTTTATGAATTTTAAATAACTAATGCAACCCCCATCAACAAGACATTAGGTATTCTTAAAGTTCACAAGGTTTTTGCATTGAATATAAATAATTGGCTTGCATAAAGTCATCTACTTTTAAACATTAGAATTTATAATTGGGCACCTCTAATAATATATTTTCTTGTCTTTCCGATTACATAATAGACTAAAAAAATTTAACTTGGGAACTTTGAAGCATGCTTTAGGCTGAAAATGAAAAACTCTGTATCTTTCACATACTAACTCTGTTATGTATGAAATTTGGAGACCAAAGGGATTGAACAACATAGAGTAAAACCCCCAAAAAAATAATTTACAACAACAAGAAAATTGAATTTTGACTTCATTTGCAAATTGCCGACAGGAAAAAGTGAAGCTAAAAATGTTGCAAATGGTAAATAATTTTGGTATGAAAACTGGCCAAATTGGACTCAATGAGGTTAGGAACAAACCCACAAAAGTATTTTGTACTAGCTTCAACAAGTTTCTAGATTTAATTATTTCTGTGATTTTGCAGTTCTAGGAATTCAGGGTGCTCCAAAGTTTAAAAATTGGCCAAACAAAAAATATGGCTAACAATGACATAAGTTGAGCAAGAAAAGAGGATTACAATATCAACATAAGTCAGATGCCTTCATACAATAGTTCATGAAATTATTATCTTTCTAATCTTTACATCAGATAGTGTGTCTGCATGGAGTTGTAGCTTCCTTGGGAATGTCCCTAAAACTATATTCAGGGAGTAGTAGCTTCATTGGATTGTAGCCCTAAAACAAAGTTGTAAATCTTTATATTAGTGGGCAATATATATTGTGAGCTAACACTCACCACATGTTTTTTCCCATATTGGGTTTTCCATGTAAAAATCTTGGTGTCATTTTGTTATTTGATATGATGCATGCTTTACTTTTAGTTCTTCAATTGTTTTGATAATCTAAAATGAAGTAGTTAATTTTTGTATAGGTTGATTCACCCCCCCCTCTTAGTCTCTGGATGTGTTCAACATAAGCAATGGAACCTGAAGGTTGGGACATCAACCTACATGAAGTTGACCTTGAAGGAGAACTCCGGTCAACCCTTGAGGATCTAGATGAAGAAAGAGAACTAAACCAGGGATTTGAGGACATGCTTGAAGCATCAAAGGAGACAATTGTGAAATTGATGACAAAAGCAAAAGAATCAAAAGAAGAAATTGGCAAACTGAAAGCCAAAATTGAAGGGGATAAAGGACGTAACATTAAACTCAAGGAGGAAAAAGATATGATCTCTAATTTGAAATTCATGGTTGAGGAAGGCAAGAGGATTGAAGATTGCCTAAATATCAAGCTTAATGACAAAGTTGTTTAATGTTCAAAACTTGAGGAAGAAGTTGTCACTCTGAGAAAAGAACTGGAAAAAGGAAAAGAATAAATTAACAATAGGTTAAAACTAAAGGGAAGTTCTGAGATTCTTGATGAACTAATCAACTCTCAAAAGCCATCAAAAGAAAAAAAATTGGTCTTGGTTTTGAAAAGGGGAAAAGTCCTATTATTACTACAGATCTACAAACTTGTATGATAACTTCATAGTAGAAGGAAAGTCTCAAACAAACAAAGAAAAGACTTACATTGAAGATCCTAAGAAGAATGCCTCTAGAGATGGAAAAAAAGAAGGCTTCACTCCTGTCTGGAGATAATGAAAGAACAACAACAAGAAGAATTTTAGAAAGCTTGCTCCTACCATGCACCTTCAAGATTTCAAGGGTAATTACTATGCTTGTAATAACTTTAGTCACAAGTCTATTGAAGGTAGAAGCAAGATGAATTAGAATTCATTTAGGCCTCCAAGGTACAATGTTGTGAACTGTCATGGTCAGTGTCGTGCTTGCAACAAAGATAGTCATAAGGCAAATGGATAGAGAAGCAAAATGATGAGAAATGGTTTCATGAACAAGAACAATGTTATGATTTCCCAATTATTTTATGTGTACTCTTACACATTCCACAAGTATGGTCATAAGGCTGCTAATTGCAGATCTAATGTGAGAAGAGGTCGATATGCTCGATAGTCCAATACCACCTGCTACAATTGTAATAAATTAGGACACATTACAAGGTTCTACAGGGGAAAGAGCGTAAGGTCCTTTGCTCCTCTAAATAGCATTGTTATTTCTTCGTAAAAGAAGGAAATGAATAGGACATGGAGAAAGAAGGAAGAAAATGAAACAAAGGAAGGATCTGCACCTCTATCTAGTGCAGATGGCTCGTCTGGAAACTAAAAGGGAGGAAGTATTGGTTCAAGGGGAGTTACAAATGCAAATATTTTCAAACCCTTGAATGCATATGATGTTGAATTGCTCAGCATAATGGCTAAAAGTGATATCGATATGTTTGGTTGATTATAAGATGATATTTGATCAAATTTTCAGAGAAAATGGACTCTTTGTGGAGGATTGTTGAGTGATCATGGATCCTTTTATAGTAAAAAGTTGATTAGGTCTAGAACAAAGACTGCAATCAATGCAAAGAAGCCAAGGATGCTGAGATTATTATTTAGTTGATTTTTTTATCAAAATTGAGCTCATTTGAACAAAAGCAAGTGTGTGAAAAAGAAAAGGAGAAAAGGAGATTTTCAGTACAACTTGTGTGTGAACCCTAATGACATCTTTCCTAGGTATTCTTCATATCTGTCGGTTAAACCCTAGTTTTCTGAAAGAATCATCATGGTACCATTTGTAGTGGTTGATGTTGTGTAGAATCCAAGACCTAAATTCAAGAAACATTCATTTAAATCCACTGAGACTGACAAGGATGGAGTGTTTTCCCATGTTCCCATCAATGTGTTGCACATAGAGGATTTCCACATATACATCCATTTATAGCTTGATGAGTATGATCACTTGAAGTTGGAAAAATTCACGAATGATCATCTACTAGGTGATGATTTTCAATTGAAGCCAGAGTTTGCAAAGTTTGAGGCAAAATGACTAGACATATGGAAGGATTTCCCCAGCTTCTACTATGAAGAAGATTAGGTCAGATTGCATTAAGCCAAATCTATGAGGATTTCTTTTGCATTGACCAACCTCACATGATCACAAAGGAAGAAATTAGGGTTGTGACTAGATTGTGCTCCTCCGAACCAGTGCCTATATTAAAAGTTGTGAAGAACAAGGAGGTGATGAGACTTACCAGAGAAAAATTTGATAAAAGAACCCTAAATTTGGATGACATCAAAGACCTGGGGGTCTGATATGACACTATGGGCATTGATTACAAAGTGTAATACAAAAACAAAGAGGGGAATTTTGTATTTCCATCATCATTTGCATTGCTTATTAGACAGTGAAAGAAGAGAAGGACTATGACCTGTATGAGCTCTTGTAGTAGTAGTTGTTGGATGATTTGAAGAGAACAAAGGAGTCAAGATACAAATTTTGGTATGGTTTCTTAATCATTTGTCTTATGTCCTATTTCTTGGGGGAATTGCCTACTATGAAGGGTATGGTTTGGAAAAGTGATACCCTTGTTGCACACAAAATTAAGGACTATATGCGTAGATTTCCTTATCATAAACATTGTGACACATTATTTTGGGAGTTCTTAAAAAAATTTCAAAATGACATGCAAAAGAGGGAAAGGATATCAAAAAAAGTTGTATAAAAATACAAAAATGATATTACATTCATGGTGGATAAGGATAATTACTATATGGAGGTAGTAGAACCAAGAAATTTTTCGATAACCACCTTGCTCTATGAAGTGTTTGAACATTATTTGATTGGACATGCTAATATGCTGCTCAAGAAGCCTAAGGATCCTATTGCTAAAAGATATGGGACTTATGATAAAATCACCCACAAAAAATTTAGGAAGAATGTGGAGGAAAAAGTAGAAAAGATGAAGTTTAAACTAGACGAAATGCTTAACACTCCTGAGGGTTCTATAGGAGATGCATAGACTATTGCTACTACACAACCTCCTAAAAGAACAAGTAGAACTGTCCCTTCTGCAACTACTTCTTCTAACCCTTCCAAATCAACTCTAACTCCACCTAGCAAGAGAAGAACTGCTAGTGAAGTTCCAGTTCAGACCAAGATTGCAGAGACAAATAAACATAGACCTAAGGTCCAAGAAAAGAGGGGAAAAATCAGTCTGGTAAACATAGAAGATGATGAAGATGAAGAAGAAGAAGAAGAATTTTATTTATTGGTGAGCAATAAGAAAAGAATAAAAGAAGAAGAGGAAAAAGAAGAAACCTAAAAAGGAAAGGGTAAAGGAAAAGCAAAGACAACCAAAAGATCTCCTCAAGAAAAATTTGATTATGTGTCCCTACAACTTGAGGCCACTGTGAATGCTATTGCGCAACATGGTGTTATAAAGAGTGTAGTAGATCCTTATAATGAGATGTTTGACAATGAAAAAGACACAATTGAAGAGGCTATAATTAGGTACATTATGTCCTTTAATGTGGCCATGATTGAGATCTTTGACCAACTTCCTACAAATCTTGCAAACATGCTCACTCAAGAAAGAAATGATGTGATGACAAAAGAGGTAGAAATGAGGAAACAAGCAATTGGAAAGGTGGGTCCATCCATCATAGATGAAGAAAAGATTAGAATATCTCAAGAACAAGCAAATGAATTCAAAATAAAAGGGGAATAAATATTCTGATGGGAAGATACAAGGAATAAATAGAGAGACTGGAGAAGGAGACATTAGAGAAAATGCTAAAATATTTGAAGAAATGAAGAATGCTAAGGTGGCAGCTGAGGAACAAGTTCCTCTAGATATACCAGATGTACCTCTTCAGGATATAGACCTATCACCCTTTGATGGAAAAGTGGATAAAGGCAACATGATTGAGAAAGATAAGGACACTGCTCCTCCAAAAAATACTAAAGCTCAAAACATAGAGGGTGAAGATAAAGTAAGTGCACCCCCTTTGGAAAACACAATTACATATACAGAACATAGCAATCCTCCTCTGGAGGATACAAGTAAAGATGAGCAAATAAAAGAGGTAACCCCGAGAAGAAGCAAGAAGAGAAAGAGAAGAGTGAGGAAAACCAAGATGAAAAAGAAAAGAGTTAAACATAGAAAAGGAAGATGAGAAAGTGGATGATATAGGTTAGAGTTATTTAAGGTCAAACTCTTTTAAAGACCTATTAGATTTGCAGATGTAGTTCCAACCAGTGATTACACCACAACTTTTGCAAATTACCACTCTTGAAGGGCAAGTTGACTTGGAAAACATTTTATACCTTCACAAACTTCAAATTAAAGACATATTGCATGCTTCTGCAAGGAAGGAGTTCCTACAGGAAAACCTAAAAAAGACTAGCTTGGTTGAGGATGTCATAAAATAATTGAAGAAGCTTTACCAGAGGTAAACATTGATTCCTCTATGTCCCTAGAGCAAAAGATGAAGCTATTAATGGATTCTTTTAAGGATCATTCTTCTCATGTTCAAAAGAAAACAGAACAAGAGGCATTAAGAAAGATGAATGATAAAAGGTTGGCTGAGATATCTGATAAGTGTGCCATTGCACACAATAAGCTACAAGAAAATTTGAAAATTTTTAAAGGATGCATCGATGAAACCACTTCTTTATACCTATTCTATTTAAAATGGCCTAATTCCACCAAGAACATCAAAGCTCAAATTGACTCCATTGAGTCACAAATCTCCAAATTGGTTAAAGTATATGACTTGACAAAAGATAAGAATGGAGAAACTCAGGAGCAAGTTGAAAATCTTCATGGAAAGATGTCACAACTATAGGACCAAAGAGAACAAATAAAGAAGTAGTTTGGTTAGCTGAGAGAAGCAGTAAATTTGAGACTGGCTTCATTATTCAGATTGCTAGGTGAGGCTGAAAAGATTGAGTAGAATATGAAGACACCTAGTAGTGTAGATGAGGCTGAGAACTTATATGTGTAGTTTAAATGCCAAAATCATATCCTTACCTTAGAAAAATCAATTTGGGTATCTACACTTACTCAACTCAAAGTAATCTACAGAGTCTTGCTTCCTTTTAAATGAGTTGCATGAGTATTAAGAATATCAACTTAATCAAAAGTGAACAAAAATAGGGAATTAAATAAATATGAAAATATTTATTTAATTTTTGGGATGAGGATGTGGGATTTAGATAAATAAATATTTGGCTTTATTTACCTAAGGTGGACTATAGAAAAATGACGATAAATGATTAATTAATCATTTATGCTATGGGCAGGTATGGATGAATAGTGATTTTAATAATAAAATATTTTTAAATCATTATTGGAAGGGAAATTAGATAATTAAGTGTCTAAATATTGATTTTTTCAATTAATTATGGAAGAAAGTGGTCTAGTGATGTCTTGATTGTGGCTAGAAGTGATAGAATGACAATGAGATGATTTTAGGTGTCTACACATAGTTACAAAAGAAAGCCCTAAATTGGCTAGAATTGGGGATTATTGGGATGAAACACAAGTAATGCAAGTGGTAGAGGTATTAAAGGAATATGAGAACTTATTTCCCTAGACTTTTACTAATCTTAAAGGCATTAACGAGGAATAAGAAATAATGGAAATACAATTGAGGGAAGGAATAAAACCACAAATAAAGAGACCATATTGATTGAATTCTAATGTCCAAACAAGAATAAAGGATAAACTTGACAAGATTTTAGTAGGAGGTATTATCAAACCTATAGAAGATATAGAGTGGATAATCCCTATGGTGGTACAACACAAGAAAACTAGTGAAACAAGAGTATGCATTGATTTTAGGAAACTGAATAAAGATTTTATCCATGACCCTTTCCCAACCCATCTAACCTAAGAAATATTAGAATCAATAGTAGGAAGGGAGATCTATTCATTTATGGATGGGTTTTTAGGATACCATCAAGTGAAGATCTAAGAAGAAGACTAGCCAAAAACCACACAATTTGTGATAAACGGATATCATTTATGTAAACTATAATGTCATTTAGTCTAAAGAATGCACCTATAGTGTTTAGTAGAATCATGATAAATGCATTTAAGAACTTTATTTACAAATTTTTTAATGTCTATCTAGATGATTCGATATTATACAGATTAATTAAAGATCATATTCAAGTACTTAGGCTAATGTTAGAACTATGTTGCAGCTTGCAAATTTCATTAAATTTAATGAAATGTAGCATATTTATGGTACCATTTGAAAATTTTCTACATCACATCATATGCAAGGAAGGATTGATGGTTAACCAACTAAAAATAGAAATGATCCTAAATCTTCCAGCTCGAAAGATAGTAACAAAAGTGAAAACATTTTTTGGATACACTGGACACGATATAAAATTTATCAAGGGATATGCAACACTTGCTAGACCAATAGAAGAGATTCTTAAGAAAAAGACAAACAATGCTTTCAAATGGATAGATAGTGTCAAGAGGCCTTTGACATATTGAAAAATAATATTATGGAAGCACTGATTTTAGTTTTTTAGATTGGAACATTTATTTTTATGTACATGTAGATGCATTAGGCACCACAATTCAGGTAGTGTTAGTGCAACAAAGGGGAAATGAAGACCATCAAATTGTATATGCCAACTACAAATTATCACGAGTAGAAAGAAATTACACTACTAAAAAAAGAGAGGCATTGGATATGGTTTATGTGCTACAAAAGTTTAAACACTATCTCTTAGCCACTCCATTTATATATTCTTTGCAGACCATGAGCCACTCAAGTATTTGATGAATAGACTAGTAATATAGGGGAGAATCTATAGATGGCTAATTCTATTAGGAAATGTTTCTCAACCTTGCAACTACAAAAGTTTTATATTCTTCCCAATTTTGGTCTTTTCGAATACCCTTTATCTTGAAGAATGGTTTAGAACTTTCAAAGTTTCCAAAAGGCGCTAAAAATTATAAGGCTTGCTATTTTTAGTAACTCTACATTTGAACATGGATGGACCCTAAATTTTACCAAAGGCGTAGAATGTCCAATTAAACATATTTGGTGAGTTTCAACTCAAGATCATGCCTAGATTGCAAGATATTAAAGTTGGTTACAACAACTTTTAGGGCATCTAGGGACCTCTAAGTACCTTAAAACTGAGTTTGAACGTTTTCCAAGAGTTTCACAAAAAAGTGTGCTAAATAAATGCAAAGCCACTGGTAGAATACAATGGAATCTAATTAAGCCAAGATCTGTAAAAATACGACTATCAAAGATAGCTATCAAAAGTCTAACACCACAATGAGGATTAGAGGGAAGAGTAGAGCTTGGATCTAGATTCAGGAACCTAGAAGATCAGGGTGCTTGGGCACCTTAGACCTTGATTAGGGTTTTGCAGAATGTGAAGTTTCCTGTGTCTTCACCCTTATGTGTTCTCACCTCCTATAACTTGTTTTCTATGAATTCTTCCATACGCTACCTGCACACACACACAAGAAGGAAAATGGTAAGGTGCTATGTAGGAGTTTTCTTAAGTCAAGCTCCCTGAATGATGTTTCCACTTCCACCATAGCAATGATGAAATCTCAAAGAGTGTGTACCCTATGAGGGTAGAGGCAAATCTAAAGTAGAATGGAATGTTGTAAGAAAGCATAAAGGAGAAGACTCACCATGAGAATGGAGACCCTGGCTTGCATGAAGAGGCATCATAACTTGATTGAAGAAGTTGGTGTAGCCCATAGAAGTATAGAGATCTTCACAAGACCTACAATAAGTTAGTGTTGCAACAATAATCTATCATAAAGAGCTTTAGAGAAGAATAGAGAGAAAGAAAGAGAGGGCACAAGTCTGTCTAGATTGCTTATATGTTCAAATGAATGACTTAACTTGCTTATATATGCATTCCCATTGATTTTTAGAGAATTAAACCAAATGAGGTCAACATGAGAAACTATTTGAGATGCATAAAGCTGACATACCATTAAGTTAGGTCCAGGCTAAAGGAAGGCCCAAGGCGCTTGGGCACCATGGTCTTTTAGTCCCACAACTCCCACAATAAGATAGTTTAGGTGTGTCTAGTCCTGCCTTATAGTTATTTTCTGGGTTTTATGCATTAGGATCAAGAACTAATTGTTTTAGGTCCACCCAAGTGCTAAACTAAGTGTAAAATGCTACTGGACTTCTTTTACGACATAAAAAGAACATAGAGCACCTTTGTGTGGGTACAACTTCTTGTCCTAAGAGGAATGGTGACATTTCCAATTCCTTCTACAACATACTCACTATTTTCTACAATCTGAACCTAATCTCCAGTGGGTTGATCAATCAGTGCATCAAATAGCTCCTGATTTCCTGTCATCTGCTCATTGGCACTAGAGTCAATCAACTAAACATTCTTTGATGGTTGCAAGGTTTAGGACACAAGAACAACATTTTTATAGGTGTTGCAGTTGGTATTTCCTGGTGCTTCCTCATCACATTCATCATCTTGTTGGGCCACAACATGTCCTCTATGCTTCCTTTGGTGAGGATTTCTTTTTGATTCCTAAGAATCACTGCATCCATATATGCCTTCTCTAACAGAATTTCCTTGATTCAAGGAATTATACCAACAACTATTAGAATCATGTGTGTTTGTAGTGAAAATGTTTGGGTTATATCTTGATATATATCTTCACAATCTTTCCAACGCATTAAATGGTTCGTCAATCAGACACATAGATCAAAAGTTATGGCCCCTCGAAGTTAGACCTCTTGTTTTGGGAAATGTGAAAATGTGGACACTTAAAAAAAGCTATAATTGGAACAGTTACATATGTTTTTGTGTGATTTGGCACATCACAAGGTAAATTTGATTGGAGATAATTTGAGCACCACTTTTGGGTGTTTTTGGCTCATAGTTTTGTAATTAGCGTTGACAATTTACTGTATTGTATCTCTTATATATCAGGAGCTTAAGATGGAAGTTGTGTGTAAGAGTATTATAGATGTTGAATTACCTATGGATCTCTAGTTGGTTATACTCCTAGATCAAAGCTCTTTGGAAAACAAGTGTACTAAATGAATGCAAAGCCACTAGAAGAATACAATGGAATCTGATTAAGCCAAGATCTATAAAAATACAACTATCAGAAATAGATATCAAAAGTCTAAAATTGCAACGAGGATCAAAGGGAACAGTAGAGCTGGGATCCAGATTTAAGAACCTAGAAGATCAGGGTGCTTGGGCACCTTAGACCCTAATTAGGGTTTTGTAAAATGTGAAGTTTCATGTGTCTTTACCCTTATTTGTTCTTGCCTCCTATAACTTGTTTTCTATAAATTCTTCCAGATGCTACCTACACACACACAAGAAGGAAAATAATAGGGTGCTATTTAGGAGCTTTCCTATGTCAAGCTTTGTGAATGGTGTTTCCACTTCCACAATAGCAATGATGAAATCTCAAAGAGTGTGTGCCCTATGAGGACAGAGGCAAATCTAAAGTAGAATGGAATGCTATAAGAAAGCATAAAGGAGAAGAGTCACCATGAGCATGGAGATGCTATCTTGCATGAAGAGGCATCATAACTTGATTGAAGAAGTTGGTGTAGCCCATAGAAGTATAGAGATCTTCACAAGACCTACAATAAGTTAGTGTCGCAACAATAATCCATCATAAAGAGCTTTAGAGAAGAATAGAGACCATGAGAGAGAAAGAGAGAGAGGGTGCAAGTGTATCTAGATTGCTTATATGTTCAAATGAATGACTTAACTTTCTTATATATGAATACCTATTGATTTTTAGAGAATTAAACAAAATGAGGTCAACATGAGAAACTATTTGAGATGCATAAAGCTGACATACCATTAAGTTAGGTCCAAGCTAAAGGAGGGCCCAAGGTGCTTGGGCACCATGGTCCTTTAGCCCCACAACTCCTACGATAAGACACTTTAGGTGTGTTTGGTCTTGCCTTATAGTTATTTTTTGGGTTTTACGCATTAGGATCAATAAATAATTATTTTAGGTCCACACATGTGCTAAACTAAGTGTAAAATGCTAGTGGACTCATTTTACGACATAACAAGAACATAGAGCACCTTCGTGAGGGTACAACTTCTTGTCCTAAGAGGAATGGTGACATTTCCAATTCCTTTAACAACGTATTGATTATTTTCTATGATCTGAACCTAATCTCTAGTGGGTTGATGAGTCAGTGTATCAAATAGCACCTAATTTCCCATCATATGCTCATTGGCACTAGAGTCAATGAACTAAACATTCTTTGATGGTTGCGAGGTTTAGGAGATAAGAACAACAATTTTATAGGTGCTACAATTGGTAGTTTCTAGTACTTCCTCATCACATCCATCATCTTGTTGGGCTACAACATGTCCTCTATGCTTTATTTGGCGAGGATGTCATTTTGATTTCTAAGAATCACTGTGACCATATGTGCCTTCTCTACTAGAATTTCCTTGAGTCAAGGAATAATACCAACAACTATTAGTGTCATGTGTGTTTGTAGTGAAAATGTGACACCATCGATTTTGAGGCTTCTACTGTTGTTGTTGTTTCTATGGCTACTTTTGTGGAGGTCCCTTTCAAAACTTCTGACCATGATGTTGTCTCAAGATTAGTACTTTGTATTCAAATGCATCTTGCATTGACTAGATGGATTCTTCCTGCTGGAAAAAATTCACTAGTTCTTCAAATTACACTGCTTGCTTTATAATATTCAATGTCATGACAAAACTCTAGAACTGGGAAGGAAGAGCCCATAGAGTGATTAGTACCAAAAATTTATCCTCCACCTTCTCTCTAAGCACTACAAGTTATGCTCATAGTTCAGATACCCGATGTAAGAAATCCTCTACTTTATTACCATCTTTCATACTAATTGTATGAATTTTTGACTAGAGATGGAGGATCTTTGTATGGTTCTTCACCTCATATATGGTGGACAAAGCATCCCAAGCCACCTTTGACATTGTCGTATCCTAAACATGTGGTTGAACTTTGTCAGAGATGTTGAATTTTATTTGGATGCAACATTGTACTAGTAATGATCCCTCATATCTCTTCAAATTGGAGAATCTTGTGCATCTTCATCTTTGATGCTGCATAGTTGGGTGCTTTGAGGAGCTGGGAATCTAAAAGAAGCAACTTGGGTGTTGACATGATTACACCACAAAATAAATATGCCACAAAAGATATATATTATTACTTCTATTTGTGTTTACATACACACCCTTTAATGATGGAGAGAATCTTTAAGATGAGCTTAGTATGCTCATGTAGTGAGATGTGGATGTTTGTGCAGGCGTTCCATCTCACATTCATCATCTACATGGTAGCCTTCCTCGAGCTTGGCATGGATCTTCTTTTCTTGGCAGTGAGCATCAAAGAGAAAGTAGTCTAGTAGCCCTTGTTGCAACAACTCATCCAATTCGAGATTGTTGGTGTTTTGAAAAGTGTTTAGTATAGAAAATAGAAGCTAGTGCTCTCTAGGAATTTGTCTCGGACTTCATGTTGTTCCTCATTTACATGGTTTTTTGCAACACTGTTGGCATTGGGCACAAGCAACATCTACCAAGTCTTGCAAATTTGCTGCTCATGGGGAGTGGACATGCATGTTTTTCAAGCCTTCTCTAGATTTTGGTACCTTTCTATATTTTCAAATTCCTTGTTTTCATTTCAAAAATCAATTTTTCATTCTTCATGCTAGAATCTCCACCTAGGTCATTTCAACGCCTTACTCTCCAAATCTTCAACATTGATGATTTGTAGGCATGATTTATAGACTTCAAGTAGCCATGTAGGTTCTTTGCACCTTTCTTAACCATGTTTTCTTCTATTCCTCATAGATCATGAGCGATCATAGAAGGTTATCAGTGTCTTTACTCTTCATCTATGCCACTTTGATCATCCATCATCAATTCATAAGAATACTGGCTCTGATAACATTATAAAATAAAGAAGGTAAATGCTTGAATGATTTATTGCAAAGACATAAAACTCATTTATACAAGGAGATAAACAGTTGAGAATAACTACTATCTACATAACTATATAAAATACTTAATCTAATAGAGACACTCATTTATTGATTATGGGAGGACTCATTTATTAATTATTTTATCCTCCCATCATCCCATCTCTAATTATTTATTATTAGAGATGGGATGATGGGAGGATAAAATAATTAAATAAATAAGATTTATTCAATTAATTTTGACTAAAAGGGATAAAAGAGGATAAATTAAATAAATATAATTTATTTAATTAATGTGGGAAAGGGATATGGTGTTGGTCAATGTACAAAAATATCTCTTGATTTCTCCCAACTCATGATAGTTTTCTTATAGTAGTAGTGAATGCAATGTTGCAAATTTTATAGAGTAGAGAGAGAGAGGTCTTGAAGATTACCTATGTTGGATGCTTTCATTTTCTTAAATATCATTAATAGCAATATGACATTACAATGGAGTTAGGTTTAAAGCTTCTCTTTTCTTAAAGAATATAATGTTCTTTACTAATAGTACCAACCATATAAAGGTGGAAATTTGTTTGACACCACTAGCCTACATTAATAACATTAAGTAGTAGTAAATAAATTAAAATAATGTAAAAAGCTACACAAAACATAAAACATAAAAAATTAACAATATACCTACAAACTTTAAAACCTATGTGTCATTATACCAATTCAATCTAATGAACCATGTGGGTCTACTCTACACTTTATAGTGTCGAGTAGTGCTTCATAGTCAAACTCAAAAAAATTCCATAAGTTCTTATTTGGTGGTCTACATCTATATTTATTTAATTAAACATTATATGCAAGAATAAAGTTAGAAAAAATGAATAATTTTACTATGTGTTCCAAAGTTCTCGAACAACCACACAACACACTTCATACTTAGGTACTTTCTAAGACATGTTATAGTAGTAATCATAGACCATATAGGATACTCAACATATTTTCCATTAGTAATTGGGGCTTTCAACTTTTTTTTTCTTCAACATAACAACATAAGTAATAATCTATTTCTTCTTCATTATCTTCATATCCAATAATTGCATAAACATGATCTGCATTGAATTATAAAAAAAAAGTTAAGTTTAATAAATGATACAATTACTACATAACGATCAATAATATTAATTTTAATTAAATAATTCATCTATAATTTACCTAGTTGCACTAGATCTTATTGTTATGTCAGAAAAAGTAACCTTGGGGCCTTTTTCCTATTAAGGTTTAGCTCCTAGGTCCTATTAGTGCACTTGGAGCATCTTGCATGCTATTTCTGACTCTCGATGAGAAAACCCTTGGGTCTTGTGACAAATAGGACCTAGGGGGCTGCACTTTAATAAAATTTGAGTAAAAATGGTAGGGTGGACTTGGGCACTAGCGCCCTAGTCCACCCCTATTTTGGGTCTGCCTTAATTTTAAATGTCAGTTTAGTGACTATTAATTAGGTCCTATGCCAACATCTAAAGTTTGAATTATGAAATTATTAGTGGGAATTTTTGTAGTTGGATATATAAGCATGATTAGGTTTCATTTGCAAACAAGATGGACATTATATGGAAATTGGATAACTTTATACATTCTTATGATTAGAGCATTCAAAATATTCATTGTGTTGTAGAGCAGAGCATTGTTACTATGTTTTTGTTTGTAGATTTGGCATCCATCTCCTCCTAGCATGAAGAGCCTCTTCCTTCCATGAGATCTTAAGCACAAGGTGATATCTATTATGTTTTCAATTATTTATCATTTGTATTTTTGCCTCTATCCCACTGGGATATGCATTCTCATCTGACAATGGTGTTTGGAAGACTTAAATGTCTATCGGCGGCTTGACCGAGGCAAGCCTCTAAACATGACAACCCGCTCCCACACTCCTTATGATTGCCGGTTACAGGTGTCGAGTCCCGTGGAGTGGTGTTGTAGGAAGGAGTAGCAAACATAGAGGATTCAAAATCTAAAAAAAAGTAGGACACTTGTGCTTTTCTGGGACTAAGGTGCTAGTCCCTATGTCCTCTACATTGGAATCTCCAGAAACTAAAGTTACAGTGTAGATCAGTGTCGGAAGGAGATCAGGACCCCTCAAAGAAATAGGTACCTTGGACTTGGGCATGAGTCCCCGTGTCCCTAACTTCTCCACCTTTCAAACTTCAAAAAATAGTAAGTTAAGTATCTCTATCCTTTGTCCCAGTCTGAAAGGATTTGCTATAATTTGATAATTTGCTTACTGATTTGCATATTTAGGGTTTCTAAGCATAATTGAATATTATATAGAGACATTGTTTGACACATCCAAGAGTTCACATCTTCCCAAGTGGCTGCCCAACACGATAGGTGATTTATCTTTCTTAGTGGAGATTCAACTCGGTTGATAAGCCCTTGGAATGTTTGTTGGGAAAGGAGGATTACACATAAACCCTTAAAACCCCATCTCCCCCCTTTTCCATCCAAAACATTTTGGTGAACCCATTCTTTTGAAACTTTTGGCACCTTACTAAGTTTTGTTTGATAGATTTGCATTCATTCATCTTATTACATTCAAAAATTTACAAAAAATTGAAAATTTTGAAAAAAAAAAAAAAAAATGGCATTTTACACTTGCATTTTAGCATAGTTTGAATTGTATGGCATTAAATTTCATTAAATTTATGTCATTTCCAGTAGATCTGATATAATTTGGAGAAATTCATCATTTAGAATACATTTGCATTGCATTTGTTTGCTTAATTTAATAAAAATTGCATGAAATTGTGCACTTTTCATGAAAACCTAACTTTGCCTTAGCTAGGGTTTGTACTGAAAATCTTGTTTCATATTTTACTACCATTTTCAAACACTCATTAAGATTGATTTCTATTTGTAGTGTTGCATCCTAGTGGTTTTCTTGCAAAATTTCATGTCTAGGGTTTGAAAACCTTGCATTTTCACTAAATTTGGTCTTATCGACTCCCTAGATTTGCACTCCAAGCATGTTGTAAGGGACCTTACTACATTAATTGGCTTTTATCAAGGTTATTATCTACTTCCCATTCTCAAATTTCTTGCAACACTCTTTCTTCTAGACATTTACATTAAAAAATTGTTAAAAAATGAACATTTTTGCTATATTTTCACTAGGGTTTGACCTTGAGTGGCACAACACCCTTTGTCATACTCTTTTACATTTGGATTTGGTGAAAAAATTGCATATTTTGGCCTATTTTCACTAGGTTTTGACTTATCATCACTCTAGAATTGTTTCAAAAGAATGTTGTGAAAGACATTTTTATATAATTGGACTAATATTAGGCATATTATTTGCTATCACTCTTGAAAATTTTCACAACACCTAAGTTTCTCCTAGTGTTTTGCATTGAAAAAAGTTGAAAAATCAAGCATTTTTTTCTTAAAATTATTTGGTTCCTAGGGTTTGATCTATTAGTTTGTGCATGATTTTGTATAAGTATTATTACTCACTACCCTAATAGAAATATCCCTTTATGAAGAAGCATAAGACTCATGGGATCTAGTGCCTTTGAAGAATTTGGCATTCCTACCTCCGGAAATCCATTGAATGCCTTCTTTACAAAAGGCAAGACAGAAATTTTGCAAGACATTGTACCTTCTACAACCACTATGGATGACCAAGTATTTCATGATGTCAATGAAACTATTGAGGTGGTCGCACATGTACCTGATGAGCAAATAAACAAACTTGATAAAGCTTTAGTTGAATTTCAAGAATTTGTTGGAACTGAAAGGATAGCGGAAGAAGCCATCCCTGTGATCCACTACATAAGAGAATTGATAAAAGAAGCACAAGATGGTATGAATGTGGTTCGAGATCTAACGTATATAGTACATAATAATGTCATGACGGTGACTGAATGTGCGAATGGTATTAAGAGCATATCATCACCTATATGGACTACAGGAATATCTACATTTACATCAATGATTTTAACCATTAATGCAAATGTTTGTAGTAATGCTACCACTAGTATTGGAGTATCTACTGGGACAAACTCACAAAATTACAAAGCTGTGGGATTTAACTATCAAAACTTGGTATCTAAAGGGACTTCTTCTATGAATAAGTACTCTCAACCACCTATCCACAACCATCTTCCACCTATCAATATGTCCAACCACCACTGAATTATTCACAACCTCTTCTTATCACTACTCACGCTCAATCACATCCTCACTTTGGTTCCAATTCCTAATAGCAAATCACATCTCCCAATGATGCCATCCTAAATCAACTTTTGCAAGGCATGACTTCATTACAACAAAAGGTGACAAACTTGACAAATTCTTCACAACCTAACATAACAACTTATCATGCCTATAACCCTTTAGCTTATGCAATTTTGAGAACCCCTATGCCTGAGAGGTTTGAGACTCCTCACTTTGAAAAATATGGTGGAAAAGGTGATCCCAATACTCATGTGGTAGCATTCATAGATATGTGTAGTAATTTCTACTTTAAAGAGGATTTGTTAGTAAAACTTTTCCCGCAATCTCTCAAAGATACAACTCTTGAATTGTTCTTCTCTTTACCTCCGAATTCAATAAATTTCTTTTCACAGTTAGGTGATCAGTTTTTACAACATTTTCAAGAAAATATCAGACCTCAAGTCTCCTTGATTGATTTAGTTCATTGCAAGCAAGGTCTGAAAGAGAAATTAATTGAGTTTATTAGTCGATATCAATCTCTCTATGCGCAAATTCAATATCAAATGAAGGATGAGGATGTTAAGAAGGTGTTTATTACAAATCTACAACCTAACATTCGTGATAAGATTCTCTTTATGGAGTGTAACTCCTTTCAACATTTATGCACTACCCTTCATGACTATCAACTTTCATCTAGTCAGTATACTCATCAGCTCAAGTTGGTCAATCCATGGGTGGACCATCACAAAATAACTTCAAAATGAATAATAGGAGTTTCATTAAGGTTAATGGACTGACTTCAAACAACTTTTTACAAGTGTCTACTATCACTGATCTAGAGAAGGCACCGTAGATCAACAAAAAAAGTTTACTTTGATATCTGAGTCCTATCATTCTATCATGAATCAAGATTTGAGTAATAATCTTATGAAGCTTCCTCTGATTAAACCATTGGATCCTAGTAGAGAACATGGACCTTAATTTCATGCTAATGCTTTATGTCATTACCATTGGACACAAGGACATGATACTGAATGATGTATGCATCTTAAACACGAAATACAATATCTCATTGACTCGAATATGATACAGGTATTGGGTGTCAATGATAATGGGAATAAGTCGGTTGCTCTGCCAAATCAAAACTAACATATCTTAACTAATCCTTTCCCTAAGCATACCGATAATAATTTTATGGAACAAAATACACTAGAGGTAGAGGATGACTATTTGGACTATGATGAGATTAATGCTACAATAGAAGTGGATAAGGAAAATACTAAAGTATCAACTCGTCAACGAAGATATGGTATTTATTCTAAAGTTCCTCCTCCATTATCCCTTTAGGGATTGGGAGATACATAACATCCATAAAAAAGGAAACTAGAACAAGAGACTATGACAAATAAAAAGATTGAGATAGTACAAGATAGTCCTTATCATTATGATAGATGAACTCAACAAAGAAAGATAGCTAAAATTTGAAAAAGAGAAAGGAAGTTATCATCAGTCAAAAATAATAGTGGTTCTCCTCCTCAAAAGCAACAAAAGACTTCATATACACAAGGATATAGAAACAAACATCATATGGACTTTCTGACAACAAACAAAATTCTCATAAGAACCACTTAAGCTTCACACAAAACTTGATAGAGCATATCTCCAAGAGGCTCGTAAGTTCCAAAATCAAGTATGATTGTCCTTACAAATAAGTATTTCTAACCCTTTACCTCTATGATGTGTTTCCCTCGTAATGTGTTATGCATTGTTTAGGTCTCCTAGGATGACCCTTGATACTCTTGTAAGGTCAAGGATACTAGGAGATCGCCTCTTTTGTGACCTTTCTTCTATTTGTATCATCTTTCTTCTATATTTCTTCTCCTCTATCTTGATTGTTGTGTGTTGTGTCTTACAGACATAGCATTGCGGTTGGTGACTTGGGGGCACCCTCCTACATGACTATCCCTAAGGCACTTGTTTCTCCTCTCTTTATTTATTTTTTCCCTTCCTCTAGTGGTTCTAACTAGCAGACGGATGACAAAAATATTTTATACTGATTCGGACCTAGTGTCCCTTTAGCAAGAAATCAAAAAATGGATCTAGCCCATACATGATGATGGGGTTGATATATATTATATGACGCTTGGGTAGTAGAATCACCCTGGTGATCTTGATGGTGTCTTATCGTACTTACAAAACATAACAATACTGATGCTCTGTGGACTTTGTCTATCTTGAATCTTGCTTTCCTCGGTTCTCTATGTGATTGATCAAAGTCATTGTTTTTTATCATGATTATATGGACACTAACACTTTTATTGTAGGAATGTGTTTGTGGGAACATTTGGTGATCATAAAGTGCATGTCACCTCCAGGGGGCATTGGCTTTACGAGAGCTCGTGTTCCCTTGTGTGTTTTCTTCCTATGTTAATGTGCTTGATATTAGTACATGACATCAACCACCTTAAGGTGGGGGCATATATAAGGTAAGCTGTCTATTATAGATGTAAGCAATATGTGTTTTTGAATATTGAATCTATTGCAATCACTTAAACCCTCTGCGGAGGTGGGATATCGTCCATATCCTTTTTTTCTCTTAAGTCCGCTACAGAGGTGAGATATTGTGCATATCCTTTTTATCTTAAGCCCTCCATGCGAGGCGGGGATAGTGTATTTCTCGAGGAGAGTGCACAATCTTGTCATTTTCAAAAGTCCTTCGTGCGAGGTGGGGAGCGGTTCCGTGACTAACTCATCTCTTAAGCATGTCTTTGGTGATTGTTGTGGTGAAGTACAATCAATGGTGTGTGCCTATAATGTGCCTAAGATGGTGATGAACCTAGCAATAGGTGCACTATATCACTTGACTTCCATGTTTTCTCCATGTCTTCCAAGTGTGTGTGTATTGTGTGTTGTTCCCAAGTATAGTCTAAAGGCAGGTGGTGATGAGTCCCTCTTATGCTTTGGGATTTGTTTGGCATGTTTGATTTGTATGGTATCTTTCTTCGCAAGTGCAGTTTAAAGACCCATGGTGACGAGTCCCTCATGCACTCTGAGATTTGTTTGGCATGTTTGTTGCCCCATGTGCAATCTAAAGACTGGTGGTGATGAGTCCCTCCTACATTATGGCTGGTGTGTTTTCTTTTCCTTGTTCTTGCATCTAAATTTCATATATATGAGAAAATGAAAAAGAAAATAAAATCATTATTGTCTTCACTGTATTCATTGTATTCACTATGTTTTCCATGCTTTCAATGTTGTCTTCTCCATGTTTTGCATGTCTATTATTGTCTTCAATGTGTTTTGCATGTCTTCTCTGTGCTTGGCATGTTTGTTGTGTTTGTTGAATGTACTTTAATGCATGTATTGGCTTTGCATTTATACATACATTAAAGTGGGGACTAAATGTTATGTCAAAAAAAGTAACCTTGGGGGATTTTTCCTCTTAAGGTTTAGCTCATGGCTCCTTATAGTGCATTTAGAGCATCTTGCATGTTATTTCTAACTCTCGATGAGAAAACCCTTGGGTCTTGTGACAAATAGGACCTAGGGGGCAGCACTTTAATGAAATCTGAGCAAAAATGGCAGGTGGACTTGGGCGCTAGTGCCCTAGTCCAGCCCTATTTTGGGTCTTCTCTAATTTCAAATGTCAATTTAATGACTATTAATTAGGTCCTATGCTAACATCTAAAGTTTGAATTATGAAATTCTTAGAAGGAATATTTGTAGTTGTATATATAAGCATGATTAGGTTTCAATTGCAAACTAGATGGACATTAGATGTAAATTGGATAACTTTATGCATTCTTGTGATTAGAGAATTCAAAATATTTATTGTGTTCTAGAGTAGAGCATTGTTATTGTGTTTGTGTTTATAGATTTGGCATGCATCTCCTCATGGCATGAACAACCTCTTCTTTCCATGAGATCTTCACTACAAGGTGATATCTATTGTGTTTCCAATCATTTATCATTTGGATTTTTGTGTCTATCCCATTGGGATACACACTCTCATCTAACAATGGTGTTTAGAAGACTTGAATGTCTCTCTGAGGCTTGACCGAGGCAATCCTCCTAAACACCAAAACCCCCTTCCACACTCCTTATGATTACAGGTTACAGGTATCGAGTCCCGTGGAGTGGAGTTGCAAGAAGGAGTAGCAGACACAGAGGATCTAGGATCTAAAAACAAGGACATTGGTGCTTTTCCTACACTAGGGCACTAGTCCCCATGTCCTCCACATCAAAATCTCTGGAAATTGAAGTTACAGTGCAGATCAGTGTCAGAAGGAGATCAAGACCCCTCAAAGAAACAAGTACCTTGGACTTGGGTGCGAGTCCCTGTGTGCCCAACTTCTCTGCCTTCTGAACTTTGAAAAACAATAAGTTAAGTATCTCTATCCTTTTCCTCAGTCTAAAAGGATTTGTTGTAATTTGATAATTGGTTGACTGATTTACATAGGGTTTCTAAGCATAATTGAATATTAGATAGAGACATTGTTTGACACATTTAGGAGTCCACATCTTACCAAGCAGCTGTCCAACATGATAGGTGACTGCTCTCGCTTAGTGGAGATTTAACTTGGTTAATAAGCCCTTAGAATGTTTGTTGGGAAAGGAGGATTACACATAAACCCTTAAGACACCATCTTCCCCCTTTTCCATGCAAAACACATATATTTTGGAGTGTAACTAATGATTTTGTCTCCATGAATTGTAATTCTCATGGAGGTTGATAAAGCTAAATTGGATTTAAAAGCCTAGAACATGATTCATAAACCCGCTCTTTCAACTCACACTCATTCAAAAGAATCTATACATGAAGAATAAAAACATGCCATCTATATTTTATGTAAAGTCCATGAACTTGTATTTGAGTTTCTAAAGTAGTGGAACTCGCTCAATCTTGTTACTATAAAATAATTTTCATATTCTTGCAAAGTTAGCTTCTTCTATCAACCAAAAAATTTACAAACTATAGACTTAACTTTATTATCTAGAACTATTGTTAAGTTACACCATTTGAAAATCGATGTTGCATCTATTAACTTCAAACCATATTTCTACTTCAAACCTTCTCATATTAGGGTTCTTTTAACACATGGTCCTACACCATTACGCTTCCCCTTTCCATGCTGACTTCAATGAAATTTTAAATATGTTTAATACCATGCATCCTACTCAACTAGTAAAACATCCATGATTTCTTGAATTGTGAGGTGTAGTTATATGAACATATGATGTGTTGACCAAATATGATATTTATTTTACTCAAATTACCATATGACATCTCAAATAAACCTTGCATGAACTCTATAGGATGTGCAAGGCCATCACTATTATAGAAATGATGCACCCTCAATAATTTTCTATCGTCCTTTGTGTTGTCAGGTTCATGAATGAATGTTATATGCACAAATATGACAATGTGAATGGAGTTGTAGTATTTTGGTTAGATTCTATTTTATGGTTTTAGTGTATAGTTCTCTACAAACTTACAACTAACACAATGGTACCAAGAGAAAATATATCCTTACATGACTTGAATTACTCATTTGACCATCAAGCTATGTTTGTATGTTTTGCACACTCATATACTATCTTTTCCCAAAATATAGCCATAAATTTTGATACACTTTTTTCTTTACTCTCTAATTCACACCTCTTGGCCTCTTTACAATCTTGTAAAGTCTATGCACTATGTTTGGATTTAGGTGCCATTAACCTTGTAAATCATTGTATTTATTATTCCTAATATTATTTGTAAATCACCCATAAAGGATGTACAAGTTTCACTGGTAGTGGTAAAAAATTAATTACTGGGGGTAGTTATTGAATTACTACATCGGTAAGTTTTGGAGTTACTGACAGTAGTTATGGAGTAACATTTATGGATGGTAATTGTATATACCAAGAGTAATTGAGGGTAGGAAACACATTGGAGAAATCAGTTATTTTTGGTATGTATAACACACGTCATAAAGTTGGTAAGTGGTTGTAAGTGAATCTATGACAGCTATGAGTTGTCATAAGATTCTATGACAATATGACAACTTATGACAGATATTTATGAGTTGTAAGTTGTTATTCCTAGCTCTAGGTGCCCATATTAGGAAGATTCTATTTGGGGGGTGTTATGATGGAATCTATGATGGTTATTATAGCATTTATTATCTCATAAGTTCATATTCTTGTTCGTGGGTGCCCAAGTTTGCATGGTTGACTATTGACAAGTGTCATGAGCTTGTAAGAGGTCATTTAATGTTGCATGTTGGAGTATCCAAGGTGAAAGAAAGTGGACACCTAGTTTGGGAGTGGAATACCTCTATAATTACAATGCCTTGTATGTGTTGCATATCATAGTTTTTGGTACACAAGTTCTACCAGATTAAGGTTGGAGAGATAGAGGAAGTGCATGTATTATGTATTTTAGATTTTGAAGTTGATACAACTTGAGTCTCTTCTCTTTGTGGAGTTTTTTACCTGAAAGGGTTTTCTCCATGTTATATATAGTGTTGATATGGTTTATTCTTCTATGGTGTTTGTTGTTGTGTTGTAATTTTATTTCAGTATGCAAACTCTATTAATATTACACTACTTTAAGATCATAAACATAGTGTTTACAATCAAATTTCCATTTGGGTAGTTGTTGCCTTCATTTCTAACATTTGGTATCAGAGCCTGGCCCATTTTGATTCTTGGGTGGTAATGTGAAGGTTATTTAGCTACAGTGAGATATTTAGTTGTTTTGTTTTGCAGATCTTGTGTAGTATTTGTTAGTGTGTTAAGTTTTAACATAGGGATAATTAGTTTTTCCCTTAGGGTGGTTTTTTCCCGTATTGGATAGTTTTCTCACCCATCACATATTTCTTGCCTTTATAAGGCACTATTGTACATTATGTAATTTATCTCATCTAAATATATTTTCATCTCTGGTGAAATAGCCTTATGTCGCTTCTCTCGTCTGTGAAGGTTTATTCTGCGAATGAAATTTTCCTAGGTTATTTGCTCTAACATGGTATCAGAGCCACCCAATCTGCAAGTCCTTCATTGAGAGTTTTCGTTAGAGAATTTTGAGATCATTTAGCATTTGAATTTTTTTTTTAATTTTCAAAATTGCCTCATTCTTCCTTTTTCTAATTATTTCAATTTTCCCTTGCTAATGAAAAAATTTGATAACAGGTGGCAAATTTGATTGGCATGATTTGTCAGTTAGAGGCATATTTTTTTTCCTTCTAAGAAACCCAATTTTGAATCAATGAAGCCTGATTTTCTATTGAGAAAGAATAATTTGTTGTTGGAAGTTTGAATGCCATTTGGAGAGGTGTGATTTGTCTACTGCCAGAGCAATTTCATTTTGGGGGTGTGATTCCTGTGAGGAGGTGAGGAAATCTCCAAACTGGCCATTGGGCTTTTAGGGTTTTATGATGTTCAATGGAAGTATGTGAGCCCTAATTTATTTGAAGTTATGTTGCTAGAAACATTATCCCACATTGGCAGCCTGGGATAGTTTTTTGTTATTCATATAGTGTTGAAGTGGGTTTGCCTGATGTGAGCATGTCTCACAGGAGGTCATCTTGCTTGATAGATATTTGGCTTGGTAATTTGGTACGAGAACCAAGTAAGGTGTTTAATTTTTTGCTCAAATTTTTTTAGATTCTCAGCCCTTTTTTTCATTATTTCTTCCTAAAGTATATTGAGAAGGCTTCATTTGTGGTATTTGGGAGTTTCTAATTGTTGTTGAAGGTTAATATCTCTATATTCTTGGAGATTTGTCATAGTTGATTATGGGGTTTTCATTTCATCCTACTGTGATTATGTTGAAAAGAGGAAACTATAAACAATGGAGAGATGGTATCATAAAACATCTCATATGGCTTCATTTGTTGCCACATTTATATAAACTTGTTCCCCTTCCTGGTACTTACAGTAAGAAATTTGTATGGAATTGCAAAAGGGATCATGTCTTAGGAGTTATTGCAATACATATTGATGATGCCACTTTGAATGCTATTGATCATTTTGAGTGTCCTCATAAGAGTTCTCATTCTTGGTGTTGCTAGTATTGACACATTCCCCTTATTTTTTTGTGAAATCATGGAATCGATGTACTTCTATTTTATCTTCCCATGTTTGCCTCGATTGTCATGCATTCATCTTTTTGAATTCATTCCCTTGTCCATAAAATTTTGCATCTTAGCAACTTTGGCCCTCATTGCATTTCATGTTCTATCATTTGGTTTCTTTTCTTCTTCTATGTTTTATCTGGGTTATGCTTCACAATGCCTTGTATCATCTTGTGGCCTATGGTCCATGTTGTTTTTGTTTTCTTGAGCATTGTGAATCAATTTGAGTGATTTTAATGGATTTGAAGATCTTATGTTTTGCTTGATAGCTACTTCAAATATGTGAGCTTTCATGTTTAATGTTTAGTCTCTATTTATATGCATCTCCTTGCTAGATTTTTGTCCATGCATTGCACCTAGGTTTTAATTGTATTCTATTAGTTGGCACCCATGTCTATGATTCAAAGTCTATCTGTTTGTTCTTCACAAGCCTCATATTTCAGCTTTTGACACCTACATTTAACATGACCTATCTCACAAATATAAGGATGGTCATCACTTACATCATGTTCAATTATCATCATGCATGCCATCATGCATCATCTCATGGAACACCTCCTGATTTAAAAAATGATTAAACTTAGTGACCCTTGCTGCTTTTATAATTTCACACTCATGCACCATTTGGAGCTCAGGGGGGTTACAATTAAAATTTAGACATGCTATAATTTTAGATTAAAAATACCTAATTGTCTAAAAATATTAAATTTTTAAGAAATACTTTTTAATTTGTTTTAATTTATCGATAAAATAGGAATGTTCTTGACCTTTCAAAAAATTGCACACATTCTATGTTATAAGAGTCCTTTGTGTTCCATTCAACTTTGGCCAACTCTTGCAAATGAAACATGATTATCAGAAGAAAAAAAATAGTACAACACACCATCCAAAGATGGACCCTCATGTAAAAGGAAAAAGAACAAATGCCTAGATGAAGATATAATAAGTATTTTCAAAAGGAAAAATATCAAAGTACTCAAAATTGAAATTATTGTATTAAAAGTGGGGACCTAAGTGAAAAAATAAAAATCTTTGTCTATAAGAGTGACAAAGTAGCACCATATAATAGCACTAAAACAAAAATGATGAAGATAGTGAACGGGCATGTGATTTAGGGACAAATTGTCGGCACCTAACAAGCTTTGTTGCACCAAGTGCCACCACACTCTACTTAAATATCATCCCCTTCAATGGTAAAACAATCAATAGGGATTTTACACCTCATTCACAACAAAAAGTGGTAAATATTTGTCTTATTTTTATTGGCCAAAATTGACCTTTGACTGTTGAAGTGGATGATATTTAATAACAGCCATGTTGCCATTTGCAATTCGATGTTTCTGACATTTGAGTTGGTCATTCTTGTTTTGACACTTGAGTTGGTCATTTTTGGTTGTTTTCTGAATTGCATGATCTCTGTATTGTTTTCAACATGTGAAAGAAAGTGTGTGGAATTTTGTTCCTTCCATGTTTTTATTTCACATCAAAGATCTTAATTTAATTAACTTCGAAGATTTCTCCTTTGGAAGGAATGAATGAAGGATTTTAATAATGTTCACAAGGCCAAATAGTCTGAATTAATGGATATTAACAATGCAGCCTATCACAAAAGCCTCCGATGGGCCTGCTGTCCCAACAGTACCTTCTTGTTGACCTCTTTTTCCTTCAGAATCCTCAATCTTCTGTTGTAAATCTTCATCAAATAAATTGCAGTTTTTGTTATCCTTTATTCTTCTAACAGGTTAACCAAAGAAACAAGTAAGATGAGATCTTAAACAAAAGATAAAAAGACCCCTAGAAAAGTGCATGTCACATGGGTACATGTACTAAGATCAAAATTTAATTAATTTGAAATTTGGAAGCACATGCAAACAAGGCTGCATTGCAGTGAAGTTCCTGCCAAATGCTGGTAGGACGGCTTTGTCCTTTGCAACAGTTCATGATTGTTTTGTCTCCAAAGCATGTCTAGCCAAATGATTGCAGGGAAAACAAAAAAATACTCTGCATCAAAGTATTACTTAGAAATCTGTCATGGGAAGCATGTGATCACCAACAGAAAAATTGATGGCAAAGCACAATTGCAATTGCAATTGTTGTCTATGGTCTGCAAGAAGCATGCAAGTTAGCAAAGCCTCAAGGAAATACAAAGCAAGTTTTATCATCTAATTATCTGTCTAAGACAATCTTAGACCTACATAAACCTATCTTCTTATGCCACATCCTATAAACCATACCATGAGAGAAGATCATATGAAGAAGAGCGATGGGCTGATATCATGCATTTGACATCAACCATTTTTAAAGAAATAGATTACAAATATTAATAAGAAGATTAATAAAACTATTCTTGAAAATTCAAAAGAACAAATCTATCCAGGTAGAATACTACAAAGACAACCTTGAATCAGCTTTTGAATGTTACACATTTCAGGCACTTTATAAAATGATGATGGTTCAAACCAAGTTCTACAAGAAAATATCGTTATAGGTGAAACCCTCGTATGTGTTTGAAGTAGAAACTCTTAAATTGTGTCAAAGTTATACAACACATAAAGTTGCTAATCAGAGGAAAATATACACTTAAGGTTTTCTCTCATACATAGATGAAAATATTAATATATGCAAGATGAAAAAAACATTTCCTTGTGACTTAAGACTGTAATGCATACTGATTTCATGTTCTTTAGAAAACGTTTGTCATAATTTTGGAAACATGAAATCACGCACTATTAGAGAAATCCATTACAGACATACATATAACTTGTGTAGAATCATCATTATAAATGAATATATTCAATTGGGGCAGAGAGAATAATCATCCATCATCATAAACAAACTAGAAAAGAAACATTAAAACTTACGCACAACAATAATATGATGAGTGGAGTCTGCCCACTCTTTTTCTTCTCTGTAAACGTGCCAGCCATGTGTTTGCTCTTCAGCTTCACCACCACCTGCAGGCATTGCTTTCTTAGGACCATATCCATCATAAAAGTGAGGAGAATAACAAGAGTCTTATGCACTGCATAGGCAATCCATTCAGTCATTTCACACTCACACACAGAACTTCATACCCACACTCTTTCATGCAGCTGCAGAAACCAAGGCCAACATTATTTGCTTACCTGGGAGTTCTTGATGTACACAGACACCACTTTCAAGTGAAGGGCTCCTGCAAATAGACCATCATGTCACTTTATAAAGTTGTGCTTGAAGAATTTGATAAGGAGCTTCAGAGCATTAAAAAAAAATGGGTACCTAGAAGTGGTACTGACCTTTTCTTGTGCGTTTTAGTAGCTCAGATCCTCTGGCCAGAAAATCTTGGGTGCACATTTCAGAATCACTGTGACTTTGACTGTCCAGCTCCCCACTAAATCTCTCCAGTGCAACTATGGGATTTGAGCTACCTTTTGCTTTCTCGTATGGAGTAATAACTATACCTACTTCCCTTACAGCTCTTGCAGCCTGAAGAGTTGCTGCTCCACGCAGAGCTATTACACAAATGAATGAATATAAGCATAAGCTTTCAATGAAGCATGATCAAAAATAGCAAAATCAACAACTTATGCTGGACTGTTAGATGGAAAGAACAGAATATTTTTATTTCACACTACAGCTATGATAGAGACAAAATGGCACTATCTTATTCAATGCAGATCATGGTCAGATACTTGAGATAGTTGGCATAGGGTTTTGTTGTGACTAAATCACACATCACCCCATCAGACTGGGGACCCCCCCCCCCCCTTTTTGAGTTCAGGTGTTTTGCACAGGAAGTTGTTATGTGTCATTTTGGCTAAGGTATTCCGGGGCAGTGAAGATGTTAGGAAGAAGATGATCGTTTGGATGGTTTTGAATGCTTTATCTCTCCTTGTTCAACTAGGTATCACGTCAATCAGTGTTTTCAAGGCCATTAGGAAGATGACCGCCTTTGAGAAGAGTTTCCAGAGGGCACCTAGTGTAATCTGGCACCTAGTGTTGCAGGTAAGTCCAATGGAGCACCTTTGAGTAGGTCCTCCAGTGGGTGCCTTGGAGTGTTGCTTGCACCTTGAAGATTTGTGCCCAAGCTATTCTTGCACCTTGATGATCTAGCTCTCTTCTGGCACCTAGGTCTTTAAGGAAGAAGTGAGTGTGCGCCTTTGATCATCAAATGCGTCCTGCAGAAAGGTTTGGAGTTCAGATGGGCACCTTAGTCTAGATGAAGCACCTTGATACCTTGTTGATCATCAAATGCACCCTAAGTAGTGAGAAATGAATGGTAACGTCTTGTTTTAGTGCCTTGGATAATGAGGAGCGCCCTCAAAATGCTTGGGATGTCTTTAAGGAGATCTTGAAGCAGTTTGAGCACCTTAAAGTCAGTGAATGCCTTGAGCAGTGGATGAGAGTGCACCTAGACTAAGGAGTGAGCGCCTTCACAGGGAGTAGAGATAGATGAGCACCTGGAGTGTTGAATTGGCACCTAGAAACAAGATATGATTACCTTAAGTGAGGAATGAGCGCCTTGGATAGATGTTTTAGTGCCTTGAAGTAAGTTCTTTGAGCACCTTTGAGGAGAAGATTCCTTGTGTAGGGTGACATCACTTAGAGTGCCTTGGATGTATCTTCATGTGAGAGTCTTGAGAGAGTTCAAGTTGAAAGTTTAAGTGAAAGTAGAGCGCCCAAGCCTAGTCTAGCGCCTTGAGGAGGAACAGTGAATGACTTGGAGTGAAAAGAGACTTCAAAATGCACCCTGTGGTGAAGTGTGGTGTTTGGAGTGCCTTGGTGAAGTGTGGTGTTTAGGAAGTCTTGAATGCTAAGTTGAAAATTTGCACCTAGGACAATGTTTCAAGGAGATATGCACCTTCAAGTGAAGTTGGGCGCCTTGTCATGAAGAGTGGAAGTTAAGAGTTCATTCTAACGCCCTACATCTTCTGCGCTTTAAAGTCAAGATGTTGATGTTTTGCACTTGAGAATTAGATGATCAACCGCCTTTGGAAGAAGGTAAGGGGTTTGAGTGCCTTGATGATCACCTTCTGCACTTGGATGCCTAATGAAATGCACCTTGATGATCCAATGAGCTCCTTTGAGTAAGATGATGAAGCACCTTGAGTGAAAGTAAGGGGTTAGGAGCGCCTAGAAGAATGAGCGCATTCTCTGTGCCTAGAGGAAAGGTAGAAGGGTCTTTGATTGCATCAGTTAGAGCGCCTTTAACCTAGAAGAGGATTTGCGCCAGTTGAAGCCAAGTTTAAGATAGCGCCTTAAGGATGATGCTTGAGTGCCTTGGAATGATTTAGCACCTTCAAGAAGAAGTCCATCTTGGCGCTTTTGAGAAGGATGTTGGAGCGCCCAAACCATTCTGGCGCCTAGCCTTCATGAAGTTTGAAATGATAAATAGCAGAAGATAGATGAATAGTGAGGTGAAAAGGTATTGAGCGCCTTGGTCAATCATCAAAGATTTTGCGCCTTGGATGCCTTGTTTCTGTCGCCTAGGGGGAAGCATTGTGAGAGCACCTTCATCTAGTACCATGTTGAAGTCTAGGAGGATGGATGATGAAATAGCGCCTTGAGTGGAAGGTAGCGCTTTGGCACCTTGAAGAGTTTAAAGAGTGTGTGCACCCTAGAAGCGCCTTAGTTGACTCTAGCGCCTTGAGTAGGAATATATGTACTTAGAAGTAATCTCAGATGGAAATACTGGAGATGATGCCTTGAGTAAACTGAACCCTTGATGGATACTTCTTTTACACTTTGTCTTAAATGATGAAGATGAGCGCCCTCACAGAGAAGAAGACAGATGAAGGTATTGAGCACCTTGGGGAGTTTAAAAACATCTAGTGTGCGCCTGGGGTTAATGTTTGGAGCACCCAAAGTGAGTTTGTGCGCCTTGAAATCAGAAAGCGCCTTGGAGAAGGATGTGGAGCGCCTTCATCTAGTGCCTTGAGGGGTATTTACGCCTTGAAAGTTTGGATGTTTGTAGTGCCTTCCAGGATGGAGCGCCTTAGTATGTTGGAGTGCCCTTCAAGTAATCATCAAGTGTCAATGCACCTAGATAGAGAAGTTAGCGCCTAAAAGAAGGGAGTATGAAGATGAGTCAATGGAGTCTTGAGATGGCAAGGCGCATGAATGGCGCCTAAGGAGATTTGAAGTTCATTTTGGCACCCTAAGTCTCTTTTGATACTTTAAAGAAATGAAGTATAAAGTTTAAATGCTTAGTGAGGTGAGTAAGGTCTAGCGCCTTGAATGGAAGGAGGTTTTGAGTACCTTAAACCAGTTTTGGCACCTTGATGATAATGGAAGTAAGACTTCTATTCTGGTACCCTAGCCTTAGCACTTTCGATATGATGCCTTAGGTGATCACAAATGGGGATGAAGTCAAGAATTAGGATCAATGCGCCTAGGAGGTTATAGAAGGTTGGAGTGTTTATGAATAAGTGAATTGCACTTTGGAACTTTGGATAACATTATGTTAATTTTGGATGACTTTGAAAGAGTTACATTGGACAACTTGGTGTGCCTTGAATAGGTGAGTCCCCGGGAGTGATTTTGGGCGCCTACCATCTAGCGCCTCTAGGAGAAATGTGCCTAGGAGTATCCTCTGAGTAGTATTGGCATCTTAGTGAGGATAGGAGTGTTGATTTTGAGGTAAGTCCTGAGTATTTGGGCGCCTTGCAAAACTACCTCCCTTTAGCGCCCAGACACCCTAAACTCACCTAAAAGTGCCCCACATATAGAAGAGATGAATTGGCACCCAAGATAGTTTTGAAAACTTTGAGGTTTCAAATATTAAATGCTAAATGAGGCCAACCTAGTTGATTAGCCGACCTCATTTAATAAAAGCAAAACAATGCTATATAAGGTGGCGTTGCTTCCTCTTTTCATTATTCATTTTGCAAATTGCAAGGTAAAGGAGCAGTGAATTTACCTTTGGAGCAGCGATTTCTTCATAAGGAGCAGCAATTTTGTTTTAAAAGCACTGATTTTGTTAAGAAAAGAGCAGCGAATTACCTTAAAGGCAGGAATTTTGTCTAGGAACATTGAATTTATGAAGAGAGAAGACAGATCTGAAGTTGTAGAAGGCTAGTTTGTTCTAAATTTTGCCATTAAAATCTAGAAAATTACATTTTCTAAGGTAGAAAATTGAACACGAGGTATGTATGATCACTTCTATTTCCTTGTACTTGTTTAATTTTGCAAAGTTATATTCAGAAATTAGATAATGCTTCAATGAAAAATAACTTAGGACACCTCTTTGTACTTGAAAAATTGAATTAGAACATGATAACATGATAATAGTGATCTAGAAGACTCATAGAATCTATTACTTTAATCTACTTATTCAAGTCTAGTCTTGCAGATAGATGGGAATGACGGCCAAAGAAAGACAAGTACTTATCAAGATGGACGCCAAGTCTAGCATACCGAAGTCTAAGATAGAAATGCAGTGGAAAGATGTCGGTGACACCAACATGGGACACGTCAACTTGGAGGAAGTGAAAGACTTCTTGCTCGCGATCACCAGGAACGAAGATGTCAAAGCCATTGCGAAGAGCGGGATTGTACAAGCGGCTTGCTTTCCACCTGCCTTGCCAAGCGCCGAGCTCGTGTTGGAGTGTGTTCAGCACTACGACAAAGAGAAAAGACAAATCATAGCAAAGGATGGAACTGTTCTCGCCTACTTGTAGAGGGAAGCTATCCAAGAGATCTTCAACATCCCAAAGGTGAAAGGAGTCTTCATATGCCCTACAACAGCTCAGATGATGTTTGAAGGCAATTCAAAGGTTTACATGCAAGAAATCAGGAAGAAGTGGATGAATGATTCTTCGATGAAGATATACAACTCAGAAGACCCCAAGTACCACAAAGCTGACTTCAAGCAGGAGATAAGTTACTTGATCATGTTCCTGAATCGAGTAACAGGTAGGCCACAATCATCTACTTTCGAAGGATGGATGTACACTTATTTTGATCATATGTTTACAAAGAACAAGATGATTGACTGGGCTAGCCTTATAAGCCACTGCCTAGATGAATAGCTTGAAAACTTTGATGAAACGAAGTCTTTCTTCATGACTTCATACCTTGTGTATATCTTGGCGAGAAATGTAGTCTACAAAGGACTAACAGCTAAAGGGCAAGTAGGTACAAAGCTGGGATAGATTCTCTCTCATCAGTGTTATCCCCAGCTCCACCTGAAAAACATCAATCACTATAAGAGATTCAATGATGCCTTCGCTATGTTCATAGTAAGGAAGTTGAGAGGTGAATTGCATCGGAGACTAACAGGTACAGCCAGGAACTTCATCAAGCAGTATGGAAGGTATTACATTCAGTATGATAAGTTCACCTACATCAGGATTCAAGGATTCACATCATTCCCATAGAGACTGCCTAGATATCCTTCAAACAGGATGGTGTTGCTAGAGGTTTCCAGACAACTGTTAGAGTTTCATAAGATGCAAAAAGCAAGGAAGAAAGCAGGAGTTCAGTTCCCTCTGCAACTGGGAAGATACTATTCTTGTCCATCCTTATAGGCAGCTGAGCATTCAGAAGTCGAGCTTCAGGCTTATCATCTGCATCCCCATGACTCAAGGAGGGAAAACTTCAACCCACATGGAGCTGTCAAAGAGTCTTACTCTTCTTATAGGCATAAAGAACAACTAGAGGATCACTAGGCTGATGCTATAGATGATGATGATATCAGGATGCAGAAGTGTTCACGATTGAAATGGGACCTGATAAGAGCTACAAAGGTATTGAGAATTCCTGATCAATTAGAAGGTGATCGAGCTCTTCTTGGTGATGAATATGACAAAATCCATAATTTGCCTTATGAAGTCAACTGGGCAGATAGAGAAAAGGTCGATGATGAAGGATTGATAAGGCCTGTTATTGCTATCACTGAAGAGCAAATAGATAAACAAGTACAAGCTTTGCTGGATGAAGGTAAGAAACTCGCTTATATTAAGATGGGAGAAGTGGATCCGCAAGAACAACATAAAGCACCTAGTAAGGATTCACGAAGCAAAGGAAGTGAGAAAAATTCAGTACAGGGAAAGAAAAGGAAACAGCTTGAGATTGTTCAAGGAGAATCCAGTAGAAAGAAGAAAAGGATAAGCATTGAGACTGCTTCTTCTAGACAACCAGGTGATATCCCACCAAATCAAGACTTAGTGATTCCTGATGAAAATGTAGTTCCAGAAGCTCCAATAGAAGAAGTACCTTCCAGCCCACATGATACTGAAATTATCGATGAAGCTAATACCGAGGATAAGGATGATGCTGAAGAGGAGTCATTACCTGCACAAGGAAGATAGTTACAACAGCAGCAGGATCTTTCATCACTACCAGAATGGTTACAAGAAAGAATTAGAGAGAATTGTGAACTTGAAAGCAGTCCTCCCCTTCCAGTTGATGAGTTACTCTTGGATATGTCGAAGGAGAAACTGAAGAAGAAGGCAAATATCCTTTCCAAGATCACTAAAGATGAAACAGGAGTAAGGAAAGTACATGTAGCCATTCCTAGGCTTGAAAAGAACATAGAGGATGTAACTCCTAATGATTATGACATCAATACAATCAATCTAGGTCCTTTGACTGGAATGCAAGTTGAAGAAGAGCTTCAGGATTAGATTGATAATGCTCGAGCTATCATAAGGCAAGAAACAGAAGGCAGAATCAAGGCCAAGCAAAGATGTCGTGCCTTGGAGTAGTATATTCAGCATTTAGTGCATCCTATTCATTAGCAAGAAAAGGTTGCTACACCTCCATCTCTCCTTCCTCCCAAAACAGTTGGACAATTAGAAGAATTGAAGTATTCATCTCACAGAATGAAGGATTGGATGAGAAGATCAAAGGAGACTACATTCAGACATCTAAGAGACATTATGCAGGTAAATGATAAGATAACTAGCCTTAAGGACAGGGTACTTGTATTAATGACAGCTTGTGTTGAATTCAAAGACTTCAAGGATCAACATCTACCACACCTAAAGAGCTTGATGGAAACATCAGTTGATGATTTGTTACATGCAGAAGTCATTGTAGAAGGTAGAATATACAACTTTTCCTCCTGGTATTTTAGTCTTCGCATTAAAGGACAATTGCTGGAAAAGATAGAAATAGACATGTCAAGAATTAGAAGTGTGCTTCAGAGGATTCAGGATGGAATTCATGCTTCCTTGATGAGGATCTGCAATCCTTTTGGGGAGATGACCTTTGAGAATTTGAAAGAACAAGTTCAAGTCTTCTATTTTCAGGAAAATGATGTTACAGATGACAGACTTGATAGTATATTCTCACTTGTTGTCCACCTTGGCGACAACAAAGCAAGGATAACTGATTGGGAAAGGACACTTGGCCCTTATTCAGTTGATGTACTTGAAGCCGAAGGAACCATTCAAAATGCGCCAAGTGTACCTGTGGAGGAAGTAAAGCAAATAGTGTCCAAGTTCATTGAATGCCAAGCTTCTAGTGATGGATATTCACATGGGGATTCTTCATAAGATAATGATATATCATTCTTATCTTCTTGCAAGGCGTGCCTTTGTTCCTTTCTTCATGGCCTCCCTCATTTAATAAAGATAACTTCTTGTTAGTCTCCTTCATTTAATAAAGTTGATCTCTTTCATTTAATAAAGAGAAGTTTGTTACAACTACTTGTGATGTGGCTTGATCTGGTCCGCTAACTCGGCCGATCGATCTTGACCCTTCTTTTCTTTGAGGTCTATAAAAGAGCTCTTGTTGCTCTCATTTGTATGGTTGAAATTTCTGAAATTGTTGCAAGAGCTCTCTGAGATAATAAAAGATTCATTGCCTTGGTGATTCTATTTGTGTTTTCGAGTGTTGCATGGTTTCAATTTTCAAGTGAACATTAAGTTAGATTAAGTTTCTCTTTAAGTTTATGTTAGTTAATGAAAGGTTTCTTTATTGCTTTGCGGTGAAATCAGTAAGTTCATACCATTTGTAGTTTGCGGCTTGTGGATTGCAGTGCATGGTTAGTCTGAACAATAGGACATCAGTTTGATCTTTATGCTTGTTGAATCTTTCATGAGCATAACTGATTTAAACATCTTGTACCCCTAGAAGATTGCACCTATCCTGTGTAGTTGTTTATCTTGGCGAAGCAGGATCAGGTTTGATTTCACCTTGAGCGGTAATCATCCTTGCATTTAGGATTAGATTAGTGTTTCTAAACTTTACTCCTTTTGTCCTTTTTTCACCATTGAGTTAGGATTAGGACCAAGAACATCCATTGCTAAATCATACGCCATCAGTTGCAGTACTTAGACCCTCTAGTATCCACTTCCATAATCATTGAAACAACAACTTTACTTGAACAATTGCGTAAGTCCCTTTGTGTGTTAACAGCAAAATCATACTTAGTCGCTGAGCTGTCTCTTACCAAAATCATCAGAAGGAACCTTGGAGTCATCTTGTTTGATCACCTTAGTTCAGCATTCGAGAGGCTTTGCTCAAGAGGGAGTCAGATACTTTGTATTTCACTCTAATTGTTGACTTGTCGAAAAACAATCATCAACAGGGTTCTATGTCAATCCAGAGGAAATCCAAAAGGATTTGAGAAAAATAAATAACTTCAGACCAAAATGTAGGAGTATCATCTTTCAGACAAATAGCTGCAAAAGAGACTAGACATGGAGCTCAACATCTCTAGTTTCCTCTGTCAGCAATTTCAGTTTATCACTTCCTTGGCAATGATTAATGTTGATGTTCGAAAACACTGTTATTAAGTCTCTGTCTTTTTTTTATGTCAGGAATTTTATTGACACAATGCCAAAATCAGTTGGAAAGCAGCAAAGTAGCATAACATCTAACATTACTATTGCCAATATGCAAGGAGAAAACAACAAACAAACTGAATTGAGATTAAAGAAAACCCAACTGTTAGACAAACTCAATTGAAGTTAGAGAAAAAACAACTCTCAACTCAAGCCAAGGAATATCACAATGAGTTTTTGGAAGCACATATTCTGTTGCATTTCTTAAACATAGAATTCTCAAACAAAAAGAGCCCAGAGGCTCTACATTTACTGACACCAAGAAAGCTAGCTTGTCCATGGTTTGTCCGGTTATTCATGGATTGAACTCTAGGAAAAACTATATAGTGAGAAGACTGCAAATTGGGTATAGATAGAAGAGGACCTGTGGCTGCTCCTGCAGGCAAAGTGAAGATATCCCCAGGTGTCTTGACATTTACAGCAGAACCAATAAGAGAAGCCATTTTCTGGCGGTCTGCTCCCATACACATAGCCATCTCCACATAGTGTGCTACAACAAGTGCAGCAGCTGATGCCACTACCATACGCCTCTCTGACTCTTCCTCATTCTCATTCTCATTATTATTATGATCATGAGCAGTTTTAGCAGCAATGGCCGCCAGAGCTGCAGCCACACCTCCCACAAGAAATGGCTGCACGCATCTCTGCATTGTGAGCGCGCTGCTCCTCCTTTCTCCTGGCTTTCTTGTCTTTCAGCCACCTTCCCACAGTCTTCCCCTTCAATTGCCTTTGACAGACCTAAAAAACTAGGAAATGTCCACTTAGCAATTTACCCATATTATTCTAGCAGTGAATTCAAAAAGCTAAAACTACTCACAGAGCTTGCAAGAACAACTAAAAATACAGTCTTCAACCTAGGAACAGTAATTGAAGTATGCCTTAGTGAACATCCAATTGGTAAGGCAGACATCAGGGACACCCTCTGATCGAAAACAAGTAGTAGAACATAGAAACCCTAAAAAGATCACAAATAATATTGAAGAAATTTAAATTTAGAAATCGCAGTATAACAATAGCCAGTATGTTTGGAATGCTTCAGGCACTTACCTGTCTCTTGCAACGATGGGCACTTTGGTGTGGAATGAAGTAACTATTTTACCGAACCATCAAGCAACTTTGTTGACAGGAGGACGGGAGAGGAGCAGAGTTAGTTCGTCGTAGTTGAGAAGGGGCCGAGCAGAAGAAACTGAGAACACCCATGTTTTTTAATGCCCTCTTCTTCTCCCTTTCTTCTCTCGAATGGTTGATCCACCACCAACATCTGTCTTTCAAATGCACATCCAGATCTCCCTTCTGCACCAACATCTGTCAACACACAAAAAATGGTTGTTGGTTGTCTGTGCTCGCAGAGACGACAATGCCGCAGAGGTCCTCTGCAATCGGGAAGCATGAGAACCTCTGCAACTACCTAGGCAATCGTGCCTTCTTTTGCATTAGGAAACGTGAGAACCTCTGCAGCTACCAACAAGAATCCAAAAAAATCAAATTTTAATTGGCAACCGTTAAAATTTGATGAGTTTTGGTGTATAAGACATTACAGTGAAATTGAACACATCAAAACTCAAGAATTTGATTGGCTACTGAACAGCAGATTAATCACGCGTTAATAAAAGGCCCTCCACTATAGTTCCATTGGCAGGAACTAATAAAGTCCAGCACTAGAATCATCAAGTCCAAATTCAAGGGGATTCAAAATTTCAAAGACACGGAGAATTGAAGAAGAAAACACGAGGCCGAAAATTGCTTCCATTTTTTCTTGACAGCTGGCCGGTGCATTAGAAAAAAACACTAACGTAAAAAACACCGACACTTATTCTCCTGTACTAATGAATTTCACGTGACAAGTGACCCACATAAAAGAGACAGAATTCCCGCTCAATAATTGGTGTAGCGGGCGATGCACTCCAAACTTATTGGAATGAATTTACACCTTACTTAAAGGTTAATACTATAAGAATCTATTTATACAATGTCTTTCATTACAGTATTCAAAAAAACGAAGGAGATAGTAATAATTAAATATGTACTGGAAAGAGTTAATACTATGATAATCTATTTTTTTTAATTAAGACGTGAAGGTTGTAATAACAGGGAAATTATTCAGTTAATCTAAATTTAAAACCACTATCCACTAAATAATAACAATGTTAATAATTATTTTTTAAATATTCGTAGGAAAAATTTCACAATTTTAAGTACTAATATTAATTAAAATTAGTTTTACTTTATCAAAATTAAGATTTACAAAATAATTGAGTGGATGACCACGGTTTGAGCCTAACAATGCTGAGGAAGGAAAGGAGATTTATGTTTATCCTCTCAATTGCAACTTTCCTTGTTTCTAATAGGGTTGGATGCATGGCGGGCAATTAGAAAAACATAACAATTCCGTCAGTTTTGAAGCATTTTCCAAGTGTAGAAAAATATTGTGTGAAGATTAGAGCAGTGTCGCTCATCACTATCTTCATTCGACTACACAAGGCCAAGTCAGAAAGTTTGACGAAATTTCTTAAAGTTTGTCGTGAAGTATGGGACTTGTTGAGTTTCGCAGACGAGTGTGATATAGATTTCGAGACCAATGAAATAAGCCACTTTGATGATCTCAAAAAAGAGAAGGATCCAATTTGCATGGCTGCAGAAAGGGAGTTCTACAAGCTACAAATGGAGTACGACAAACTTCCTCCTGCCTGTGAAGATTGTGTTAAAGATGTTAAAGAGGCACGTAGAATGCTAGAGTATCTATCACAGGAATGTGAAGGCTTGCTCAAAAGGGAAAATCTAAGAGGCAAGGAGAAGGTTGCTGCAAATTTGAAAGATTCCAGGACTGGATGGAAATAGCACCAAGCTACACCCGCTACAAACTATCCAGATTAATGTTGGATAAAGATATTGAAGATTTTGTGGCATGGACAGAGGATTCTTTGAAAAATGTTATTGTTTCTTGTGTGTCAAGGTTGCCAGATATGTTTGTAAAGCAATGTTGGAAATGCACAAGAGTTTGAGGAAGATAAGTTATGGGAAACAATTCATCTCGCAAGCAAATGTAGAGGAATGATGGAAGTATGGAACCTCAAAGCAAAACTTACAATGAATACTGCAAAGCAATGGACAATCCAAGACATGCAATCGATCTAATTTCTCAATGATGTTTAGTTGGCTTTTTAATGTTTAGTTATGTTTTAAATTTGAGTGGTTTTCTTTCTTCGTAATATTATTTTAAAATAGGTGGAAAATGTAGTAGTTTTTATCCACAAGATTACCGTTTATTTTCATATACCTTCATTCATATAAACCATGACAAATATATTATGCATTAAGATGCATATTGTCGCTGTAGTTTGGTAATTAAGGATTAACAAAATATAGTTGTTAAATGTTTTTGGAATCATTGTAGTCCGTGTGGGGATCAACTGATGAAACGTCAGGTTGCCACTTTCATAGTTTCTTTTGAATTAATATGTTTTAAGATTTCATTTTTTTTAATTGATAAGATTTAAGTTGTATAGAGTTTTGTTTATTTATGCATACGATACATTATAGATTAAATGTTTTTCTCTAATTCATTTAAATTAATATTTTATAAAAAAAATAGATTTTTTAATAAGATAGAAATTGTATATATTATAATTTTTTCTCTTTTAAATTAAATTTCCAATGATTTATTACTTTATAATAAGATTATAATTTTATAGATTTGGTATTTTCTACATGAATATCTTATTAGATAAAATGTTTCCTTCCAATCTTTTTTTAATTAAGATTTTTTAGATTTTCTTTTCAATAAGATTGAAATAGTATAAATTTTTAAGTTTTATAATGAAATATTTTAGAGATGAGGTGTTTTCTCTTTGTTTCTCTTAAATTAGTTCTTTTGACAACACTAAAGCTAAATATGAAATTCATGATATTTTCCAATGTAACAATTTTTTTATGTTTATATATTAGACTAGTGAATTTAGTCTTTTAAAGGTGAAGATGTATAGGTCACGTCATGTTATCAAATTAAATTATTAAATTATTTATAAGAAAATTATAATTTATATACTAAATTATGTATACAATAACATTCGTACATTTCTTTATTAACTAATATACAATGTTAACTATTTATTAGATAATTTAAAAAAAATCCATAATACTATAGTTTGACTAAACATGTTCTTGATAAGGATTTATAATCTTAACTTCTATTGTAAGTAAATTTTTAGAACATAGTGTAAGCAACTCATTTGATATGAGCTTGCAATTGTTAAATTGAAATTAGATTTTATAATTTTTGTATATACTTGATAGGAAAAGACTCATTCAATTTTTGGGAAGCCAACTCAATCTCTTTTAATAAATAAAGGATTTGAAGAAGGAATGATTGTGACCAACCTTGGAATTGGATGGTCTATAGGCTATTTTTCACTTTTAGGATGTAATCTCTTTTAATAAATTAGGGCTTCAAATGAGGTAAGTTTCTTACTTCTGATAAAGGTACGCTACATGATATAATCAATTTAATTTTTTATCTACTTTCTTTCCAATGGCCAAAGATGTAGTTCAAATTCTAAATATGCTTAAAAAAGAAGCAATGCCTTCAATTTTGATGAATTTCCCAAATGTAGAAAAATAGTCTCTAAATCTTATAATAGTGTCACTCATCACTATTTTTAGTTGAATACACAAGGCAAAGTCAAATTGTTGAAGGAAAGTTATGAAAGCTTGCCATGAAGTATGGGACTTGTTGAACTTCACATATGATTATGATATTAATCTACACATTAATGGAAGGAACCTCTTGGGTGATCTCAATAGAGATGATGATCAAGTTTACATGGCACCGGTGGATGTTGAGTTCTAGAGGCTACAAATTGAATACACAAATTGATGAGCACACACTTATACTAAGAGGGGGTGAATCAGTATAAGACAATCTTTTACTTTTCAAACTTAACAACCAAAATAATAACAACCACAGAAGATCTAACAATTATGCAACATAGGAAGAACACACAATTTACATGGAAACCCTTACAAGAGAAAACCAAAACAAAATATTGCTTATATATTGACCTTCTTTCTAGGCACCAAACTACTTTTCTTACAAGTCTTTTTTGTAGGCACCAACCTACTGAAGACACTAATCCCCACTTGTAGATTTCTTGAACACCAACCCACTGTAGACACCAATCCCCACAGCTAAGCACCAACTTAGCAAGAGATGCAAATCTCTTATTTTGATAGGTAGCAACCTCCAAATTCTTCAATAGATGATTTTGTCTTCATAAGATCATGATGTAGATACACTTTCCCTATTAAATCTGATAATAAATTTGAGTCTAAATGATGTAATTCTTTCATTAACAAGTCTGATCAGATGTTTGGTTTAAAAGATGCAATGTCCTTCCTTCATGAATCTTATCACAATAATGTAATGTCCTTCCTTCACAAATCTATATACACACATCTACATGCAACCTCTTTACATAAGTGTTGTTATAAACTCAGAAATCTAGTTGTAACACATATATATTCTCCTTTACACATCTAAATATATTCTTCTTTATATATTTGCATGTGTTCTTTTCATATATAATTCTACTCTTTAGATTTTCTCATTACTCTTATGATTTATAGTTTCAAAAACTTACTGCTCTAACACCCAAACCATATTCCACAAGTATACCTCTTCATATGCCTCATCATCCAAGGGATGCAATCCTTCAAGAGGAGGCAACTATTCATTAAGGGGTTGGCCTATTTTAAAACTAATTTCTTTTGTTTTAAACCTCTTAAAAGAGGTGATAACTCCAAACTTAATCACATCGTTGTAATAATAAATCACTACCTTTTATAATGAGTTGACTTCTTTTAACCACTGCCATTTACTTACATTAAGCACTCCCTTTACCTTTAAGTCAACATTTTTTTAATTTAACTTTTTTAAATTACAACTCCTTCTCAAGAACTTATGAGTTAGCCAACAAAATATTTATCTTTATTTTATTTTATCCCAACTTTGGTGCTAATGAAGGAAGTTGTCCCACTTAACCAAACTAGTTTAAATCTTTAATTTAAACTTCCAAAATGATACAACTGCATGTTGGCCTTGTGAATAACTTAAAGATTTTATTCAAACTTTCTCACAAGGAGCGTACATATCAAGACGTCGGCCTTATCATTATTTTTGTCCTTCAAAAAATTCTTCAATGGAGATGCCACTATAAGGAAGAGTCAACCTTGTCTTAATGTAATTGCTTCTCATAAAATCCATGGAATGTAATTCAATGATGATGATATAGTGGCCTTTGGTTATAGCAATTTCCACCTTGCATTCTTTGTCATCAATGTCATAACTTCTTTGACATGAATTACAATAAAATCTCACCATACATCAATGATAACAATGTGACATCCCTTCAATAATCTCCCATATGCCTCTATCATTAATGATAGTAATCTTGGACAATGAATTCATTCCTTTGACATCAATGACAACAATTTCCAACAATCTCCCCCTTTTTCATTGATGGAAACATGAACATAATTCTCTTCTTTTGCATTTCTCCCCATTTCTGTATCTCTCCTTCTTTGACATCAATGGAAAAGGGAAACTTAGTACTTTCACAAATAAAAATTCTAGTTGTTTGTAATATTTCTTATTTGACGTCAATAGCATCATTCTCTTTTTTTATATAACTATTCCTTGCTGTAACACTCCCCCTTTTTGTAACTCTCCCTCTTTCTACAATTATCTTTCTTGACATCAATAGCAAAAAAATACTCAAATGTTGCCCTCATAATAGTCATCAACTAATTTATCTCTGAATGCCTTCTCTATGGAGCTGAAAGATGATGCAATCATTAGCTCCCCCTGAATTCATACTTCTCCTTATGAATTTAGTGATACTTCTTGTGCATGAAGTGCAGTTTGTACAAGCATAGAATCTTCCTTCTTCTCATTATTTTGCTCTTATTTTCTTCTCCATACTTTTGTATTTTCTTCCTCTTGATTATCCATGTCTTCCACTTTATTGTTCTCCCTAGGGGGTTTCACAAAACCACTTGTACAAAAGTGTGTTGTATGTCCATAGTTGTTGCAGTCATAGCACACAATATTGTAATCCAACAAGGGAGCAAAGGAATTATATCTCCTTCTAGAAAAACCATAAGGACTTATATTCTTGTTCCAACCAAAATTTCTTGCTTGTGTTCTACAATATTTTTTGCTTATGACCAAAGTGATTACAAGAATAGAAATACCCATAAAATGAATTTTTATCCTTGTAGCCTTTGTGAGGAATTCTAATTTTCTGAGGAATGTTATTTTCTTTATTCTTGTTTTTTTCATTCTTGATAGGAATCTTGAGAGCACTTGCATATATTTTTGGTTTTTACTCATTTCCCTTCTTTGGTAGCTCCTTGTGATCTTTTGTAATCTTTTGATTTTCTTCATAACCAAGACCTGTCTTAATGTGTGATGACCTCTGGTCATGTATGATAACATCTAAAATTTTTGTACTTTTCTCATTTTTCAATTCTTTGTTGAATTGAGTACATGTTTTCTCTAATTACTTTCTCAAGGAGATAATTTTAGACTCATGCCTCTCAAAATGTTCTTATTTTACCTTTAATTGAATTCTTACCTCTTCCTCAATTCATTTTTCCTCTTCAAGTTGAGTTTTCAAAATGATGATCATCTTCACCGACTCTTCAAGGATTTGTACCATTTTGTAGTTAGATTCACTGTCTTCTTGAAGCTATGATTTTAGTTTTGAATTTCTTTTCTTAAGCTTTCAATCTCATTGTAGGCATAATAGAATTCCTCCTCAAGATCCACTTCTTCATCATCTTCGTCATATTCTTCTTCTGAATCTTTTTCTTCTCTTCTTTTGTCTTCACTCTGAAGGGCATCAGTCTTTGCTTCTATTGCCATGAAGAGTGTTTCTTCTATATCACTGTCAGAAATACTTTTGTTTCCTTTCTCTAATGAGCTATCATTTTCTTTTGAATAAAGGCTTTTTTTATACTTCCAGAAGTTCTTTTTCTTTCTTTGTTTGTGACTCTTCTTATATTGTTGATATCTTCTTCCTTTCTTTTTAATCTTCTTCATCATTGCTACTTTCACTTTTGACTTGTGCACACTCAAAAGAAAAATGACCTATTTTACCACAATTAAAACATGTATACTTACCTTTGTACACATCAAATATTTTCTTGAGCTTTCTATCAAAATGGGCTTCCTTTGCATCTGATTCATCACTAGAGCTAGCGCTTGATTCATGCTTTTTATTCTTCATCTATTTTGATGCTTTGAATGATGCATCTCTTTTAGATAATTTCTCTTTAGTCCTCATTTCATAGGGTGTGAGGATCTCCCATGCAACTCATTCTTTGTTAGTTTTTTCTGAATCTCTCATTTCTTCATTCACCAAAACCTTAGAATCAAATCTTAGAGGTAGAGATCTTAGTAACTTTTACACAATTAGGGCTTCTTTGATTCTTTCACCAAGACCCTTTATTGTGTTCATGATCTCATCAACGTGAAGCAAATAAGATACTATGTTTTCTTCTTATTTCATCTAAGGCATTCAAATTGTCCCCTATGGGTTTGAATTTTGCCTTCTTTACTTTATCATCTTCTTCATAAAAATTCTTCAACTTATCCCAGATCCCCTTGGCTCATTTGCATTGTATTACTTTCACAAACTTTGATTTGGATAATCTACACAAGATTGCATTCATGGCTGTCACATTGTTCTCAATATCCCATTTTCCATCCTTATCCATTCGTGAAGATGTGTGAGTAGTATATATCCACTAACAATAGATTGCCAAATATCAAACCCTAGATCACTTAAGTAGGTTTTCATCCTTATGCTCCAAAAGGCATAGTTCATTCCATCAAACAATTGTGCCATTATATTAGAATCCATATCCTTCTTAATAGGCCATATGTGCTCTTTAGATCTTCTTTCTAGTGGTTAGACTATTTTTTAAGGAACTGGCTCTGATAGCAATTGATGAGCACACACTTATACTAAGAGGGGGGTGAACTAGTATAAGGCAATCTTTTACTTTTTCAAAATTAACAACCACACAAGATCAAACAATTATGCAACACATGAAGAACATGTGATTTATGTGGAAACCCTTGTGGAAGAAAACTATGGCAAAATATTGCTTATATATTGATCTTCTTTGTAGGCACCAACCTACTACGCCTACAAGTCTTCTTTTGTAGGCACCAACCTACTAGAGACACCAATTCCCACTTATAGAATTTGTGAGAACCAACTCACTAGAGACACATATCCCCTCTTGTAGAATTTGTAGGCACCAACCCACCAGAGACACCAATCCCTACTTGTAGAATTTGTAGGTACCAACCACTAGAAACACCAATCCCCACAGCTAAGCACTGACTCAACAAGAGACACCAATGTCTTGTTTTGATAGGGGCCAACCTCCAAATATTTCAATAGATGATTTTTTCTTCATAAGTTCATAATGTAGATACACTTTCCCTCTTAAATCTGACTCTAAATGATGTAATTCTTTCCTTCACAAGTCTAATCAGAAATTTCTCCTTTCCACATCTCCATATATTCTTATTTATAGATCTACATGTGTTCTTCTTTTAATATATAATTCTTCTCTTTAGATCTGCTCATTACTCTTATGATATACATTTTCAAAAACTTACTACTCTAACACACAAACCATCTTCTACTTATACCTCTTCATATGCCTCATCATCCAAGGGATGCAATCCTTCAAGCGGATGTGACTATTCATAAAGGGGTGAGCCTATTTTACAAATAGATTTTCTTTTATTTTAAGCCTCTTAAAATAGGCTTTAGCTCCCAACTTAATCACATCCTTGTGATAATGAATCGCTTCCATTTATAATGAGTCGGCTTGTTTTTAACCACTGCCATTTACTTACATTAAGCGCCCCCTTTATCTTTAAGTCGGCCTTTTTTTATTTAACTCTTTTAAATTCTAGCACCTTCTCAAAAACTTACGAGTCAGTCAGCAAAACATTTATTTTTAATTTATTTTATCCCAACTTTGGTGCTAATGAAGGAAGTCGGCGCACTTAACCAAACTAGTTTAAATCTTTAATTTAAACTTCAAAAACACCACAACTGCAGGTCAAACTTGTGAATAACTTAAAGATTTTATTTAAACTTTCTTACAAGGAGCGCCTATATTAAGAGGTGGACCTTATCATTGTTTTTATCCTTCACAAAATTCTTCAATGGAGATGCCACTATAAGGAAGAGTCATCTTAAATCTATAATTGCTTCTCATAGCAGCCACAGAATGTAATTCGATGATGACAATATGGTGGCATTTGGCCATAGTAATTTCTACCTTACATTCTTTGTCATCAAGGACATAACTTCTTTGACATCAATGAGAAAAAAGTCTCATCTATACATTAATTATAACAATGTGACATTCCTTCAACAATCTCCCATAACAATCTTGGACAATGAATTCCTTCCTTTGATATCAATGACAATAATTTTCAACAATTTTAAATATTACTTGTGTCTATGAGGAATCTATTAAAAATGTTGAAAAGATGCATAGACTTTTAGAGGACCTATTCGAGAAATGTGAGGCCTTTTTTAAAAGAGAAAATCTACTAGGGTGACTAAAAAGAGAAGGTTGCTAGAGATTTAAATGATTCCATGGACTACATGAAAATAAAAACTTGTTGCAACCTGTCTATAAACTCTACAAACTAATGTTAGATGAAGATATCAAATATTTTGTGGTGTTGACAAAGTATTTGTCAAAAATATTATTCTTGTTGTGTGTAAAGGATACCATATATGATTTTAAGGTAATATTAGAAATGGGCACAAGAGTTTGAGGAAGATAAATTATAGGAAACAATTAAATTCACAGGAAAGTACAATTGAATGATAGAATTTTGGGGGCTCAAACTCTAGAGTAGGCATTAAGTAACACAAAGTAATGGAGAATGTTATTGTTTCTTGTAAAAAATGTGCTAATTTTCTTGAGAAAATCATTGATCTCCTTTTTAAGTTCTAGTGGTCCTAATATGCTTTTCTTTTGTTTTTTCTAAGTGTCATCCTTTTATCCTTTAAGAAGTAATTTATTATATCCACTCCCTTTATAAATACTATATTTAGAACTTTTATTGTTCCCATATAGACCCATGTACATATTTTTTAGGTTTAGGTCAATGTGTTTATATTAGCTCCAATTTTTATTTACTATGAAAAATTACCGTATGTATAATGTTAAATTTGCCTCTAGCAAATATTCCTTTTACCTTTCCATAGTGGGTTTGTATGTCCTATGTATGACTAAAGCCTTTATCTAAACATGCACACTTTACACTCTATTTTGAAGTCAACAAATGACAAGTAATAGCTCTACTCTACTTTAATATTTATGTTTTATTTTACGTTATTGATTATTGACAGCGATCCATCCCCTGATCTTAGATCTTACCTTTAAGCTTGTATTCCTTTACCATTACCACAATATCATTGGATCTTGATGGGGGTGATGTGTCAAATTAAGGGTGAATTAGCTAAATCATATAGTTTGCAACTTTATATCCATCCATTTAACCCTTAGCCATTGATATATCCTTGATCACCATAAGTCATTGGATTTAATTGTAACTTAATACCGTTTGTTTTATGCTAGAGAACATTGAATGGTTCTCATGTGCACCATGTGTTTACATTCTATTCATTTAGTAAAAATAGCTAAAACATTGAGGCCTAACTTTTGTTCTTCACATTTTTTACCCTTAGTTATTGATATTTTGTTGATGAACATGAGCCTAAGTTGGATTGAGAAAGGGATTAAAAGATAAATCTCTCACCTAAGGAAACTATGGACCCACCATGGCTTCATCATTGTTACATGGCATTCCCATAAAAAAAATTATCTCTAAATCAATGGTCTTGACTAGTTGAGGTATCTCAACAAAACATATTAACATGTAACATTCTATTTTATCATTTAACTCTTGACTATTAGATCTTGTTTGTTAAAACCATTTAATTAATTAATAAATCATAAGTGTAATCATAGACCAATGCATTTAGAAAATCTGAAATGTAGATTAGGAGAGAGGTCACATGTTCTAATCGGTGTTAAATTGTAAAAGGTAATGATCTACAACTCTAGGTTTTATCATTTGAACATGTACCATCAATTAGTGTAAGTTATTAGATGTGCTTGACATTTTACTGAATCTAAAGTGATAAAGTTTAGTGACTATAGTTTAATTTGATCAATTATTGCATGAGTATTATATATCTCTCTATTGGTGTAAGATGAGTGGGAGCCACTAATTTAGAAGACAAATGTTTTATGACCATTGGATTCCCTAATATTTCATAGACTAAAAATCTTGACCAAGAGAATTGATAAAAGGTTTAAACATAGTGACATAAAATTGACTATAGCTATATTCTAGCCCATGGAGAAACAATCTACCACTATATTAACCATTTATCATTTAATTAATGTCATTGATATCAATAGTAAAATAATCTCCATCATTCATAATTTTATGATTTAATGATTAAACCAAAATTTTAATGAAGTACTCTAGATAAATAAATAGTTGCATGCGTAATTCTATGCCATTGATTATATATCAACACTCCCTATCAAATTTATAATTTTCATAACATTATTAGAATGATAAACCCTATGATTCCTCAGATGGAATCAAATCAATGGCTACTTTTGTGGTGTTCCTTTGTTGTATGTAAAATTGTAGCACTATCATTCATATTCATGACTCCCGATCACCTACAACATCACCCTTAATGTTGTCCTCAAACCTTGGCAATCTCCCTATTGCTACCAATGTGCTTACTCCAATAACACCTCATTCTTCTTGTTGCAAGTGCTCAATCTCTCCATGGGAAAAACTCCCATTGTTGTGAGTAACCATTTCCTCTATCATGATTCCCTATTGTTGTAAGTGAATTGACATTCACTCTCCCTTTTCTATGAGTCCTCAAACCTATGGCTGCAAGTGGTCACCTCCTTTACTACAAGTGTATTTGGCACTATGGCAACTCCTCTTACTACAAGTACACAATCACCTCTAAATGACCAGTTCCATGCCTCTAACCCATGCCAACTTGAATTGCAAGGGATATTCTTGCATCACTAAATGTTCCTAGGATGATTGCTGCTTATTCCTTGATTTCTAGATAATCTTTAAATGCACAAATATTTATCTATAATATTAAAACATAAAAAATAGTCACACGAACATGTACGTGATAAGTAGAAAATTATAAGAGTTATCAATTTAAACATAAAATTTTGAATTTCAAAACATACCAAACCACATGAGAGTAAATCTGAACATCATGAGATTGAACTGGAATAAGAAGACATATCTTAAGCTGGGGAATGAATGTATGAATAGAGGAAAGGGGCCAGTTATCGCCCACACCCCAATAACCTCTATGTTATTGTGCACTTGACCCTCCAATTAAATTTTTAAAAAAGAACCAATACATGTAAAATACCAACCTAATAAAGTAACACAAATGCATCAATACATGTTCACAACTCCATGTATGGGGTGACATGTTGAAATGACACTTTTTCAACCCACGTGCACATAATGCGTCCTAGAGTGAAATGTATAAGTGCCCACAAGCTGAAAGAATAGCTTTAAGCTCTTTGGTAGCATACAGAGAAACCTAAAAAAATTCATCGAAATCCAATATGTCTAGCTATGACCTTGACAAATGCGAGCGGTTACCGGCACATCGTTGTGCATGTATGGGGCGACATGTTGAAATCACACTTTTTTGACCCATGTGCACATAACACGTCCTAGAGTGAAATGTATAAGTGCCCACAAGATGAAAGAATACGGTAGTATACGAAGAAACCCAAAAAAATTTGTCGAAATCTGATATGTCTAGCTATGAGCTTGACATGCACGAAGTTAGGGTGGGCGGCTACTGGCCCCTTTCCCCTAATGGTACAAAAATAGGTGTAATAAATGAAATTTAATAATGATGAATGTGTGGCATTATATTAAGTCATTCCACAAAATAGGCACAAAACTAAATGAGAATTTACACAACTATACAAACTTCACAATTACAATAATAAAAATAAAATTCTAAATTCTAAAATAATATCCCAACCATTGTTCTCGTTAAACTATCATCTATTGTCCCAACAGGAAAATTTGTTAAGATTTTGAGAATTCTGGTATAAATGAGACATGACAGTTTCAGATATTGAATCTCAGAAACTTACAACTATTGCATTCGAAGAATAGGATATGTATCATAAGCGAATAAATAAACTATCTGCATTCTAGAAATAGCCTGGTTTTATGAGATTAATGATTATTTCAAATAGGTTTTAGCTGAGATTTCTTTTAATCTACTAATTATGAGGGTGTTTTCATTATTCTGAGTAGCAGTCAGGGCTTGTTTAATGCTCTGGGAATCCCTCAGTGCCCAGCAGTAATGCAAATCTGTAGTATCTAGGTTGGGCACCGTGTACACAATATCTTTTTGCATATATGAAATTGATTGTATATTTATTGGTGTAGGGAAGATTTTTGAGTGAAATAAAAATGCTATCGTACTTCAATGTTTGTTTTCCTGATTGTTCTCTAACGAAGTCCAGTTAAGGTTTCTCTAAACACATTTTTTTGTTGGTATTGGAAGAGGGAGATGAATTGAAAGAGAGAGAACGTCAAATTATTTAACAATCAAATAATTAATAATAATTTTGAATAATAAATAATTATCTATTTTTATTGACAATTTTTTATGAACTCTTTAATTACTAAAAATAGGCAGATGAAGGGCTGCTTGCAGATTTATTCTCTGTAAATGATTTATCTTAATTCCCATAAGAAATATGAATATTTTTAAAGAGCAATCATTTTCTTTTCGTTGAATTATGACCGCGCATGTCCTTCTGTAGGTTGAATTGAATGTAAATCTGCGGTATGTTTTCAGATATCATCGCTGTCTGAAGTGGGGAATTTAATGCATTGGATTCGTTCCCTTAATCCTCTGCTGAAAAAAAATTTTACATGGTCGTTGAGACATTTACTATAAATGACTTTTGTAACTGGTCACAAATACATCTTCATCTATTTATTATGACTTTGCCTACCTGGTAATGCACGCATTGAAAGTTCCAAATTTTGTAGAGATCTCATGCTGTTGTGTTGTTTCCTGTAATTTGTCTTGGAGGTTGCAGCCAGGCTACAAAATTGTTGCGATTTTGTGTTGAAATTGTGTTCGTTTTGATTTTAAATCCATTGCCGGTGTTATAACAGGTTTGAATCTTGGTCATTTCTGGTTGCGTTAAAATTAGGTTCAAATTGATTTTGAATGTTAATCGAGGTGTTGAAATCGAGTTCGCGTTCATTTTGTATGTTTTTATTTCGTGGGTGTGTTAAAATTGGGTCCATATACTCATATTGTTCATTTGTTATTGGTTAGTGCAGAGTTTGGAGGTGGGATTCTGATCGGCATAGGCATATAATGGAAAATATGAAAAAAGTAAGCATTAATTTGGAAGGAAGCGAGAGCTGCTATTCTGAAGAGTCTGTAATCAGCAATCAATTATCAGAAGCCTCCAATTTTTCTCAGCATGAACTGACTTTTCCCCACCAGCCCCAATCCCAGATCACACCCCAGCACCCCACCCAGTTGTTCCAAGCCCAAGAAATGGCAGCCAAATTCAGTGATAAGTGTTCTAGATTAGAGGACAGCTCAGAGGTTTCGCTAAATCTGGCGACTGGCTATAACGATGATGAAGAGGGTATCCAAAGAAAAGACATTCGTACATTAAATTTCATTGACTTTTTTAACCGACAGGATAACCAAGGACAAGCAGCAGACGAGGACAATAATAAGTTGGTAGACGCCAAGGGGCCCTTGGAATCCAGCAGTAATGAAGTTGCTGCTTCTACCGGAAATCCAAGTGCTGCCAGAGAAACTTCTTCAATAGGCTCAGAGCTCAGAATCTTTCCCTGCAACTACTGCCAGAGAAAATTCCACAGCTCACAAGCTCTGGGAGGCCACCAAACTGCCCACAAGCACGAAAGGGCTTTGGCAAAAAGGAGGCAAAGAATTGGAGCATTCACACGTAGGTACTTGGGTTGAATATTGATGCTCGCATGCATGCAAATATGGGAGAAGATTTTAAAGACTTATTTTTTATGAATCTATGCAAGAACTGCATTAGCATTCACAGTGACCATGCATCAATTTATTTTTAGACAGTAAGCTGCATGCTGTATGCATGATTAGCAATTACTTCATTTATTTTTAGACTTTTTTTTTTCCTTTTCTATGGGCCGCGAACTCTATTTAATAGAAAAGCTGTTCTCTGTTTGAGAGAAGTCTGTAATGTGTGAAGAAGACAGAGTCTGCTCTGCAGTCTTTTACAGAAAGATTAATATAAGTTTCTTTGGTTGTTAAGATAGAAGAGTATTTTCTAAATGTTAATGATATAGTAAGCTTTCTCATATGCTATAAGTGGTTTTTTACTGCGGTGATTTAGTTTCAGATTCTATATTTGGTATTAGAGCAGGAATTTTCTATTGGGTTAAAGATTTAGTGGTTGGAATTTTGCCAAAGATTTAATATGTCGAATTCTAACTCCTTGCCCATTCCATAATTTGATGGAGATGAGTATAATTATTGGTGCATTAAGATGATGACCTTTTTTATAGGGGAGGACTTATCGGAGATTGTAGAAACATGTTATGATGAGCGAGTTGATTGGAACACCCTTGCAGCCGATGATAGAATGGCTAAGAAGGAGGCTAAAAAGATGAATGCTCAAGCTTTATTTTATATTCAAATAGCTCTAGATAAGTGATGCAAGAGCATCCCTGGTTCAAGAGCAATCTTGCATCAACCAAAAATATTTGCATTTCAGTTTGATTGTTTTCCAATTCAATTCAGTCAGTTCTTTCTGTATTTTGGTCCGCATTCTACCGCAGTTATATTTCAGATCTTCCAGAGCTAGACTTAACATCTAGATTCATTCATCTACATCATATCTGGAATTTAGAGCATTTGGATCAGTTACCGGAAAGATATCGCTATCAGAAGATCAATGATTTTCTCATAACAGAGCATGCTTCAGACAATCAACTAAAGGAGAAGACTTGCGGAGCTTTCCTCGATTTATGGAGGCTAATGGCACATCATTCAATGATCTTTGGTTCGTGGTTGACCTTCCCCAAGATCCGCACATCATTCCATCCATTTGTGGAGGTGTTCTACATGATTATGTCCAACCTGTCCATGTACACACATTACAGCTCTTCATTGGAGTTTCAGATCTTCCTTGGCCAACACGGAGGAATCTTTTGTATCAGAGATGATATATATGGATGTAATAGATCCTTAGGAAAGTAGATTTTTGATAGTTAGAAATAGATTCATAAGTTCATAGTTTAGATTTGCATGATAGAGCTTCAAAGCTATATCTTCTGATATTCTGTAATCAAGCCTTTGAGCCCTAATTGTAATCCCACATGTTGCCAGTCGATCTGTAATTGAATTCTAGGATATACTAAATGACTGAATCTATGTTTACTCTTGCTGCATGGTCTGGACAATTCATTTTATGAGCCCTCCTATTGTGACTGCACCAAGTGGTATTAGAGTGAAAATTCGAATCTTTGGGAGCGAATTGAGCAAAGTTGGTGAAGGATATCCATAAGATCTTGTTGTGGACAGATCGCTGAACTTGAGGTAGTTTACACTTTATCCTAGGAAGAATACCGCCGAGGAGAATTGTTGTTGGAACAATGGCTGGTAGAATAGATGAGATGATGGAAATGATGAAAATAATCTGAATTCAATTGGGTGTTGTTGAAGAAGATAGATGAAGAGGATTGACACTGAGACCTAATGTTGAAAGTGATGATGAAGTATTTCAATCAGTTGAACAAATTGGTGAAACCCTAGGAGGTGACGAAGAAGAAGAATCAAATCAAGTTAAGATGTGATCTATTTTGAAGATTGGAAAGAGACCTAGAGTTGATGTGCCGAACTATACAGGTAATTTAAACCCTAAAGAATTGATCGACATGATAAATGACATGGAAGAATACTTTGAATATGAAGAAGTTGAAGATCTGGAGAAGATGAAATTTGCAAGGACAAAGTTGAAAGGACATGCTGCTATATGGTGGAAAGAAGTTTAGCTGGATAGAAACATGAGAGGTAAAGAAAAGATTACAAAATGGGATAGGATGGTGACAAAATTGAAAAATTAGTTTATACCTGCTAACTATGAGTTGGAACTGTTGAAAGGATTGTAGAACCTAAGGCAAAAGAAGAAATCTGTGAAGGTGTATATTGAAGAATTTCATAAGATGATCATAAGTATAGGACATAGTGCAGCAAGCAAGAAGAAAGCAGCTAGATACATCAATGGACTAAGATTGAACATTCAAGAGGAACTAAGTTTGGTGAGGATGACATCTTTGGAGGAAGCATATTAGTTTTCCCTGAAAGTTAAAGAGAAGATGAATAAGAAACATAATCAGAAATAGAGAGGCAGAGGAGGTAAATTTTAGAGAGGTAGAACATTTTTAAAAGGAGATAGATCATTTGCGGAGTAGAACAAGCCTAACAGCCCATTCAAGAAGGAGGACAGAGATAATAGTGCATACCGAAGAGATGACAAAAACTTTTACCAGAGAGGAAATCCTAGTACATGTCAGAATGAAGGATATAGAAGAGAAGGAAGAGGATTTGATAAGAGAACATTTAGAGGCACTTGTTTCAAGTGTGGAGGTGAAGGACATAGAGCATTTGAATGTAATCAAGGGAGTACAAGCAAGAGGACAGAGAACAGTGGAAGAGCAACTTATGTGGAGGAAGAACATGTTGGATCACCTAGTTCAGTTGGTAAACTGGAGAAAGAAGAATCACTTGTAATGAGGAGAGCACTATTCTAAGCAGAGACAAATGAAAAACTACCATAGAGGAAGAGTCTGTTTAGAACCAGATGAAAATCAGGAGGTAAATGGTGTAAAGTTGTAATTGATAGTGGTAGTTCAAATAACCTAGTTTTAGAGGAGATGGTGACTAAGTTGAAGTTGGAAAGATTGAAACACCCTAAGCCCTACTAGATAGCATGGATTCAAGATGATCATACGGTACTGGTGAGTGAACAATGTTTGGTAAAATTTCATATTGTATCTTATCATGATGAAGTCATGTGTGATACTATGCCTATGGATGTTTGTCATATCTTATTGGGTAGACCTTGGCAGTATGACAGAAAAGCTATACATGATGGGAGAAAGAATACATACACTGTAACATCAAATGGGAAGTTAATTACTTTGATCCCTTTGGAGGATGATCCTAAGAGTAAACTATGTGGGAATGCTATAATATGTTTGGTAGATGGAAGAAAATTCTGGATGGTTTGAGACATGAGAATATGTGTTATGCCTTGAATCCTAAGAAGCCTGAAACATTGAAGAAGAAGACTGAAGAATCACAACCAGAGGAGATAAGAGAGTTGTTGAAAGAGTATGAAGACATTATATCAGACAATCTACTTGAAGGATTGCCACCTATTAGAATTATCAGTGCGAGATCATGATGGGCCAAATAGTAGCAATGGAGAAAAAACTTGTTAGATAAAAAAGTGCTAACATTTCGACTAATATTTAGATTTCGGTGAAAAGGGTGTTAATATTACCTCATAAACTTTTCAAAAACACTTGCAAACCCACCCATTTAGTTGTTATAAACCCTCCAAAAATGCATTAGGATTACCTCATATTTAAGCAAGTGGGAGTCCCATAAGTTTCCAAAGAAACTTGCAAACCCATCCATTCAGTGTTATCTTCAAAATTTTCACAATATCATCCTTGAAGCTGACAGAGTTTTTTGTAACTAAATTTAATCAAATGAAAAGGGTTTATAGAGGAAGCTATTAAGATTCTAAAAATATAATATATGCCTCATAATAGATTTAATAGGTAATTATTATTAATTTTCTACATACATTATGTCTGATTTCCTGATATATATACATATTGAAAAACATCCTTAACTTTCAACATATTAATCCTTTTTTAAATCCAAAAGATACATCACATTCTAGGATTTATTGGGTATGCATTAAAATTTAAAAATTTTGGTTTTCATATATTTTTGACAAAGTTAGGTTGGCTGAAAAATTAGTTTTTAATATTTTAAAAAAGTCACAGTAAAAAATTCATAAAAAATTATTTATTTATTTAATTTTTTTTAAAAAATATGTGTTACATCTGCTCGTGTCCTTTACTTAAATCCAAATCATGGAGGAAAAATATTATCTTTTTCTCATACTTAGGTTGGCCGGAATGACACATACTTTTTACATTTTTCTAAAAAAATTTAGTAGTGCTTCATTGAAATATCCAATTTTCACTGAACTATTTTTTAGATTTTCAAAAAAAAAGTAGTAGCCCATAAACTACATTCAATTTATTACAACTTTTATTACTACCATATTTCTAGATTGTGTAGACAACTCATTCAATTTTTCACATGAAGTTACTTAAGTCTACTTTTTACATTTACATTGCCACTTAGGGGTAGTGTTTGGCCCATGATGATCTCGCACTCACCCAGTCATCACCTAGATCTTATACCAAAAGCTAGTTTGCCTAATAAAATAGCACATAGAATTAAGAATTGCATAGACAGATACAAGAGTTGTTGAGGAAAGGTTTGATCAGAGAAAGTTTGAGTCCTTGTGCAATACTTGCAATGTTAGCACCTAAAAAAGATGGGGAATGGAGAATGTGTACTAACTCTAGAGAAATAAACAAGATCATAGTTAAGTATAGATTTCCTTTACCTAGAATGGATGATATCATGGATTGTTTGAGTGGAGAAAGATATTTCATGAAGATAGATTTGAAAAGTGGATACCATCATATCAGAATCAGAAAAGGAGATGAATGAAAGACTACTTTTAAGACAAATCAAGGACTGTATGAGTGGTTAGTGGTGCCCTTTGGATTGAAAAATGCACCAAGTACTTTCATGAGATTGATGAATGAAGTCTTGAAGAAATTCTTGAGTAAGTTCGTGATTGTGTATTTGGATGACATTCTAATTTTTAGTAGGACAAAAGAAGAACATTTGTAGCACCATAGACAAGTATTAGAGAGGTTGAGAGAAGAGCAATTGCTAATAAACATCAAGAAATGTAGTTTCATGAAAGAAGAATTGGTATACTTGGGATTTGTTATTTCCGTGGAAGGATTGAAAATGAACCATGAGAAGGTAAGAGCAATTGTTGAATGGCCTACACTGAAGAGCATTGGAGAGGTTAGATCATTTCATGGATTGGCTAGTTTCTACCAGAAGTTCATCAGAAATTTTAGTTCAGTTTGTAACCCTATGACAAAGACAATGAGAGGTGATAGGTAAGACTTTAAGTGGACATCAGGAGCAGATAAAAATTTTGAATTGTTGAAGTAGAAAGTGATAGAGAAACATGTTTTAGCATTACCGGATTTCAATAAGGTATTTCAAGTTGATTGTGATGTAAGTAGAAGTGCAATTGGAGCCGTGTTAAGTCAAGAAGGTAGACCTATAGTATATTTCAGTGAGAAGTTGAATGATGCAAGGAGAAGATATTTAGTTTATGATTAAGAGTTCTATTCTGTAATTCAAGCCTTGAAGAAGTGGAGATATTATTTGTTGCCTAAGGAGTTCATGTTGTATACAGATCATCAAGCTTTGCAATATTTGAATAGTTAAGAAAAGTTGAATCAAAGACATATGAGGTTAGTAGAGTTAATGTAGACTTATACTTTTGTGTTGAAGCATAGGAGTGGTAAATCAAACAAAGTTGCTAATGCATTGAGTAGGAGAAGAAACTTGTTGACAGAGATGAGGGTTGAAGTGTTGGGATTTGATGAATTGAAGAACATGTATGAGGGAGACATTGATTTTGCAGAACCTTGGAAAGCATGTAAGGAACCTATTGTGATAGATAGGAGTAAATGGTTGGACTACTTCATTCAAGAAGATATGTTGTTTAGAGGAAATTAGTTATGCATACCTAGAAGTTCAAGGAGAGACAATTTGGTCAAGGAGAAACATAGTGGAGGATTGGCAGGACATTTTGGCATTGACAAGATAGTGGCTTTAGTGAGTGAAAACTACTATTGGCCTCAGATGCGTAAGGATGTTTGGAAATTTGTGCAAAGTTGTAGAGTTTGTCAAGTTGCAAAAGGGAGTAGTCAGAACACTGGATTGTATAAAACTTTGACAGTACTGGAGAGACCTTGCAAAGACATAAGCATGGATTTTGTGATGGGATTGCCTAAGACACAGAGAGGACATGACTCTATATTTGTAGTGGTGGACAATTTTTTAAAGATGACACATTTCATACCTTGTAAGAAGACAACTGATGCAGTGCATGTAGCTGACCTATTTTTCAAGGAGATTGTGAGATTGCATGGATTACCTAAGAGCATAATTTCAGATAGAGACACTAGATTTTTTTGATATTTTGGAAGATAATTTGGAAGAAGATGAAGATAGATTTGAAGTTCAGTTCAGCATTTCATCCACAGACTGATGGACAAATAGAGGTAGTGAATAGGAGTTTGGGAAATTTGTTGAGATGTTTGGTTGGAGAGAAAGCAGGAAGTTTGGATTTAATTCTTTCACAAGCAGAGTTTGCATATAATAATTTAGTGAATAGGAGTACCAAAAGAACACCTTTTGAGATTGTTACTGGAGTGAATCCTAGAGGAGTTATAAACTTGAGAGATATAAGTGTAGAAGATAAACTTAAGAGATATAAGTGCAGAAGACAAAAGAAGTGCAGAAGCAGAAGAATTTGCAATACATATGGAAGCAATGCATTATCAGGTGAAGAAGCATTTGGAAGAGATAAACAACAAATACAAGGAGCAAGCAGATGAAAATAGAAGACATAAATAATTTGAAGTTGGAGATGAAGTAATGGTGTACTTGAGAAAAGAAAGATTTCTAGTTGGAACATATAATAAGTTGAAGATGAAAAAGTTTGGACCTTGTAGGATACTCAGAAAGTTCAATTCAGGGAATGCATATGAAGTAGAGCTACTAGAGACATTGGGCATATTACCTATTTTCAACATTGCAGACCTATATCAGTATCATGAAGCATAGTTTAGTGACAGCATGGCAGAGGACTTGAAGAAGTAGTTGCCACAACAAGCACTAGAGTAGATAGAAGACATTTTGGACATCAGAGTTGGATGCAACACCAGAGGAAGACAATACAAAGAATACCTTGTGAAGTGGAAAGGTAGACCGGAAGAAGATTCATCATGGATTTCTCAGGCTAAAGTGGACTGTCTTGGTTCCCCCTTGCCCCAGCAGAGTGAGGGACTCATTTTTTCAATAACCCTAGATGTCTGATGCAAGAGCATCCCTGGTTCAAGAGAAATCTTGCATCAACAAAAAATATTTGCATTTTAGTTTGTTTTCTTTTCAGTTTGATTCTTTTCCCATTTAGTTTAGTCAGTTCAGTCAGAAGTAGTTTCTGTATTTTGGTCTACATTCTACCACAGTTGCATTTCAAATCTTGCAGAGCTGGACTTAACATCTAGATTCATTCATCTACATCATATCTAGAATTTAGGGTATTTGGATTAGTTACCAGAAATATATCTCTTAGAAGATCGACTGTTTTCTCAAAATAGAGCATCTTGATAGTCTCAAATAATCAACTAAAGGAGAAGACTTGCAGAGCCTTCCTCAACTTATGGAGCCTAATGGCACATCATTCAATGATCTTTGGTTCATGGCCGACCTTCCTCGAGATCCACACATTATTCCATCCATTTGCGGAGGTGTTCTACATGATTAGGTCCAACCTATCCATGTACACATGTTATAACTCTTCATTGGAGTTTGAGATCTTCCTTGGCTGACGCGAAAGAATCTTTTGTACCAGAGATGATATATATGGATGTAATAGATCCTTAGGAAAGTAAATTTTTGATAGTTAGAAATAGATTCATAAGTTCATAGTTTGGATTTGTGCAACAGAGCTTCAAAGCTATATCTTTTGATATTTTGTAATCAGGCCTTTGAGCCCTAATTGTAAGCCCGCATGTTACCGACCGATCTGTAATTGAATTCTATGATATACTGAATGACTGAATTTGTATTTATTTCATATCTTTGAGTTGTTTCCATTGTGTTTACTCTTGTTGCACAGTCTGGACAGTTCATTCTGTGAACCCTTCTACCGTGACTGCACCAATAAGAGTCTATTTCCAAAAATTGCAGGTGTAAAGATAGTCAAGGATGCCTAGAAGACTCTACAAGAAGCTTACCAAGGCGATAATTAAGTCAAAGTTGTCAAGCTATGGACATTGAAAAAAGAATTTGAGAATTTGAAAATGGAAGAAGTTGAAAGTGTGAGGGATTATTGTGTAAGAGTAAAGGATGTGGTCAATAAGATGGCTACTCTTGGAGAAATTCTGGACAGAGAGGTTGTGGTTAAAAAGGTATTAAGGTCTCTAACATCTAGGAGGAATCAGGTTGCAATAATCATAGAGGAGAGTAAAAATTTATCTTATCCAATTCACAACCCTTCCTATAGAGGAGGTGTAGCTAGATTCGGTAACAACAATTTTGTTGGATTTAGTAGCCTTCTAGGGAAACCCCTTTCTTGATGAACAAGGAAGCTAACTATTGCTAGCCTCGAAGCTTCAGATGGCTTTATCAAACTGAACATCATTGAGCAACAACATATCATAACAATACTATGTAGAGTCAGAATCATCATGAGGTTTCCAAAACTCAAGAGGATGTCTCCAAGCTCCATTTATCTATTTGCCTTTAATTCACAAATTTTTAGTTAGGATATTGATCTATATAGACATATCCATGAAAATTTTATTTTTTAAGGCCAAGTATTCTGATTTCTTGTTGTAAATTTCTAAATAACTCAGAATCTGGTCTTGTTGCTTTTGATCTTCCACATCCACATGGAGAGACAAACTCACTTAGTTTGTCTATGTGGGTGGATGTGCAAGCTTAAAGGCAATGTGAAAATGGCATACTTGGGCTTCAACCAAAATATTCCATGGTTATGACTATCTAGATCATTATTTTTATTTTCAAGATTGTCCTAAAAAACACAATTTAGCTTAAAAAAATTTTTTAAAGAAAAAGGTTGTGTCCACCCATAGGTTAAAATAATAATAAAATTATTTACATAATAGATAGAATCCATATACAGAGATGGCCAAGAATAGATTTTGTGGCCCTAAACTAGATTGAACACAATGTTTAGATAGAAACTAGAGACAACAAAAAACACCCTATACTTGATCAAAACAAAAAATTGGGAGAACAAGAAACCAAAAGTCACCAACCACCAGCCACCTATGCAAACACAAGCCACCACCACAACCAACCAAGAAAAAAACCTTTCACAACCACCACCACCTCTCCCACTGCCACAACACCCCGTCCTAATACCACTAGCACCAAGAAACAAAATAGTGATGCCAACTAGCCAATCCACACCAGCCACCCATAGCAAAGACACCAACCACCACACCTCAAACTACCACCCCCATCCTCCTGCAATGAAGCCATAAAAAAATTGCATCCACTACTTCCCCCTGAGGAATCCTACATTGCAGGACTGGGAACAAGAAAAGGAGCGAGATGCATAGGCATTGCCATGTTTCCAACATCTCCCTAGGCATCTTCATCTCCTTCATCCGGATCATCAAATGCATCTCTGGGAATGTGAGGCACTCGGTCCAAGGCATGTACTCCTATAAATTGGATACTTGTAAAGGTATCCTTTTAATGTGCTTAGCATACTTTTTTGAGAATATGAAGCTGTAAGTAGCGAGTTCTCTGTCAAGCTCCTTAATGCTTAGCGATTTGAGTGAGGACTGCATCACTCTATAAAATGCCTAGTGGGGAGTTGAGCATCTTAAAGTATGATGACTGAAAAGTCCTCCAATTAGGGCATCCCCCTAGACCATCTTATATCCTTCAACCATTGTAGCCCATCTTTCCACTGTGTAAATATTAATATAGAATAGACCAGAGGAAAGTTTATGCACATATTCTGCATCTTACACTAGGTCCATTATGTTAGAAAGGATATGGGAAACAATGTCAGAGTAGTTGAGAATTCAACTAGCATATCCTTTTAACCATCTTTGCCCCGCAATGCATCATATTGCAAACTACATCAATGTGCAATCTCGGTCTAACAGAATCATTAAATCTAAAACCCTCACCTTTGGCTCCCATTCCTAAGGAGGAGATAAGAGCCTAAGGTTAAGACATGTTTCTACCATGAGAGAGTGAGGATATGATCAAAAGCTATAGAAATCAAGAAAAGAACCAAAATCCTTAAACAAAAACTTGACAATAATTAACTACTAAGCTAGATTGATGTCATCAATGTGATTGGAGAAATGAGAGCCATCCTAGTTCAATCCCAAGGCAATCTTATTGGGCCATCATTCTTTGAGAATCCACATAAAAGACTACCAGAAAAATCACCTCACAAGCTTGCCTTTAAAACCATTGTACTTCAACTATGACATGTGACTCAAAGATGACCCCTAAAAGTAGAAAAAAATCTGCCATATTTGATAGAGATCGAGGCATTATGTAAAAAGACGTCTACTTTAAGAAGCTTGTATCTCTAAGAGTTAAGCACCCTTGTCGAATAGACAAGATATCTGTTTGAACTTCACCAACTAAAAGAATGAGATCTGACACCTGTCGGCTCCCCACGAGCCAACCACAAGAACTTAAACTCCTCACCCACCATAACTATGAAGAATTCATACTATAGCCATTGAAAGAGGTATGACATCCTTGGATAGGAGCCGTTCTGTCAGAGAATAGATTGATTTTCCATTGAAGTCTCCAAATCATCATTCAGCAGAGTCAACAACTTGCTTGGCAAACTCGCTTGCCTTGTTAGGAATACTTCTGCCTCTGTGTCTTGTTCTATCACTAGGTTAGTTAGACCATATGCCACCTTGTTTCCTTCTCTCAAGGTGTGTGATATAAGGAAGTTGTTGAACTTCTTTAGTAGAGGTATAGCTTGTTGTAGAATATAATTGACTTTCTAGTTATTTGAGCTTTTTGCGTTTAGGGCAATGATGATAATTTGAGAATTGCCCTCTATCCATAAATATCTAACATCCATGTTAACTGTCAATTGGATACCATGAACCAAAGCCCAAGCTTCCGCTTGGTTATTCAAACCCTTGGGTACCTTGGTTACTTTAGCTATCACGAATGAGAAGTCCCATCTTCTTAACATGCACTCGGTCCCCTACATCCTAGGATTCCCTCTACACGCACCATCAAAATATAGTTTGCAAAAAGGATCTGTGGGAGGGATCCATTTGACATTCTTTCTTCTAGAAGTGTTGTCTTTACTCAATGAACATCCCTATATTCCCTCTTTAGTGAGGGATTGCCATCCTTTTACCAGCTCCGTGTCCTAATTTGTCCCTATGGAATTTGTATGTTTTGAATTTGTAATATTTACCAACAACATCTATGGCCTCCTCTAGCTTGGAGAAGACCACCTTACATGAAGAGGCTTCCCTTCTAAAAATTCTATAATTCCATTCCCTCCATAAATGCCACGCAATCATGGTTGGCCCCAGTTCCCATAGACAGGCAAAAAATGAATCTAAAAACAAGGTTGGCTAATTTTTAAACATAAGAAGTAAAGCTACAAAAAGAGGAGAACTCTCATTCAACTTCCTCATAATCTGAATCTAGCATTCTTGACTGAATGAGCAATGAATAAATAAATGGTCCACTCATTCCTCTTCCTTTCCACATAGGATGCAACAAAAATTAGAGTCGATACATAGTCTTTTGATCCTTTCACCTATAAGAATTTTTCTATTAAGAGCCAACCAAGAAAGCACTCCAATCTTGGGCAATAAAACTTTGTTCCAACACAAATTTGTTGGCCAATCTAACTTCACTCTTTCCATAACCGACCTATAGCCATCTTTAACCAAAGAGGATCCTGTCTTCACCCCTATCCATATCAGTTCATCATCTTTGTTTGAAAAATTCACTACTCTTTTACCCAGGAGAGTCTTCAGTAGGTCCTTCTACTCTACTAGAAAGTTATATTTCTAAGTGCTTGTCCAAGAAATTGAAGCTGAGTATTGGGTTCTGCTAACACGCCAGTAATCTTTAACTTTATAACCCCAGTTCCTTTGAAGAAAGAATTTTTCCTCTCTAAGAGATTCCCAACTTGCTAACTTGGCTTGCCCACACCAGGAGTCTTCCCAGAAATCTGCTTTCTCTCCATTATGGATGACCCAAGACAAACTTGGGAGAATAATATCTCTACTTTTTGACAAAAAATTCCAGTTTGCTAAACCCCTAGTTGGATTTTTGACAATAAATATTCTTTCACTTTCAAGAGAGTCAAGATATTTGGCCTTCATCAGATTAGCCCATTTTGTATATGGATTCTTATAGAGTCTCCATGCAATTTTTTCTCCTAATGCTTGATTCTGAACGCTTATGTCCAGAATGCCTACCCCACCTACTGATTTTGGTTTACAAATTTTATCCCAGGCCATTAGGTGAATTTTCTTCTCCTGAGAGGTGCCTTGCCACATGAATTGCTTACATATCCTCTCAATCTTAATATTTACCCCAAGTTAGGAATTTGAAAGATTGACATCATATAAACTGGAACTGCAGCTAGAACAACTTTTATCATTACAATTCTACCTGCCTATGAAAGCCAATGCCCCTTCCAAGTAGCCATCTTGGATTTCATATTCTGAATGACATTATCCCAAAGATTATTTTTGTGTCATCTACTGAAGAGGGATAGGCCTAAATATTTCCCTAGGAGAGATTCAATTTTAAAGTTAAAATCTGCTAATCTCTGCTTGGTCAGTTGGAGGGATGTTGAAGAAAAAAACCACTGACTTAGAGCAATTGATAAGTTGTCCTGAAGAAGAACAATAAATGTCTATTATTTTCTTGATTGTCCTTGCTTCCTCTACTTTGGCTTGCCCAAATAAAATTGTGTCATCTGCGAATAGGACATGCATGTAGGGGTCCTGAGTTTCTTTAAGCCTAATGCCTTACTAGTCAGATCTTCTATTTCCTTCTTTCATAGTCCATGTGAGGGATTCTTCCATGAGAATGAAGAGGTTTGGTGATATAGGATCTCCTTTCCACAGCCCTCTGGAGGGCTCAAATGTTTCTGACTCTCTTCCATTTACTAGAATTGAAACTCCAAAGCCTATAATATAGGAAAGAATCCATTTACAGACATCCTTTGAAAATCCTAATTTCTTTAACATGGCTAGAAGAAAACTCCACTCCACCCTATCATATGCCTTTTCCATATCTAACTTGATAATCATCACTGCATCTCTACCCTTATTCAGTGAATGTAAAATTTGATGAGTTAAAATAGCCCCCTCATTGGTTTATTTCCCTGGTATGAATCCACCTTGCTCCTCTGAGACCAGGTCTAGTAGGAAACTAGCTAGCCTTGTCGCCATTTCTTTAGAAATTATCTTATAAACAAAGTTACATAGCGATATTGGCCTGAAATCCTCAAAGGCTTGTGGAGATTTTAATTTTGGAATAAGCATAAGACATGTATTTTTAATTTCTTTAAGCACATTTCTAGATTTCCTAGTTTGTTCCACAACTCAAAAAAATCCTTACCTACTATTTCCCATCATTGTTGGAAGAAGATGCCTGTCCATCCGTTCGGACCTAGAGCTTTCTCCCTTGCCATTGAGAAAACTACCTCCTTTACTTCCTCCATGGTGAACTCTTTCAGTATTTCCTTATTATGTCTCTCATTAACTAAATTGGGAATGAAAGCAATGGCTGCCTCCTCACCCCCTCGTTAATCCAGTTTAACAAGAGGTCTTTATATAGAAATTTATATCTTCTTCTTTAATCTTCTCCTAGTTTGACATCATTAACCCAGTCTGAGACCTGATTGAATTTATAGAATTAGAAGCCTTTCGAATCCTGGCCAATTGGTGAAAGAAGGATGTATTCTTATCGCCTTCCATGAGCCAAGATTCCCTTGATCTTTTTCTCCAAAAAAATTCTTCTCTCATTAGAACCTTCTCCAAATCCTTCCTGAGACATTTCTCCTCTTGATATAATTTTGAGTCCATTCTTGAACTCTAATGACCGTTTCTTCAAGTGAAGTCAATTCTTGTTGGAGTCTGATCTTTTCTATGAAAATATTCTTGAAAAGACATTTGTTCTAGTCCATTACTTTTCCTCTCAGAAATTTGAGCTTGGCCATCAATTGGAAAATGAGAGAATACTTTACAAAGGGAGCTTGTTTCCACCATTCATTAACTTTTTAAGAAAAATAAGTGTCCCTAAACCACATAGATTGGAACTTGAACTTTTTTCTCCCCGGCACTATATGTGTCCCAATTCTAAGTTTGACAGGGAAGTGATCTGACCACGCCAAAGGTAGTATTTTTGGCTCAAACTTCATATTAAAGCTAAAACATTCTAGGGAAAGTAAGAATCTATCCAACCTTTCTGCGATTTGACAAAAGTCTCTCCTTCTGTTTGTCTAATTGTATTTTCCATTGTTTGGAATGCAATCTACAAGGTTATTTTGATCTATGAAATCTTTTAAGTCCTTTTTGAGATCTTGGTGGATGGGAAATTCCCCCCTTTTCTCATAATTGTCTAGGATCGAAATGAAGTCTCCTCCTATATGTATTCTTTTCCTTTTTACCAAGTTTAACCATGAAGAGAGATACACCAAGATTTGTCTCTTCTGCACCCAGTCTATTGTAGCATATACACAAATCACTCATAGATTAGAGCCCCTAATGAGATCTGGGAATTTGCCTATCAAAAAGTGATTATTTTTGTCAATCACTTCCAGAGAGGGATGATGGTATCTCCATAAGATTTCTAGCCCTCTTGAAGCCACACTAGATACCATTGTAGCAAAGTCAGGCCATCCCTACCAATTCTTAAAAATTAAGTCACTTGTATCTATAGAAAGCTTAGTCTCTTGTAGGAGAATGGTATCACATTTTTCCTCATCAATTTGAAGTTTGATGAGCCATTGTTTATTAGGGGAATTAAGCCCCTAACATTCCATGTAATGATTCTCATGGCTCTCAAGTAGGGCTATTGACCCTCCTCTTTTTTGGACTATAAGTGAGGAGTAAGGGAGAGTCTTGATTTGCACCTTTAAATTTTCTGCATTTTCGCTATCTAGCACTCTTTCTTACCGGGGATGGCTTTACTTTTATTTTTGGAGTCCTCATCTCTTTTTGGGCAATGCCTAGAGGTATCTTTCCTATCATGATGTCTTCCTTTGAGAGCACTTCATTTGCAATCTCTTCAATCATATCACCTGCCACCTTCACAAAGACTTTCTCAAACAAATCCTTGAGAGTTTCATTATCTTGAATGAGATCATTAGGAAACTTGGAGGAGTCCGCATTCTTTTCTAACCTGGTATTCACCTCCCCTCCATCTGTGATGAAGTCCAGGAACACACTCTCCTTCACCTTGAAATTCTCTACCAGACCTGAACATAAGTCATCCTCACTTGGGGATTGTAGGCTTGGGGGCTCCCCGTCCTTCATTCCTATACTCTAACCCTAAGATGAGGAGAGAAGCTTCATGTTATCCTATTGTAGACCTTCCTTGTCCTGGAAACATTTATCAGGTTGTTTCTGGATCTTATCGACTCTAGGTTCCCTATTTTCATCTTCTCATATTTGTGACATGGCATTACCCTTTCCAAGCTCTTCATTTCCCTCATCAACTTCTTCCCTAGTTGGCTCTTCATTTCCATCATCAGCTTCTTCCTCCTCCCCTATATTACCTTCGTGATGTGACAGAATCACCACTTGCAGGCCCATTGAAGCCTCTTCATTTATTCTTCTTAATTCCTTATAAGTTGTGAAGCTTTGAGGTGAAGTCTCAACCTCTTGAAATTTGACTTCTATGTGATTGCCTTCTTTACTTTGGTGTAGAAAATCATTCATTCTTGCGAGATCTTATTGTTAAATACCATCTTCAAGAAGTATCTCAAGTAGCCAAAATCCTTGAGAGATTATCAACTTTAGTCTTTTTGGCAGCAGGTCCTTTTTTTCTGAAAGAATGTGTATTTTAACAGAAGAGGACCAAAGAGTTTCCAATCCAATGTCTACTTCCTGGTAGGCTCCTAGTGAGTTTCCTATAGAGCACAACGTATCCTTATCTCTAAATTCCATTGGAAAATAGGGAAATTCTATCTAGAAAGGGAGAATAGGGATTTGTTCCCTTCCAACATGAAATATTGGTTTCCATTCTTGACAAAAGATTGTTGTTTGACCGAACCTCCATAATCTCTTTTCCAACACACTATTCCTCTTTTCTCTAGATTCAAAGGAAAAAAAGAAGAATCTATTCCCTAACACTCTGTAGTCCTTAACTTCCGACCAGTTCCTTAAATACCATTCCTTTAGATCATCTTCAGAAAAATGTGGGGATAAGATCTTACCTATAAGTGCAGTGTCCCGCGGGGTGGACATTTTTTGTAGTACACAGGTATCATCCTGGGAGAGATTCACTTCTTGACATTTCTTTCTTCTTGTGACTTCTTTTATAAGAGGCCTCGGGGTCCATACTTTCTTCTATTTAGGTTCCCTTCTACCTATTATAATCATATCTTGGTGGGAATTCACATATTTCTTCTATTCCCTTCTTAGACCATTAGACCTTCTAGATTGCATTTGGTTTACCTGGAGCTCCCTCCTAGATGTGTCTAGAATTCTTCAAAAAAAGTTTGAGTGTCTTCCCTTTTGGTATTCAAGAAAAGCTTCTTGTTGTGATTTCAATAGTTTCTTGTAAAATAAATACCCTTTACTTAGAGGAGCATTCTCTAGGTTGTGAAACCTTCTACTCTCCTTATTAAGACTTAAACATTGTCTCTGCCCATTGTCCTTGAATCTGACCCTTCTAAACTTTTTGCCAAAATCCTATGTAATAGGCATGTTCCTAGCCTATCGTCCATTAACCCCATGTGCCAATAGAGTCGTTCTATAACTCATTACTCTTACATAACACATTCCAACTTAATTTAGTTTAAATTTTGATGTAATATTATTATAAGAGAGCTATTGTGGAATAAATTAGTTTTTATGTGTCTTTGTTGCATAACTTGCCACTATGTTTGAATTTCTTATGTGTTGCTTGAAGTTTCTGTTATATCGGTAAGAGTTTATTATTCTAGTTGTTCATCTATATATTTTTTTGTTTAATGCTTCAGGTTGAGACACCTTTGGCCTTACCATATTATGACCGATTTTGGTAAAACCTTTGCATTTAAAAAATTTGATAAGGTGAAAATGTTATTTACATTTAAAATATGCATGTTAGAATAAATTATTACCCTATAGAATACAAGAAAGTAACATTAGTTTATCAGAAAATTTCAATATGTCATGGTAGGTAGCATAAGAACAACAGAATAAGAAAGAAATAAGTAGATTTCAATGGATGACATTTGTAGATTGGAGAAGTATAGATGGCAAAAGGGGATTCCTACCATTTTGAAGATAGAAAAACTTTTACTAGTTGACTGACACAACATGGTGTTGTATATAAGTTATATGTAATATCAATATCCTCTGTAATTTTAATGAATGAAACTTTGTAAACATTTATTCATAATTTTTTCATGACACATATTACAATTTAGATGCACAATTTTTTATATATCCATGTCATTTTCTATTTAGTTTTATGTTTATTTTGAGGGGAGTGGCATGGTACACTAATATAGTGATAAAATGTTTAATACTAGGTCATCCCACAATAATGGGTTACACTTTTTGGCCAAACTTGACATTGAAATCAATATTTTGAACTAAATCTTCACGTTCTGATACCTATAGCTACTAAACCACTAGGAATTTGGAGATGATGCAAACTAGTGATTTTTGAGATTTTGTTTACAAATTCTAAATATATTTTTTAAAATAAATTGGAGTTAAATTGTAAATTTTTTTGCATCTCCTTTGATAACTGGTTTTTAATAGTAAACAACATTTTTTTAAAGTGATGTGTACTTCATAGCACATAACTTTTTTTCTGCAAAGGATAAAATTCTGATTCTTTTTAATTTAGATTGGTGACACTGATATATAGTGTATGCATTTTGTTTCATAATGTTTTGTTGAATATATTTTTTAATTAATTTTTGAAGTCAAACCAATTATAATTTAGACATAGGCATATTCTGTAAAACATAACTTTTTTTGTATGTATCGAAATTCAATTTTTTTTCTTTTGTTGAAATAAGGACATCAATAACTAGTGCATAGATATAGTTTAGAATTTTTTAAGTAATTTACTAATTTTCCATGTGTGTAGAATAGAGAACTTGATGTTCAATGAAAAACATACATTCACAAGAAATAAAAAATAAATATAATAATCAAATTAAATATATTTAAAATTATATTTTTTGGGAATCTTATAATAAGGAATACATACTTACAAAGCATAAATTTTAAATGAATTCATTTGATCCCTCAAAAGATAAATCAAAATTAGTTTTTTATCAGCATTTTGATAGGTGTAGAGGAGACTCCATATAGGTATGGTTTAAAACTAGTGGGGTTCTATCCAAGGAGGTTTGAATCTAAGGGAGTTTGATCAAACCCTCTTCAATTAATATCCTTTAAATGGAACCTTCCAAGGCTTAAATCATTATATTTTCTAAAAATATGTGATTTTAGCAAAAATTAGGATGTCGCAGAAAGTGTAACCCATTATTGTGGCAGCACCCTACTAGCATACCTATATTTAAAAAATATATCTATAGTATGCCAAGAGATATCCTTCTCGAGGCACCTATTTCCACCTATGTGAGATAAATTGATTAAAAAATAGGCACCTCAAGAAGGATATCTCTCGGCGTATTTTAGATATATTTTTTAAATATAGGTATGCTAGTAGCATCCAGAGTGACAAGCCTAATTCTAATTATATTATATTATTATATGAATTATTATAATTATATAATATAATATTATAATTACAGTTAGGGGTTAAAATTAGGGTTAGGGTTAGTGTTTAGGTTAGAATTAGGGAACCTTACAATTAGAAATACGACTAGATTGAGGGTTTTGAGGATTATAAAACAATGCTAAGTGTAATCTTATGGTTGTAAGAATTAGGGTTAGATTTAGAATTAGGGTACTTATTTTTAAGGAATATTTTAATCTCAATGTTGAACCCTAACCCTAATTCTAACATTAATGCTAATTATAGTTGTAACCGTATTTCTAATCCTTACCCAAACCCTTATTCTAACCCTAAACATAGCTCTAATTTTAACCCTAAGGTTGATCCTAATTGAAACCCTATCCCTCACCTTAATACTAAACTTAACCCAAATTGTAACCCTTACCCTAACTTTAATTATAATATTAACACTAATTATAGTTGTAACCCTAATTATAATTCTAAACCTAATTCTAATAGGAACCCTAATCCTAACTCTAACACTAACTCTAACCCTAATTGTAATCATACCCTAATTCTATCCTAACTATAACCCTAATTTTAAATCTAAAAATAACCCTAATTCTAACCCTTACCTTAATCCTAACTCTAACTTTGATTTTAATGCTAACCCTAACTTCATTTCTAAACCTAACTCTAGGCCTAACCCAAAATGTGACTCTAATGCTTACCCTAATTTAGTAACCCTAATCATAACCCTAACCCTAACCCTAACCCTAACCCTAACTATAATACTAATTTTAAACCTAATCCTTACCCTTATTCTAACCCTAAACATAGCTCTAATTTTAATCCTAACCCTAAGCCTGACTATAATTCAAACCCTAACCCTAACCTTAATACTAACCTTAACCCTAGTTAAACTCTAACCCTAACTCTAATTTGAACTCTAACACTAACTATAACTCAAATTCTTACCCTAATTCTAATTGTAACCCACCTTAAATTTTCTAACACTAATTCTAATAGGAACCTTAATCCTAACTCTAACCCTAACCCTAACCCTAACCCTAACATTAATTCTAATCATAACCCTAATTCTACCCTAGCTATAACTGTAATTTTAAATCTAACATTAACCCTAATTCTAACCCTTACCTTCATCATAATTCTAACAATGATTTTAACCGTAACCTTAACCTTAATTATAACCCTAACTCTAGCCCTAACCCTAACCCTGAATATAACTCTAATGCTTACCCTAACTCCAATTCTTACCCTAATTCTAATAGTAACCCATATTAATTCTAATAGGAACCCTAATCCTAACTCCAACTCTATCCCTAACCCAAATTTTAAACATAACCTTAATTCTACCCTAACTATAACCCTAATTTTAAATCTAACAATAACCCTAATTCTAACCCATACCTTAATCCTAATTCTAACTATGATTTTGACCCTAACCCTAACTTGAATTCTAACCCTAACTCTATCTCTAACCCTAACCCTAACTGTAACTCTAATGCTTTCCCTAATTTAGTAACCCTAATTCTAAATCTAACCCTAACCTCAATTCTAACCCTAGGCCTGATCCTAATTTAAACCCTAACCTTAATACTAAACTTAACCCTAATTGTAACCCTAAACCTAACTCTCATTCTAACATTAAGAATAATTATAGTCGTAATCCTAGTTAAAAGCCTAACCCAAACCCCAACCCTAATTATAATCCTAAACCTAACCCTAATCTTAATTTTAACCCTAACCCTAACCTTAACCCTTATTCTATCCCTAAACATAGCTCTAATTTTAACCCTAACCCTAACCCTAACTCCAACTGATGTGGGAGGATCCAGTGGTGTAAGGGCAACCTTGCATCACCCAAAAACAATTTGATTCAAAATTATTTTAGTTGTTTTCATTTCTTTCCATAATTAGTGTTTCTGGTTCCATAATCTCTTGAATAATGATGTAGGACTTTCAGTTTTTTCCAAGCTGTTAAAAATAGCAACCTGCCAGTTTTGGAAAGTTTAACTGCCATTTTAGGAAAGTTTTCATTTGGGCATGGATTGAAGAAAAAACTTACAAAAACCTTCCTAACTGAAATATAAGACCTTTGGCAAAGGAATCAAGCAAAGATCATTTGTGAGCTGAAAGATATTAAATTTTTTATTTTTTGAAAAGCCCCTGAAAATTTTTGAAATGAGATATGAGGCACTAAAACATCCCATAACATTATCAAAATTTGATGGAAACTTGTTTACAAATTTTTAGCATGAAAGTTCACATTATGAGATTTTTGGCGCTTAAAACGGTTTATCAATCGGACACCCGAATCAAAAGTTATGCTTCCCGAAAGTTGACCTACTTTTGGAAGGAGTTGTAAATTTAGAAATTTAGCTGGAGGCCACCAAAAAGTGCTATTTATGAATATTTTGGGAACCTTAGGCAGTAGTAGAGTTAAGGGGGGAAAGTGTAGAGTCAAGAATAGGTGTGAAAACAAAAACCCTAGCTGATTTGGGGGTTACAGAAGGCAGAAGATTCTAAAGCTTGGTGATGTGTAGTTGTAGTGTGTTGCAACCTGTAGAGGATTGATTCCTCTTATTGTAATTGAGATTTTGTAATATAATAATTTGTCCAAATCAATAAAGAAATATTCTATTTTATGTGTGCCATTTCTTTTATTATGTGTTTTCATTTATCCCCTTCATCAAATGGTATCAGAGCCAAGTTCCTAACTATCTAGACAAATCACCGACCGTCAGGCAATTTACACTAGAACCTGAGGTTGTCAATTTGCTGCAGAGATCAAGATGGCTCCACAAAGAAATCATATTGGGAGGAATGCTTTAACGAAGAGGATTTTAGAGCCTTGCAAAGGAAAATTGATGCATTGCAAGAGGAGCTACGAAGAGGGTTTGAGTCGAGAACAAGAGAAGAAAGCAAAGATGAAGCTAAAGAAGAGTTATCTGAGGGAGAACAAGAAGCTGCAGGAGATCCTGCAGAAGTTAGGTTGTTGAGGACCATTTCAAAGATCAGAAAGAGGCCCAAGATCAAAGTTTCTACATATTCTAGAGATTTGAATCTAGAACAGCTTATTGATTGAATCAATGACATGGAGGAGTATTTCAAGTATGAAGATGTGGAGGAACTAGATTGGGTCAAGTTTGCAAAAAGAAAGTTTAAGGGCCACACCAGTATTTGGTGGAAGGAGGTCCAATTAGAGAGGAACAAAAGAGGAAAAGAAAAGATCACTAGATGGGATCGAATGGTGGAGAAACTAAAGAAGCAGTTCACTCCTGTGGACTATGAGATGGAGTTGCTAAAGAAGCTGCAAGGACTGAAGCAAGGTAACAAGTCTGTTAAGGAGTATACAAAAGAGTTTTATAAGATTACTATTAGGATAGGCCATGTAGAGGCCAACAAGGAGAAGGTATCATGTTACATTAATGGGTTGAGGCCAAGTATTCAAGAGGAGCTGAGCCTGGTCAGAATGACCACCATAGAAGATGAGTACCAGTTTTCCCTAAAGGTGGAAGAGAAGCTGAATAAAAGATTTGATAGCAAGTAAAGGGGAAGAGGTCAAGGCATAAGGACTGGTGGAAGACCCTATGGAGGCCATAATGAAGATCAAAAGAAAAGTGAAGAAGATGGCACCAGTCAAAATTAGAGAGGGAATAATGCTTACCGCCCTCGTGACTAGAACAATGGTGAGCAAAGAGGAAGAGGAAGAGGCTAATCTGGGCAAGGACCTCAAAGAGGAGGTTTTAGAGGAACCTATTTGCAATATATGGAAAAGAAGGGCATCGAGCATACAAGTGTTCGCAACATCAAGGAAGGACAAATAGAAGACCTAAAGGTAATGCATGAGTTGCACATGTAGATGAAGATGCATAGTCTGAGTGTTCTGAGGATACTGAAAGGGGAGAAACCCTAGTTGTTAGAAGAAATTTACTGAATGAGGAGAAATAACCCAATCAGAGGAAGAGTTTATTCCACAAAAGGTGAAAATGTGAAGGTAAGTGTTGTGATATTATTAATGACAGTGGAAGCACTGACAATCTTCTTTCAGAGGAGATGGTTGACAAGTTGAAGTTGACAAGAAGAAAACATCCACATCCATATTGGATTGCATGGTTGTAGAAGGACCATAGAGCTTTGGTCAATGAGTAGTGTTTAGTGAAGTTCAAGATTGGGGACTACCATGATGAGGTGCTATGTGATATCATACTGATGGATGCATGTCATATGCTATTGGGGAGGTCATGGAAGCATGATAGGAGTGCTGTCCACGATGGTCGTGCAAACACATATTCCCTAACAAAGGATGGAGTTTGTCATAAGTTGAAGACCTTGAAGGAGGTGGAAGAAAAGGTATGTAGTACTGTCAGAATTTTCTTGGTAGATGGTAGGAGATTTTTGGAGGGTATGAAGCATGAGCGACATTTCTTTTCATTGATTCCTAAGATTAGTCATGAGAAATGTGAAGATGTACTAGCAGAAGTTTCAAATATGTTGGAATATTTTTAGGACATTATCTTTGATAATGTACCAGAAGGTTTACCACCGGTGAGGAAGAGAAGTCATCAAATGGATTTGATACCAGGAGCTAGTTTGCCAAATAAGGTAGCCCATAGAATGACCCCTGCAGAGAGTGAAGAGCTGAACATACAAGTTCAAGAGCTGTTAAGGAAGGGGCTGATAAGAGAGAGCCTAAGTCCATGTGTGGTACCTATAGTACTCGCACTAAAGAAAGATGTAGAGTGGAGAATGTGTACAGATTCTTGAGCCATCAACAAGATCACAATCAAGTACAGATTTCCATTACCCAGAATGGATGACATAATGGATTGTTTGAGTGGAGCCAAGTACTTCTCGAAGATTGACTTGAAGAGTGGGTATCACCAGATCTAAATCAGAGAAGGAGACGAATTGAAGATGGACTTCAAGACCAAGGAAGGTTTGTATGAGTGGTTAGTCATGCCATTTGAGCTAACTAATGCACTGAGCTCATTCATGCGGCTCATGAATGAGGTACTGAAAGAATTTTTGTGAAGTTTTATTATTGTTTATTTGGATGATATTTTGATTTTTAGTAAGACTTGGGATGAGGATCTAATGCATATCAGAAGAGTTCTAGAGAAGCTAAGGGAGGAGAAGTTGTTGATTAATTTGAAGAAATGAAGTTTTACAAAGAAGGAGTTGGTATACATGAGATTTGTTGTCTCAGAGGAAGGTCTTAAGATGGACCAGAAAAAGTAAGGGCTATCGTTGAATGGCCTACACCGAAAAGTGCTATAGAGGTAAGATCTTTTCATGGTTTGGCAAGTTTTTACAGAAAGTTTATCGAGAGTTTTAGTAGGATTTGTGCACACCTAACTGAGACAATGAGAGGGGATAGAAAAGAGTTTAGAGGGACTAAAGGAGTAGATAAAAGCTTTGATACATTGAAGCAGAAAGTCACAGAGCAACCTATTTTGGCACTTCCAGATTTCAATAAGGTATTTTAGGTAGATTGTGATGCTAGTGGTAGTGCTATAGGAGCTATTTTGAGTCAAGAAGGTAAGCGCATTACCTATTTTAGTGAGAAGCTTAATGATGCCAAGAAAAAGTATTCTGTTTATGATCAAGAATTTTATGCTATAGTTTACGCTTTGAAGAAATAGAGACATTATTTGTTCCCAAAAGAGTTTGTATTATATACTGATCATCAGGCTTTACAGTATCTTAATTTAGTCAAGGAAAGTTGAATCAAAGGCACTTAAAATGGGTTTCATTTTTGCAGAGTTAAACTTTTGTTTTGAAGCACATGAGTGGGAAGTTCAACAGAGTTGCAGATGCCTTAGGTAGAAGGTAGAATTTGTTGACAGAAATGAAGATAGAGGTTGTTGGGTTTGATGAGCTCAAAAGTTTGTATCCTAAAGATCTAGATTTTGTAGAGGCTTGGAAAGCTTGTCTGGAACCTGTTACTTTGGACAAGACAAAATGGTTGGATTTCATAATCCAAGATGGCATGTTGTTTAAAATAAGCTAGTTATGCATTCTGAGGAGTTCCATGAGAGAGAACTTGATTAAGGAGAAGCATAGTGGAGGATTGGCTGAACACTTTGGTCGAGATAAGACCATTGCTATTATTGGTGAAAATTATTATTGGCCATAGTTGTAGCAAGATGTTAGGAAATTTGTACAAAGTTGCAGAGTATGTCAGATGGAGAAAGGAGCAAGTCAGAATACAGGTCTATATCAGCCAATACCGATACTAGAGGAGCAAGATTGAAGAATTTGCATGAGGAGGTGAGAAAGAACACTAATAAGATGAATATTCAGTACAAGGCTAAGGCAGATCAGAAGACGAGATATAAGGAGTTCCAGGTAGGAGATGAAGTCATGGTTAACTTGAGAAAAGAAAGGTTCCCAATTGGAACATACAATAAGTTAAAAATGAAGAAATTTGGACCGTGCAGAATCCTAAAGAAGCATGATTCAGGAAATGCATATGAGGTAGAGCTACTGAGTGGGATCAATATTTCCCCTATGTTCAACATTGCTGATTTAATAGAATATCATGAAGGTGGCAGAGAGGATGGACCAATAGAAGAATAGTGGAGTATTCCGACATCTACTTCAACGGAAGAGATAGAAGAGATCTTGGATAGTCATGTGGGAAGAAGTAATCGGAACAGGCAATGTGAAAAATATGTGGTGAAATGGAAAGGAAGGCCTATTGAAGATTCTTCTTGGTTGTCTAACGTAGAGGTTGACCATTTGGGTTTTCCTCAAACAAACACTTGAGACATGACAGGGTCACTTCTCCAATTATCCTGGGTGTCTGATGTAGGAGCATCCAGTGGTGTACGAGCAATCTTGCATCACCCAAAAAGATGTTTATTCAAAATCATTGCAATTGTTTTCATTGCTTTCAATAATTAGTGTTTCTGGTTCCATAATCTCTTGAATAATGATGTAGGACTTTCAATTTTTTCCAAATTGCTAAAAATAGCAACCTGCCAGTTTTGGAAAGTTTAATTGCCATTTTAGGAAAGTTTACATTTGGGCATGGATTGAAGAAAAAACTTACAAGAAGATTCATAACTAAAATATAAGACCTTTGGCAAAGGAATCAGGCAAAGATCATTTGTGAGCTAAAAGATATTAAAGTTTTATTTTCTGAAAAGCCCCTCAACATTTCTAAAATGAGATATGAGGCACTAAAACATCCCATAACATCCTGAAAAGTTGATGGAAATCCATTTATGAATTTCTAGCATGATAGTACACATCATGAGATTTCTGGCGCTTAAAATAGTTTATCAATCAGACACCTAGATCAAAAGCTATCCTTCTCAGAAGTTGACCTACTTTAGGAGGGAGATGGAAAGTTTGAAATTTACCTAGAGGCCACCAAAAATTGATATTTATGACTATTTTGGGAACTCTGGGAAGTAGTGGAGTTAAGGGGCAAAGTGTAGAGTTAAGAATAGGTGGGAAAATAGAAACAATAGCTAATTTGGGGATTACAGAAGGCAGAAGATTCCAGAGCCTGGTGATGTGTAGTTGTAGTGTGTTGTAGCTTGTGGAGAATTGATTCTTCTAATTGTAATTGAACTTCTATAATTTAATAAGTTGTCCAAATTAATAAAGAAATATTCTATTTTCTGTATGCCATTTCTATTATTGTGTGTTTTATGATTTACCCCCTTCATCACCAACCCTAAGCCTAACTATAATTTAAACCCTGACCCTAATCTTAATACTAACCTTAGCACTAATTGTAACTCTAACCCTAACTCTAATTTGAACCCTAACCCTGACTATAACTCTAATTCGTACCCCAATTCTAATAGTAACCCACCCTAATTCTAACCATATTTCAAACCCTAATTATTATATACCTAACTACAACCCTAATCCTAAACCTAGAATTATAAATATGATTTTAACCCTAACCCTAACTATTCTAATAAGATTGTAGTCTAAATATTTTCATAATGTGGGTGCATTTATTTCTAATTAGTAATCTATTTTATACTGTGTTGTGTGAACTTTTCACAATACAATTGAATTGCATACTATAGAACTACCAAGACCGTGGAATAACCAACAAGCATGAGATTGCAAGTGAAATCAACCAATTGTATTCACAAATGAAGAAGTATAAATAGAAGAAATTGGATACCTGATTCTCCACAATATAGGGATAGGTGGCAAGTAACCATCCATAAGAATAGTGAAACTATCCATGAGAATAGTGCAGGGTGTCCATTGAGTTGACACATCTACAAAACAACTAACAACTTTGACATAGTCAAAGAGCATGTGTGGAAATCACCTAACTATGATTAAGTTAGTATGAATGACTTAGGATAGGTATTTATACACCAACAACCCCCCTTAAACATAGCTTAGGTGAGTTTTATGAAAATGGGTTTCAAATACAAGTCCTGGTGAGGTACCCATGTACAATAGAGAGAAATGGGTCCTAGCTACTAGCCTGGTGAGGTGCTCATGCAAAATGTAAATCTCTCAGAAATGAAGAAAGATAGAAAACCCTATGGGAAAAACTACCCCCTAAAAAGAGAGAGAAAAGAGAAGGATTTAAGACCTTTTGAAAAGATGTCCCTTGATGATCAAAACATCTTGATGAAGAACTCTAAATCATGTTGAAGTTGTAAACTCTACTGATGATGAACTAGAAACTGCTAGAATCAATGAACATACAAGAACCATAGATCAAGACAAGAGATACAAGATGTTGCATGAGTGAACATTCAAACACTACTCGACGATGTACACAAAGTCAACCAAACTCTGTGAAGTCGATAATATTTATAGTAATGTGGTTAGGAGAACTAGAACCTCAAACTGTGATCCACTGAATTAATCCCCCATACAAGAGATCAAGATTAGAAGGAAGGTTCATGAGGCCTTCCAAAAAGAAGATTCTGCTTTATTGAAAGAAGCATTAGTATAACATCATACCATGTAGAAACTACCAAGATCATGGAATAACAAACAAGCATGAGATTACAAGTGAAATCAACTGATTGTATTCACAAATGAAGAAGTATAAATAGGAAAAATTGGACCATACCTGATTATCAACAATACAGGGATAGGTGGCGAGTAACCATCCATGAGAATATCACAACTATCCATGAGAATAGTGTGAGGTGTCCATTGAGTTGACACATCTACAAAATGGCTAACAACTTTGACATAGTGAAAGAGCATGTGTGGAATTTGCCTAACTATGATTAAGTTAGGATAAATGACTTAGGATAAGTGTGTATACACCAACACATACTAAAACCAATTTTGATGTAGGAGCATCCATGGCATAGTGGCAATCTTGTGTCAACCAAAAATATGTTTAATTTTTATGTTGCATTTTTGGAGTGGTTTGAATTTCATATTTTATCTTGTGAAGTTCATTTTGTTGTGCATTTGGATGTCATGTCATATTTTAAAATTAAAGTATGAATTTGGAGTTAATGTGAGAAAATCAAGATAATGGAGATAGTGGGAATTGTGAGTTAAAATTACAAAATCTAGAAAAAGCAAAATGGGGCATTGGCTTTTTTGGAGGTTTCCAATTCCATTTTAATTAGCAAATTTAAGATTCTCAAATCCGTAAAAACTAGGGCTCAAGAGAGTGGGTGCCCAAGTTAAGGAAAGTAGATTTTTTACTTTAATACATGAAAGCAAGAATGCTAAAAAAGAGCCCCACAACAAAGCATGACAAGTTACAAAATTAAAATGACTTATTTTAGTCAAGATTAATTGATTAAAATAAATAAAAATTAGATTTTGCAAAGGAGGGTGTTGCATTTTTGAGAGTTGGCTGGAAATGAATTGAAATGCAAGTAAATGAATACAAATTACAATCTTCATGCAAATGATAGGAGATACAAAAAGAAAATGTAATTCATTTTGAGGGAGTTTCTTTTGAGTTTGAAAGAGAAACAGAGAGGAGGTGTGGCTGACCTCCAAGAGGGTTTTTGAAGTCTATTGTTACATGTTTGGATCTGTGTGTACAATAATGGTGCTTCCAGAAGAACTAGTTATAGTTGCAAGATAGTTGGGTTGTGATTTTGCAGGAGCTGGAGGGACAAGTTTTGTGAAGTTTGGGTTTGCTACATAGAAAACCATTTTGTAGTTGTTTTTTGCAGATTTGTAAGGGCTTGTTGGAGCCCCATTGTCCTTTATGGACCTATGTAATTTCCTTCTATGAATGTTGGATGAATATATGAAGACTGGTTGCAAGTGGCAAACCAGATTTGCAAATAATTGTTGCAAGTTTTAATTTTTATTTTTGTGTGTGAAAAATATATGTGAGGGTTGTATAAACTATCTCTTACTAAATTAGTGGTATCAGAGCAAGAAGTTCATGTGTGTGTGTAAATAAATCATCAAAGAGAGGTAGTTTACACAAGGAGTCTGTGAATTGTGGGTGATTGAAAAAAATGAATGGGAGAGGAACCCATCATGGAATAGGTAGAGGAAGAGGAAGAATGGACAATATTGTCCATGATGATGATTTTAGAGCTTTGAGAAGACAAGTGGAAACACTCCAAGAAGAAATAAGAAGAGGGTTTGCACAAAGAAGAGAACCAGAGAGTGATGAAGAAGAAGAAGCTTCGAAGAATGCCAACCTGACAAGTGAGCAAAGAGATGTAGCTATAGTAGTTACAAATGACCCATTGTTGAGAGACCTTTTAAAGATTGGAAAGAGGCCAAAGATTGAGGTTTGTACCTTTAATGGTAATTTGAATCCAGAGGAGTTGATAGATTGGATTAATGATATGGACAAGTATTTTGAGTTTGAGGAAATTGAGGACCCTCATAGAGTAAGGTTTGCAAAAACTAGATTAAAGGGTCATGCATCGATTTAGTGGAGATAGATTCAAATGGAAAGAGGAAGAAAAGGGAAGGAGAAAATTAAAAAATGGGACAAAATGATTGAGAAAATGAAAAGGCAATTCATTCTAGTAGACTATGAGCTGGATTTGCTCAAGAAGATGTAAGCATTGAAGTAAGGAACAAAGACAGTAAAAAAATACACTAAAAAGTTTCATCAGATTCTCATTAGAATGGGACATGTTGAAGCAACTAAGGAGAAGGTTGTAAGGTACATTAATGGTTTGAGGCCAAGCATTCAAGAAGAGATGACCTTGGTGAGAGTTTTGACAATGGAAGATGCATATCAAATTGCCTTGAAGATTGAAAAAAGAATGAACAAGAAATTTTAGAATAAGCAAAGAGGAAAGGGTAAAAATAATGTACAGCAGTATGAGGACAAAAATAAAATTGGAGACACTAATGGAAGTAAGGAAGAGAGAGGTGAGAGTTCAAATCAGACCCATGATCAAAACTTCAAAGGAAAAGGAAGATCAGGTAGAGGATTTGGAAGAGGAAATTATAAATTAACTTATTTTAGATGTGAAGAAGAAGAACATAGATCTTATGAGTGTCCAAAGAAAGAGAAGACAACTAAGAGGACTGAAAATAATGCAAGGGGAGAGAATGTGAATGAGGAAGATGCTAAGCCTTCGCACTTGGAAGAGGCAGAGAATGGAAAAATACTTGTTTTAAGAAGAGTTTTGATGAACAATGGAAAAGAACCTGATCAAAGGAGAAGATTATTTAGAACAAGATGCAAATATGAAGGTAAAATTTGTAATGTTATTATTGATGATGGTAGTATTGACAATCTTGTTTCAGAAGAAATGGTCAATAAGTTGCATCTATAAAGGAGAAGACATCCGCATCCATATCGGATTGCTTGGTTGCAAGATGACCGCAAAGTTATGGTAAGTGAACAATGCCCAGTAAAGTTTAAGATTGGTGATTATCGTTATGGATGTTTGTCATGTGTTATTGGGAAGACCATTGTAGTTTGACATGTGTGTAGTGCATTTTGGGTATGCTAATACATACTCTTTGACAAAGGATGGAATCAAACACAAGTTGAAGCCCTTGAATGAGGAAGATGGAAAGGTATGTCATAGAAAAGGAAATTGTTTGGTTAATTGAGTTAAACAATTAGTGAAAGAGGATGAAGATGGAGATTTTGATTTTCTAATGCAAGTTGCACCAATATTGATGGCATACAAGAGAGGTAAAATGAAGGCTTCAATGGAGAAAGAAGAAGAGCTAGAATCTAATTTTTGCAAGAATGATGTTAAATCTAGTTTATTTAAGCATGGTAAAAGTGTTTTAGAAGATGAGGTGGCAGAAAAGAATGTATTAGTAAAAGAAGGCACAATGGTTGAAAGTAAGGAAGGTTACAAGAAGGAGGATGTTGAGTTGTTCGGTGAACTTCCCTTTGCATCATTTCTTGACTTATGTAATAAAGAGGTTGGTATGAATGATAGTTTACTACAGGTTGGAGAGGATAAATCTTATTATTATGTCACTAACATTGATAAGAATGCAAAGGATGACGTGATTGCAGTTGAAAATTGTCTTTTAGAAGGCATGGAGGAAGAGCATAGTGTTGTAACCAAGGGTGATCATGAACAAGTGGTTATAGAAATAACAAAGAAAGAGGTAATGCATTGATTTAATTAATTTCATGATGATCAAGGAGTTAATGTTTATTATTTTCCATAGTTTCACAATGTAGGATGGTGGGAGATGAAATATGTGAAAATAGGGAGAAAAAGAGGAGGAATGAAGGATGGAAGAGATATCAAATTGCAAGGATATGTAAGAAAGAATGTTTAGGTGGACAAGGTGGGAAGATGGATTCAAAAAGTACATGGAATCTACAAATGTTTATGAGTGACACTCATGAAACATTTTCTTTCTACCATGGACGTCTGATGCAGGAGCATCCATGGCATAGTGGCAATCCTGTGTCAACCAAAAATATGTTTAATTTTTATGTTGCATTTTTTGAGTGGTATGAATTTCATATTTTATCTTGTGAAATTCATTTTTCTATGCATTTGGATGTCATGTCATATTTTAAAATGAAAATACAAATTTGGAGTTAATGTGAGAAAAGCAAGATAGTGGAGATAGTGGGAATTGTGATTTAAAATCACAAAATCCAGAAAAAGTAAAAGGGGGCGTTGGTTTTTTTGGATGTTTCTAATTCTATTTAAATTAGAAAATTAAGATTCCCAAATCCCTAAAAAATAGGACTAGAGAGAGTGGGTGCCCAAGTTAAGGAAAGTAGATTTTTTACTTTAATATATGAAAGCAAGAATGCTAAAAATAGCCCCACAACAAAGCATGGCAAGTCACAAAATTGAAATGGCTTATTTTAGTCAATATTAATTGATTAAAATAAATAAAAATTGGCTTTTCCAAAGGAGGGCATTGCATTTTGGAGAGTGGGCTGGAAATGAATTGAATTACAAATAAATTAATACAAATTACATTCTTCATGCAAATGAGAGGAGCTACAAAGAGAAAATGTAATTCATTTTGAGGGAGTTTTTTTAAAGGTTGAAAGAGAGATAGAGGGGAGGAGTGGCTAACCTCCAAGAGGATTTTGAAGTGTGTTGTTGCATGTTTCAAGCTATGTGTACAACAATGGTGATTCCAGAAGAACTAGTTGCAGTTACAAGATAGTTGGGTTGTGATTTTGTTGGAGTTGGAGGGACAAGTTTTGTGAATTTTGGGTTTGCTCTAGAAAACCATTTTGTAGTTAATTTTTATAGATTTGTAAGGTCTTGTTGCAGCCCCATTGTCCTTTATGGACTGATGTAATTTTGTTTTATGAATGTTGGATGAATATATGAAGATTGGCTGCAAGTGGCAAACCAGATTTGCAAATAATTGTTGCAAGTTTTAATTTCTATTTTTGTGTGTGAAAAATATATGTGAGGTTTGTTTCAACCAACTCTTACTACATTACATTTTCTTAACACTTATATTTTCATTTAAACCTTGGAAATGTTACTTCTTATTGAAACAATGTGGTATGTAGCTTGTTAAACACTTTTTAGTGGTGTTTATTCATCATATTTGTTGGGAAATGAGGTGCCTCAATGTTGCATTTTCCTGTAAGAGTTATTTTTCATTTATATTTTGCTACATCTGTTTCACATTGTCAGTGCTTTGAAAATTGGTTTATTAAGTGTCAAAAGATGCCCACATAGTGGTATATTATGGAAGGCATGTTTTTAGGCATATTATGACAGATTCTATCACATTTGTAAGGGTCGAAAATAGGGGATTTCATTTTGGATGTGAGAGTTTATTTTTAGACTGGAATCTTGGATGAGAAGTTTCACACATGGTTTTGTAAACCTAGAGATGGTTTCTTGTATAGCCAGAAGTCTATAAATTGGAGGCTTGAGGAGTAGTTTATATATGTGAATTTGCAGGTATTGCTATGCTATCAGAGTGCTATTGGAATTCTTCCAGAGTTGATTACTATTGATACTCCTATAATAAACTTTCTCTGCAAGTGTATGTAATCTTGATATTAGATTTGGAATACATTGTGTAGGCTTTTAGAGTGAGGGGTTTTTCACCTGAAAGGGTTTTCCCCACATATATATGGTGTTTTGTGTTTTATTGTTTATGTCATGCTTTGAATGTGTTTCTAGACTTTTTGTATCTATTAGATTAGTTTTGAAGAGTTTACATAATATCTCTCCTCAAGATTGGCGTAGGAAGTTGTTTCCATTACTTTAACTTCCTTAGAAGTGGTATTAGAGTCTAATCACCTTTGGTTTCAGTTGTGGGTTGCTAGTTTTTTTGTGCTAATCGAGGTTTGAGTGGGAGCTTGTGCAGAGGATACTTTGTTATCTTGTTGCAAATATTTTTTCAAATAGTTTGCACATCTGGGAGGATTGAGGCAGAGAAATTTTTTGGCATGAACTTTGAAATGTGGAAGCTGAAGATGGAATATCTGTTGATTGATTGGGATCTTTGGGATGCGGTGGATGAAAATGTCCAAAAGCCTATAGATCTAGCTTTGGCTGCAAAATATGATGTGATGGATAGAAAAGATAAAGGTCTCATTAGACTGATGCAAGAGGATCCAGTGGTGTAAGGGAAATCTTGCATCACCCAAAAAGAAGTTGATTCAAAATAATTGTAGTTGTTTTCATTTCTTTCCATAATTAGTGTTTTTGGTTCCATAATCTCTTGAATAATGATGTAGGACTTTCAATTTTTTCCAAACTGCTAAAAATAGCAAACTGCCAGTTTTGGAAAGTTTACCTGCTATTTGAGGAAAGTTTGTATTTGGACACAGATTGAAGTAAAAACTTACAAAAAGATTCATAACTAAAATATAAGACCTTTGGTGAAAGAATCAGGCAAAGATCAATTGTGAGCTAAAAGATATTAAAGTTTTTATTTTCTGAAAAGCCCCTAAAAATTTCTGAAATGAGATATGAGGCACTAAAACATCCCATAACATCCTAAAAAGTTGAAAAAAATCTCTTTATGGATTTTTAGCATGATATTTCACATTGCAAGCTTTCCAACGCCTACAACAGCTCGTCAATCTGACACTCGGATCAAAAGTTATGCTTCCCAGAAGTTGACCTACTTTTGGAGAGTTGCAAATTTCAAAATTTAGTTGGAAGCCGCCAAAAAGTGCTATTTATGACTATTTTGGGAACCTTGGGAGTAGTAGAGATTAAGGGGGAAAGTGTAGAGTCAAAAATTGGTAGGAAAATGGAAACCCTAGCTAATTTGAGGTTACAGAAGGCAGAAGATCTCAGAACCTGGTGATGTGTAGCTGTAGTGTGTTGCAGCCTGTGGAGGATTGATTCCTCTGATTGTAATTGAGATTTTGTAATGTAATAATTTCTCCAAATCAATAAAGAAATATTCTATTTTTATGTGTGTGATTTTTGTTGTGTGTTTTATGATTTACCCCCTCCATCAAGTGGTATCAAAGCCAAGTTCTTGAGTGTGTAGACAAATTGCCGACAGTGAGGTAGTTTTCACCAAGACTTAAGGTTATGGGTTTGCTATGGAGATCAAGATGCCTCCATGACGAAATCCTATTAGGAAGAATTCTTTGATGGAAGAGGGTTTTAGAGCCCTGCAAAGGCAAATCAATGCATTGCAAGAGGAGCTGTGAAGAGGTTTTGAGCCAAGAACAAGAGAAGAAAGCGAGGATGAAGCTGAAGAAGAGCTATCTGAGGAGGAACAAGAAGCTACAGGAGATCCTATAGAAGTTAAGTTGTTGAGGGCCATTTCAAAGATTGGAAAGAGACACAGAATCGAAGTTTCTACATATTCTTGAGATTTAAATCTAGAATAGCTTATTGATTGTATCAATGACATGGAGCAGTATTTCGAGTATGAAGATGTGGAGGACTGAGATCGGGTCAAGTTTGCAAAAACAAAGTTGAAGGGCCATGCCAGTATTTGGTGGAAGTAGGTTGAGTTAGAGAGGAATAGAAGAGAAAAGGAAAGATCACTAGATTGGATCAAATGGTGGAGAAACTAAAGAAGCAGTTCATTCCTGTGGACTATGAGATGGAGTTGCTAAAAAAGCTGCAAGGTAACAAGTCTGTCAAGTAGTATATAGAAGAGTTTTATAAGATTACTATCAGGATAGGCCATGTAGAGCCCAACAAGGACAAGGTAACCCATTACATTAATGGGTTAAGGACAAGTATTCAAGAGAAGCTGAGCCTGGTCAGAATGACCACCATAGAAGATGCGTACCAGTTTTCCTTGAAGGTGGAAGAGAAGATGAATAAAAGATTTGACAGCAAGCAAAGGGGAAGAGGTCAAGTTGGAAGGACTGGTGGAAGACCCTATGGAGGCCGAAATGAATATTCAAAGAAAAGTGAAGAAGTTGGCACTTGTCAAAATCAGAGAGGAGATAATACCTACTGCCCTCATGACAAGAACAGTGGTGAACAAAGAGGAAGAGGAAGAGGTAGACCTGGTCAAGGACCTAGAAGAGGAGGTTTCAGAGGAACTTGTTTCCAATGTGGATAAGAAAGGCATCGAGCATACAAGTGTCTACAACATCAAGGAAGGACAAATAGAAGACCTGAAGGTAATGCACGAGTTGCACATGTAGATGAAGATATGCAGTCTGAGTGTTCTAAAGATGCTAAAAAGGGAGAAACCCTAGTTGTCAGAAGAACTTTTTTGAATGAGGAGAAAGAAGCAAATCAAAGGAAGAGTTTATTCCACACAAGGTACAAATGTGAAGGTAAGTGTTGTGATATTATTATTGATAGTGGAAGCACTGACAATCTCATTTCGAAGTAGATGGTTGACAAGTTGAAGTTGACAAGAAAGCATCCACATCCGTATCAGATCATATGGTTGCAGAAGGACCATAGAGATTTGGTCAATGAGCAGTGTTTAGTAAAGTTCAAGATTGGGGACTACCATGATGAGGTGTTATGTGATATTATACTGATGGATGCATGTCATATGCTGTTGAGGAGGCTATGGTAGTATGATAGGAGTGTTGTCCATGATGGTCATGCAAACACATATTCCCTAACAAAGGATAGAGTTCGTCATAAGTTGAAGCCCTTGAAGGAAGTGGAAGAAAAGGTATGTAGTACTACCAGAATTTTCTTGGTAGATGGTAGGAAATTTTTGAAGGGTATGAAACATGAGTGTCATTGCTTTGCATTGATTCTTAAGATTAGTCAAGAGAAATGTGAATATGTACCAGCAAAATTTTTAGATATGTTGGAAGAATTTCAAGACATTATCTCTAATAATGTACCAAAAGGTTTACCACCAATGAGGAGGATAAGTCATCAATTGGATTTGATACTAGGAGCTAGTTTGCCAAATAAAGTAGGCCACAGAATGACTCCAGCAGAGAATGAAGAGTTGAATAGACAAGTTCAAGAGTTGTTAAGGAAGGGACTAATAAGCGAGAGCCTGAGTCCATGTGTGGTACCTACTGTACTAGCACCAAAGAAACATGGAGAGTGGAGAATGTGTATAGATTCTCAAGCCATCAACAAGATCACGATCAAGTATAGATTTTCATTACCCAGAAAGGATGACATAATGGATTGTTTCAGTGGAGCCAAGTACTTCACGAAGATTGACCTGAAGAGTGGGACCAGATCTAAATCAGAGAAGGAGATGAATGGAAGATAGCCTTCAAGACAAAGGAGGGTTTGTATGAGTGGTTAGTCATGCCATTTGGGCTAACCAATGCACCAAGCACATTCATGCGACTCATGAATGAGGTATTGAAAGAATTTTTGGGAAGTTTTGTTATTGTTTATTTAAATGATATTTTAATTTTTAGTAAGACTTGGGATGAGCATCTGGTGCATATGAGAAGAGATTTAGAGAAGCTGAGGGAGGAGAAGTTGCTAATTAATCTAAAGAAATGTAGTTTTGCAAAGAAGGAGTTGGTATACCTGGGATTTGTTGTCTCAAAGGAAGGTCTTAAGATAGACCCAGAGAAGGCAAGAGCTATCCTTGAATGGCCTACACCAAGGAGTGCCACTGAGGTACAATCTTTTCATGGTTTGGCAAGTTTTTTTACAAAAAGTTTCACACATTTTAGTAGCATTTGTTCACCCCTAACGGAGACAATTAGAGGGGATAGAAAAGAGTTTAAATGGACTAAAGGAGAAGACAAAAGCTTTGATACATTGAAGCAGAAAGTCATAGAGCAACCTATTTTGGCACTTCCAGATTTAAATAAGGTATTTCAAGTAGATTGTGATGCTAGTGATAGTTCTATAGGAGCTGTTTTGAGTCAAGAATGTAACCTAATTGCCTATTTTAGTGAGAAGCTTAATGACGCCAAGAAAAAGTATTTTGTTTATGATTAGGAATTTTATTCTATAGTTCAAGATTTGAAGAAATGGGGACATTGTTTGTTGCCAAAAGTGTTTGTTTTATATACCGATCATCAAGCCTTACAGTATCTTAATAGTCAAGGAAAGTTGAATCAAAGGCACTTAAAATGGGTTAAGTTTTTGTAGAGTTATACTTTTTTTTTTGAAGCACAGGAGTGGGAAGTCCAACAAAGTTGCAGATGCCTTGAGTAGAAGGTAGAATTTGTTGATAGAAATGAAGGTAGAGGTTGTTGGGTTCGATGAGCTCATAAGTTTGTATCCTAAAGATCCAAATTTTGTAGAGGCCTGGAAAGCTTGTCTAGAACCTATTACTTTGGACAGGATAAAATGGTTGGATTTCATAATCTAAGATGGCATGTTGTTTAAAGGAAGCCAGTTGTGCATTCCAAGGATTTCCATGAGAGAGAACCTGATTAAGGAGAAACATAGTGGAGGATTGGCTGGACACTTTGGTCGAGATAAGACCATTGCTATTGTTGATGAAAATTATTATTGGCAACAGTTACAGCAGGATGTGAGGAAATTTCTGTAGAGTTGCAGAGTATGTCAGATGGCGAAAGGAGCAAGTCAAAATATAGGTCTATATCAACCACTACCTATACCAAAGAATCCATAGGATGATATTAGTATAGATTTTTTTATTAGTTTACCAAGGACACAGAGAGGACATGATTCCATTTTTGTGGTGGTGGATAGATTCTCAAAGATGGCACATTTCATTCCTTGCAAGAAGACTAATGATGCTATTCATATTGCTAAATTATTTTTTAGAGAGGTGGTGAGATTACACAGTCTACCAAAGAGCATAGTTTCAGATCGAGATACCAAGTTTGTTATTTTTTTCTGGAGGAAATTGTGGAAGAAGTTGAAGATAGATTTGAAGTTTAGTTCTGCACACCATCCACAAACTTATGGATAGACAAAAGTGGTGAATAGGAGTTTGGGTAACCTACTATGATGCTTAGTAGGAGATAAGCCCAAGGGATGGGATTTAATTTTACCACAGGTAGAATTTGCTTACAACAATTCTGTCAATAGGAGTACTGATAAATCACCATTTCAGATTGTATATGGCAATAGCCCAAAAAATGCTTCTAAGTTAAAGAAGCTAGAAAAAGGAGAAAAGACAAGTGCTGAAGCTAAACACTTTGTAAAACATCTAAAGAATTTGCATGAAGAGGTGAGAAAGCACATTATTAAGATGAATATTCAATACAAGGCAAAGTCAAAATAGAAGAGGAGATATAAGGAGTTCTAGGTAGGAGATGAAATCATGGTTCACTTGAGAAAAGAAAGGTTCCCAATTGGAACTTATAATAAGTTGAAAATGAAGAAATTTGGACTGTGCAGAATCCTAAAGAAGCATGATTCAGAAAATGCATATGAGGTAGAGCTACTGAGTGGGATCAATATTTCCCTTATTTTCAACATTGTTGATTTATCAGAATATCATGAAGGTGGAATAGAGGATGGACCAATAGAAGCACAGTGGAATATTCTGGCATCTACGTCAATGGAGGAGATAGAAGAGATTTTGGATAGCCGTGTGGGAAGAAGTACTCGGAACAAGCAATATGAAGAATATCTAGTGAAATGGAAAGGAAGGCCTGTTGAAGATTCTTCTTAGTTGTCTAAGGGAGAGATTGACCATTTGGGTTTTCCTCACACATACACCTAAGTCGTGACATGATCACTTCTCAAATTACCCTGAGTGTCTAATGCAGGAGCATCCAGTGGTGTAAGGGAAATCTTACATCACCCAAAAAGAAGTTGATTCAAAATCATTGCAATTGTTTTAATTTATTTCCATAATTAGTGTTTCTAGTTCCATAATGTCCCGAATAATGATGTAGGACTTTTAGTTTTTTTCAAACATCTAAAAATAGCAAACTGCCAGTTTTGGAAAGTTTACCTCCTATTTTAGGAAAGTTTACATTTGGGCATGGATTGAAGTGAAAACTTATAGAAAACTACATAACTGAAATATAAGACCTTTGGTGAAGGAATCAAGTAAAGATCAATTGTGAGCTGAAAGATATTAAAGGTTTTGTTTTCCAAAAAGCCCCTAAAATTTTCTGAAACAAGATATGAGGCACTAAAACATCCCATAATGTCTCAAAACATTGACGGAAATCCATTTACAGATTTCTGGGTTGATAGTTCACATCATGAGATTTCTAACACCTAAAAAGGTTCGTCAATCAGACACCTGGATCTAAAGTTATGCTTCCCAGAAGTTGACCTACTTTTGGAGGGAGTTGCAAATTTCAAAATTCAGCTGGAAGCCACCAAAAAGTATTATTTATGACTATTTTGGGAACCCTGGGAGTAGTAGAGATTAAGGAGGAATGTGTAGAGTCAAAAATAGGTGGGAAAATAGAAACCCTAGCTGATTTGGGGTTACAAAAGGCAGAAGATTCCAGAGCTTGGTGATGTGTAGCTGTAGTGTATTGCAGCCTATGGAGGATTGACTCCTCTGATTGTAATTGACCTTTTATAATGTAATAAGTTGTCCAAATCAATAAAGAAATATTCTATTTTCTGTGTGCATGCCATTTCTATTATTGTGTGTTTTATGATTTACCCCCTTCATCATAGACTGTGTCTTACAGACTTGATTCTGGTAAATGTCCATGAAGAATCCACTTCAAAGAAGCTTTGGAAGAAGTTAGGTGAGATATACCAAGGTAAATCTTTAGTAAATAATATTTTCTTGAGGAAGAAGTTGTATTCCTTAAGAATGGAAGGTGGACAAATTTCTGAGCATCTGGAAACATTCAATATGTTGGTGATTCAGTTGATCTCAGTTGGAGTTAAGATGGATGAGGAAGAAAGGTACCAAGCTTCGCTATGTTCACTACTAGACTCTTGGGACAACCTAGTCATGGCCATTAGGAGCACTTCAGTTATCTTGAAGATGGAGGATGTTGTTGGTTCTCTACTCTTCGATAAAATGAGAAGGAAGGTCTCTCTGAATTCCAAAGAGGCTTTGAGTGTTCGAGGAAGACCAAAAGAATGAGGCAAAGATGAGAAGAAGTGTGGCTGTTCCAAGTCCAAGAATAAGGGGAGATCAAAATCTCCTGGTAAGTCCAAGGTAATATGCTATAACTATGGAAAATCCAGACACTTTCAAAAGGAATTTAAAGAAGAGAAGAAAAAGAAGAAGAAGAGGCAAGATTCTAATTCTGATTCCAAAAAGGAAGATGGAGACACCTTTATTGTAACCTTGGCCACTCATGTAGGTGATAATACATGGTTAATAGACTCAGGTGCATCTTTCCACATGACTCCTGACAGAAACTAGTTTAGTAAGTATGAATACTATGATTGTAGTAAGGCGTACTTGGGTGATATTTCTTTCCTTAACATTATTGCCCATAGTAGTATTCATGTGAAATTTTTTGATGGTAGAGTTAGATGATTTGATGGTGTCTTGCATATCCCAGGACTAGCAAAAAAATTATTATCTATTAGCAAGCTAATAGATGCGGGTGTGCATGTACAATTTTCTGAAGTAGGTATGAAAATGATGAGAGGTGCTATGGTGATAGCAAGAGGAAGCAGATTGGGTACATTGTACCAGCTTGATGCATGCATGGTTGAGTACAATAGCACTTCTGATAAAATTAAGCTAGAAACTACTTTGCTGAAAAAAGAGATGGTTTCCTCTTCTGCGAATGGTTGTGGCTTCTAGGTACCCAAGGGTGCTCTATCTGTCAAATCAAAGTTGCCTGTAGAGAAGACCATGTTATGACACCAAAGACTTGCCCACATTGGAGAGAAGGGTTTAGAAGCCCTGAAAAATAAAAACTGTGTTGAAGGGTTGAATGATTAAAATCTAGAGTTTGATTTCTGTGAACATTGTATCTATGGTAAACAAAACCACATTTAGTTTTATTCATCTTCTCATAAGTCTTCATGTATATTAGATATAATCCATTTGGATGTATTTAGTCTTGTTGATGTTGCTTCTATTGGTAAATCAGTTTATTATGTTACTTTCATTGATGATTTTAGTAAGAGAACATGGGTATATTTTTTAAAGAATAAATCTAAAGTTTTCATTAGTTTTAAGGAGTTCAAGGCTATGGTAGAAACTCAGAATGGAAAGAAAATTAAATGTTTGAGGATTGACAATGGTGGTGAGTACTATTTTGCACATTTTCATAGATTCTATATAGATTGTTGGATTAAAAGACAAAAGACAACTCTGTATTCTCCTCAGTAGAATGGAGTTGTAGAAAGAATGAACAAAATGTTGATGGAGAAGGTTAGGAGTATGTTGAGTGGGGTTGGTCTAGAACAAAATTTTTGGGATGAAGTTGTTGCCACTACTTGTTATTTGATCTATAGATCTCCTATATCATCAAATGTTGATAAAATGCCAATGGAGGTGTGGTCAGGGAAAAAGACTTCACTTAGACATCTAAGAGTTTTTGGTTGTGAGGTATATGCACATGAGCCTAAGGAGAAGATAACAAAGTTGGGTTCTAAGGCTATCAAATGTATCTTTACTGGCTATAGCTATGCTGTGAAAGAATACAAGCTTTGGGACACTGTTGCACATAAGGTAATTTATTCCATAAGTGTTATTTTTAGAGAGACTAAATCTTCTCTTGTTACTTTTCAGCTAGAACAACATAAAGAAAGTGAATAGAAAAAAGATGTGATTCAACGTCCTTCTACGCCTAAGAAAGTTGAATCAAGGCCCCAAAATGGACAAGAAGTTGAGGAGATCTCATCAATCTCTTAATCTTCAGAAGAGGGAGAAGAGGAGGAAGAAGTGGAAGAACCTCCACCTCAGTTTGTTTGAAGGTCTACAAGGCATAGGAAACCACCTGAAAGGTATGGGTATTCACCTGATGATTGCAAATGTATGTTTTCTTTGAGTTCTAACATTGATGGACCGAGATTTGTGTACGAGGCCCTAGGTATGAATGATGTAGAGTCCTAGAAAATAGCCATAGATGAAGAGATGGAAGCCCTTGAAAGAAATGATACATGGGACGTTGTACCTTTTCCTGAAGGACATTTAAACCTATTGGATCTAAATAGGTCTTTAAGAAAAAGATTGGTTTAGATGGAAATGTTGAAAATTATAAAGCACGGTTGGTTGCGAAAGGATACTCTTAGGTTGAGGGTATTGATTATGGTGAGATTTTTCCTCTTGTTGCTAAAATGTCATCCATTTGGTTTTTATTATCTATTGCAGTAGCATATGAGCTATAGGTCAAATAAATAGATGTGAAAACTGCTTTCCTTCATGGTGATTTGGAGGAAGAAATCTATATGACACAGCCAGAGCACTACATGGTGAAAGGTAAAAGAAAGTTGGTTTGTAAGTTAAATAAATCTTTGTATGTCCTTAAACAAAGTCCTAGGATGTGGTACCAGAAGATCGATACTTATGTGTTGAGTTTGGGATTTGTGCAGTCTAAATCTGATCACTATGTATATTTTAAATCTGATGGTGATTGTTTCCTGGTAATTGCTTTATATGTTGATGACATGTTGTTTATTGGGAAAGGCAAAGGTTTGATTGTAGAATTGAAATCTCATCTCTCTGCAAAATTTAAAATGAAAGATCTTGGTGCAGTAAAAAACATACTTGGGATGGAGATCAGAAGAGATCGTGAGAACAAAAAGTTATGGCTTGGCCAGAGTAAGTATGTTTGTTCAGTTTTACAAAGGTTTAACATGTAGGAATGTAAACCACTTTGTGTTCCTATTACATTGGGAATGAAGCTCTCTATTTCACAATGTCCTACATCCCCATCAGAGATGGAAGACATGAGCAGAGTACCTTACCAGAGTGTAGTTGGAAGCATAATGTATGCTATGTTCTGTACAAGACCAAACATTGCCCATGCAGTGGGAGTTCTTTATTGTTTTATGTCTAATCCTGGAAGAGTGCATTGGGATCCAATTAAGAGGGTCTTCAGATATTTGTGAGGTACAATAGAGTAGTCTATTTATTTTCATGGTATAGGAGATCAACAATCCTTGAGTATTCATTATTTTGTGGATTCAGACTAGGCTGGTGATGTCGATAGCAGAAGGTCCACCAGTGCATATGTTTTTAATCTTAATGGTGGTGTAATCAATTGGATGAGAAAGCAACAGGCTATGGTCACTTTGTCCACTACTAAGGCAGAGTACATGGTAGCTACTCATGCCTGTAAAGAAGCCATTTGGCTGAAGCATTTGTTTTGAGATATTGGATTGAAACAAGGTGCAGTTATAGTTTATTGTGATAGTCAGAGTGCAATCTGTCTTGCGAAGAACCTAAATTTTCATACCAAGACCAAACACATTGATGTTTAGTATCACTTCATGAGAGATATGGTCGAGGATGGCAAGGTGAAGCGGGAAAATGTAGAGACTGTGGTGAATGTTGCATATGCAGTAACTAAGCCTATGAGCACATCAAAGTTCAGGTGGTCTTGTGAGTCTATGGGCCTTTTGGCCCCTAACAGTTGATCCGTGATGGTGTGATTTGTTAGAATCTGAAAAGATTAATAACCCAGAAAACTAGTGCAAAGAATAGATATTAAAACTATGAATGCAAATGATATGAAATCAAAATAGCAACACAGAGTTAGTCTCCAAGAGAGTAATGCAAATGCTAGAAGAAAAATAGCATTAAGAGGATGCAAAAGCAAAAGATGCAAAATACAAGCCAGGTAGCATGCTTATATAGACCAAGGAGAGAGAGGAGGTGGCAACACTGACCAATGAGGAGCAATCATCTATCGGACTAAAGATAGCAAAGTATCTTCCCAAGATAGCTAACGGATGCTCACATGTAGGAAGGTGACACCTCGCAACCACTCACCTAATAAGACATGGTTTATTAACCTAAGAGAGATTAATAGAGGTGTAGGAAAAACCTAGGAATATAGGAAAAATAAACAACCCATCTAGGAAATAAAAACCTACAATAACACCCCCCCATAAGCGAAGCTTAGGTGGATGTAGAAATGGGTCCCGGCAAATCAAGCCTGATGAGGTACCCATGTACATAAAATTCCCCCCCAAAGAGAGAGAAAAGAGACCCCCCCCAAAACTAGAGAGAGTCAAGACTCCGAGTGAAAGGAAGAAGCCCCCCAGAAGATGAAGCATCCGGCACCCCCAGCAAAGCTCGCAAATGAAGGAACTTGCTCTCAGTGAAGGGTTTGGTGAAGATATCAGCAACCTGCTCAGAAGTTAGACAGTAGTGAAGGTTGATGGCGTGGCCATGGATAAGCTCCCAGATGTAGTGCATGTGAACCTCTATGTGTTTGGTCCGCTGATGATGGACCAGATTCCGTGAGATCTGAATGGCACTCTGGTTGTCACAAAATATGACTGATGGCTGTCTAATCTGGATGCCAAACTTAGTGAGAAGATTCTGAAGCCAAATGGCCTCAGTAGAGGCATTCACAGCCCCCCGATACTCAGCCTCAGTAGAAGATAGAGAAATAGCAGATTGCTTCTTGCTTGACCAACAAACAAGACCTGAACCAAGTGAGAAGCTGTAACCTGAAGTAGACTTGCGATCCTGAGAATCGCCTACCCAATCTGAATCTATGTAGCCCACCAAGTCAAGCTCAATGCCTGCTGCATAGTGAATCCCAAAACTGTGAGTACCTTGAATGTAGTGAACGATCTGCTTGGCTGCTTTCCAGTGCAGCTCATGAGGCTCCTACATTAATCGAGAGACCATGCCTACAGCATATGAAATGTCGAGTCTCGTATGAGTTAGATAAATGAGACTCCCAACAAGCTGTCAGTATAAAGTACCATCAACAAGTGGAGAAGAACACTGAGCCTCAAGTTTGACTCTAGAAAGAAAAGGAGTCAGAGCAGGCTTACAGTCAGCCATATGAAACCTCGAGAGCAAATCTAGAGCATACTTGGACTGCGTGATGGTGATCCCGAAAGAAGACTGGTAGATCTCAATCCTAAGAAAGTAATGCAACAAGCCCAAGTCAGTCATCAAAAACCTGACATGAAGGGTAGTTTTGACAGCCCCAATGGTGGATGAAGAACTCCCTGTGATCAGTAAGTCATCAACATATAGAACCAAAAATAGGAGTGAATCATCCTGCTGCAGAATGTAGACATTGGGATCAGAATGGCACCGAGTGAACCCAACTGATAGAAGGAAGGAATCCATCTTGGCATACCAGGCCCGAGGAGCCTGTTTGAGGCCATAGAGAGACTTCCGAAGAAGGCACACAAGTGAAGAATCCTGAATGAACCCCTGTGGCTGCTCCATGTAGATCTCCTCCTGAAGGTCACCGTGAAGAAAAGCACTCTTCACATCCATCAGGTGTACTTCCCAATGATTAGCTGCAGCAATGGCAAGAACAAGTCGGATGGAATTCATTCGGGCAACTGGCGCAAAAGTCTCAGAGTAATCAATCCCAGGAACTTGGGAGAATCCTTTGGCAACCAAGCAAGCCTTATACTTGTCAACCAACCCATCTACTGCCAATTTTGTTCAATAGATCCACTTACATCGAACAAGTTTTCTTCCCTTAGGAAGAGGGACAAGATCCCAAGTGTGGTTCCTCATCAAGGAACTATACTCCTCCTGCATAGATGTATCCCACTCAGGAATACTAGAAGCCTCATGAAAAGACTATGGATCTGAGGCAGTACCAATGAAGACACGTGGAGCATCGTGAAACTGTGAATGAGTTCGCCTGGTGTCTGATGGATCCCCAACCCAATCACTTGTAGACTACAAGGTCTGTCTAGCCCAAAGTGGACCAGAAGATGGAGAATCTAGAGGAGAATCATCAACCTCTAAATGATGACTAGGAGAGGGAGGAGGTGAGTCCTCTGAATCACTCTCTGCATCAGAAGTGGAGGTAGAAGACTGCTCAGGTGAATTTGACTCATCAGAAGATCTGTCATGTATCCCAAGTGACTCCAATGTCAAAGTAGAAGGAGTTGGAGAAGTGATAGAAAGTGAGCTCGAAGAGCCCTCCTCAAACTGAACACTCCTCTCAATGAACAACTCATGTGTAGTAGGGTGGAGCAACCGATAACCCTTCACACCATCAGGATAACCTACAAATATGTAAGGTCTGCTCTGTGGATCCAAGGCCTTGCATTTCTCTGTAGGAATGTGGGCCAATGCAGGAGAACCAAAAACTTGAAAGTGCTTAACTGATGGTTTCCGACTGCTCCAAGCTTCAAAAGGAGTGACTCCCTTCAAGGCTCAGTGAGGAACACGGTTCTGGATATAACAAGCACAGTTAATGGCCTCTGCCCAATACTGTGGTGCAAGAGATCTGGAGTGAATCATGTAGTTTGCCATTTCCTTCAAGGACCTATTCTTCCGTTCTGCAACACCGTTCTGCTGAGGATTGTATGGAACTGAATGCTGCAAATCAATCCCCTCTGAAGTGCAAAACCTCTCAAACCGATGGTTGACATACTCACCACCATTGTTAGTGCGTAAAACTTTGATGGCTTTCCCGGATTGCTTCTCTACAAAAGTCTTGAAGTCCTGAAAATGATCAAATACCTCTAACTTCTATTTGAGAAAGTACACCCAAGTATTTTGAGAAAAGTCATCAATGAATGTGGGGACATATCTAGCCCTACTAAAAGAAGGATGCTAAAATAGACCAGCCAAATCACTGTGTATTAACTCCAGTATCTATGAAGCTCTCCATGCCTTACCTTTGTCAAACTTTTCCTTAGGATACTTACCAAGAATGCAACCTTGGCAAACACCACCTGAAAATTGAACTGAAGGCAACCCTGTGACCATGCTCTGCTGGTTGAGCTACTGCAAGTAGCGGAAGTTAAGATGGCCAAACCACTCATGCCATAATCTACTCACATCATTAGAATGAGTGAGCAAAATAGTCGAAGGAGGATTAGGAACAAAGTGAGAAAAAAAATAGAGCCGTGACTGATGATCTGCTCTACCAACTACAACTGTAGAACCACTATGCAACTCACGAATCTCCACTGAATCAGGAGTGAACTCAACCCGCTTGCCTGAACCTGTGTGAGTGATCTGGTATACCGATAGGAGATTAGTTGATAATGAGGGCACACAAAGAACATCATGGAATGTGCCATCCCCCACATCAACAGACCCTCTCCCACACACCTCAACAGGAGTGTTATCACCCATCAAAATAGAAGGCATAGTACACGGCTCCAAGGATGCAAGTTCTTCTTTAGATGAAGCCATGTGGTGCGAAGCACCTGAATCAAGAACCCAAGTGGATGGTGAAGAAGCAACTGCAACAAGGGCCTTGCCCTTTCCTTTTCCCTTGCTACTTTCTTTTGCCTTATTAGACCCCTCATTAGAACTCTGTTTGATAGAATCAGGAACACTGATATTATTCTTCTCAAGAATGTGTGTCAAGTGATCAATTTGTTTCTTCAGACATTTATGTTCATCATGACCGGGTCTTTTACAATAGGCACATTGGACCCTCTCTTTCTTAGGCTTGTCGCCCTTGGAATATTGGGTCTCATTAGTTGCTTTTGAAGCAACGAGTATCTGATCCTTCTTCTCCTTGCTATTCTTTTGTTTCTTATCCTTACTATTGTTGTTACTACTTTGTCCTTTTTGTTCTTTTGTGCCTTGGTTGGCAGCCAAGGCATGTGACTTAGAGGACTTAAGAGTGCCCATCTGGATTAGCTTGTCCTGTTCCCGAGTGAGATTGACAGCAAAATCATCTAAAGATGGCATGGTGAATTGAGTACCAAGTGCACCCTTAGTAGCATAGAAAGTAGAAACAAACACAAAATATTCTGAACTTAGCTTAGAGAGAATACTAAGAATCAGTTGTTCATCTTTCTTTTCAATTCCACATTGTTTTAACTGCAGCCTTAGTGATTTCAATTTGGTGAAGAAATCCTGGATTGTGTTGAAATTGCCTGGGCTTAAATTAATTAGTTCATTTTCCAACAGATGACCCCTCATTGAATCTTGTGTGCCAAATAGTGTTTCTAGCTTTGTCCAGATTTCATTTGGTGTATTCAAAGACTCAATGTGAAAGAGCAAATTAGGAGAAATAGACAAACACAATGTTCCATATGCCTCATCACATTTGTTAAACCACTTAGGCTTATCTTCATCTTTAGCAGGTTCAGTTTCAAGTCCCATAGTTATCCTATTTAATCTAGCTTTTCTTAAGTGAATTGTCATGTTTGATTTCCACTCAAAGTAATTGTATGGAGTTAGGATGGGCAGATTTGTTTGATCCATGATAAAGAAATGCAAAGAAGAAGTGTCGAAAAGAAGAGAACCCAACAAAGACAACCCCCCCTTTTCACTCAATCAAAGAACCCCCCAAGAAAATATGATTTGGCACTTTATATTAGTGCATTTACAACTACCACTAGTAATAAATACTAAGTGGTTTTGATTTCAATGCATTACAAAACCCTCATGAAAAGCATATGCTGAAAATACAACTTTGGCATAATATCCAGAGAAATAAACAGTACCACTGCGATCTACTCAAAAAATCATGCACTTTCAAAAAAAGAATCACCTCGATACGAGGTCGTATGTGAAAGTTATGATCCTCCGAAATTCCCAAAATGAGAACCGTGCAATGTCACGACTGAGAATCTACAATTTCTGAAAAATCTTGGCATCAAAATCAAAAAATGACTGCACTAGTGTATAGAGCACGAAAAAATAGCCAAAATCAAAAAAAAAAATTTGTGGGAAAAAGAGTCCGTATGAGCAAGAACGGAGCATTTGAAAACTGTCTTCAAAACTGTAGCTGCCAACGGAGAGGTGTCCTACTGTAGCTTTCTGAGTGCGTTTCTACAAAATATACAAACTGCATGCAAAAATAGAGAGATACTTAGATGGTTTTTCTGTGCTGCAAACAAAACCTAGAAGGCATTTTTCTTACAAATACACAGATGATGTTGCTCCAGTGTAAACTGAACGCCTTTAGCTACAAAAAAATGACTCCAGCAACCAAAAAATGACATGCAAAGGATGAATCAAATGTTGGAACCTGCAATATTGATTCAAAGGACCAAATATGCAAGCTGGGTGTCAGATTTGAGCTCGAAACCCTGGTTACGCAACTGTGTATGATGATCTCCGATTTCGGTGAAACGAAAGCCAAATCTTACTTTCTCAAGCCTCCTAGACATGTTGGAATAGCCAAAAATGCTGCCAGTATAACCAGAAATACTGCAATCACCTAGATTTCATAAAACACATGTGCAACCCCAGAGATTAAAAAAATTTTCGTCAAACTTTTATGATTCTTAAGATCATTTGAAGATGCAAGAGAAGAGCATACTGGGTTTTTTGAAAATCTGCAACAAGATTAATAATAGAATCTCTCAAATATGGAAACTAAAATCTACTCTTGCACATAGAATAGCTCTGATACCATGTTAGAATCTGAAAAGATTAATAATCTAGAAAACTAGTGCAAAGAATAGATATTAAAACTATGAATGCAAATGATACAAAATCAAAATAGCAACACATAGTTAGTCTCCAAAAGAGTAATGCAAATGCTAGAAGCAAAATATCATTAAGAGGATGCAAAAGCAAAAGATGTAAAATACAAGCCAGGTAGCATGCTTATATAGACCAAGGAGAGAGAGGAGGTGGCAACACCGACCAATGAGGAGCAACCATCTATCAGACTAAAGATAGCAAAGTATCTTCCCAAGATAGCTAATGGATGCTCACATGTAGGAAGGTGACACCTCGCAACCACTCACCTAATAAGACATGTTTTATTAACCTAAGCGAGATTAATAGAAGTGTAGGAAAAACCAAGGAATATAGGAAAAATAAACAACCCATCTAGGAAATAAAAACCTACACTAACATGATTCCCCTAACTCTTGTAAGGTATTTGACAATTGGGAGAATGTTGGGAAATGAGGTATCTCAACCTTGCATATTTTCTATAATAGTTATTTTTCATTTAATATTTTTCTATAGTTATTTCACATTGTTGACGCTTTGAAAATTAGTTTATTAGGTGTCAAAAGATGCCCACTTAGTGGTATATTATGGAAGGCCTATATTTAGGCATATTATGATAGATTTTATGATATATGTAAGGGTCAAAATAGGAGATTTCATTTTGGATGTGAGACCTTATTTTTAAACTGAAATATTGGCTGAGAAATTTTGCACATGGTTTTGTAAAACTAAAGATGGTTTCTTGTATATCCAGAAGTCTATAAATTGGAGGCTTGAGAAGTAGTTTATATGTGTGAGTTTGTAGGTATTGTTATGTTGTCAGAATGCTGCCAAAATTCTTCTAGAGTTGATTACTGGTGATACTCTTGTAATAAACTTGCTCTGCAAGTGTATGTAATCTTGTTATTGGATTTGGAATACATTGAGTAGGCTTTTGGAGTGTGGGGCTTTTCACTAGAAAGGGTTTTCCCCATGTATATCTGGTATTTTGTGTTTTATTGTTTATTTCATGCATTGAATGTTTTCTAGAATTTCTATAGCTGTTAGATCAGTTTAAAAAAGTTTACATAATATATCTTCTTAAGATTGGCATAGGAAGTTGTTTCTGCTACTTTAACTTCCTTACAATATTTGTTCACTTTGATAGAAATATATAAATTAATATAGTAGTTAGTAAATTTTACTTTTTGGAGGATCATGCATTTGATATCTTCCCAAAATGGAATTCCCAATGCAAAAATTTTAATATCAATATTCAATAATCTAAAACCAAAAATATTATACCTATAATTACAATTGTACTATTGTGTTTGATCTCTTCAATATTTTCATTAAACCAATAAAGTCCCTACATATTATTCTCTTCATTGTAAAAACAAGGTTATTATTTTTGACAAGTTATTATAGTATTTATTAGTACGTGCCTTGGGCTACAATAGCTGTGGCTTATCTAGTGATTAATCTAGTAAGAGTAAACCAATCAAAGCATAGTATAAATTTTCTTGTCAGGTAAATTTGAATTAAATTTGAACATTTATCTCTATTCTAATTGGCTGAAAAAAAAAGACCTCTTCTTGGTGGATTGTCAGAGATGCTATTTTTAGTGCAACAAACACCTAAAATTGAGGAGGAAATTTCGATTAGAAAGGACGAGGTGGCAATGCTAACAATTTTTTTTAGTGAAACAAACACCTAAAAATGACTTAGTCAATATTTGCGGAATTTGGTTTTGAAACAATTCATTTATGCTTATTAAATTATTATTATTATTATTATTATTATTATTATTATTATTATTATTATTATTATTATTTTATGAAAAAGTGGTATAAACCACTGAAATATATTAATAATAAGGAGAAATACAAAATGCCAAGATTCGGAGGCATATGATTATTATTATTATTATCTAAATAGTTTTTTAAATATTTTTATGAGTGAGTCAATATTTGGGGGAATTTGGTTATGAAACAATTCATTTTTACTTATTGGTTATGAAAATGTTATATGATTATTATGATTATTATCATTGTAATATTTATATTTTATTAATATTATTATTATTATTTTCTCTTATGTTTGCTAAATATTAAAAATTAGTAACAAATTAATACGTTTCAATTAAATAATGAGTGACTAAATTAAAAAAAAATTGTTGTGATATAAATATTTCTATGTTATTAATATTATTATAATATTGTGTAAAATTATATTATTATTTTCATATTAATATGATAGTTTTATTTATTTATGTCATAAATAAATAGTCTTATATTTTAATTAAATATTTAGTTTATCATTATTATTTCTAGTTATAATATTAATTATAATATCAATTATAATACTAATATTTATTATTAAACATTTTCATATATTAATTAAAAAATTTCATTAATATTTAAATTATCAAATTTAGAAACTATATATATTGAATCAAAATTAAATATATTACAATTTTGTTATTATATTTATATAGGCCTTAAAAAAATATTTGTTTAAAATTATTGGAATGCAATTTGTCTATACAACAAATATTTAATCTAAGAAGAAAATTACAACTAAACACATATTATAATTACAACACTTGTGGTCATTCCTAGAAAATGTCTAAAACACAAACCTAGAAAAGCTATAATATGTAATTGGTTCATAAAATCTTAAACATGTATGTGGAGATAAATATAGAATGATGGAGAGAATATAGGGGGGAGTGGAGGAGACATTTAAGGAAGATAAAGGGAGAATAAGAATAGAATTATCTGCTAAATCAATTAGCTAATTAAATTGTAGATAATTTTTTGCAATATTTTTGTTTAAAAAATTTGCATCTTTATTTTTAGAAATCATAATATAAACTTATATAAAAAAATTAAAAGTTGATTGGTTGGTGTAACAAAAATTAATTACAAGTTAAAAGAGTTTTGAACACAATTTAATATATGTATTTAAAATAAATACTTATAATGATAAAAATAAATATATAGATATGTATATTAGTATTATATGTGTGTGTTTTAGAAATAGATCCAATGATAATAAAAGTTGATAAAAAATTAAATAGTTAAGAGTTAAGAATAACCAAAAAAGAAATCAGAAAAGAGGGATAATTAATTTGAAACTTTTATTTGGTGTACTTAATTTGTTCAATAAAATATATCATATCACTTAAATAATACAAATTTCTGTACACAAACAATAAATTAAGTGCAATTTTATTTTTTATAAACTCTTATTAGAAAAATTAATATAAACTGTCAAATTTTCTAATTCCATGCACTCATACTCCAACATTTAATTCAATAATGTAATGTTTGAGATTTATATAATACAATATAATAATAATTTAAATATATATATAATATACAATATGTTTTTAAATCAAATAATTATATATTACAAGATTACATTTTGAAATAAAAATTAATGTGTTAAATTCATTTAAAATGCTTTTCGTCTAGCAGACCAACACCAACATAATTCACAATTTTATACAGTGAAAACCAACTAGGCTAAATCACATGAATTATAGTTACTTTGATCTAGATATAGAAAGACCAAAAGTGTTAAGAAATAATGACATTTGCAAAATAAAAAGGCAAGGAAAAATCTTGCATGCATTTGGGTTTAAACATGTAAATTATTGGCACATATTTTAAATTTACAGTGAAGAAAGAAATGAAAATGAGAGATCTTTTTTTGACATGCACAAAATCTGGTGGCATTGCAAGAAGAAAGTTGTTTTAAACATTATTTTGTGTAGGTAGTTTAAAACTTGCATGAAGCCCAACAATTTTAGAGATAACAAGAACTGTAATGTAGATATAATCCCTGCTATAGAGTAGGGAATGCATGCCAACAAGCCATTAGTGAAAAACAAATTTGGATTTTACAAAGCTCAACCAAAAGAAACAACTAAATGAAAGATACAAGATAAATAAATGTGTATCATCATAATTTGTTTTCAAGGAAACTTGAGGTAGCAACACAAGTCCAAGCAGCCTGCATTATTTTATAGGCCAAGTACTATTTAATATGTTTTGTTATTTACTAGAAGACAAACCACAAGATTTTTTAGGGCATTCTGCCAAACATATCCATCAATACTCTATTAAACAAAAAAATAGCAACCCATACTTAAAAATAGCAACACTGGGTTTTAACTGCCCATTACCTTTCACCTCGAAAATAGCAGTCTAACTCTTAAAAACTTGACAGCCTTGTGTTCATTGATGACTCAAACTTGGCATTGAGGTATTCTAAATTTTAAATCTACTAGTTATTGATTGTGCACTCAACCTCTCATGCCTACGGTATTCTAAGGAATATCAACTTTAAACCCGAGATGGATATTTGAACTCAGTTCACTGGCCATTTTAGGTCTAGAGCTTTAAAACATAAATCTCCATATCACAGACATCCAATCCTTGTAAACTAGTGTTGACTTACCCTCAGTTGGTTGTCCCTGTTGTCCAAACCACAACTTGATATCATATGGTTTTCTTGATAGTTGATATGGTTTCCTGGTTCTTGGTTTCATTTGGCTTTGATCTAGAATGCTATTATTCTATTGTTCGGCATATATGATGGGATCTATCATATTTGGCACCTTGATGCAAGACATGTTGGATATTGTTTTGTGGCTCTCTGACTAATCACATAAGTTGATCATATGCAAATACAAATGTTGGCAATGCAATAATAAGTTGATCATATGCAGATCCTATGCAAATACAAATGTTGACAAAATTGATCATATGCAAGTTGGCAATTGGTGGACTGTATAGGTTGTATACCTTTCATTTCTCAGTAATATAGGCAAGTTGGCAATTGGTGGACTATATAGGTTGTATACCTTTCATTTCTCAGTAATACAGGTTTTTTATTCCTTGCATCATTTTCCATTTTTGGTGGCATTATTTTTGTCCCTTATGACAAAGTCAAAGGCATGGCATTTGTCACTTATGTCACTGTCAACTGGGGTGGCATTGAATAATGTTGAGAATAGTTGTTTCATAGTTTCTTGTGTTACTGTATCACAAAGCATTTCTTTTTACATCTTATCCTTGTGAAGTGGCCCACCATGTAACATCTTCTATTCTTTGTGTTTCTCAGTGGCACATGTAGTTTGTTTACCTCTTGAACAAGTTTGCTAAGGCAAAAGAAATTAGTTTGTTTTAAGTAAATGTCACCAGTTTCTCTTAAAGTGACTTGAAGCTCCGATCACATGATTGATAAAAAAAGGGCAAAAGACATCAGTTTGTTTTCATTTCGAGCAAAGTTTTTTTTGTTTAGGGTTTCATACCCTGCACCGTCATGATGAGAAGGAAAGGTTTTTGGTCTCAGTTATTGTTTTTTTTTTAATCTCATATCTTGCTCAGTAATGATGAAAAGGAAAAGGAAGTTTTGGTTTCATCAAACGGCTCCAGTTAACTTTGGCAAATAGGTGATATTGTTTGATTTTGTTTCTGTCAGTTATGATTTCTTTTGGCAGTTTCACGAGGAAAATATTCTTTCTTCTTCTTCTAGTCTTTGAATACTATCATTGCTTTGAATAAGGTATTCTGGGTTTTATGCATGGTATATTTTGAAACAACCGACATCTTTTGTTATGGTTTAATAATGGCTTCATCTTGCTGTGAAATGGATTATGTTTTGAACACTGTTTTAACAGTTATTATAGTGGTTTTCTCTTGTTCAACACCAGTTAGGGTTTGGTCAAATGTATACCAAACCAACTCTATTTCAGTTTATCAATGTTCTCACCTTTGTTCTCAGCGACTTCTAATTTATGACAGTTAAATGGTTTTACCACAAGGCAACTATGTAATAAAATGATACGGTTATGGAATCTTCAGAAAACCATTTTTACCTAGATCACAAAAAAAGGGGGGGAGAAAAATATAGTTATGTTCTGGTACTCGCATTATGTAAATGATCTTGTATATATAGTGTGGATAATGCAGAATATAAGAGTGTCTTTATATGTGCATTATATATACTATATTGGGTGTGAAATGCAGTGAATACGGAGTATTGTTCATGCATTATTGATATTATATAAGTATGGAGTAAAGCAAAACAGAGTATCCCTCTGTATGTAAACTTTTCATATGACAGTTTTTGTTAAAAATATGCTAGTGAGGCAACTGTAGCTAGTGAGGCTTAAATTAATAGCCAGTGAGGCACTTTTTTGAGTGGTTTTTATGCCCCAACTCAGGACAATCTTTGTGTTATGGTTACTTGTTCTGCACATGAGTTTTTTGTTTATTAGTTCATAAGTTAATAGTTATATGATGATCATAGTAAATCAATACAAATGTATAATACATTGATGCTTATCTCAGTCCAATGTACAATCTGCCTCTGTTGTTTGTCTTGATGAGTTGTTCAAGTGATTCCTCATAGTTCACAAATAGTGGTTTTGTCTTTTCATGCTCACAAGTTGGTTTGATCATTCATCATGATTCCTAAATGAATGTATTGCTATACCATTCAAGGTTGAGGTTCACAGTTGGTCAAAGTTGATTAGGTGTTGCAAAAATAAGTCTGTTTTATAAGACACTGATTCACGCCCCCCTCTCAGTCTCTTGCATACTCCAACAAGGGGTATCAGAGCTAGACCCTTGTCCAATAGGTCTAACCAACCTTAGGGTTTCCTAGTCGTGGAGTACTGTGATGGGTAAGTGTAAAAGAAACAGAATTGTAGTGCTTGTGTTTTTGGGAAAACTGTGTTTGCTTTTTTATCTCAACGTTTCAGATCACACTCCATGATCCATCATCAGGAGGAAAGAAGGAGAATGCACATGAGATTGACTTGCAGAGAGGCTTCTTAAAAAGAGAGCAAAGAGGTAGTCACGGAAGATGAGATAAGCTAGAGAAGACCTATAGGGGAGAGGAAAGATAGATAAGATTTTAAGCAAATAAATTAAAATTGAATTAAAAATGGAAGATAAAAAGAGAGAAAATCAAGGAAATAAAAACAAACAAATAAAACTAATTGTAAGGCGAGAGGATATAACACAAAAAGTAAATATAAAACAAAGAATCAATAGGTAAAAGCAAGTAATAAAGAAAAAACAACCAAGAAATGAAGTACTAAAATTCTAAAAGGGGGGGGGGGGAGCACAAGAATAATGAAGGCAATTAAAACAAGAATAATGCAATAATATCTGATATTAGAAAAAATAGAAAAGTAAGTAATAGAGGAAATGAAAGGCAGGTGCAATATAGAGATTAAAGTGAGAGGGGGTGAGAGTTTGGTTGAGAGAAAATGTAAAAAAACAAAAAGGGAAGTAAAAAGAGAAAAGATGCAAAACCAAGAAAGGGAGAATGCAAAAGAGAGAAGAGGAAAAAGGCAAAGGAGGAAGAGAAAAATGAAGAAAGAAGAAGAATTAGATAATCATGAAAATAAACCTAAGAGAGAGGAAGGAGTAATTAAAATTGCCCAAGAAGGAACAGTGAATACGGGAGACATAACAAGAAAGTTGGGAAGGGTCAGAGAGAGGGAGGGGTAAAGGAGAGAGGTGAAAGGAAGGGGAAACAAAAGTCTAGAAATGATGAATGAAGAAAATGTGAGAGACAATAAATAAACTACTAAAAATCAAATAAGAAAAATAAGGAGGAGGTGTAAATATAAAATGTAACAATGAAGGTAAATAAGGAAGCGAATAAATCAAAGAAATATAAGATCGAGAAAAATTAAACAAAAAGCAAAAAATGTAAAGAATAAATAAAAGAATAAGAATGAAACAAAAAACCAACTGTAAAAACAAAAATACGAAAAAGGAAAAAGTCAAAAATCAAATAAAAGTAACTTTAAGAAACAAAATTGAAAAGAAAAACACCAATGTGAAGTCAATGTCTCAGGAAAAGTTCTTATCAGTTGAGTCAATAAGTGATAATAAAAACAATTCTGTAGAAGAAGAGTGTGTTAGTAACCCTGAAGGAGTTGTTGTTTTTGAAGGAGAACAAGAATTTAATGATGAAGAAAGAGATTTCTTTGAGGGTGAAGAAGATTGTGGAGTTGATATTGAAGAAGAACTTTTGTGTGCCCTAGATACAATCAAACAACTTAAAGAAGAAAACAGGAGACTAAAAGACCAACTTCAACAAGAAAAAGAATCCAAGGACAAGGTATGTTCAGATCTTGAAAAAGCTTCTTTAGAGTTTGAAAATGCCAGAAATTAGATTGCAGAATTAAAGAGACATTTTAATGAATCTGATAAATTGATTATTAATGTAAAAACTAAAATTGAGGAAGAAAAAAGAATAATAGATGTAAAAAATTCTGCTCTTGAGGTGAAAAGAATTGAATGTTTGAGACTTGAAAGTGAAGTTGTCAAAATATAGAAGTTTGTGAAAGGCACAAATGCTTTAGATGAAATATTGAGTAGTCAGAAAAACTATAAGGATCATTTTAGCTTAGGATATGAAAAAGGGGAAAGCTCTGGCGTTAAAGATGAAGTTAAAAGGGAAATAGTTTTTGCAACAATAGATAGGAAGAGTTTCAAGGTTAGGCAAAGTCCTAGGCAGAAAATAGATCTGAATTATCATTCTGCTATTTCATTTAAAATGCTTTTCATCTAGCAGACCAACACCAACATAATTCACAATTTTAGATAGTGAAAACCAACTAGGCTGAATCACATGAATTATAGTTACTTTGATCTAGATATAGAAAGACCAGAAGTGTTAAGAAATAATGAAATTTGCAAAATAAAAAGGCAAGGAAAAATCTTGCATGCATTTGGGTTTAAACATGTAAATTATTGGCACATATTTTAAATTTACAGTGAAGAAAGAAATGGAAATGGGAGATCTTTTTTGACATGCACAAAATCTGGTGGCATTGCAAGAAGGAAATTGTTTTAAAGATTATTTTGTGTAGGTAGTTTAAAACTTGCATGAAGCCCAACAATTTTAGAGATAACAAGAACTGCAATGCAGCTATAATCCCTGCTATAGAGTAGGGAATGCATGCCAACAAGCCATTAGTGAAAAACAAATTTGGATTTTACAAAGCTCAACCAAAAGAAACAACTAAATGAAAGATACAAGATAAATAAATGTGTATCATCATAATTTGTTTTCAAGGAAACTTGAGGTAGCAACACAAGTCTAGGCAGCCTGCATTATTTTACAGGCCATGTACTATTTAATATGTTTTGTTATTTACTAGAAGACAAACCATAAGATTTTTGAGGGCATTCTGCCAAACATATCCATTAATACTCTATTAAACAAAACAATAGCAATCCATACTTTAAAATAGCAACACTGGGTTTTAACTACCCATTACCTTTCACCTAGAAAATAGCAGTCTAACTCTTAAAAACTTGATAGCCTTGTGTTCGTTGACAACTCAAACTTGGCATTGAGGTATTCTAAATTTTAAATCTACTAGTTATTGATTGTGCATTCAACCTCTCACACCTACGGTATTCTAAGGAATATCAACTTTAAACCTGAGATGGATATTTGAACTCAGTTCACTAGCCATTTTAGGTCTAGAGCTTTAAAACATAAATCCCCATATCACAGACATCAAATCCTTGTAAACTAGTGTTGACTTACCCTCAGTTGGGTGTCCCTGTTGTCCAAACCACAACTTGATATCATATGGTTTTCTTGATAGTTGTTATGGTTTCCTGGTTCTTGGTTTCATTTGGCTTTGATCTCAGAATGCTATTATTCTATTGTTCGGCATATATGATGGGATCTATCATATTTGGCACCTTGATGCAAGACATGTTGGATATTGTTTTGTGGCTCTCTGACTGATCACATAAGTTGATCATATGCAAATACAAATGTTGGCAATGCAATAATAAGTTGATCATATGCAAATCCTATGCAAATACAAATGTTGACAAAATTGATCATATGCAAGTTGGCAATTGGTGGACTGTATAGGTTGTATACCTTTCATTTCTCAGTAATACAGGCAAGTTGGCAATTGGTGGACTGTACAGGTTGTATACCTTTCATTTCTCAGTAATACAGGTTTTTTATTCCTTGCATCATTTTTTATTTTTGGTGGCATTATTTTTGTCCCTTATGACAAAGTCAAAGGCATGGCATTTGTCACTTACGTCACTGTCAACTGGGGTGGTATTGCATAATGTTGAGAATAGCTGTTTCATAGTTTCTTGTGTTATTATATCACAAAGCATTTCTTTTTACATATTATCCTTGTGAAGTGGCCCACCATGTAACATCTTCTATTCTTTGTGTTTCTTAGTGGCACATGTAGTTTCTTTACCTCTCGAACAAGTTTGCTAAGGCAAAAGAAATTAGTTTGTTTTAAGTAAATGTCACCAGTTTCTCTTAAAGTGACTTGAAGCTCCGGTCACATGATTGATTAAAAAAAGGGCAAAAGACATCAGTTTGTTTTCATTTTGAGCAAAGTTTTTTTTGTTTAGGGTTTCATACCCTGCGCCGTCATGATGAGAAGGAAAGGTTTTTGGTCTCAGCTATTGTTTTGTTTCGAATCTCATAGCTTGCTCAGTAATGATGAAAAGGAAAAGGAAGTTTTGGTTTCGTCAAACAGCTCCAGTTGACTTCGGCAAATAGGTGATATTGTTCAATTTTGCTTCTGTCAGTTATGATTTCTTTTGGCAGTTTCACGAGGAAAATGTTCTTTCTTCTTCTTCCAGTCTTTGAATACTATCATTGCTTTGAATAAGGTATTCTGGGTTTTATGCATGGTATATATTGAAATAACTAACATCTTTTGTTACGGTTTAATAATGGCTTCATCTTGCTGTGAAATGGATTATGTTTTGAACACTGTTTTAATAGTTATTACAGTGGTTTTCTCTTGTTCAACACCGGTTAGGGTTTGGTCAAATGTATACCAAACTGACTCTATTTCAGTTTATCAATGTTCTCACCTTTGTTCTCAGCGACTTCTAATTTATGACAGTTAAATGGTTTTACCACAAGGAAACTATGTAATAAAATGATACGGTTATGGAATCTTCAGAAAACCATTTTTACCCAGATCACAAAAAAAAGGGGGGGAGAAAAATACAGTTATGTTCTGGTACTCACATTATGTAAATGATCTTGTATATATAGTGTGGATAATGCAAAATATAAGAGTGTCTTTATATGTGCATTATATATACTATATTGGGTGTGAAATGTAGTCAATACAGAGTATTGTCTGTGCATTATTGATATTATATAAGTATGGAGTAAAGCGAAACAGAGTATCCCTCTGTATGTAAACTTTTCATATGACAGTTTTTGTTAAAAATATGCCAGTGAGGCAACTGTAGGTAGTGAGGCTTAAATTAATAGCCAGTGAGGCATTTTTTTGAGTGGTTTTTATGCCCCGGCTTAGGACAATCTTTGTGTTATGGTTACTTGTTCTGTACATGAGTTTTTTGTTTATTATTTCATAAGTTAACAGTTATATGATGATCATAGTAAATCAATACAAATGTATAATACATTGATGCTTATCTCAGTCCAATGTACAATCTGCCTCTGTTGTTTGTCTTGATGAGTTGTTCAAGTGATTCCTCATAGTTCACAAACAGTGGTTTTGTCTTTTCATGCTCACAAGTTGGTTCGATCATTCATCTTGATTCTTAAATGAATGTATTGCTATACCATTCAAGGTTGAGGTTCACAGTTGGTCAAAGTTGATTAGGTGTTGCAAAAATAAGTCTATTTTATAAGACACTGATTCACCCCCCCCTCTCAGTGTCTTGCATACTCCAACAAGTGGTATCAGAGCTAGACCCTTTTCCAATAGGTCTAACCAACCTTAGGGTTTCCTGGTCGTGGAGTACTATGATGGGTAAGTGTAAAAGAAATAGAATTGAAAAGAAAAACACCAGTGTGTAGTCAATGTCTCAGGAAATGTTCTTATCAGTTGAGTCAATAAGTGATAATAAGAACAATTCTGTAGAAGAAGAGTGTGTTAGTAACCTTGAAGGAGTTGTTGTTTTTGAAGGAGAACAAGAATTTAATGATGAAGAAAGAGATTTCTTTGAGGGTGAAGAAGATTGTGGAGTTTATATTGAAGGAGAACTTTTGTGTGCCCTAGATACAATCAAACAACTTAAAGAAGAAAACAGGAGACTAAAAGACCAGCTTCAACAAGAAAAAGAATCCAAGGACAAGGTATGTTCAGATCTTGAAAAAGCTTCTTTAGATTTTGAAAATGCCAGAAATTAGATTGCAGAATTAAAGAGACATGTTAATGAATCTGATAAATTGATTATTAATGTAAAAACTAAAATTGAGGAAGCAAAAAGAATAATAGATGTAAAAAATTCTGCTCTTGAGGTGAAAAGAATTGAATGTTTGAGACTTGAAAGTGAAGTTGTCAAAATATAGAAGTTTGTGAAAGGCACAAATGCTTTAGATGAAATATTGAGTAGTTAGAAAAACTATAAGGATCATTTTGGCTTAGGATATGAAAAAGGGGAAAGCTCTGGCGTTAAAGATGAAGTTAAAAGGGAAATAGTTTTTGCAACAATAGATAGGAAGAGTTTCAAGGTTAGGCAAAGTCCTAGGTAGAAGATAGATCTGAATTATCATTCTGCTATTTCTGATGACGACAAGAAGAGAGCAAAGGATAAAATTGCTGACATTGGGAGAAGAAGAACTAATAGTTTTTCAAGACCTTCATCTATTAGGCAATATCATTCGGTCAGATATAACTATTCTCAGTTTCATGGTTGTTGCTATGTCTGTCATAAGTATGGTCATAGAGCTAGAAATTGTAGTTATTATGATTTGTCAAATCAAAACTACAATGTTATTTGCTATAACTGCAATAAGGTTGGGCACATGAAAAGAGACTGTTGGATGCATTATAAAATTTCAAGAAATAAACATCATTATTCCTCTAGCAATATCATATGTTATAGATGTCATAAAATTGGACATAAAGCATTATACTGTAAGGTTAATCAGGTGAACTCTTTTAGCCCTCACAAGAAAACTAGAACTATGACAATTTGGAGGAGAAAACAAAGTGTAGAAAATGCAAGTGAACCAGTGCATAGCTCACAAAATCCTAAATAAGTAGGTGGTTGGAGATAGGGGGAGCAGATTAGTGTTTTACCCTACATCCCCTAGAGAAGATCAAGAAGTGATTTATTGATTCCATGTTGTGCTATCCATGATGCTTATTCATAGTAAAGGGTGGTTGTTGTTACATAAATAACAAAGTTAACTGCATATGGGTGGTTCATCTCTAATTCTGTGATTGAATCTTCTTGAGATATTGTTACTTCTGATTATGGTCTACAGTATTGATATCTCCACATGCTACAAAGGTTCTTAAAATCAAAGGAGAAGAGAAAAATCAAAGTTTTATCATCTTCAGGATGTTCATGTGTTCATCATGATTTGTGTCTAAACATCAGAATATCATAGTTTAAGAACTTCTTGAGTTTTATTCATAGCCTCACCTTGGTATCTTTGATGAGTGTGACAATTGCTGATGACAGATCAGGACAATTTTTGACTTACAATCTGAATAACATCAGGAAAGAAATTTGTAAATGAAAGGTGCAGTTAGAGACAATTGTAGTGCAAAGGTACTGTAGGTATAAAGTGGTCATATATTAATAAGGATAAGTTAGAACTGTAACAAGTGAACAAAGGTTTCTTGCAGACATGGGAGCAGTCCAA